>UIDE01000004.1:0-1200000 GCA_900497715.1 Magnusiomyces ingens NRRL Y-17630
TTGTTTTTACCGATCCTACTACTTTTGAACAAGCCATGTCCAGCGAAGACGCCGAATTCTGGCTTGAAGCCTGTGTTTTGAAATGTCGTCTCTCAAACGCAATCGCACTGGGATTTGGTCGACCTTCCTCCTGGCCGCAAGGCCATCAATAGCAAATGGGTTTTCAAGATTAAGCGCAAAGCTGACGGCTCCATTGAGCGATACAAGGCTCGCCTTGTTTGTATTGGATTTTCTCAAGTTGAAGGCATTGATTACACTGAAACCTTTGCTCCTGTTGTTCGGTACGAGACTGTTCGGATTGTTCTTGCAATTGCCGCTCAGTTTGGGTTCCAGGTTCATCACATGGATGTCGAGACTGCATTTCTTAATGGCGATCTCAAGAAGACATTTACATGCGACAACCTAAAGGCTTTATTGTCAAAGCCAGGAATCCAAAGTGTGCCACTTGAACAAGTCTTTGTACGGACTGAAGCAGGCTCCACTTTTTGGAATGAGAAAATCATGGAGCTCTTGTCAAACTGGGATTTGTTCGAAATGAAAGCGACTACGGTGTATACACTAAAGCCGTGATCACCATGGTCATTATTGCATTGTACGTTGATGATTTACTTATTGCTGGCAGCTCCACTCACGCCATTGCCAATACCAAGTCGTCGCTGTCGTCGATGTTCAAGATGAAAGACCTTGGCCTAGTCGAGCAATTCCTAGGCATGCGAGTTAAGCAGTCGCCTTACCATATTACTGTGGATGTGTGTCGTTATATTGTTGATATGTTGGAGGAGTTGGTATGCAGAACTGTTCCAGTGTCAAGACTCCTTTACCCACTCGTGACCTTTCAGATTTCTCTGAGTCTGACGCTGCTGCCGATCCTTCTTTATACCGCAGTATTATTGGTAAGTTGATTTACGCTGCTAACTGTGCTCGTCCTGATCTTGCTGTGGCTGTTAGCTTTCTTTGTCGCTACATGCAGAATCCCAAGTCCATGCATATGGAAGCTGCCAAGCATACTCTCCGTTATCTCAAGGGTAGTGCGCAACTTGGTCTTGAGTATCGAGCTCAGAAAGTTTACAAGCTTGTTGGTTACAGCGATGCCGACTATGCACAGGACAAGCAGGACCGCAAGTCGTTTACTGGGTATGTTTTTATTCTTTCTGGTGGTCCCATCACTTGGGCTTGTCGAAAGCAAGTTAGTCCTGCGTCTTCTAGCGTCGAGTCCGAATACATGTCATTGTCGGATGCGTCTAAGGAGTGTTTCTGGATCAACCAGTTGTTGTCACTTTGCCAGATTCCAGTTCCGCTTCCTGTGACGATGTTTGAAGACAATCAGGGGTGCATTGCCTTGGCTCAGAACCCAGTGTTTCATCGCCGCACCAAACACATTGATGTTCGTTATCATGTTGTGCGTCACTATATTCGCAGTGGAGTGATCGATTTGGAGTATCTTGATACTCAAGTGATGTTGGCCGACATGTTCACCAAAAACCTTGGTCGTGTGAAGTTTGAAACACTGAGGGGTCTTCTTGGAATGAAGGCCGTAGGTGATTCTGCGACAAGGGGAGGTGTTGAGCATGCAATGTTGTCGCAGACTTCAGCATGTGAAAATTGTTGGGAAATAATGGTGGACGGGCTCTGCCTGTTTTAGGACTTTGGGTTGTTACCGAGGTGACTACTTCGGAAGGATAAATGTCCGGATGTTCCAGACCTTAGTAATATTTGTCATCCGCAAATGTTCTGGCCCGCATTACTAATAATAAGTGGCCTGACTAAATTTAGTAATATTTGTCATCCGCAAATGTTCCGGCCCGTATTACTAATAATAAATGGCCTGACTAAATTTAGTAATATTTGTCATCCACAAATGTTCCGGTCCGAATGAGTCATATCAGAAAACCAAAGACTTAATATTTGCCACTTTAAATTCCCTCAATTTCTCAACTATAAAAACAATAAGTTTTCCCCCGTTTATATTATTTTTTATTTTTCTTTTTCTTCTTTCTTATATAACTGTTTTATTCAATATATTTTATCATATATATTTCTTCTTCGATAATAGTTAAACATTTATCATGACTACCCGTGTCACAGTTCAACAGAAGGGTCGACAATGGGGTCGGCCATGGAATCAATATCAAAAGAACAAGGGTCGACAGTGGGGTCGGCCAAAGAAGTAACGTCAGATGGAAAAGGCTCAACAACTGAGTCGACCAAGGAATCGACGACAGAGGAGCAAGGGTCGACAGCGGGGTCGGCCAAACAAATAATATCACAAGGTGAAGGGTCAACAACTGGGTCGACCAAAAATTCAAAACAAGGCAAACAAACGCCATCATCCGAACCGACCAACGGTTCAGGCACAAATGAAATAATAGGGGAACCAATAAATGATTCAGGATCACAAGGATCAACACTCGAACCAACACATGGTTCGGAAACAAAACAAGGGTCTTCAGTTCACCCTAAAAATGGGTCTGCAGCTGGAACAACGTCAAGTTCTGAGTTAGAACAACTCTCAGAAACTTGGTAATCAAAATAATCTTCATCACCATTATTCGGCTCAGAAGAATCAAAAAGTTCGGACTCCGAATCATCATCCGACTCGGAACAATCGGTACCAAACTTCTCACAAACATCAGATGTCTTGGACTCAAATGCGTAACTCACAAACGAATCATCATCAACTATCTGGGTAAATCCATCAACGGCTTCAGCAAACCAAGCTCGAGACGACTTACCATCCTTGGACTCCTTGTCGTCTTTATCTTTATCTTGTTGAGCGGCTTGTGCTTCATCCCAGCTGGCTGGACAACGATTGGACGTGTGGCCCCGCTTCTTGCAGCGAAAACAAGTGAGAACATTGTTTCTAGATCGATTACCGTGTCTCTTCGATGAGGCAGAGAAGGCTTCAGTCGAAAGAGTCGCGGGCGATCCCGTAAGTTTCAACAACTTGGCCCACTTATCGGCGTTGCGCACAAAGTTATTGATATCAAGGTTGTCAGCGTTGTTGCCATCGAAACGGTGCTCCAAAGCGTACTGGATGAGGCGCTCACAGTTGGGACTCATGGAGGCCAAGATGTTGAAGGCCACCACAGAGTCTGGAGACAATGACTGATAGATGGAACGCCAGGTGGCAACATGAGTGCGAATAGACGAAACCAACTTGGGACCAGACTCAATATTGACAGCATAAAGCGATTTCATAAGGGAAATAACATCGGCAGGTTGAAGCTGACTGTATTCCTGGTGAAGGTAAAGCCAAAGGTCACGGCCTCTAATTGCCACATCATTGACTTGTTCAATCAACTCAGGCGAGATGTTGTTGAGGATGACATCGTGGACGACGGTGTCAAGAGAGGCAGTGAGATCATCGAGTGATTCATTGGGACCAGGGGACACAGTACCAGCTTCGACATAAAGGTGAACGCCATTGTTCATGGCACGAAGACCAAGGAGGATCTTGGTTGCCCAAGTATGATAGTTGAGAGGGTTGAGTTTTTCAGAGGAAGTGAGGTTGATATAAGCCGAAGTGCGGCCCATAACCTGTTGAACTGTGACACGGGTAGTCATGATAAATGTTTAACTATTATCGAAGAAGAAATATATGTGATAAAATATATTGAATAAAACAGTTATATAAGAAAGAAGAAAAAAAGAAAAAGAAAAATAATATAAACGGGGAAAACTTATTGTTTTTATAGTTGAGAAATTGAGGGAATTTAAAGTGGCAAATATTAAGTCTTTGGTTTTCTGATATGACTCATTCGGACAGGAACATTTGTGGATGACAAATATTACTAAATTTAGTCAGGCCATTTATTATTAGTAATACGGGCCAGAACATTTGCGGATGACAAATATTACTAAGGTCTGGAACATCCGGACATTTATCTTTCCGAAATAGTCACCTCGGTAACAACCCAAAGTCCTAAAACAGGCAGAGCCCGTCCACCATTATTTCCCAACAATTTTCACATGCTGAAGTCTGCGACAACATTGCATGCTCAACAAGAAGTCCCGCCTCTCACCTTTATTTTACTTATTCGTGTTTGCCTTTTTGCTTCTGTCCTTGATTCTATTTGTCTTGATGCATCTGTTCCCTTTCCTGGATTTACGTCAGTCTGTCCATCAGGCTTTTGTTGCCGAGTCGGCCGCTTCCGCCGAAGCCCACTTGGTAGTGGGGCCTGATACTTTTGACTTTATCCATGATACCGGAGCCACCAGCCACATCTGCAACAACATCTCCTACTTCACTAATCTTCGTCCTACTTCTACTAC
Source organism: Magnusiomyces ingens NRRL Y-17630 (assembly GCA_900497715.1). Taxonomy (NCBI): domain Eukaryota; kingdom Fungi; phylum Ascomycota; class Dipodascomycetes; order Dipodascales; family Dipodascaceae; genus Magnusiomyces; species Magnusiomyces ingens. The sequence goes on from UIDE01000004.1 coordinate 4,273, forward strand.
CATCCGAGGTCTTGGATCTAGTAGTGCAAAGGCCGTTGGCGACATTGTCGTTGATGTTCTTGGCCAGGATGGCAACCCTTTTGATCGTGTTGTACTTCGAGATGTTCTGTATGTGCCTAACATTCCGCGCAATTTATTTGCCGCTCGTCGAGCTATTGCTGGTGGTTGTCAGTTCATTGAAAACCTTGACCACATTTCCGCCGTTGAAAACGGTACCACTCGGGTCCACGCCATTGCCATGGGCGACCTGTACTTCTGCCGGTTCCGAGTTGTTTTGCCTTCCAAACCCGTCCATGAGGTGTTTGCGGTTGAGCCTTCTGCCAATCTTTGGCATCAGCGACTTGGCCATGCCAGTGTGGAAGTTCTCAAGAAGTTGTCTAAGTCGTTGTCTGTCAAGCCCACTCACTTTGAGGTGGTCGATAGTCATAAATGCGACGCTTGCTTGGGCGGCAAAGCAACATCATTGCCGTTCACTGGTACCACGGAAAAAGCCAAGTCTATGCTTTTATATTCCCATGCTCCCGATTATTTGTGGGGTGAAGCTGTCAAGTGTGCCAACTATCTTAGGAACCGTCTTCCGAGTCGTACGACTGGTGGAGTTTGCCCGCTTCAACTTTGGACCGGCAAGCCACCTAGTTACCAACATATGCGAGTATTTGGGTGTCGAGCTAATGTTGTTATTGCTGATGCCAAACGAGAATCTAAGCTAAGCTCAAACATTGACCCCGGCGTCTTTGTCGGGTACTCGTTGGATCGCACTGCTTACCGGGTTCTTGTGGATTCAAGCATTGTTGAGGCTCGTGATGTTTACTTTGATGAATCGCAGTTTCCTTTTATGAAGAATGATAAGGAATTATCTAGTAATGCTTCAGGCATTGCATTTGGTATTGGTTGTGGATCGGGGTCCATGTCAGGGCCTCGAGCTGATTGTAATGACTCTGGTACGGGATCTATTTGGGCTTAATTCGATTGCCGGTTCTAATTCTAGTTCGGGTTCTAGTTTGGGTCTCGTAGGTCTTTACCGGACGTCACTTCTGTTTCTGGTTCTGGTTCTAGTGCGTCTAGCACATCTGGTTCTACTGGTTCCTCGCCGTCTCCGTCGCTGTCTTCGTCTCCTCGTTCTTCGTCTTCTTTGGTTGTTCATAAGCCTCGTTCTGTTCGTCGCATCTTGCCGTCGTCTTCTGCTCCTCTTGAGTCTCCTACTCTTCCTTCACTTCCTAGTTCTCCTATTCTTCCGTCCTCTGATCAAGATCCTTCAGTTTCTAGTCCCATTGTCCTTCTCAATCTGATTTATCGCAAGTTGGTTCCCCAGTGGTGAATCTGATAACTCGGGTGATTCTGGGATTTCGCAACGAGGGGTGATATCGGTTTCACCCGGATGTCATTGCTTCGTCTCCCAGTCCACCATCAGTTGAGTTGGAAATCGTTCCACTTGATCAAGAGCCACCTTCGTCTGATCTTGTCAAGTCTTTGGACCAAGCCGGCGTTAGTGTTGATACCAAGGATGATACTCAAGCCATTTTGCCGAAATCTCGATCCCGCGTTGTTGCAGTTCGCTTGCCTTCTGTTACTCCAGCCAAGCGCCCGAGTTCCCATGACTTTGTTGCCCCTCCGTCTAAACATCGTTGTGACGACTCTGCTAAACAACCTGCATCGTCGGTGGTTCCTGCAAAACGACGCGCTGAAGAAGAGTCCATTTCTTATCGACGTCTTAAATCTCTTCGTTTTGAGTACGATGACGTGGCTTTACTTGTTTTTACTGATCCTACTACTTTTGAACAAGCCATGTCCAGCGAAGACGCCGAATTCTGGCTTGAAGCCTGTGTTGTTGAAATGTCGTCTCTCAAACGCAATCGCACTTGGGATTTGGTCGACCTTCCTCCTGGCCGCAAGGCCATCAATAGCAAATGGGTTTTCAAGATTAAGCGCAAAGCTGACGGCGCCATTGAGCGATACAAGGCTCGCCTTGTTGTATTGGATTTTCTCAAGTTGAAGGCATTGATTACACTGAAACCTTTGCTCCTGTTGTTCGGTACGAGACTGTTCGGATTGTTCTTGCGATTGCCGCTCAGTTTGGGTTCCAGGTTCATCACATGGATGTCGAGACTGCATTTCTTAATGGCGATCTCAAAGAAGACATTTACATGCGACAACCTAAAGGCTTTATTGTCAAAGGCCAGGAATCCAAAGTGTGCCACTTGAACAAGTCTTTGTACGGACTGAAGCAGGCTCCACTTTGTTGGAATGAGAAAATTCATGGAGCTCTTGTCAAACTGGGATTTGTTCGAAATGAAAGCGACTACGGGGTATACACTAAGGGCCGTGGATCAGCCATGGTCATTATTGCATTGTACGTTGATGATTTACTTATTGCTGGCAACTCCACTCAAGCCATTGCCAATACCAAGTCGTCGCTGTCGTCGATGTTCAAGATGAAAGACCTTGGCCTAGTCGAGCAATTCCTAGGCATGCGAGTTAAGCAGTCGCCTTACCATATTACTGTGGATGTGTCTCGTTATATTGTTGATATGTTGGAGGAGTTTGGTATGCAGAACTGTTCCAGTGTCAAGACTCCTTTACCCACTCGTGACCTTTCGGATTTCTCTGAGTCTGACGCTGCTGCCGATCCTTCATTATACCGCAGTATCATTGGTAAGTTGATTTACGCTGCTAACTGTGCTCGTCCTGATCTTGCTGTGGCTGTTAGCTTTCTTTGTCGCTACATGCAGAATCCCAAGTCCATGCATATGGAAGCTGCCAAGCATACTCTCCGTTATCTCAAGGGTAGTGCGCAACTTGGTCTTGAGTATCGAGCTCAGAAAGTTTACAAGCTTGTTGGTTACAGTGATGCCGACTATGCACAGGACAAGCAGGACCGCAAGTCGTTTACTGGGTATGTTTTTATTCTTTCTGGTGGTCCCATCACTTGGGCGTGTCGAAAGCAAGTTAGTCCTGCGTCTTCCAGCGTCGAGTCCGAATACATGTCATTGTCGGATGCGTCTAAGGAGTGTTTCTGGATCAACCAGTTGTTGTCACTTTGCCAGATTCCAGTTCCGCTTCCTGTGACGATGTTTGAGGACAATCAGGGCTGCATTGCCTTGGCTCAGAACCCAGTGTTTCATCGCCGCACCAAACACATTGATGTTCGTTATCATGTTGTGCGTCACTATATTCGCAGTGGAGTGATCCATTTGGAGTATCTTGATACTCAAGTGATGTTGGCCGACATGTTCACGAAAAACCTTGGTCGTGTGAAGTTTGAAACACTAAGGGTCTCCTTGGAATGAAGGCCGTAGGTGATTCTGCGACAAGGGGAGGTGTTGAGCATGCAATGTTGTCGCAGACTTCAGCATGTGAAAATTGTTGGGAAATAATGGTGGACGGGCTCTGCCTGTTTTAGGACTTTGGGTTGTTACCGAGGTGACTATTTCGGAAAGATAAATGTCCGGATGTTCCAGACCTTAGTAATATTTGTCATCCACAAATGTTCCTGTCCGAATGAGTCATATCAGAAAACCAAAGACTTAATATTTGCCACTTTAAATTCCCTCAATTTCTCAACTATAAAAACAATAAGTTTTCCCCCGTTTATATTATTTTTATTTTTCTTTTTCTTTCTTATATAACTGTTTTATTCAATATATTTTATCACATATATTTCTTCTTCGATAATAGTTAAACATTTATCATGACTACCCGTGTCACAGTTCAACATATTGTTGATATGTTGGAGGAGTTTGGTATGCAGAACTGTTCCAGTGTCAAGACTCCTTTACCCACTCGTGACCTTTCAGATTTCTCTGAGTCTGACGCTGCTGCCGATCCTTCACTATACCGCGGTATTATTGGTAAGTTGATTTACGCTGCTAACTGTGCTCGTCCTGATCTTGCTGTGGCTGTTAGCTTTCTTTGCCGCTACATGCAGAATCCCAAGTCCATGCGTATGGAAGCTGCCAAGCATACTCTCCGTTATCTCAAGGGTAGTGCGCAACTTGGTCTTGAGTATCGAGCTCAGAAAGTTTACAAGCTTGTTGGTTACAGCGATGCCGACTATGCACAGGACAAGCAGGACCGCAAGTCGTTTACTGGGTATGTTTTTATTCTTTCTGGTGGTCCCATTACTTGGGCTTGTCGAAAGCAAGTTAGTCCTGCGTGTTCCAGCGTCGAGTCCGAATACATGTCATTGTCGGATGCGTCTAAGGAGTGTTTCTGGATCAACCAGTTGTTGTCACTTTGCCAGATTCCAGTTCCGCTTCCTGTGACGATGTTTGAGGACAATCAGGGCTGCATTGCCTTGGCTCAGAACCCAGTGTTTCATCGCCGCACCAAACACATTGATGTTCGTTATCATGTTGTGCGTCACTATATTCGCAGTGGAGTGATCCATTTGGAGTATCTTGATACTCAAGTGATGTTGGCCGACATGTTCACCAAAAACCTTGGTCGTGTGAAGTTTGAAACACTGAGGGGTCTCCTTGGAATGAAGGCCGTAGGTGATTCTGCGACAAGGGGAGGTGTTGAGCATGCAATGTTGTCGCAGACTTCAGCATGTGAAAATTGTTGGGAAATAATGGTGGACGGGCTCTGCCTGTTTTAGGACTTTGGGTTGTTACCGAGGTGACTACTTCGGAAGGATAAATGTCCGGATGTTCCAGACATTAGTAATATTTGTTGGAATACACGTCGGTCGTGTTTAAGACCCGTTTGTTGTCGGGCTCCACACTATCCACCGTTTGTTGCATCACGAGATTTTCCCGTATAATATCACCCAAGAGAGTAACTATAAGCGAGATAGTAGGTTCTGTGGTGTAGTGGTAACACGCACTCAGGCCATATGAGTGAGACTGGGGTTCGATCCCCCATGGCGCCGGTCATTTTGTGGTTGAACAATCAAGATTCCTATTTTAGCTGTTCAACAATATTTGTCATCCGGAAATGTTCCGGCCCGTATTACTCATAATAAGTGGCCTGACTAAATTTAGTAATATTTGTCATCCACAAATGTTCCGGTCCGAATGAGTCATATCAGAAAACCAAAGACTTAATATTTGCCACTTTAAATTCCCTCAATTTCTCAACTATAAAAACAATAAGTTTTCCCCCGTTTATATTATTTTTATTTTTCTTTTTCTTCTTTCTTATATAACTGTTTTATTCAATATATTTTATCATATATATTTCTTCTTCGATAATAGTTAAACATTTATCATGACTACCCGTGTCACAGTTCAACAGTTTGAGCATCTTCTCCTCAAAATACATATTTGAAATAGAGATCCAAGGATACCTTCCTCCTTTGTAGATTCTTTTCAAATGGCTGCAGCTTCTTTCCATCTGAAAACACCAGTAGCATCGCGGGGCGGCTATACTTTTTATGCTTTGAGCAATGTGCAGGATGTGATGATGATTAAGAGTAGCATTTTTATAATACTTTTTATGTGGTCTCCCTTGAATATTAACTGATGCCAAACTCCTTCTAAACCGAGGACGAGAGGAGAAACGACGTCTTGATGATTGAATGCTTGAAGAAGTTTCAGGAGTCGGCTCTTCTGTTGCAGTAGTTCTAGGAACTTCATTATGTTGTGTCGATGTGTGATCATTACACAAATGAGGAGGTGTAAATTGTGCTGAAGGTGTTGGCAGCTGTCCCAGGTAAGGTGATTGTGAACGATCTCTAGAAGAAGATTCAGAATAACTGCGTGAAAATCTCCTGTATCTATGCTGTGAACCCCTTTGCGGTACTTCATGTGGGACATCGGGAGGAGGTTGAGTATTTTCAAGATTATCAGCCCCTCCATTTCCTGATTCACTACTCCCTTCAGCTTCTGCGATAAAAACTCGTTCAAAATTTTTAACTAGATTTTCTGCTGATTTTTCCAGACCAGCTACCATCTCATGAGACAAAGAAGTAGAAGCAACAGCTTTCATGAATAGATATAGTTCTGCCAAAACATGTTTTTGATCCAGTGTATATGTTTCGCATGTTGAACAGCTAAAATAGGAATCTTGATTGTTCAACCACAAAATGACCGGCGCCATGGGGGATCGAACCCCAGTCTCACTCATATGGCCTGAGTGCGTGTTACCACTACACCACAGAGCCTACTATCTCGCTTATAGTTACTCTCTTGGGTGATATTATACGGGAAAATCTCGTGATGCAACAAACGGTGGATAGTGTGGAGCCCGACAACAAACGGGTCTTAAACACGACCGACGTGTATTCCAACATCGCATAGCCAAAAAACTGCTAAATAAATTGAAAAAACGCGGCGAATCTGATAAGAAGTTTGATATTGAAGCGGGCTTCTTGAAATTTCGTCAGAAAAATAACTTGAACCTGTCCACTCATTTGGCAATTTATTAAAAGAATGAAATAGGTCATTGAAAATGCCTAAGTCATTCTTCGAAAGCTTGAAAACTCGAGCGCCTTCGGTACCAGCTAAGATACCAACCTTAATACGTTGGAAGATGTTTTCATAAAACATATGCATTATATCGACCGGAAATGAATGCTCGAGAATTATGGATCCAAGCTCAAAAAAAATAGATTTAGCCTTCATACCATGCTGATGAAGAACATTCATTTCCACATTTAATAGCTGTTCTTCGGTTGCTCCTTGAAATCGAGCCTGCTCAACTTTCGAGTGCACTTCCCGAAATATTTCATCGAGATACTCTTGGTTGCGCTGGCGGGGGTTGTAATTTTCGCGATCCAAAAATGAAGTAAAAGCTTTGTAGCCATCAATGTTAAAACGAGTTGCCATGCAAAACCGGCAAGGGTACCCGCTGTTGTGTTTGTAAAAACATAAGCAGTCATTTACTGCGGGTATGTCACCAGTTACAGCAACCAAATGACAATAAACCTTTTCCTCTTGACGAATATTGTTTTCATCAACGTATGAAACATTGAAGCCGTCGACACTCATGCCTTTGAAATCTTCAATGAGGTGTCGTAGAAAGCTATTGTACTCTACAGGAAGCTTATGACTATTTCTTCGAGTATCAGGATGATCTGTGCTCAAATTAGTAGACTGAGAACTTTGGGCTGTTTGTGTTCTTCTAGCCTGAGTATTTAAAGGCTGTGATTCAGACAACTGGGACATCTGAGAATGACCACTTCCATGATCTTGTGATTCTTCTGCAATAGCGCTAGGAATATTTGGAGCGTGTTGATCTCTATTTCCAGATGATTGAGTGAAATTAATCGCGTTACTTTGTACGATAAAAGATTTTGCGTCCAAGGTACCAATATCAATATCAATTACGTCTCTTTCCAAATCGCTCTCATCTTGATTAGATTCCTGTTGTAAAGATTGTCTTTTCGTGTCCTTTTTAGTTCCTGGAAAGGCACAGAGTGTTATACAGTTTGAAAGCTTCATACGTTCACTATCTGGGAACGCTAAATTAACTGCTTGGACTAAAATGTACTGGCCACGGATTTTTGTTGGTGTTATTCCATCAGTTTGAAGTAAAATTGGGAATTCGTATTTTTCTTGAAAATATCTATATTACGGTTAGTTTTTCAATTTATTAATTTTAGTTCATTCCACTTACTTTTGACCAAATGACTGTCTATTTTTGGCTTTTTTTTCCATATTTGAAAGACTTTGAAAAAGCTGTCCGGTGTAAAAGTTGGAGTAGGCGTTTTCGGGAGTGTGATTCAATATGAAATCTTTAGACAAAGCTTTTCTAAGCGAAGCATGTTGGAACCAGAGCCTGACCTCTTCACGCATGGAAAAGTACCAAAAATAATGTTCTTTGTTAAAACGTGCTTTGCAATGAGGACAATCAGGTTTTGTCTTGGACAAATCAATATAGTTGGCAATATTTTCCGGTGTAAACTCTGAAGTGAATGCAGCGCAGCGATTTGTACAAAAATAAATCTTGTGAAAAAGAGTCCCATATGTATTGGGGAGACCAAACATTTCGATCATAGTCATGGAATGAGCGCACAGCAATTCACGAAGATCTTTTAGGACTTTTTTTATTATCAAAATAATTTTTTTACCATGACTGGCTTCATATCCTGCCAAAACAAATTTTAGACTGGCGTGCATCTTTTTCATTAATAATAAAAAACTTTTGAAGTTCTCCGTTTCACCTGTAGTTGTTTCACCAGAATGACTGTTACTGGAACCCTCATTTGGATAAGTTGACAAGAATTCACAAAGATCTTCTATTTGCTTGCGAATGTCTCTATTCATTTCAGCATAACTGTTTGCTGAAAACTCATCAAAAATCCCATTAATGTAAGGAGAAAAATCTTCGTCGAGATTATCCATTCTGGCTTGATCAAATCTTAAAAAAATTTCCCTTAAATATTGTCAAAATTGGAGTTGGTTTTGAATCACAATTGCTTGATTTTGAAATTCACGCATTTAAGGTTGCTCATCCTCTTCCTCCTCCTCCTCTTCTGAACTGTCCCTTATAATACTTTCATCATCATCCCCGCGGGATGTTTCATTTTCTTGATCAGAGCTGTCGCTAAAATCACGATGCTTGTTAAAGTAGTCATCATCTTTGTTTATGTCAGTTAATGTTTTTGGAGAAAAAAAAGATAACACATACCACAGTCTTCATCTTCATATAAGCTTAAATTTTGATTCGATTTTGAATTGTTACCTGAATTTAATTCACCATTGCTATCTGATACAAAAGATTCTGCGCTACTTTCATTATTGTTGTCGTTGTTGTCGTTGTTGTCGTTGTCACCGTCTTCAGATTCATTATCTTGCGTATTGGAACAGATTTCGTTGATTCTCAGGGTTTCCACAACTTCCTCAATATTTTGTAAAGCACAAGATCTTAAATGTGATTGCAACCGAGTTTCTGAATCCCTCATATCTTCTCCATGCATAAGAAATTCGGTGAACCTTGGAAAGATTTCATTTCTTTCAAAATTTCTTTGACAAACTTCTGCAAAACATAACACTTTCAAAGGGTCAAAATTGCCAAGATTCTCAAACAATGAAATTGCCTTCATGGATTGAGTAGGTGTTTTATAACCTCTATTATAATCTACTACCGCGAGTAACGCTCTAGCAGCTTTTTCATCCACAGATATATCGTTTTCTGGGTCTCCTTCAAAAAAACTGGCAGTTTCATGGCGGAGACTTGAAAGCAAGAAAAAAAGTTGACTAGTGATAAAGTCAACCAAAAACATTTGGTAAGCATCTTCTAGTGATTCATCAGATATCGTGCTTTGAGTAAAGTATTCATGATTTCGGAACATATCAAAATATTCATCTTTAAAAAGTCGGACTTTTTCAAAAAATGATGTAAATTTTTCAATATGGCGTCTCTCGATTTCGTCCAACGCTTGTCTTGTAAGTCTTGTGTAGCTCATTTTTATCAGAATGGTTGCTGTTTAAGTTCAAATGAGGGGTTTTTTTTTGATAAACTGTAGAAACTTTAATTTTACCAGTTTTAATATAAAAGAAGGGAAATTTACTTGTTTTTCCTTTTTTAAAACAGATTTAAATAAATTACAACAATGACCGATTACACAACCCCACAAAAAAAAATTGAATTTCAAGAGGCAATTTTCAAATATTACGAAAAGAAATTATCTAGTAAGATGTCTTTACTTTTTATTTTATTGCTTAAGCTAACGTTAACAGAGATGTATAAAAAGTACTCCGATGTTTCATGTGCCTTAACTTTTTGCTCCAGAGAGATTAATCAAACGAATCCGTATATCGATCAATCTTTAACGGACAAGTATTACAAATATTTACTTATTTTAGATTTAAACCGCTTTAAAGAATGTTTTCGCGCTCAAGATGAATTATCATTGATTCAAAGTTGGAAAAATGAAATTTATAACAGACGATCGAGATATTTTAAGACGTCTTCACAAAACTTCGGCATTCATAACCATTACATTTTCTGGGGGTTTAAGCCTTATTACCGAATATTCGCCCACAGATGTCCTAAAGTCAACCAACCGCCTACACCTTCAGAACTAGCTACTTCATTTCATTCACGCGTTGTAAGTTTCAATGAGCTTTCACTTCAATTCTAATTTAAATTTTTTAGTAGTTATCCAGGCTGTTCAGTTTTATCTCAAGTAAGTATTAATGTGGTGCAGTTGATAAGTTTAGGTGGAAATTGCTTACAAGTATAACATTTCTTTTTTTAATGAACAAAGCAAGCAAATTTCGAAAGTGAGCCGAATTAAACTGCAGTTTGGTTAATGTAGTTAAATAAATTAAATTAATATAACAAAATTTCTGTTAAAATAACTATAAAAAGCACGTGATTTAATGAATAAAAATTACACGTGATCAAATATCACGTGATATTATCATGTGATTTATTTTGGGAATTTCTTCTCAGGTGAAATGAGAAACTCAAAAATTTTTGCCTAAAAAAAAATTACAAAATTTATTTACTCCCAGCCAATTTGAATTTTGGACAAATTTTTTAGAGTTTTTACTCTCAGCTTTTAAAGTTTTTACTCCCAAAAATTTAGAGTTTTTACTCCCAAAAAATTTAAGTTTTACTTAGGTGTAAAATTTTTGAAAATGGCTGGGGGGGCGAATTCAAAGGTGGACATTTGCGGAATCATTTAAACATTTGCGTGGCGTAAATGCACAGCCGCACCATGCAAAATCTATCTCCTCCCCAGACATTTAATGGCCACGCTACCCGCCGTTTTTTACAATAAGAGTGCGAGTGGAAACAAAATTGCCAAAGTTACCCTGTCAACCTATCCAAGTTCTCTTTGGGAGCAGCGCGTGGCTGAAGCGCCACCTCTACGCGCGTTAACAAAAAGCCGCATATAACGCGGCTTATGCATAAGGAATGAGATTGGAAGGGGTCTTTTTTCCCTAAAAAAGGAAACAAAATCCATTTCTGATTCATGGATTTTGTTTTAATGCTCATTCCATATATATATGTCAACGTGTCGAGAGTTACAAAAAAAAAGAAAATATATATAGAAGAAAAAAAGTTGTTCACGTTTTTCTATCATAATCAAAAAAAAATCAATGCAGAGTTAAATTTAAAGAATCCTGTGTGTGATAGCGGCATTCGAAAGGTGTAGAGGTGTGGGTTGAAAGTAGTGCTAAATTTGGGACTGGGTTTGCTTGAAAACACGGAACAGGCATAAAGCCTTGCTGCAAACGAAATTGTTTACTGTGTTGTAGCGATGAAGAGTGGGTTGGATAAATAAAAATCTGGTTTGATAATGATGGAACATGACTGTAATAATAAGATTGATTTTGCGGGATAACATAGACTGGAGCTGTGTGATGTTTAAGACCTTTGTAAGAATGTAAATGAGGAGGGCCGAGAAAAGGAATTTGTGTGCCAGAAGTAGAACCTTGTGTGTCTATAGAGGAGTAAATTAAGCGTGAAAAAGAAGGAGATGACGACAGTGATGCAAGTGATGAAGAAGAAGAGCGCTGAGACTTCATTGATATGGATGATAAATTTGATGCTGGGGATGAGAAGCTTGAGGCTGGAGATGAAAATGATTGTGAGCATGTGGGAATGAGATCTGCTAGTGGAAGCCGGATTTGCTTAGTTTTGATTTTGTAAAGAGCTAATCGGAGTCGCAAGCGCATTTTATTAGCCGTGATATGATTCTGGTGATGAGAAGGATATTTTCTTTTAGAAAAGAATGTGCTGGTAGAACCGCTACTTCTTAAATAATCTTTAGGAGTCAAATGATGCTGAGAGGTCATTGAGAGATTATGATTAATTGTATTGTAAAAAAAATTTTTTTTCTATCAAGGCAAAAAAGACTAAAATCAATGTGAAATAAAAAGATAATATAAAAGGAAATGAAAAAAGAAAAAGGGATTTATTCTAGCTTTTGCATTCCTTTATTTACCAAGAAACAAATCAAGATTGGTATGCTATGTACTTTTAGAGAATATATGAGTGGATACTCTCAGATAATTAAATTGATGGAGGGGTATATAGGCCAGGAATGGAAATAGATATGGGTGGGTTAAGTTACAGGTAAATGTATAAATATATGAAGAAGGAATTGGAGTAAAGGGAGAAGGGATGATGAAAAAAAAAAAAAACATTGAAAAGAAGAGTTAAGGGATGAGCCGCGGGCAGTCAGGTGAATCAAGATTTAGAGATATATCAATGAAAAAAATATAAAAATATAAATAGAGACAATAATAGAATTAGTTGAGAGGATTCTTAAAGAATTCTACTAAATAGGAAAAAGTAATAGCCAAGAAGGGGACGAGGGTTTTTTTATAAGCAATTTAAAAAAAAGTATTCAATTTTGTATTCAACTTCTTAAACAGGGTTTTCATCAATATAAAAATTTTTTTTAAAAAAAAGGATATGACCCCTTCTAATTTTCCCTAACACCCATTCCTTTCCTTAAAAAAATTAAAAGCCATCATTGTGGTTCACAATCTTAATAATCTAAGTAGCTATACTGTTACTCATATATGAAGAGGCTTCTTCCAGCTGTCGCAGGACAAAATTCCTTTCCCTCCCTCCTAATTAAGTCTAGCGTCAAAGGCTGCGGCTGAAAAGGGAAGGCCTATTAGTAGTTGGAAGAAGTAGTGGAAGGCCCAAATCACCTCCCCTTTCTGTTCCCCTTTCCCATGTACGCGAGCGCGCGCAAAGGTGCCATTAGGGGAGGCTGACAACATAGGATCTAACTCAAATAGTATAACCCCAGAAAGTGCAGCCAACACCTTCTCTATACCAGACTTGTAGATGATAATTGACAAGTGTAAGTATGTGGTTCAAAGGGATCTTTTTTTAGCTGTTTTTATATTCTTCATAATTCAGAAAAGATCAAGTCACTTATTACTGAAAAATAAGTTAAGGATCACCGTTAATTGAAGGAAGAAGCAACAAAACAAAAGCGTGTCCCCAAAATTGGGTAGATCGTTTAAATATAGCAGATGAATTTCATAGAATACTGGTTATCAGAAGAAGGTGGATATAATCTGATTGGAACGCTTAAAATTCTGCAAAAAAATTATTTTTTTTATGGAATGCAGACGCATAAAAAAATCTTTCGCACATAAACATTCTTTGAGTTTGAATTGCACCTCATTTCATCAAGGTGTAGGCACACTGGAAGTTGCTCGTGCAAGATACTCGGCAGTTTTAGTGTAGCTAATATTGTATATACTTGTATAATAATAGTTGTAGTAGTAGTTATAGTAGTAATCATAGTAGTGACGAGTGCTGGTGGATGGGTGGCTAGTTGTATCGAAAAGGGAATATTTTGAAGGACTAGTTGTCGAAGAAGTGGAAGGATGAGAGGGTGCAGTCATCAACAAATCATTTGGAGGAGATGTTACTACACTAACACACAATCCGGGACCTGGAACAATCAGTCCGGATCTTGTTTCGGTTTGATTTTCTTGAGTTTCTGCATCAGCAGACGCTTCATTCTCAACTCCAGTACTTGCTGGAACTAAATCATACCGGAAAACATGTTGAAGCGCAGTGTTCGCTGCCCGTTTAGCGTTTGTATTTGGTTGTTTTTGTTGTACCGACTGCATGGGTGTATTAGTAGAAACAGAAGAAGAGATTGCGACCGATGCTGCAATGCATGCAGCACGAGCGGCACGGGCCGCTCGAGATGCGCGAGTTTGTGCATGGATATTAGAATGACGTGTTGCGTTAGACGAGAGCGATGCACCAACAGTAACAGCTGGAAGTATAGTGGAAGAAGATGACGATAGAGATGAATAGAAATAGTGTCTGTGTTTGCGACGGGTTTGGAAGGAATGAGCACGGGCAGAGTTGAACTCGAAAGCCGGGCCTAAGCTGGGGAGGACTTTTCTAGGAGATGAAGTGTCTAGAAGAGCCATTGTTTTTTATGTTTAAGAGAATGTGTTAAGGTTGTAAATGAAGATGAATTTCTTTAGAGTGGATGGATGTTGAGTATTATATATATATATATATATATATATATATATATATGTATAATAATATATACAATAAAAATAATTAAACAAAAAAAAAATTATGGGTTTATAAGTATATATATATATATATATATAACTAGGCTTAGTAGTAAAAAACTATGTATAGTATGCTTTATTTAAAGCATTGGAAAAGATACGTTTGGAAAACAACCGAAACTAATACATGAGAAATGGTTGCATTGATGAAATAGGAAAGGTTTAGGGGGCTAGCAAATTATCCAAAATTTCTTTGGAATTTTTCATAAATGTTGAAATTAAATAACGTACTAAAAGCCTTGCATTTCTCAATTTTTTTTTCAATGTCTGGACGTTAGAAAGTAAGATATTTACCGACTATAAGCCACTTATTCAAGTCACTTTATTTTTAATTGACTTGATTCAGTTAAATTTCATTTCTTTTGCTAGAATTCCAACAGGGTTTCCTTATATCTATAATATTCAACCCAATATGGGAAACTGTGAAAGTCCCATTTAGGCAACTGTTAAAAATGTCAGGATATGAATTTGTATATTACTATTTACATTGAAAAATCGACTCTATATTTTCAAAAATAATAATAATAATTATAATGATAAGATATATATTAATATGAAAATTAAAATAACAAAAAGATATATATCGATATACAAGCATTGATATCGAAATCATTTTTTTGAATATATTATAAAATATGAAAGAATATACTGGTAACATTCTAAGCAAGACATCATTACATCCTCATTGCATAGCCGCTTCTCATACTTTACTTCTAAATATAGTTTATTATTATGACGATGAATTTCTTTTTTTTTGAGTTCAATGTTGCGTTCCTTTTTTTCAGCTTCGTCTTTTTCAGAGAAATCCCCTTCCCCCCTAATTCTTGTTTTCACCACCTGTTGTCGTTGGGAGCCATTCTGATCAGCCGCACGCGTTTTCAATGGAATGCCGGACTTAAATATGTTTATGCCATACATCAGAGCCAAAACGAGGACCTGACTATATACTATGAAGAATTTTAAATTTGAGCTTAGCTTTTATTTTGAGAGGGGATTTTAAGATAGTTACTCTGGGGGGGTTATGTTGTATCAACAAATAAACTTTACTTAATGGCCAAAGTTTCAATAAAAAAAGTTTTATTGGCTGTTTATTTTTCATTTTCTAGTTCTCTCTAGTTTGTTAAACTAGTTATTTTACAGAAAGTAAAATATCAAACTTCGTTTATATTCAAAAAATAACCGGTTGTAGAGAATTTCCCCTCCCTCCTTGTTATACAATACAAGTGAAGACCCTGTGATGGGCTATTATTTTATTTTATAAACTTAGGTTATATCATAATTGAAGCGGTTTTATTTTTTTAACAAAATATATTTTTATATCTAACCCCTTATTTTTTTGTATTTTGTTTTTCAAGTTTCACCTTAGGTTTCTGTTTACATTCTTTTTAAAGTCTTTTTTTTTATATTCATTTTGAATACTTTTGAATACATGACGCTCCCACAGCTTTACAATAATTTTTGAGTGTGTGACCTCTTGGTAATCTGATATGCACGCGCCAGCCCCTACACGCCAAAAAAAAACTCACATTTTTGTGTGATCACGTGCATCATTTTGGTGATGACGCGTTCCGCGTGTTGTTGTCGCGTGTACTCATCATGTGACTTACTAACCAACCTGTCTCACATAAACCATAGCCGCAACAAAGTCAATCGGGTCAATCAATCTACACGTCAATTTATGGCAGAAACCCCTCTTCAAAATTTAAAATTAAAAGATTAAATAAATTAAAATAATATAAAAAGATAAAAAAAATTAAACAAAATTAAATTTATATATAAAAAGGGCATAAAATGACTGAATAATTTTTTTTTTTTCAGAAAAACTAGGCAACAGGGGCAGTAGGAGTAGCAGTGCTGGCCTCAGGCTCAGAAACAGCAGTAGTCTTAGTCTCGACTTCTTTAGCTGCAGCTGTCTCAACTTCCGCAACACCAGTAGAGGATTCTACAGCTTGTGTCACGGTAGGAGCCTCGGTAACTTCTGGAGCCTCAGCTTCCTCGGTAACCTTTGACGCGGTTTCCTTTGCAACATCCTCAGTTTCAATAGGTTCCTTGGCAACAGGAACAGCTCCTGGCTCAGCTGCAGCTACTGAAGCGGGGACAACGCTCTCCTCTTCAGCATCTTCTTCCTTGTTATCTGTAATGGGCTCGGGAACTGCACCAGGTTCTGGGGCTGCTACTTCCTCTGTCTTATCAGCATCATCTTCAGTGGTATCAGTGGCGGTCGTGGTAGCGGCAGCAGTGATCTTTGTAGGTGTGGGTGCGGACTTAGTAGTAGGGTCATACTTAGTAACCAGCTCGGGGTTTCTAGGCTCAATGTCATCCAACGCAATGGCTTCAAGCGACTCGGCATTGCCGCCATACTCCAAGGGTACCCACACATTACCCGTCTGCAAAGCTAAGTCGTGGCCATCTGAAACAACGTGGAATTTGTCAAGGGTAGCCTTAGGCAAAAACATACGAGTGAAGCTAAACATCCAGGACATGATTCGAGGCACATTGACAAAAAACTTGACATTCAAAAGCTCCGGGTAGTACTTGGTGAAAATATCAATTGTGGCCTTAGAAGCTGCTTTCGTAGGAGCATCCAGACGCAAGAATGAAACATTGTTGTAGTCGTGGACTTGGGCCATGTACGATGTTTCGGGCTTGGTAAAGTCTAGGGCTGCTAGACCTTGTTCCATGAGTCCCACGCGGTACCTAAGAAAGGCGTCCAAATTTCCAAATACTTCAGCGCGGTTGGGGACGCGACCATAGAGGTTCCATGTAACCACGAGATTGTCAGAGGCAGCAGCGGCGGCAACAGCAGCGGGTACCTCTGCTTCTTCAGCCTCGCTAGCCGTATTGTTAGTACTCGTGGCGGTGGTTGTCTCCCCGCTTTGTTCCTCATCTCCGTCTGCGTTTTGAGCAGTGGCAGGTTCAGAAGAATCAGCCTCAGGAAGACCAACAACACTACTATCCTCACTGATGGCATCTTCTTGGAATGAGGGAGTGAAAATCTTTTCCGCGGCCTTAGGCGTTATAGGCACCGAAGTGATGACGCCAATCTGGCGCAATTTGTCATCGTGTTTCTCCAGAAACCCTGCCGACAATGGGTTGAACTTTTTACGCCACGCCAGAGTGTCTTTGAGTTGTTGAGAAGCTAGCTGAACGTCATAATTATTTGCCACCAAAAACTTGTCAAGAAATCGGTCACGAATAGAGGTGCCCTTTTCAAGATCAGCAATGGTGAGAAGGTCGTAGCCATAAAGTTCGGAGTACCCAGCTGACTCAATAATATCGGGCAAAAGAGCCAGCAGCTTTTTTATCTGGGTCGATTTCGCGTCTGACATGGGTAAAAAAATCTTGAAAATTTTAAAAGGATTGAAAGGATCCTTGGATACGAGGAGTTTTTTTTTGTGGTGTGAGTTTAAATTGGAAAGAAAAGAGAAATGGTGAGAGAGAAGTGTATTAAACAAAAAAAATTGGGAATATTATATGAAAGGTGGAGTTTCGTTTTTTTTTTTTTGTTTTATATTACACTGTGTGATGCAAAGTAGCCACAGCTCGTGTTCACCACCACTATCTTACGTATAAGATCTTTTTTTTCCTCACGCCTTCATCTACAAGCTCTTCCTCTTCTTCATCCAGTCCCTCTCGTTTTGAAATAAAAAATGCTTTTGATTCTTGCTTTGATGGATGGTTTTGGCCTCAATTCATCGGTTGTGCCCATATTATCATAGTTGTTACATGCCGCAAGTACCATCTCTCTTTGCAGACGAAACCCTAAGCTGTCTGGATCATTCGATTCATAACCACTTTCGCTATCCTCCTCTTCAGGGTCCTTTCTACACGTGCTAAAGACCTGATCAAAAACATCTCGCGACTGCGGATAAAGTGAGTTAATAATACGGGTATCATTAGCATATTTTTCTGGCTGGAATGGCTCAAAGGGGCCAAAAGGATTTTTGTTAACAATCCCTGGCCATTTCACTGAGTTACGCTGTGTTCTACTAGTCGATGTCAAGTCAATTGACATGATGGTTTCATCCCCACAGTCGTCATCGTTATCGCTGGCAACGGATTGAAAGTTAGCAGCTTCTATGAGACCCCATTCGTCGGTCAAAAATGCTGAAGTCAGTGAAGAAATGGAGGAGCAATCTGGAATCACTGTACAGAGTTTGCTCGACTTTGGCACTAGGGTTGCTTGAGGAGACGAGCACTTGCGTGTCATAGATATCTGCGAAGACAGAGTTTTATCAACAAGACTTGACCGTAAAGGCACCACAGGGTCTGGGTAGATGAACGACCCTGAGGTTAAGGAGATGGTGGTTACATCTGGGTTTGTATATGGCTCCGGTTGAGCGGAATCATTCGATACAGCATTAAGACTTTGTCTAAAAAAGCGTTTATCTGGGATATAAGGTGCTGGTGAGTCTTGGTAGTCGTTCATAAATGATTTTATTATTTAAAATAGAGTAAAACAAATGGTGAAATGGAAGTATATTATCACGAAACTGTTGTGCTTGAAAGGTGTTATCTGATTGCAAAGTAATTATATCAAAGCTTTTAATGAAGGAAGTAAAGAAATAAAAGAGACTCTTTTGAGTTTATTTTATATCAATTGCTAAGTAAACCATATTTAATGAGGGAATCAGTGTGATGAGATTTCTAACAAGATGGAATTTCTGACAAGATGAGATTTCTGACAAGATGAGCTTTCTGACAAGATGAGCTTTCTGACGAGCCGCTCATAAAGTCACGTGAATATCTAAACCTCCCAAGTTTTCAAAAAATTTCACTGCCACAAAAAAAAAAAACCTTCAAAACAAATCATCACCACCACAAAATAAAAAAAAAACTTGCACTGTAAAATGGCCCTGACAAGAATGTCCTTGAAAAAGGCCCCGGTGTCTCGGGCGCCGCCATCTTACGGCAGAGTGGCTTCTCCAGTTTTGGCGTCACGATTTTCTCAGTTATATTATCTGATTGCAGTCTTAGCAGTAACAATAGCAACAGTTCTTGCCCTGTTTCTTGAAAGTACGTCTCTTCTTTTTATACTCCTGCTGTTTCAATGCTAACCTTTTCCTACAAAGCCTCATGGATCCGCCGCATATTTTCCATCTTCTTTCGCTCAATTCTTATCGCGGCCTCTTTTGGAATCATACCGCTACTCCGTAAAGCTCAGACCCATGGTATGTTTAAAAAATAATCTTACGCATCTTGATTTCTAACCTTGCTAGTCCGATATCTCCCATACCTCTCGGCTATTGCTGAATACATCGACCGCTTTAGATCGCGTGTTTTTTCCACGTCTTTATTTGCTTATCTTTCATCATCAATATTATTTTTTTCTGCATACCTTTTTCAGGTCTCCGATACCACTCTCATAAGTCCCTCTGCTGTTAATTCGTTTGGTGTTCCATTACTTAATGAACGCAGCATATATTTTCATCTAGTATTTCCAGCAGTTCTTGCATTTTCCGCAGCTGTTGTACACGTTGCTCTCGACGTTGACCGTCTGGAGTTTTGCATCAAAGATTCCAAAGTAAGTTCTTTTTTTTTTTTTAACTTTTTTGTTCATACAGATTATAAATCTAACTTCCCCAGCAACTCAAACCCAGAGACCAAATAAAAAAAGGCTTCAAGGCTTTATTTATCAAAAACACACTCATTTCCATTGGCTTTACTCTTGGTACTCCTACTATCTACTTTTTTGTCCGCCCATTTCTCATCACGGCAATTGTTTCGCTCGGTCTGGTGCGCAGCCATTCCTATAGTGGAGTCCCTGTTTCTCCTAATCTGCTCTTGCATACATTTGCTGCTTCGTTTCTCTTGAACTTTGGATGGCTTTTCAGCAACCTTATTTTTTCCGTTTATTTGACCATGCCTCCACTTCACCGTGGTGAGCTTTTCACTTCAAAGTCACCAGACAAAAACGGCTCTTTGATTGATGGCTTGCATCGCCGGGAACGTCAACTTAACTGCATGCTAGCATTTTGGGAGCTTTTTCGAATTTCAGTCGCTCATCCCGAACGCCGTCGTGAACTCTTTACTGATATTGATCCGCGACCTGGTGCCTGGGAGCGTGTGCGGGCTGAATGCATGAGCTTGTTAACTGAAATTGAACAAAACCTTAAACCTAAAAACGACAAGAAAAAGAAGAAGGAAGATAAAAACAAGCCAGCGACTCAACCAGTTATACCCTCACAAGCACTCCCAGGAGTGATTGAGATTAAGCATACCAATGTCTTTAGTCGGCCAGGTGGCTCAGGCCACACCGGCATTCAAAGCGTGCAAGATCAAAATGCAACGTCTTCAAAACGAGTGGTTGGAGCAGTCGAATTGTATGCTGCACGATTACGAGCCTATGTACGAGCTACTCCCAAGGCGCTTGAGTTTGTGACCAGATCTCGATGGGGTGCGATGCTGCGTATTACGCTGCGTCGGAAGGCCCGACGCATTGTACCAAACCCTAATCAAACATGTGCTGGTGTGTTTTCGCTAGCATATTTGACGGTCCATTCGCGAACAGAAGATACCTATGGTGTCGTTCAAGGAGGAATTTCAGGGGTGCTTTCAGAACTAGATGTGGTGAGCACAGGATTAGCAAAGTACATGGCTAACCCACCACGACATTGGTCAGATAAGCGAAGCTCTGATAACTTCCATAAGAACAATGGTTCTAAGGACAGTAATAGTGGAAATACTAACGAGGATGAGGAAGCGTTAAGCGACTTGGCTCGAGTTAAGGAGGCGGTTGACGATGCATTTGGGATAATTGTTGGCGCATTTTATGCTAATCTAGATGATTTGGGATTGACTCCAGCAGTTCGCTTGCGGATACGTGAGCTAACGAGTCGGAGTGTTTTGGAGTGACAAAAAAAAATTTATAGAATATAAACATGGGTTACTACTATAATACACTGGCAATTTTTAAAGAGAAAAAAAAAAAAACTCTCCATCACCACCATTAGAAAATTAAAAAAAAAATTTCCTAATTCAATATATATATCAATACTCCAAAGATATTTGATGCAACAGACGCGAAGGTATAGCACAAAAGAAGACCAAGCTGATCCGGACGGATGGAGCACCTCAGCGTCCGTAGAAGACCGCAAGTCTGTATTTGTGGGTCGGGCGGCAGCCGCCGCGTCTGCAAGCGAGGCTCAAGCCAAAGTGCTTCGTCTTATTGATCGAGATAAGCGAATGCGCAAAGCTACACA
This sequence comes from Magnusiomyces ingens NRRL Y-17630, assembly GCA_900497715.1. Taxonomy (NCBI): domain Eukaryota; kingdom Fungi; phylum Ascomycota; class Dipodascomycetes; order Dipodascales; family Dipodascaceae; genus Magnusiomyces; species Magnusiomyces ingens. The sequence continues at coordinate 25,439 of UIDE01000004.1, forward strand.
TCAGATCATAGCCTGGCGAGTTAGCTCTGGGTCCTGTGTTGGTGGCTATAACAGTTTTCGGGGAGGCAGCAGCAGCAATAGTAGTAGTAGTAGTAATAAAGCGTTTACATCAAAAAAAACAAAGTCTGTTGCTGATAATACAGCAGGTACTACTAGTGCTCTTGCGACAAATGAGACCCTAGACGAGCATTACGACAATGGGGGCGAACCGCCGGCCGGAGAACGCGTGCTGAGCATGCTACGAGGAATGGGGCTTGTGGGAGTTGTTGTTGTTGTGACCCGATGGTACGGTGGGGTTAAACTTGGAGGGGATCGGTTCCGGCACGTTACTACGACGGCCCAGCAGGCCCTGGAGGCTGGTGGGTTTTTCACCAAAAGCAAAAGCAAAAAAAAGTAAAGCCCTGATTTAATTATGATGATTAGCAAAACAATACTGGTGTATATAATATATATTTACGTTGTAATCTAAAACTTTAAAGGTACTTGTAAGGGTTTAGGATTCCATTGGGGTCGTACTCGCGCTTGGTTCGGCGCATAAGGGAAAGCATAACTTCATTCTTGGAGTATCCAATGTAATTTTTCTTTTGAAGTCCAAGACCATGTTCGGCAGAGATGGAGCCCTGGACTTTTTCAATCCACTCATAAACATAAGGCTCCAGCAGTTTCTCTACAGCCTTATCGTAGCGACGCACCGACACGTTCAGGTGCAAGTTACCATCACCAATGTGGCCATAACCAGCAGCAGCAATTACTGGGGGGGCTTCAGATGAAGAGTTTTGGGCATCGCCATCAACAACACCGGCCTCAGCAAGACGCTTTTGGACGTCAATGACGAGATCATAGAGACGGTTAAGAGGAATACTGACGTCGTATTTGTAGACACCGCCATTCTTGCTGAGGGCTTCAGGGATGAGCTCACGCCATTGCCATAGGTTGCTTACATCGGTGGAGTCTTGAGCTAGAACACCGTCGAGGATAACAGGCTCCGAGGAGGAACCATCGGAATTTTCGCCAGACATGGCGCTTTCAAGGAATGCGGCGAGTTTCTCGTCATCATGTTCCTTGGAAGACCCGCTAGTTTCGATCAGAACGTAAAATGGGTACTTTTGGGAAAGCGGGCGCACCAGGTCAGTGTGCATTTCCACGAGATCTTGGGTAGTGTTGTCCATACACTCAAAGGCAGAAAGAATCTCAGAAAGCTCGCGCTTGGCCTTGACAAAAGTCTGCTGAACCTTTTCAAATGACTCAAGACCGAGGAAGGCAACATTGACGGCGGTAGGGCGAGGGGGGCACAGAATGGAGATGCCGGTGATGACACCGAGGGTACCTTCGGAGCCAATGAAAAGCTGCTTAAGATCATAGCCAGTGTTGTCTTTGCGGAGCTTGCTGAGGTTGTGAACAATGGTACCGTCAGCAAGAACGGCCTCGATGCCGAGAACAGAGCCATGGAGAGAGCCATAACGCAAAAGTCTCAGGCCGCCTGCGTTAGTGGCCACATTGCCACCAATGTGGCAGGAGCCCTTTGCACCGAGGTCAAGAGGGAAAATGAAGCCATGCTCAGCGACGTACTGGTCGGCGTTTTCGAGGATGAGGCCAGCATCAGCCACAAGAATACCAGTGACCGAGTCAAAAGAGCGGACCTTGTTCATGTTTGTGAGAGAAATAACGATTTCGTCAAAAACAGGGACAGAGCCGCCGACTAGTCCAGTGTTTCCACCTTGTGGGACGACAGCTAGACGGCGCTCGTTGCAGTGTTTGAGGATTTTAGAGATTTGTTCTGCGCTAGTGGGTTTGAGAACGATTTGGGTCTGACCTTTGTACTTGCGCATCCAGTCCTGATTGTAGTTTTCGAGATCATCTTTGGTGGCCTCGAGAACAGCAGTTTCGGGGATAACTGTTTTAAAAAAGGCGACATCCTCTGGGGTGATTTGGGCAAAGTCAGCGCGCTTAATTTCCGGGTATGTTTCACTGGTAAGTTTAACGGTTTTGATAGAGCGCGAGCATGAGGTTGCAGAAAAGAAGCGGGTGGTGGTAGAAGCCGAGGAAGCAAGAGAAGTAGCAGCAATGCGGAGAATGGCAGGACGAGAAATGGCGACCTTGGCAGCAGCTCGAGGAGCAGCAGACACAAAGGCTCTAGTTGAGCGGATCATTATGATTAGCTTGTGACGGGAGGCTGGTAGTGGTGGTGGTTGGGGGAAACTTTGTGTTTGAAGGTTGTCGGATTTGTAAGGAATCTTTATTGTGCCATTAAAAAACTTTTTGTGCATCTCCAAAGTTCCAGAAGAAAAGCGGGTTTTTGTAATTGTAACAAAGCGACTAGCCGCATACTGTGGTGAGCCTTCAGCCCACAATTTGTTATTGAAGAGTTTACGAAAGATTAAGAGGTGAAGAGTGTATAAAAGAGAAAAGAAAATGTTATGAGTTAAAAGGGTTTGAAAAGATTTCGAAATGTAGATTAAGAGACATTTAAGACTAGGGAGGATCAGTGTATAGGCTTAAAAAGAAGTTAAATCAAATTGTATTTTGCTGGTAAAAACTGCGATATTCATATTAATTGTGAAAATTCTACAATTGCATATGAAAATAAATGGTTTAGTCGTCTTTTACAAGTTAGTTGAAACAGATGTGATGATACCTTAAGATATATTCATCTCTTGAAATTAGCTAAACGGTTTGGTGTTCAACAGTCAAATTTTAACGTCGCAGAGTATTTTCAAAATTTCAAGACAGATTGCAAACACAAAGAATGCAAAAATATTTATGTAGTTTTCTAGGTTTAGCCATTTTATGAGTATTCGTATTAGATATGATTGTTAAAAAGTTTGTAAGGTTCAAAATCTTGGTAAAGTATAGAAAAAAAGGACTCAAGGGGGGAAAGAGTTATTGAAAAAAGTTAATACTTCTTACTGATTTTTTAAGATATTGGCATAATAGTGATATTATTGCGCCTTGAAATAGGCTCATCAGTGGATATGATATTCGGCATGAGAAAGTAATCATAGAATTATCAACACGGATGATTATAGTCTAGGTATAGTAAGGCATCTGAATAAGACCAGGATGCAAAAAAAAAAAAATGTTTTTAGTGAAAATCAAAGTCAATCGGGGTACTCTTGTAGGTTATCAGTTTAAGGAGTTTAACGGTTTGTTACAAAGTTCAAATCTGTTTCCTCGAGAGTAACAGATTAGATTTTTCAAAGAAAATGAAATTTCATCAAAAGATAGATAGTAACGATGATGATAAACCATCGTTTTTTAAAAAAAAATTGAAATCAATCTTTTTCTAAAGTCCAAGTTACTTGTTTTTTTTTGTCAGTTCTGATGTTTCTATGGTTCAAGTGATTCAATTAATTTTACATTTTTGTGAACAACCACCACTTAGTAATTTTTTACTACCCAACCATAAATATTCAGCCATTGGTAGCAAGACAGATTAAAAAATGCCTAAAAGGCCCCGCGAGGCAGAAGACAATGAAGAGGACAGTTTGAATCGGCAGCAACATCCGACACAGGCAGCTAGAACTGAAAAGCCTCCGTATCTGGTATGTGATCAGCCGCCGACATGCTGCGACAATCCAACGGCATTATATTCACTGGCTGCTTATGAAGCGCACTACCGACAATTCCACGCAGCCGTGTGCATGGCATGTAATCGGGCATTTCCCTCGGGACATGTGTTAATTTTACATGTGTGCGAGCATCATGATCCGTTTACATCACTTCGGCGAGATCGGGGGGAAGCTGTATTTGGGTGCTTTGTAGAAACGTGCGGTGAAATGTTTCTTACAGAAGACCTACGTCAGACGCATTTGATTCAAGTTCACGGATATCCTGAGGTAAGTTTTATATTAACATTTTCACTGGTTAAGTAAATCAAAAAAAAAATACTAAAATAATCAAAAGTCATTTCTATTTACAATTACAACTACTGGCCTTCAGTCTCCTTCTTCTTCTTCTTCTTCTTTTTAGGGGGTTGAACAACAGGATTTACTGTAAGCTTTTTAATGGCATCTTTTTGGAAGCGCGTGCCACACATGGGACACTCATTTGTGGGAAGAATGATGCTCATGATGCATAAGCACACGGAGCATACAAAACCAATGTCGACAACACGTTTGGTGATGAAGCAGGTGGCGCGGAAGTCGACATCGCGCTGGGTACTGAGGTTAATGTGGGGCCGCAGTTCAGGGTCGATGGCATAGGCACTAAGCAAGTACTGGACCAGGCCATGGGGGTGCTTGATTTTCATGTATACGCCATTTGTTGAATCGCATGCTTGCTGGAGGAATGATGGGGATCCGGAGAGTTTGCAGACGTCGATGGGGATACGGTGGGATTGGGCAGCAAATATGGAGTTCATTATGGGGATGTATTGGGCGTCAAGATCACTACTGACGGAGAGCACAAGGATGCGGGAACGCATGCGAGATTCTTGGGATACTGCGCAGACCTTGTTCATGTAAGTGAGGGCCAGTGAAAGGGCTCCCGAGAGTGCGGAGCTTTTACTGTTTGTGTGCGGGGGTTGGGTAGGGTTTTCCTGCAGCTGGAAGAGTTTTTTGAGCTGTTTGTTGACGGCCTCGTCGACGTCACGAAACTGTTTGTACATGGACTGAGCATGGGCGATGGAGTATGTTGAGGTTGAGAGGTGTTCTGAGACGGTGGTTGTAAAGGTGGTTCCAGCATGGGGGTCGATTTTGTTGATTGGGTATAAGAACTGGGCCGAGTCCGGGTGAGAGGCAATGACGCAGACTTGGTTTTGGTTATTGACGGCGATGTGGCCGTTGATGAAGACGAGGAGGGACTGGATTGCCTCTTTGAAGGAGATTTGGTCCTTGATCAGAGTCCACGCTTGGGGGTTAGTTTCGATGATGACGGCCAGCAAGCTTGGGTGGTCCTCTATAGAGTTAATAAAGATGGGGGGGGGGGGGGGGGATTGTATGTGTAAGAGTCTTACCGGAAGAGAGGGAGGACGTCTTTAATGAGTTTGAGGTATCATCGACATTGTTCATTATTTTTATAGAAATAGAGATGAATGGGGAGAGTTGAAAAAAAAAAAAATTGAAAATCGAGATTGATAGCTAAGCTATATGAAAAAAAAGCCGTTGGTGATAAGTTAAAGGAGGTTTAGTGCTTAAGTGATTTACTGTTACATTGTGTTACATTTTGTTTCATTTTGTTACATTTTAATTACACTTATTACACTTTCATTACACTTTCATTACACTTTCATTACACTTATTACACTTTCATTATACTTTCATTACACTTATTACACTTTCATTACACTTTCATTACACTTTCTATCCTTCACATGCTGTCCTTTTTCGCCGCTGCAAACCAGCCAACCAGCCCGCCTTGCCTTTCAGCCAGTCAGCCAGCAAAACCTTCATGGAAAAACCTGCGCACACAAATTTTAATTTTTTAGAGTTTTTTTGGCCAGACAACCAGACAGCTCTTAAGCCAGACGTTACCAAGTCGATGTAAGTTACAAAGGAATAAAAAGGACAGCGAGAAATAAAAACAAATAAAAGGAAATTATGTTTGAGGTTTTATACCATAAAGAGCACTAAAACCTTCTTTGATGTATTGCTTTGTTGTCATGATTATTATTCTTGTATTCCGTAATTTACAAAAAAAAAAAGCCGTTCAAATTGAAAGGAGGTGGTTCTTTTTTTAATTCTTTGATATATCCGAAACTATAAAGAACATTTTTAGACCCCAAATTGATGATGAAGAGGGTGAAAACACATTCTTCAATTGATTTTTGTATTCAGTATTGGCTAACTTGCAAAATCCTTAGTGAGTCTCTTTGGCATAGTCATGAGAACACGGAAATGGAGCTGATCTGGAATTGAGGGGTAACTGGCCGTTGAAAACGAACCTCCCAATTGGCTTCCCAGTGGTTTTGCCGCACCTCTTTTGAGTGTTTCCTTTTGGTTTCATGTGAAGGATATATTAGGAATTGAATTTGTTCTATTAGCTGGGAGGAAAAAAGGCCTTGAGGACCGAATAGAATGGGCTCATTTCTTGAATTACAAAGCGTTGAAGATTTAGGAGGTTGATGGCTAGACACTTCTTCATCTTTGAGGGCATTCTTATATACACATGAAGTTTATCTCGCGGATATATTAAAAGTCAGCTTGTAATGGAAATGACAACTCCCGATCGGTCCTACGTAAAAAAGGGTTTCTTCTTTCATTTTGTAAAAGACCGGCTCGTTGTTATAGACACATGGAATTTCGATGGGGGGGAAAAACACAGAATACATTTCAGCTATTGATCTACTCTCCATTCTGTATATATATAACCATCTCTCTTCCTTTCTCTTCTTCTCCCCCCTCTTCTTTCATCGAGATCAACCCCATCGTTTACTATTCCCAACTCAAAAATCCTTTGCCCATCGGCCTTTGGCTTCTCTTTAAAAACATCGCTTGTTCTTACTAAGCCGTTACATAACAATCCCTCACTTTTCCCCTTTTTTTTCTGCCTTTTTTTCTCTTCTTCTTGCCCTTTTTTTTTTTTTCAATATTGAAATATTTTTATTATATATATAAAAACTCAATCGACTTTGCTTATTTGCTTAATCTCATTTCTCTCAAATGATTGCTAGAAGAATTGCTCTGAAAAATCGCTGGGCTTACTGCCGATGCTTGTCTACTCAAGTCTCCTCCTCTCCTTCCACTTCCCCAACAAACCCTCCAGTCTCAACATGCCAGAAACAGGAATCCTCAGAACAAGACCAACCAATAATCCCAAGAGTCACTCCAGTAACTAAAAAGTCCCACTTCTCGCAGCCTCCTCCTGAAGTCGACAACAATGGTCTCTTCCTCTCAATCAAATCCCAGGTACAGGCCCACAAACAACTCTCTCTCAAACAGACAAACCTCGACTACCTGGAAAAAAACCTCGGCAAGCACCACCAGATCAACTCCTTTGCTGACCTGCCCCTCGAGTTTGGCCACAACCAGCACATTGCCATCGACAATGACATGCGCGAGCGCCTGCGCTCAATTCTCTGGAACTTCAACGCCCCCATCAAGTACGCCTTTGCCTACGGCTCCGGGGTTTTCACCCAGGGCGCCGCCTCAGACGCCTCAAAACCCCAGGTCGACCTCATCTTTGGCGTCTCCTACTCGGAACACTGGCACTCCCTCAACATGCGCCAGAACCCAAGCCACTACTCGTCCCTCCGCTGGCTCGGCTCAGGCGCAGTCTCTTTTGTCCAAGACAAGCTGGGCTCCGGCGTCTACTTCAACCCCTACGTCGAGATCGACGGAGTCAAAATCAAGTACGGCGTCGTCAATGTAAACACTCTTCTCCACGACCTCTCCTCTTGGAATACCCTCTACCTGGCAGGCCGCCTCCACAAGCCCGTCAAGATTCTGCGGGACGAGCCCCGCATCCGCTTCGCCAACCAGGCAAACCTCATTTCTGCTCTGCGCACCGCTCTTCTCTTGCTTCCAGAATCCTTCTCCGAGCTGGATCTCTACACAGCTCTCGCCGGCATCTCCTACATGGGCGACCCCCGCATGGCCTTTGGCGAAAACCCCCATAAAGTCCGCAACATTGTCCACAACCAGTTTATCAACTTCCGCAGCCTCTACTCGCCCATCCTTGACGTGCTCCCCAACGTGGAGCTTAAATCCTCGGCCCAGTTTGCTCTCGACTCCAATCGCGACATTGCCGTTGCAACCCTCCGCCAGGACATGGACCCCAAGCCCCGAGGGAACATGGTTGCTCGTCTCCCCACGGACTTTAGAAATAAGATATACTCTCAGTACTCGAGCTCTCCTGCCAAGGATCATCCCATGGGCTCGGAGCTGGACCAGCAGATTGCCGCAGACGCGGGTCTTCAAGACCAAGTTGCACGTGCAATTAAAAACACGGTTCAGTGGCCTTCTTTCACCCAGTCTGTCAAGGGTGTCTTGACTGCAGGTGTTTACAGAAGTACAAAGTATGCTCTTGAAAAGCTTTCCAAGGCTCGGGCAGCCAAAAAGGATTGATTTTCTCTCTTCAATCATATATAGTTACAGTGTATTATTAGTGTATAGTTAATGTTTACGCAGTGCGTCAAACCGTCTTTGCAAATCATCCAAGTCCTTGTCGACCTTTTTAGGAGGAGGAGCTCTGGCTGCCAAAGGTAAAGCAGATTTCGTGGGCTTTACCTTTTTCTCTTTGCCTTCGTTGTCATCTTTTGTCTCATCTTCATTCTCTTCATCTTCTTCTTCTTTTAAATCCTCTTCGGTCAACTCACTGAAAGGTGCATGGTATGCCTTGGCAATCTCCTTGAGATATAACGTCACCAGCTCTTCTGATGGTGGATCTACCCGAAGTCGCTTCAGGATTTTCTCCTGTACGTATTTCTCCGGGTGTTCAATCACCTCCAGTGCAAACTCCTTGCCAAACTTGGCCACGAAGATCTCCCGAATCACGCTCAGCTCCTTGATTTCCGTGCGGGGGGCGGCGTATATAATAGTCTTGACTGCTTCCTCGAGCCCTGCGTCACAGTCGCGGCCCTCCAGCAAGCCAATACGCGCCAAAAGCAGCTCGCAGTACAGCTCCAGCATCTCCAATAGCTCGACGTAGATGTCGGACCGAATCACGTTCTCCACGCGGATTCGAGCGCTCTGCTCTTTCCCGTCCGTGAGGAGTTGCGCGAGCCCGCGCCGCGACTCTTTGGCAAGCGCGGTCTCCTTTTCCTGGACAAGGCGCAGCCGGTTGATGGCCATTTTGAGCTGCGCCTTAAGACGCGAGTTCATGGGGTTCACTGGCATTTTGTTGTGGTTTGATAAAGTAGTGAGTTCTATGGCGTTTTTGGCCAGTGGTGGACGTGGTGATAAGTGGGGTTAGGGTTGGCCTTTGGCGGTAGATTGTTACAGCAGATAAACGCATTTAGCAGGAGTAAATGGAATGCGACATTGGCGATGCGTTTGTCTGTCTTTTTATTTTGAAAGTGATTGAGGTGTTTGATTCTGTTTTTTTAATAGTCTACAGAATCTTTAGCACTATGCGTTTATACTTCAAGATGAGATGCCTCAGATATTGTCAATTTCAATAGATATTAAATTCTTTTAAAAGTTAAACGGTATATATATTCATTTGCTACAATTAATAAAAACACTGTTTGAAATAATTCAACTTTTGTTTAAAAACATTCCTTTTATCATCTTTATTTTTTGTCAAGTACATTTAAATTTTACACAATTTACAATAACATCTTCAATACTTTAATAAACCCTTAACTCACTTCTTACCCTTTTTTTTCAATTACATTTAAATTTTACAATCAAACTTCTTCAATAAACCCTTTCATTCCACTTGTTAATCTTTTTTTCCAGAAATTCATCAACCTTCTTTGGCTCGCCCTCAAAAAAGTCAATCCTCAAAGTCTATTCAACTTGAATATCCTCACTTGCCTTCACTAGATCCCCGTGACCTGGGCTAGGGTTGCCACCTCAGAAAAAAATCTTAACGGTGGCTTTTCCTCCGTCTAACAAAATAAAAAGCAACCACCACCGTGAGCCTTTTTTTTGGCGCTTTACCAACCCAAAAACAAACCTTTAAAATCTTAAACCCCTTCTTATAAACAACTAAATTATACCCTCCTATCCTATAATATCTAATACTAATACTACCAATAAACCAACAATGGCATCTTGGTTTTTTTCGTCATCTACCCCAAGCATTGACGAGTACGTCCTCAAGGCCACCGCAGAAACCCTCCCGACCGGAGAACAGGACCTCGCGCTCAACCTGGAGATATGCGACCTCATCCGCTCGAAAACCGTCCAGCCAAAAGACGCCATGCGCGCTTTAAAACGCAGACTGCTCCATAAAAACCCAAACGTCCAGATCGCCACCCTCCATCTCACCGACGTCTGCATCATGAATGGCGGAATGCACTTCTTGGTAGAAATCGCGTCTCGCGAGTTTATGGACACGGTCGTCCTGGTCCTTAAACCCCTCTCAGGCACCCCAAACCCGGATGTCAAGGCTCTGGCCCTCGAATGCATCCAGAACTGGGCTAAAACTTTTGAAGGCCAGCTCCAGCTCGAATACGTCGGCAAAGTTTACCGCCAACTTAAGGACGAGGGCTTCACCTTCCCCCGCGCAAAAACTACCCTCAACTCAACCTTTATCGACACGGCTGCTCCCCCAGAGTGGGTCGACTCAGACACATGCATGAAGTCGGGCACCCCCTTCTCATTTGTTAACCGCAAGCATCACTGCAGAAACTGTGGCGGAGTCTTTATCCAAAAGTACTGCAACAACTACGCCCCCCTGCCGCACTTTGGCATCAACCAGCCCGTCCGTATCTGCGACGACTGTAACGAAAAGCTTACAAAGGGCCATAAAGATTCAAAGCACCACCAAAATAAGGAACCAGCAACCGCGTCCGCAGCAGCAGCAACACCATATAGACAGGCTCCTGCCATTGATGAGGAAGAAGATGCGGACTTGAAACGTGCTTTGGAGCTCTCGCTTAAAGAAACCCAAGGCTCTTCTGCACCCGTCCCAAACACCCAACCCAATCCTACCCAAGCTTCACAGAATACCACTAGCACATATGACGAGGAGTTTGATGAGGATATGAAGGCTGCAATCGCAGCTTCTCTTCAGGAAATGAAGGGCACATCTCCAACAGCAAATACAGCTACTGCAACAGCTGCTCCAGCCCCTCTGACTTCTTCTGTGACCCCATCAATCCAGCGGCCCAGCTGGGAACTGACCCAACTTGAAGCCGACAATATCAACATGTACTCCACGCTCGTCGAAAAACTCCAAAATGCTCCTCCTGGTGCTATTCTCCGTGAGGGCAAGCTTCAGGACCTGAATGAAAGCATTGGTGCACTGCGGCCCAAACTCGCCCGTACACTAGCAGATGCAGTAACTAAATACGACCGCCTTGTGGATATGAACTCAAAACTGACAACAGCCATGCGTTACTACGATAGATTGCTAGAAGATCGACTGTCATATGCCTATGGACGATACTCTCTTGGGGCCGGTTTAACTCAACAGCAGCAACCGCAGCAACAACAACTAACGGGATATGGCCAGCCTTATACTCAAGGATACCAGGGATATGCACCTCAACAACAAACTCCAACAGGTTATGCTCCAAGTTCCTATACCCCTTCGGCTCCAGCCGCTGGGCTAGCTTCGTCATATGCTCCTTCCGCTCCATCCGCTCCATCTGCTCCCTCTGCCCCATCTGCTCCCTCTGCTCCTTCTGCCCCATCTGCTCCTTCCGCTCCATCTGCTCCTTCCGCTCCATCTGCTCCTTCCGCCCCTTCAGCCCCGTCTGCTCCATCCACGTTCCAACCTTCCTCTCCATCCAACTACCAATCCCAGCCTGTACCATCATACTCCACCTACCCAGGATACTCTACACAAGCCTCGGCACCTCCATACGGCTACACTTCCCCCACACAATCAACTGCACCTGTTCCTGTGGCTGCTCCTGTGGTGGCTGCGGCTCCAGCACCACCTAAAGAAGAAGCTCCTTTAATTGACTTGTAATAATTATTTGTTTGTTTATTAAATTAATTTATTTGTTTTTTTTGTCTTAATTTTTTTTTTACTCTATCAAATAATGTTCTATGGCCAACCCAATTTCATCTGCAACACGCTTGATGATGGCCCAATTGGCATTAATTTTCCAACGCGTTTTGGAGTCTAACGGATCTGCCGGGTTAAGACATATAAGCAACCGTAACGTAGTCAACGTAGCAATCTGCACACCCAAATCAATGTTTGACGGAAACCCTCCCCGGCGATCTGAGTACGGACCTTCTCCACCATTTTCCGAGTCGTCCAGCGTTGCTCCACCACCTCCGCCTCCCCCACCATTTGGCGCCACGGCATGTAATATTGCAAGCATGCGTTCAAGATCAAACGCAGGGGCAGCCAGCAGCCTCGGGTTAATCTTGAGCACCTTGCGGCGACCAGTATCTCTGCGCTTGGCACGGGCTTCTTTTGCGCGCGAGAAAAAGCGAATGTCGAACCGCGGCGGGTTGTACGACGCCAGGTATGCCGCGCATAAAATGTACTTGGACTGTAACGGCAAATCGTTCGTATCATGTGCCGCCGGCTTTAAAGGAAGAACGGTGCGCCGTCGACTCGATCGAATGGCCGAGACGTGCGAAAAAAATGTACTTGATGAAGGCAATTGGGACGAAGGCGTCGGTGATGTCTCTATGGGGGGTGTAGATACTGCAGGTGTCGTGCTGGATTTAGTCGCATTCATGACAGCTGCAGAGATGGTATCGGTAGACACTTGAGCTGTGGCCAAGGCTGGATCAATATCCTGGGGTGTTTGTGAAGCTGGCATAAGCGACCGGTAAATCAAGGTATCCGAAACGGCCGCTTCCGATTCAAAAAGATGCTTGGACTCTCGCCAGAGTGCGTGGATTTCTGTGACAGAGCACTGGCCGCTGAGTAGTGGCGCAATGAACGCGGGCCATAGCCGTCGCGCAAGCTCTTTAAGAGCCCTGATATCAGAACCTGCGTATGAAGATAATGCTCCCACGACAAGGCTAGAGTAGCGATCCCAAAACATGGTTTGCTGATATGCCTTTTTGTCTGGGTCTAAGATGTGATCGGGAAGCCGACAAATGTGACTATTGCGAAGCAAGTTCTCAAGCTCGCGCTGAGGAGATATTTCTTGGGAATCCATGGCCGCGACCACCCCTGGCTCAGTCTTCACCGCAGTCAGGTGCTCGTAGGTCGCACGCATCTCGTCACCCCATGCACACAGAATCAGAATCGTGTCCTCGCGCGAGTACTGAGAAAATCGCACATGTGGAACATGCGACATAAGCAGCGCCCGAGGCTCCAAAGTCGAGGTCACAAATACAGTGGTCACAGAAGAGGCGCCAGGAGCCAGCTCGCGGGTGCGCGCAAGACACGAGATAATGTCGGATGGGTTATCAGGGATCTGGTCAATTCGGTCGAGAACAAGGACAAGTCTACGGCCCGAGTAGTGGGCGCGGGCCAGGCACATTTGAAGCATCAAGAAGTATACCGAGATATTTTCGGTTACAACGTCAAAAGTGGTATTCCCGTGAACGATTGTGGATGGGATAACGTAGTCGTTATTTGTTGTGAGCTCTGGTTCGGCTTCGTCATTAGCCCCCATTTTCAATACCTTCTTGATACCGCGGAGAGCACGCTGAAGCATGATGCGCGCTGTGTTGCATTGATCGCAGTCGACCCAAACGTAATCGGTCGGTGTTCCCAAGAGATTGGTTGCAGTGTCTGGCGAGTCTTGACTCACTGGTTGCGAGACTGCTTTTTCCAAGAGCTTTCGCAAAACACGCGTTTTTCCTGTTGCAGGAGCCCCATGAACCAGAACAGCAGATGGGCCGGCGGCTAAAAGCGAAGATAACAGCGCAATCTGCGTGTCGCGGGCGGGACACTCAGCGCGAGTCTCTTTGAGTGCTTCTGGTGATAGCAGGGGCATTAGTTTGTTGGCGGATATGAGGTTATGGTTGTTGTGACTAAAAAAAAAATTGGTGATGGTTGAATAATTTTAATGAGGGTTAAATTGTCAAGGTAGATCCCGATCAGCATTTTTAAATGCAAATATATTTTTTTTCCCACCCGGACATGGCAATCCTCAAAAATGCAACAGCAATCCGAAAATCCCACCAAGCAAAGCGCCATGGAACGCCTTCGGGCGGCGCGAATGCGTCTGGCCCGACAGGGCGTGACGCATAGCGTTGAAAACATGCGTCAAGCTGGCTCCAAAGCGCCGACGGTACCGGCAGAAATAACATCAAAGAACTCCTCGAGGCCCGCGGGTTCGGACTCCCAGTCGGCTGCAACATCATCAGCCCCTAAACATGCGCTAGCTGAGGATTCCAGCCGAATGTCGTTGTCTCAAGCGCGCGAGCTTTATAAAGACCGACCGAGTAAGGCTCAGAAGACGTCTTCTTCATCGGCTCCGTCGTCAGCTTCTTCTACAAAGCCTTCGAATCGAGATGCTACAGCCTCGTCATTCTCACGTAAGATGGACAACTACATTGAATACAACTTTGCGACGATGAAGGACTCGAAGGGTGGCTTTATTGACGCCGAGCTGGAACTGACGCCAGCTGAGCTAGCGGAGAAGCGTGCGCGCGAGCAGGCGGAGCGAGAAAAGGAGGCTGCGCTGCATCAACCGCTGGTGCAAATGGGAGTAGCCCAGGAGGATTTACTCAAATGCTACGAGTGCGGCACAACAGCCCTGGATTTTAAGTTGTACCGGGTGTTCCGCACGCGTGTATGTAAGGCATGTCGCGAGGCCCACCCGGACAAGTACTCGCTACTGACGAAAACCGAGTGCCGGGCGGATTATTTATTGACGGACCCGGAGCTGCGGGACGAAGAGCTGCTGCCACATTTGGAACGGCCCAACCCACACAAGGCGACGTTCAACAACATGATGTTGTATATGCGATACCAGGTGGAGGAGTTTGCGTTCAAGAAGTGGGGCGGCGAGGAGGGGCTTGATGCCGAGTACGAGCGGCGGGTGGCGGCGCAAAAGGCGCGTAAGGAAAGGAAGTTTTTGGAGAGACTACAGCAGATGCGCCGCACGACCCGAGCGTCGGGCCAATATGCGGGGAAGGGGGAGAACGGGAAGGACGGTGGGAAGCACACGCACGAGTGGAGTGCTGCGCTTGCTGTGGAGAACCCGGAGATTCCTGGCACGGTCCGGCGCCGGTGCGCCATCTGCGGGATGATGACCGAGGAGGTTCAAATGTGACTTGCGACTTGGGCGACGCGTGCAACTTGTACCTTATAGAATATATCACATGACCGCGTGTCTGTTTGTTTTGACACTTGTGCCTTGACACTTGCTACCTGTCACTTGAGCCTCTTTGTTGCTCTTTTTATTTCTTCCTTGCCCCTTAAATCTCATTTTTAAAAATTCCCACAACTACCACCAAAAAAAAAAAATAATGGAAAAAAATCTCCTACCGCAACCAACAACAACAACAACAACAATGGATAAACCCGACTCGGGTCCCGGACCCTCTGCTCCAGCAACATCAGCTACCGCCTCTGCATCAACATCACATACTTCTCTACCAGCCCCCGGCTCTGCAATTACCACTGCTTCTTCCTCTTCATCGGCCTCATCTGGACCCTCCTCGTCGGCTTCCGCGTCTGCCTCTGTCACAGCCCAACACCCGCCTCCACCGCAACCTCTTCAACATCCACAACACCCACAGCACCCACAACACCCACAGCATCCACAACACCCACAGCACCATCAACAAGTCTCACAGTCGCCGGCCGGGCACTCTGGCCATGGGCCTGGCGGGACACCTTCAAACTCATCAACTACTACAACTACTACTACAACCACTACCACCACCTCCACTACCCCAGGCGTCTCCTCGGCCGCTCTTGCTGCAGCCTCAGATCCTTACTTTCTACGCACCCCTCCCCCACAAGTACATGCTGTTGCCCAGCGCCATATGTTTACCGTGGACTCGCGTAAAATCCTCCTCAAGGAAGTTGTCCAGCTGCAGCCATACCTGAACCCAGAGATGTGGGACGCGGTCACTAATCGATACGGTTGGTGGTGTTACGACCACATAAAACCCGAGCGCCGAACTGTCCCCAAGGATCGACTCCGCAAAAAGGTTAAAAACATCATGTCCACTTACCACCAAAAGAAAACCGCAATGGGTGCAGCCGCCGCTTCTCCAGCAGCTGGAGGCGGCGGCGGAATCCATGGAAACTCAGATGACACCCCGACCTCCCCATCGTCAGGAACCCCAGGCCCTCAACAACCTGGAGGAGGCTCTGGACCAAACTCCACAGGAACTACGGTGTCATCTGCTCCTTCTGCGGCAAGTCTCAATGAGATTCATACTGGAGATATGCCCGACGAATTGCCATACGATGCAGAGACAATTGACCTGATTGAAAAGGTGGTCCAACAGTACTCAGACTCTCTAAACCAAGCAACTTCTAGACGGCTCGGGAAAGTTCGCGCAAAATCGGCCCCAGGACTTACGGACTATACTTTTGGAAACAGCCCAGTCCACGCAGCCCAAGTCGCCGCCACAGCTTCTTCAGGCCATCAGATTATCTCTTCGGCTCCTCCACCAGCAACTCTTGAAGAAGCAGCAGCCGCAGCCGCAGAAGCAGCAGCAGCGGCGGCAGCGGCAGCAGCGGCAGATTCGCCTGACCAAGTTGCCAACCGCGTTTTGTACCCTAGTCCTCTTGGGATTATCAGCATGATTCATGACGACAACGATGACGATAATGAGGACCCAGCAGATTCGCCCCGCAAACGCCGCAGAACAGATGATGGGTCGTCCAATGGACCCTCAGCAGCTACCATTGCAGATCTTTTAACGGAAGAATCATCCAAAACTTCAGGCCAACCGGCTACAATCTCAGACCACAAGCCTGGCATGTCCATGTCTGCATCCACAGGAGTTTCCGACTTGGATGCTTTTGAAACACAGCCAGGCCATACCTCCTCTAATAACGCTACAACAACAAATACATCATCATCTTCTTCATCATCATCTTCTTCTTCAACTGCCCAGCCTCCTCAAACCACCTCTCACCCAGGGATCCCAGCAAACGACCGCGAATCAAATTATTTTGCACATTATCCAAGTAAACACGAGAATTTGGCCGAAACGATTGCGGCAACCTTTCGCACCATTTTACAGGAATCACAGAAAGATCAAATGGAAAAACTACGCGAGTTTGGCCACTCCTTTGGCCAAGCAGTCGGGGAATCTATAGCCCGTTCAATTTCTGCAAGTGTCGATAAACTCGTCGAGGCTCACCAGGCCCGCCAGCAACAAGACTCTTCTGATAAAGATTCGTAATTCATAATTATATTAAAGTAAAGAACAAAAAAAAAAAAGAAGAAATAAACACATGTACACATCTGTTATATCAAGCTTGACTATAATCCACTTCCATGACATTCTTGCCTCCAGTCGCGTCTTCATCATCATAAAATTCGCCTGTTGCCTCCACATGCTCGTCGCGTCGCTGTTGCGAGCCACCCCGTGTATCTTTGGCCTCTGCAGTATCTTCTTCCACATCGCCGGCATCTTCTGCATCTCGTGGCACATCTTGCATCTGAACACTAGGCGCAAACTTGGTTCGCGACAGGTTTTGCAGCACTTGCGTCAGAATCTTATTCAAGTACTCGCGGCTGTTTGCATTCTGCATGTTGGATGGGCGCACCTCTAACCGGTAGTCTGGGCCATAGTATTCGTAGTAGTCATTGTATGGAATCTCGGGACCAACAATCTTATTATTGAGAATGCCAGTCTCGTAGGTCCATGTTCGCGATACGTTGCGCATAGTGTATCCACCGCCACCAACCACCAGAGTTGGCAGCCCAAAGCTCTTGACGAATTTGACGCAGTTGGCGTGTCCATGCATACTCAAGTTGAAGCACCCCAACCGGTCGCCAGAGAGGGAATCACCGCCACACTGCAGCACAACTGCAGTAGGCTGGTACCATTCCATGATCGCTGTGATAACAGGCTCAAAAATCGACTTGTAGTTATCGTCGTCAATGCCGTCGCGGAAGGGGAAATTCACAGCATAGTGCTTACCCTTGCCGACACCAATGTCGCGCAATTCACCAGTTCCCGGGAAAAATTCACCATACTTGTGAAAACTGCACGTCATCACTCGGTCTGTACTGTAGAAAGCCTCTTCTACGCCGTCTCCATGGTGCACATCAATGTCCACATACAGCACGCGCGGGTGGTACCGCAGCAGTTCAATGATACCCAGCACGATGTCGTTTAAGTAGCAAAAGCCCGATGCCTCAGACTTTTTTGCATGGTGCAGTCCTCCGGCCCAGTTGATGGCAATGTCGCACTTTTCGCGGTTCAGCCGAGCAGCTCCTTCCATGCTTCCGCCACCGCTAATTCCGCAAAACTCAAAGAGGCCGTCGAACACAGGACAATCATCGCCAACGTTGAATTTAACCTGTTCTTTCGCAAACAGGTCTGCGTTTTCGGGAGTCACACGAGACAGAAAGTCCACATACTCATCCGTGTGGAACTGGCACATTTCTTGCTTGGTCGCGGGCTTGGCTCTCTAAAGAAGCTTGTTAGAGGGGACAGGTGTTAGATAAGAGACTAGTTTTTACTCACATAAATCTCCATATGTTTGTAAAGTCCGTAATTCATGATAAGACTATGAGCCATGCGTATCCGGTGAGGTTTCATTGGGTGGCCTGTGCCATAGGCATAGTTTCCGACATCGGCTACTTAGTGTCAGTAAAGTCTCTTTGTGGGTATATATGTGCGTTTATACATACAGTCATAAAAGTAAGCGACGCCTTAAAAAACAAAAAAAAATAGCAGTTTCAGTAAATTGTGTCAATCTCAAAAGAATAGTAAGGTATACCCACGTCGCTTCTCATTTGGCTTGATCTTGATGGGATCCAAAGGCTCAACTTCGTTTGGCATAGGTGTTGATGGGGGGGGGGGGGGGGGGGGGGGGTGTATGTTGGGAAGGGGAGAAGAAGGAAAAAAAAGCGTCGCGATCAAAAATGGGCAGAAGGGACGGAGAATTTAAAAAACGCCAGGGTTAGGGCGGGGGTTTCAAAATTTTAGCATAGACAATAGTCACCCAAAAGGTTGCATGGGCCAAGCTGGATTAACTGGACACGGAAGTCATTAGAGAGAAGGCCATGGAAGCGGTTTTGACAGATGAAAGCAGATTTGCAATTCATGCGAGAGTTTTGAATATTTTAAAGATCCTTTTAAAAATTTTTCACACTGGAGAAGGAGGGTTTTCAAACAAAAAAAAAGGCTAACCAATAAGCTGATGCGGCTGTGTAGAACACTAAGTTGTAAGTCGTACAGTCTAAGTCTTATCGCGTCAATGGAGCACCCAGATTAGGACTCCGCTACAAGTCTCTAGCCAATGGGTTTCAGATATTGACCAGCTAGAGATCCTCCCAGGGTGCCTTACAGGTGTATGCTACGAAATGTATTTAAATAAGCAGTACATGGGAATAACATACTCGCAAATTAAAGTGAAGAGTAAACATAACACAAAAGCTCTTTGTTTATAATGCTTTTCTTCAACCCTCTGTCACATCTATCGCCAGCTAGAACGTTGCTTTCTTGAAGGTATTATGAGGAAAAAGTCTCTGTCAAAACCTGCCAGCAGATCAGCGGGCTGTTAGTATTGGCAGCCAAACCAGTTTCTTTAACTTGTCGCGCCTCAACCACTTAAGAATCATACTCTCCAATATACTCATCCACCTGAAACCTTAACCTCAACAACTCATCCTTTCCTGCTTCTGCAGGATCATCCATTAAGTTGGAAAATTCAGCGTTCTTTGATGATAACCCAGGACTGACCCCAATTCCCGATACTTGGATATTAATTCATATGTAAAGGTAAAGACATTTAATAATCACATGGAAATTTTATTTCATGGCACTATTTTTTAAGCTCAAGCTTGTAGTGTATCTCAACATAATTTTACAAATTCAGTATTTTCTTAAACAAGGAAGACCTTAACCTAGGTGTTATTTCCAGATTCATTAGGATTTCATCTAAAACTCAAAACATATTTTACAAAAGAAATTGTCGCTGGTTTGGTGTCGTAATAGTTTTACACATTAAATATTTAAGAACCTAGCATGTCTAACTTCGAAATATAAAGGGGTTTAATGGATACAGAAAAAGATAAAACCAGTTTTATCTGAATGTAATTCAATAATATCAATATTGGAAAACTGAGAAAGAAGTCAGTTTTTATTTTAATTTTTTTTTTACAATAACAGCAAAAGATTTGCTTTCTTAAACATCTCGAGACTCAAGAAATTTACTTGAGTTGAGCCTTGGCATGAAGCTCCTCTTCAAGAGCCTTCTGCTCTGCCAAGCGCTTCTCAACCTGAGCATGGGCTTGGGCCTCGGTGGGGAGAGCAATGTTGTACTCGAGATCAAACTCGACGCCGTACTTGGACTTGATTTCCGCGGAAGCGGGCTTGAAGTGGACGACGAGTTCGGGCTTGACGGCAAAGACGGAGTCGTTCTTGACATACTCGCAGTCCGAGTCGTAGATCTGGGTGATGAGGGAGCGGAAGCCCGGCTTGGTAACGCGCCAGTGGATGTGGGACGGGCGGTAGGGGTGTCTGTCCATGAGCTGCAGAAGATCGCCGGCAGGTCCGTCATAGGGAATAGGGTAGTTTGTGGGGCGGAGGGCAATGTAAGCATAGTCTCCGTTTTCGTCGGCAGTGAAGGTTCCTCGGAGGTTGTAGTCGGGTTGCTCAGGGTCCTGTTGCTCGTAAAGACCGTTGGGGGCGGTGTGCCAGACTTCAAGCTCAGCGCCCTCGAGAGGGTTGCCGGCGGTGTCGGTGACTCTGCCGTGGACCCAAGTTTTTTGGCCCCCGAGCTCCTTTTGGATGATGGACTGTCCGTAGGCGTACTTGGGGGAGTTTGGTCTATAGAAGGGTCCGATGATGGCGGTGGAGGTGTGGTCGTGGGCCTCGAGGTGGTAAGTGATGGAGTCAACAAGAGACTCGAGACCAAAGACATCGGAGACAAGAATGCCTTCGTTTCTGCGCTCGTCGGACATTTGGCCGATGCGGTTGATGAACTCGACGCCGGCCATCCATTCCTCGACAGTGATTTGGTTTTCTCTGGAGAAGTCATGGATGTGTTGGATGAGGGATCCTAGGATTCTGCGCATCTTGGGGGTGGTTTTGGGGCCCATAGCGGCAATGACCATTTCAGTGAATTGTTGATCCATTTTAAGCTGAAAGAATGATAAGAGGGGAGAAGAAAATGTTTTAGTAGGATGTTTTTATGATAGAAAAGTGAATAGAGAATGAAGAAGAAAAAAACGAGTGGAATCATCAGGATATTTAATTCTTTTTATATACATTTTATAAGTTATAAAAACCTCCTAAGGACTAAGTTGAATCTATTTCCATGTGTTTTTTGTCCCCACAAATGTCAAGAGGAAAAGAGATGTCTTAAAGTCCATAGTTCCGATATCTCAAAAGTCCCAAAAAGGAAATCAAAAAAACCATATGTTATATTCAATAGATATGTTAATAAACCATGGATAGTTAAAATAAAAATCTCCTGATTTTTCAAAAATCCGGGGCAAAGATACTTTTCTTTTTCTATTGTAGCCCCCACATTTTTTTCAGTTCCACAAAAATACCAGCAATCTGCAAACGGCTAACCTGTGAAACCAATTCCCGATCTACACCGTCTTTTGTGCATCCAGTAAAAGTCCAGGCTTTTCAAATATCCGACAACCACATTGCCGAACACTCCTCTCCACTCTGCCGAAGCCTTCAGCTAGCGGATTTGTGTCAATCCAAAATCATTTATTCAGTCTATATATAATGATTTATTAAGTCACGGGAGACCAATATTAAGCATTTCACCGTCAACATAGTTTTGCAAATGCATTCCCCACTCCTCAGCTCTAAGCAATATACTTCTTAAGTCCCCGCAACTTCTCGACTGCCGCTTCCAACATCCAGTCGTCCTTGCACACGGCAAAGCGCAAATAATCTTCAGCAAGGTGGGCATTCTCGACAGTGTAAAACTCCGTGGGCGGGATCGCAACCACACCAAACTCCTTAATCAACCAGTATGCGATGCGGAAATCCTTAGCGCGGCCAACCGTCACGTCTTCGGGGAAGACATAGTCCTCGGGGACCTTGACCTTGGCAAAGTTGACGAGCAAAAAGTAGCCACCCTCGGCCACGGTGTAGGGTAGACCGATTTCGTCAAAAACACCAGTCAAAATGGCATATTTCTTGCGGAAGGAGTCCACCTGCCCTTCGTAATACCCGTTGGTCTGCGCAGCCTCCAGGGCCTTGGCCACGGCGTTTGATAGGGGCGTGTTGACGGTGAATGTGATGCGGGTATGGGCGGCGGCAACGTACTTGATGAGCTCCGGGTGGCCAATCAACCAACCAACACGCCAGCCGGTGGCACTGAAGGTCTTACCAGCAGACCCCACAGTCAGAGTCAAGCGCGAGATGGCAGGGGAGAGGGTTGCGATGCGGACGAATTCAGTGTAATACAAGCGGTCATAGACCTCGTCGGAAAGAATAATAAAGTTGTACTTGACCGCCAGCTCGCCAATCTTGAGCAGCTCGTCGCGGGAAAAGACCTTGCCTGTGGGGTTTTGCGGGGAGTTGATGACAATCATCTTTGTGCGCGGGGTGATGGTTTTTTCCAGCTCGTCGAAATCAATTGACCACTCGGAAGCGCTGGCAATACGGGAGTCTCCATCGACAGGAGGGTGGAGAGGCACGTACTTGACGACGCCTCCAGGCAGCTGGATGTTGGAGATGTACTGGTCGAAAAAGGGCTCAAAGACAATGACCTCGTCATCCTGGTTCAAGAAGCCGGTGAAGGCAGCAAACATGCCCTCGTTGGCGCCCGCGGTGACGACGATTTCGGTTTCCGGGTCCAACTTGCGGTCAAAGTAAGGGGTGTATGCGTCGGCAATGGCCTTGCGCAAGTTGAGGAGCCCGCGCGTGGGGGCGTACTGGTTGAGCGCGGCCACGTCGAGGGACTCTTTGGCGGCCTGGATGGCGAAATCGGGAGGGGAGTAGGAGAAGAAGCCCTGGCCCAGATTGACGACCTTTTCGCCCGAGTCGCGCTCGACCGCCGCGGCAGTCTCGTTGATCAAACTCCACACATCTTTGGCCGAGTTGGAGACTTTGGCAGAGGGGGTAGGGAAGGGTTTAAAGGGGGCGGAGCTAGACATGAGACGGAATGGGGCGCGCTTGAGAGATAGGTTAAGAGAGAGAGTTCTTCTAAAGAACATAAGGGTACGTTGTATAGGAGTATTTATAATCTATTTTGTTTTAATTTCAGAGAGGAGCGGTGTATGAGAAGAAGAAAGGCTTTTATATGTTTTGAAAGACGAGGTAGCACTTGCCCTTTTTTATAGAAAAGAGTCACTATCAAACGTGTGGTGATTTCAACGTGAAATGATGCAATCTGAGCCTTGAAACTTAGGACTTGGGAACCCCCACCCAAGACTTGAGACTTAAAACAAATACCGCTCCACGACCTGCTTGGCCAGCCGCTCTTGCCACTGGCTATAGAGAGCCTCCACGTACAGGTACACCTTGTAGGCCTCGCCGGTACTGCGGCGACCCACGGCGCCCTCGGAGCCGGCTGTAGCGCTGAGGGCCTCCTCGGCGCTGAAGCCTTGCTCCAGACCAGGAACAGCCTGCTTCAGCAGATACTCTTTCCCCCGGCGGTCCGTCGCAGAGCCGTACTTGACGAACAGGTCGATCTGCGAGCTCTCCGTAGCATCCAGGGTGGCCACGGCGCTGGCGGCTTTCCAGGGATCAATGTTGTGGTAGGGGCTCCCGAGCCAGCGGCACAGATAAAAGGCAAGCAGCATGCCCAGGTAGGCAAACACGTTGAGGGTGGGCACAAAGGACGTGCTCTTGAAAATCCCCGGCTGGACAAGCACGGAGGTGACGCCGTACCGGTCCTTGAGGAGCTGGGCCGTGGCGTGGTGCAACAAGTCAATTTCACGCTTGGAGGCCTCGTACGACTCCGGGGTGCGCAGAAGCTCCATGTCGTCCAGGTCGAGCCCCCCCTCGGCTGGGCTTTTGGCCATTTTGTCGGCGGTCAGCGAGGAGATCCAAAAGACCTTGGACCCTGGGCCCAGCAGAGGCAAGTCGGCGTTGGCCAGCCCCACAAGCTTGTCTTTGGCCACCTGGCGCGGGCCGGTGAGGCGCCGCAGAATGTACCAAGGCGCGAAGACGTTGGCCTCGAACACGGAGCCCATGCCGTCGCGCGTGGGCGTCACGGGGCGCTGGATTTTGTAGCGCGCGTAGGTGAAGGCCTCCATGGGGTCCTGCAGGGTCTGGACGCAGGACTGGACCCAGTCAATTCCGTTGTAGAGGGCCAGGCAGGCGTTGAAAACAAGCGTGTCGATGTGGGAGTAGCGGAGCTCCAGCTCGCGCACGGCGGCACACACCGACACCATATCTGCCAGGTCGACCGTCACGTAATCGAACTCGACGAGAGCCGGGCGGTCCAGGTGGTTCTTGACGACATAGGCTTTGAGCTCGTTGATGGCGTTCTTGATGTTGGGGAAGGTTCGGGAGGTTATGATGATTGTGAGGCGGGTTTTGGCAGGAGTATCGTCAATGATACGTTTCGCAATAGCAAGGCCGAGGTACCTGAGAGTTTGCCGGTTAGTTTTTAGGTTGAAAAGACCAAAAGACCAGTTAACTTACCCTTGACCTCCAGTGATTAAAACTACCTTATGGCTCATGATAGTGGTGGTGATGTGAAAAATAAAAATAGTAGACTGTATACTTATTTTTTTCAACAAAATTCAACTTTTTTATTTTATTTACATTAACAAATTACTTGATGCATTCAAATAAACAAAACAAACTTATTCTACATTATTTAATCAAGTCGGGCAACGTGGTGGTCGAAAAGAGCCTTGGCACGGGTCCAGACAGGAGCAGTGTCGCGGTTGGGAAGCTCAAGCAACGAAGGCAACAGAGCCTCGGAGTAAGCCTCGGAGGCCTCGCGTGGCAGCAGCGATGGCAGGTGGTCAATGGAAACAACGTCCAAGCGGGGTCCGACAGTGGTCTCGACGCGGACGGTGGGCTTGTTAAAGACGGTGGCGACAGTGTAGACGGGGATGGGGTTGTGGGGGTTGGTGGTGTCGGCGGAAACGTCGACAATCACCTGGAGCTTGCGGGACTCCTTGTTGAGGAGATCAAAGTTGATAAAGGGAGGAATGGGCTTGGAGAGGTAGATGCAGTTGATGAAGATATCTGCGTCGGCAATCTCCTGGAAGGGACCGCCCTTGGAGGTCTCGGCGATATCCCACTTGATGATGTTTTCCTCGGGGATGCCAGCCTTGCGGCACAGGTCGACGGCGCCGGAACCGCAGCGGCCCAAGGCTCCAATGACGAGGACCTTGGGGAGGGCCTTGCCGGCGGAAGCAAGATCCTTCTTGACATCTTCGACGAGCAGGTGCTCGTAGGGGAAGGGCTCAATGGCGGCGAGGCTCTCGTCGTCGGAGTGGGTTTGGCGGAAGGCCCAGTCCTTGAGGCCAATGGCGGCGCCGGCGAAACCGGCGTGGAAGCCAAAGGCGGCGACACGGCGGCCATTGTCGTCTTCGAGGAACTCGAGGTCGTAGAGGGTTCCCTTGCCCTCGGGGAAGCGCTTGAGAACGTCCTTCCAGCCGCCCTGGTCCTTGTAGCAGTGGGCAAACTGGATGTGTTCGTGGATCAGGGGGAAGGACTCTTCTGGGAGCTCCTTAAGGCCAATGATGATGTGGTCCTTGGGAGCCTGGGGCCAGGAGCCCTCCTCGGCAATGGTGGCTCCAACGGCCTCGTACTCCTTAATGTCGAAGGTGCTTTGGGAGGACTTTTCGACAATGACGTTGAAGCCGGCGTCGAGGAGCTTCTTTGTGGTGGTAGGGGTGAGAGCGGCGCGGTGCTCGAGGGGCTTAGTTTCGGCGCGAAGGTGGAGAGTGACTGGGGCAGACATTTTTAGATCTATTAGGGGAGGTTATCGAAAGATGGACGGATGAGGGAGGAAGAGAAAGAAAGAGATTTTGGAAAATTTGGAGTTGTTTTTTTTTTTTTAAAGTGGAAGAAGAGTCATCCAAGTTACCCGGTTTACTTGTTTCTAGACGGTTTGGAGGTTTCGTTGTGGAGGTTTTAGGAGACCGAAGGTGTAAAAGGGGCGGACTGAAAGGTACGTAGTGGGAGAGTATCCGTAGGGTATATCTAGGAACACAAAGCCCTTTAGGAGTTACAACTTAGAAGATAAACCTTAAGCTTTAGACCGCGTTTAACTGTTACACTTTTCTGTAACAAATGCTGCGTACCCGGTGAACCTCAAGAGTTTCGGTCCGGGTCCCACAACAACCCTAACCACCACTTTTTTATCCCCCCCATTTAACCACTGAAAAAACCATTTCACCACCACCACCACTGAAAAAAATAAAAATAAACGCGTCGCTGTATAAACGCGTCCCGAGTCCCGACTCTTCCAATACAACCCAACTGCCCGTCCCTACAATGGTCTCACACCGACCATCACTATACCGCCAGTCGGCCGCTAGAGGAAACGCAGCTGCCCACTCCCACAAAAACGAAATCGAGGACCATGTCAACCATTGGCAACGTGTATGGATCTCTCCTATAATCGTTGGCCAACAACAACAACAGCAATCTCAACAGCAACAACAGCAACAACAGCAACAACAACAATCCCAGCAATCAAACTCCCAATCAGGAACACCAGCTCCGGCCGACTACACAAACGGCACCCCAGCCCCAGGCCAACAACCAGACGGCTCCACTGATTCACAGGCCCCTCCCCCACACTGCCTCGTCAAAACTTGGGCCCAGCTCATCAACCACGCCGACTACGTGCCCGTCGAGGACGGCCCCGCAGGTGACATCTTGGACTTGCTGGCTGCCGCCGCAAACAAGGCTCCCAAGCGCCAGGTCCCCGTCGATACATCCGGGTCCCTCACCGAAGCTGATATCCGTGGAGCCGTTGGCGGAGGCGACGGCGGCACTAACATTGCAGGATACTCGGTCGGCACAAGACCAGAAGAGAAGAAAAATAAACCCCAGCCATCGGCTGCATCTCAACAACAAGAACCTGAGCCCAACGGGTCTGTGGAACCTAAAAGTCTGCCCGAGGCTCCAAATGCATCCCGCCCCGCGGAATCATCTAGCCCTGACAAATCCCCAGAAAAAACAAACTCGGTGGAACCTGAGAAACCAGTAGAACCTGAAAACAAACCCCAAGAAACCCCAGCAAGCTCAGCAAAGCCTGCGGAAACTACAGAAAAATCTACCGCCGAACCTGATAAACCTGAACCCGAGAAATCAACTGAACCGGAAACTGCAGCACAATCTGAAAAA
Organism: Magnusiomyces ingens NRRL Y-17630; assembly: GCA_900497715.1. Classification (NCBI taxonomy): domain Eukaryota; kingdom Fungi; phylum Ascomycota; class Dipodascomycetes; order Dipodascales; family Dipodascaceae; genus Magnusiomyces; species Magnusiomyces ingens. The sequence goes on from UIDE01000004.1 coordinate 52,348, forward strand.
CAAACACCTCCCGAGACTCGCGATAAGGACGGGGATATTGAAATGACGGAGGCCGAGCCCGTCAAAGAAACTTCTGATGCCAAATAATGTACCTTTTTTTTTCCATATATTAAAATATTGAAAAAAAAATATAAATTAAAATAAAAAATTTACCTTTAAAATAAAAATTAAATCATCTCTTGACTGTCAAGAATGCAAGACCTTTGCGAGCCACATTCGTAGCACAACTCAAAGCCTGTGCATCACGATCAGTCCAAGCACAGGTAATGTCTCGCCAATTTTTTGTCCGATACTCATACTGATATTGTTGTCTTTTAGCACTGAGCTCCAACATGGCCCGCTTGTCGCCATGGCCCGTCCACACAAGCACAGCTGTATTAGCAGGTAAGCTCTCATAAAGGCTCCCCAGGCGCTCTCCAAGCCTCTCGCAGCTTTGGGAAACCACGGAACAGTCCACGGGGTTTTGCAGATTGGTGCCAGACACTCCAGGTCGACCGGTGCGAAACCGCCGGGGGGAAAGAGCCGTTTCCGATAAAAGCTCAAGCTCCCGTAACCGCACCCACGTAAAGCTGTGGCCCGCAACAGCCTTGCCTGAATGCTTGATCACTTCGTCGTCATCAGTACACGAAACAATGGTTTGGGCTGAAGAACAGGCCCAGTTCGGTACTCCATAATCCACAACAGCAACAGGGCGCAGCTTGGGATCGCGGGGTGGGACGTGACTTAATCGGTCTGCAAGTGAAATCTTGCCACTCATTTGAGTGTGGCCAAAAGTTGCGCCGTACTTGAGCTTCAGCTCCAGTAGATCCAAGCACGTCTCTGCGTCTTCTTTCGAGTCATGGCCCTCGTTGCTCGTTTGAATGTCGCGCTTCAAAAACGACTTGGCCAGGTTTCGCAGCGAGGGCTTGTGATGTATGCTTGTTTCGCTATGGTAAGTAACAGCAGTGTCAATAATGCGCGGGTGTCGCATTTTAAGAGCAATTAAATCGTTTTCCAGCGAATGCCCAATGATAATGTCCTCCGAAGAAATCAGTGCTAAAATTCGTTCCTGCACATCTGCAAGACGCGTATTGACCGGTTCGAGCATTTCAGCAGTGATGCCGGAATATTGAGAAAGATAATTGCTAATCTCATTAAACGGCTTCACAAGCTCGTCCAAAACAACTTCCCCACTCCTATCGACCACGGTAACTCGAGTCAATTCCTTGCCCTCCTTAGTCTCACACATTTCGCAGTCAATCGCAAAAACTCGGGGTGCTTTTTCCAGATTCAAAGGTTTCGTGTCAACCCAGTCATCTCCAGGAGGTTCCAAAATTTCAATGTTTTGCGACGACGCAATTGCGGCTCCTGTAGTGTCCGGATGCACTGGGTATCTGTTAAACATGAGCTCTTCAAGAGTCAAAATCAAATCCAAGGGAGTAACGCTCTTGGACGACACTTTATTGTGGCCCATCTTCATGACGCTACGGTCATGGGCATTGGCCATCATATAGAGAAAGGTTTCGGTTGGCGAAAAAATAGCGTGCTTGTTCCCTGGAGATTCAACGACCCAAGCGTGCTCAAAGTTGGTGCTGAAAAAGTCTAGAGAGGTGTTAAACGATTGAGGCTGCGCGTTGGAAATATCCAACCCTTCAAACATTGATGGCGAAAGGGAGGGAATATAAATGCTGATTATACGGTGAATAGCAAAACTCTGTTTGATGGCTACCCAGCTTGGCGCGCGGCCATCGGCAAGCAGGTATAGCACCAGGTCGCGCAGATCCGACACGCGCAGCATGCTGGACACGTTAACTGTAGGCTCCACAATGAACTGTGGCTGGATTGTCTCGTGGAGAATCGCACTTTTTTCATTACGTTTTGGTTTGTCGTTTGGTTTCTCGGGCTCCACGTCTAGCTTAATAGCTTCCACAGGGTCGTTTAACGAGAGGGTGAAGGATCCCAGATAAAGAGATGGAGATTCCTCGTGCTTAGGCTCGTCTGGGGAGACTTCCTTTTCAAGAGATTTCTTGTGTGATGATTTTTTAAACTTGTGTTGCAGCGAGCTTGAAGATGACGATGACGACGAAGAAGAAGGTGCCGATAATGTTTCAGATACCGGACTTAAAAGGGCTTGCATCTTTGATTTAGTCAAGGATCCAGTTGGGGAAGAGCGTCTGCGTCTTTTCCCGCTGGTTCTTCTGGCCATGTCCGAGAGAGTCGCAAAATTGGGCAGCGAAGGGCTTGCTGGGTTGGAAAGGGCTGGTTCCGTTGGAATGGTGACATTGGTAACAGGCGCCAGAGGTTTATTGAGTTTTTTGTGAGGTTTCCGCGACTTTTTCTTGCCTTCTAACTTGGACTCCTGAGCGAGCCGGCGCGAGGCCTTTTCGCTTGGTGTCCGTTTCTTTGGTTCAGTTTTTTTACTGTTCATACGAAGAAATCGGCGAGCTGTGGCGTGAGGTGTGCAACAGAGGGGCCGTGATGGTCATGAAGGAAAGGTTGATGGGATAGAGGTATAAAAAAAGGAAGGGAAGAAAGCAAAAAGAATTGGGAGGTAGGGCGGAAGCGGGCGAAAAAACACGGTTTTAGATTAGAATATATTTGAATATTCTATGTATTGTTTTTTTTTTTCCGGTAGTGATAGACTGCGACGCGAAGGTTTAGTAAAATCAGCTTGGTGAAATAGGAGACTTGGTGATACTTTTGAAGTCACTTTTGGTGGCTTTTCAGAAAACCGTTTTGGAGGTTTTTTTTTAACAGCAACAAAAAAACGCAAACTTGTTACACCTTTCGAAAATGTAACAACTTTGTTACACCTGCCACCGCCGTCACTTCGCCCGCTCTGTTGTGATTTGTTTTAGCGTCGCTCCAGCCTTTGTCAACAAACAAACAAGATCTTTGCAACTCCGCCCTGATGAGCTCCTCAAACAGCCGCCATTCGTCGTGGCGGCCCGGATCCGGCGCGGTGCCCGGGTCGGCAGGAAGAGATTCTATCGTGGCCTCCACCCCATATACTCCAAACGACCGTGTAGGTCCCAACTTTTACGGAATCCAGCATACCAACAACCCTCAACACCAGCAGCAGCATAACCAGCACCTGACAGCTGGCCAGAGCCCGAGCTCCTCGACCCTCGCAATTAGCCCGGTGGCTCCTCATTTCTTAAACTCGGCAGGGAAAGACTCCCATTTGTCTTCGTTGGGTGCTCCATTCAATGCCCACACATCACATGGTAGTGTGCACAGCAGCGTGCACAAACCGCTCACGACATACGATACTCCCCGAACAAAGCCTGGTACACAGACCTCCTCTCTGAATTCTTTACTGCACCAGCCGCTGTCGCAGGTTGAAAGGCTTAGGCTGTGGAGACACGACGCAATCATGCAGCATCATTACCAAACAGCAGAATACATTGGCGATAAGATTCTCGCGTTGACCAACGATCCTAACGACGCCTTTTGGCTGGCCCAGGTGTTTTATCTTAGTGGACAGTATACCCGCGCAAGACAGCTGCTGATTCGCCAAGAGTTGGACCGCAGCGTGTCCTGTAGATACCTGGCTGCTCTGTGCTTGACCAAGATGGGCAAATGGGACGAGGCCCTAGCTGTCTTGGGCGAAAAAAACCCATTTGGGACGGCAGCAATGACGGCCAATAAGGTCAAGAATCAAGACGGCGGCATCAAGCTAGAGGCATCCATGTGCTTTTTGCGTGGCCAGATTTATACCAACCAGAATAACTTTGATCAGGCCAAGGAGTGTTACAAGGAAGCAGTACTTGTTGACGCAAAGTGTTTTGAGGCCTTTGATCAGTTGATTCGTGGATGCCTGTTGACGCCGAAGGAAGAATGGGATTTATTAGCGTCGATGGACTTTGATGAGAGCTGCGCGGGAGATTCTAACGCGGCCGACTTGATCAAAGCGCTTTACACCACACGGCTGGGGAAATTTGCCAATCTTGGAGTGTATCGCTCGGCAGATAAACTGCTATCCTCCGAGTACGGTCTTGGAGACAATCCTGATGTGCTCTTGAGTCGCGCGGATTTGCTGTTTGTTCAGTGCAAGTTTAAAAAGTGCTTAGAGGTCTGCGAACACATTTTGGAGCGTGACAAGTTTCGCTTTTCGGCTATCCCCAACTATCTAGCATGTTTGCATGAGCTGGGCAAGCGCAACAAGCTATTTCTCATTTCCCACGAGCTGGTCGATAATCACCCTGATGAGGCTGTGTCTTGGCTGGCCGTGGGTGTTTACTACCTGACGATTGGCAAGATACTCGAAGCCCGGAGATACTTTAGCAAGTCCTCGATGATGAGCCCGTTTTTCGGGCAAGCATGGATTGGCTTTGCCCATACGTTTGCCGTGGAGGGCGAGCACGAGCAAGCCATTTCAGCCTACACAACGGCAGCTCGGTTATTTCAAGGAACACACCTGCCGTCGTTGTTTCTGGGGATGCAGCATTTACAGCTTAACAATTTGACTCTGGCTGAAGAATACCTGGAAGTGGCAGCGTCGATCTGCAGCACGGACCCGCTGCTGCTGAATGAGCGGGGGGTTGTGCATTATCACAAGAATGAGCTCGCGACAGCCGAGGCTTACTTTATAAAAGCTCAGCGCGCGGCGGAGCTGCTGGAAAGTGATCCGCGCGGGTGGCTGTCCATCAAGGCCAATCTCGGCCATGTGTACCGGCGCATGGGCGATTATTTCCAAGCGCTTGAGTACTTTGAGGAGGTTCTTAGAATCACTCCACAGGACGCCAATATTTACTCGGCCATGGGACTAGCCAATCTCCAGGCAGGCAATGTCGTGCAGGCGATTGAGAACTTTCACTCGGCGTTGGCCATCACGCCCAGCGACTCGGTGGCAACCGATTTGCTGCGCCGGGCCCTGGAGGATTCGTCGTCCATGGCGGTGTGGGATATGTTGACAGGGGAGGGCGAGGGCGGCGAGCCAACGAGAACCGAGGCGGAGAAGCAGGCGAATTATGAAGAAGATAACTTTGCGGACATTCTTGGGGCGTCTGCGCCGCCCGTACCCCGGCGCAAGGACCCGGACCCCGAGGAGTCGATGGAGATGTCCGATTAGGTAATGGATCACGTGATTATATAGAGAAAAGTGAATTTTTTTTTTTTGCCAAAGTCCGTTAAAGCCACCCAACAGACCAGTTCTTTAACCATCACCCAAATCATGTCAACCAAGCAGCAGCTTCGAGTGTTTGCTAGGAGTTTCGCTAGCTCCAGTAGATGTCGCCAGAAACACCCCAAAAAACCGATTCTGTCCACGAAGGATGTAACCAAGGCCATGGACGCGCCCACAAGAAAGGAGATGTGGGGGCTGCTCTCTGAGATTTTCACACAGACGCCCAACACCCCGGAGGTGCTTGCGCGGTACCACCGGCGGGCGCAGGAGCTGCGCAGCGAGAAGATAGCCAAGGCCAAGGCGCGGGTGCAGGACAGCGAGGGGCTGAAAGGCTCGAAGAACAGCGGGCTCTATGTGACGGGCGAAAAGGCGGCCCAGTTTAGTTTGTATCGCGATTTGCTTGAACAAGACGATAAGGAGACCAAGGAAGAGCCCAGTGAAGATAAACCCGTCGGGTTCGCCAAAAACAAGCTGCTGCTGTCGTTGCTGGACTCGCCACTGAAAACCTCGACCACGCTGTATTGGCCCTGCGGGACGCTCTCGTTTTTGCCGTCGGACTTTAAGCGGATTCTGCCGAGCCCCGAGTCGTGCTTCATATCGCAGGACAGCGAGCTGGACCTGACGGTGGACGAGTACTACCAGGCGCAGGAGTTTAGCGTGGTGCGGTCGCGGGACCCCAAGATGCTTGTTCGGTGGATTGGGTACTACCTCGAGTTCCCGACGCGCGAGGCGGCGGTGGCGTACTACGTGGCCACGCTGGGCGCGGAGCTGTGCGGGATCCGCGTCAACTTCCGGTTCGTGGACCCGGGCCAGGCGCAGATCCACCCGCCGCTGCTCTCGGCGGTGCCGGGCGTGACGAGACGCATGTGCGCGCTGGTGGCGGGGCTGCCGCCCAAGTACTCGGCGCACTCCATGGCGCGCATCCTGTGGGACTACGACCTGCTCCCCAGCGCGCCGGACGCCATAGTCAAGCTGTCCGGGGACGAGGAGCACAGCGTGCAGTCGTGCTGGCTGTTGCGGTTCATCAACGAGGACGAGCCGCGACGCCTGGTGCGCGCGTACAACAACCGGTACTGGCCAAGAACGACCATGGTCCCAAGCATTGAGGTTTTGGATTAATCTGTATATATTTAGAAACTATTAATTATCATCAGTCATAAGAAATACCCTCAAACCCACGCCACGCCTCGCGCACAAGCTCGAACTGGTTTTCGTGGGGAGCGTCGTGCTGGCTATGGCTTGGTGGGGCCTCCTTCTCAACAATGACGTATTTTTCCCATTTACAGGAGTCGGTCCAGATGATGACCACGGCGTCGTCCGAGGGCCAGCCCAGGACTCCGGCCTGGCCGTCGACGCGCGCCGACACAAAGCTCCACTCGGAGTAGAAGTAGCGGGGCATGAGGGGCAGTTTGCCGAGAAGATGGCGGCGGTTTGTGGAGGCCGCGGCCGAGGCGACTGCGGCAGCCGCTGAGAAAAAGGACCCGACGAGGTTATTTTGCTGCGAAGAGTTTGATGCGGAAGAGGGAGAGTTGGGGAATCCGGCGGCCGGCTGGGATCTTGGGCTGTTTGAGAGAATGGAGGAAGACGAGGGCGATGAGGAAAGAGAGCTTGGGGAGGCTGAGTACGCGGGCTGATTAGCTGCAATGGCGGCGGCGGCTTGCGAAGCGCCACCAACCACGTTGGTGGCATCAAACACATGGAGGGTATTTTTGTCAGATAGGACGGCGAGACGTAAAGGAGCGGCGGGCCCCAGGCCAGGGGAGAAGGCCATGGAGTAGATGATGGCGCGGTCGAGACCACGGCGGTATTCATGGAGGAGGGCGGTGTTGCGGGTGGAGTGGAGGCGGATGATGGTGCCCATTTCGCTGGCGCTGGCGATGACGGAGCCGGACGCGTTGAGGGCGAGGCAGCGGATGGGGCCTTTGTGGGCGCGTATTATGGTGACGAGGTTGCTTCCGTACTGGGGGGGCGGAGGGGCCGGGGAGGCTGAGCGGGAAGCCGGGGGGAGGTCGTGGAGGGGGCCGTTTGCGTGGGAGTCGAGGTTGACGATTTGGATTTGGCCGTCGAGTCTGGAGGGGAATGCGAGGACGCTGTTTGCGAGGACGGCGACGCCGTGGGGGTTGTCTGCGGTTTCGTAGGAGGCGATGCGGACCGGGGGCGAGGAGAAGGCGAAGACGTGGACCTTAGCGGCGAGGACGACGACGATGTGGGTGCGGGAGAGGAGGACGTTGAGGACCGGGGAGAGGAACTCGAGGGAGAGGGCGGGCTTGCGCTTCATGTCGTCCCAGATGACGACCTTGTTCTGGGGGAACTTGGGGTTTCTGCCGCCGCCGACGAGGGCGAGGTAGTTTGTGCGGTGGAGCATTTGGGCGAGGCCGATGCCGCCGCCGGCCTCGCGGGCGTGGTCGTCGCGGGCGGGTGTGGGAGAAGGGGCGTGTGGAGCGGAGGCGGTGGCTGGGGAGGACGTTGAGGCGGGCCGCGGGTCCCATTCGCGCTTGACGTTGAGCTCCATGGGGTCAGTGTTGTAGACCCTGAATCCGGTTTCATAGGAGATGGTGAAGCAGCCCTGGTCCTGGTTGAAGGCGGCCGAGAGCAGCCGTGGCGCGGAGTCCGTTGTGATTGAAGTTTGGGTGTTCATTTGGGGGAGGGGGGGGGGGGGTATGGATATCTGGCTCTGATGGGTATTAGAGAAGCCAGCGGGTTCGGTTTGCGTGAGGGCTCGAAAGTCGGTTGTTGCGAGGGCTGGGAAAAACGCGGTTTCGGGGGGGGGGGGGGGGGTTAGGGGGGAAATGGAAAGACGAGAAAAGATAAGAATTACGTAATGATGACTAAGCATATGCTCATTTCGGCCTAATGCTTAGTCACCCGGTTCTCGGGACTCGGTGCTCGGGACCTTGGAACCTTTTTGGCGCGGGACTCCTCCCGAAAACGACCATTTTGACACCAAAATCCCCTCTCCGCCACCTGCTTCCCTCGCTACCTTTTTTTTTTTCATCAGCTTCGTCAATAACCCCCCCCTCCCCCCCCTTATCTCCTGTTCGATCCCCGTGTGGTCTATTAATAACCAAATTCTTATATACGTAAAAAATTTCCTCACAAAACCACCCACAGGCTCACCCAAATCCAAGCTTCCCTCCCGCCCAACAGCCCCCAATGAGCATCTTCAACATCGTCCAGGCGGCCGCCGACGCCCCCAGAGACCCCTGGGCCCCCCACGCCCGCCAGCCGCAGCCCTCCCAGCTCAACCGTCGGTCCGTCTCGCTCTCCGCCTCCATGAACGCCTTCCCGTCGCTCTCCGCACACCCCATCGACGAGGAGCCCCTCCACGACGCCGCCGATCTGGCGCTCCCGCTGCCGTCCCCGTCCCCGTCGTCCTCCTCCACCGACCGCCAAACCGCCCCCAGCCTAACCAACGGGTCCTCTTCCTCCAACCCTCCAACCCAACCCCCAAACAACGGCCTCCCTTCCTCGCCATTCAGCATCCCCCCAGCTTCCGCCTTCCACGAACCCCAGCGCAGATTCACTTGGACGACCTCCTCCAACACCCACGACCACCCCATCAACCCTGCCCAGCCCCCCAGCAACTCGTTCGCTACCACTGGCCTGCTCTCGTCGCTGCCCAAATACAGAGACCCAGTCGTACCTCCCAGCCAACAACAGCCCGCGGCAACCCCTCCCTTTGCGCCCTTTGCCTCATCCTACCAGCAGCCTCCCCAGCAGCAAATACAAAACATCGGCCTCCTGCTCAAGCGTCTGGACGATACCGTGTTTGAGCTCAAGTCCGAGTTCCGTCTGCTCTACCAAGAAAACGAACGCTTACGCTACCAGCTAAAGTGTAAAGATGAACAGCACCAAAACCACCCCCAGCAATCATACCCGACCTCTCCTCACTTTGACGGTACGTGCGACCCTCCCCCCTGTGTATTCATACTGACCTCTCCTCAAGCTCAACCAACTGAAACCTTAAAAGACCAAACATTGACCCTCCCAGCAACGACCACCCCCCCAGGTGCCATTGGATCGAAACCCGTCCCGGATGTGAAACCTGCCTCTCTGCCCCCGCAACCGTTGCCAACACAACCACCCCATCCCGACCAAACTGAAAACCCCCCGTCTCCAATCCCAAGCAAACCTGCCAAACCTCTCAAAAAGGACCTGCCACAGCCAGCACAGCTGCCCTCTCCCGCTTACCCTTCGCGCCACGAAAAACCCAGGTACTCTCCCCGCTCCCCCCCGGAGTACCACCCATCCCCCCTTGGCTACGAGGCCGTCGTCTATGGCGTCGAAAAATCCCTGACCATGGACCAGATCCGAGACGACCTCGAGGCCAACGACGTGATGCTGGCATGCACGCCACGGCCCCTCATCCGCACGGAAAAGTCGCCCCCGCTCCCCGTGCACTCCGTCGTCATCACCCTCGTCGACGAGGATACCTTCCGGCAGTGCATCGAGCACTCCCTGCCCATCAACTACTCCATGCGCAGAGTCAAGGCCCTCCGCTCCCACCCCCGCGCAAGAAAACGCAGCACTCCCAACGGCTCCTCCTCCGACTGGAGACCACCTAACCCCCACCGGGCCCTATATGAAACTGAGCATGGGTCTCGCGCCGGCAGCGACGACGACGACTCGGATGAAGAATGAAAAATATGCATATCTAATTGGGTAATATAAATAATTAAGAAATAATTGGCTTGTAAAATTGCTGGACCAAAAGTCCTTTATGGAAATCCGTCGGCCGAACGTTGAAGACCAAATTATTTTTTTTTTTTGCCCCTAAAGACATTCCCCAGATTTTGATTCTGAAAAAACTTTCCCACAAACCCTTTGCTACCACCCATGTCGGTTCCCATCGTCTCAAGCTCAGATATCTACAAATCCCCCGAGGACCAAAAAAGACTCGGCTCCCTGCTGACCGCCTTCGAGGCCCGGTTCGGGCTCCCCCCAACCTTCACCGTCCGCTCCCCCGGCCGCGTCAACATCATCGGCGAGCACCTCGACTACTCGAACTTCTCCGTCTTCCCCATGGCCGTCGAGCGCGATCTCATCATGGCTGTCCGCGTGTCCTCCTCTGGCTCCTCGGTCGTCGTCGCAAACACCGACGCAGCCACCTTTGCAGAGTCCACCATCGCGCTGCCCGAGTCCACCCAGTCCCTAGTCGACATCGACCCGCGCCACGCAGACTGGGCAAACTACTTCCGCTGCGGCCTCATTGTCGGCCAAAAGTATCTCCAGGGCCACTACAACAAAGAGCTGCCCGAAACGGACCTCCCCCAGACACCCCCCTCCGCAGCCCTGTCTAAACTCGCCAGCCTCGAGGTCCTCGTCGATGGAAACATCCCTACTGGCTCCGGGCTCTCGTCCTCGGCCGCCTTTGTCGTCTGCTCCACTCTCGTCACCCTGCTTGCCAACGGCCACAAAAACATTTCCAAGAACCTCATGGTCCGTCTCTCCATGAAGTGCGAGCAGCTGGTTGGCGTCAACACCGGCGGCATGGACCAGGCGGCCTCCGTCTACGGCGAGTGGGACCATGCCCTCTACGTCTCCTTCTTCCCCACCCTCTCCGCACTGCCCACCGCCTTCCCGCTCCCCCCAGCTTTGCCAGCCGGCCAGCCAGACGAGCAAAACAAAATGGCCTTTGTTATCGCCCACACCCTGGTTACCTCCAACAAGCACGAAACCGCGCCTACTAACTATAACCTGCGCGTTGTCGAAGTGACTCTCGCCGCTCTCGCCCTCGCTAAAGCCTTGCGCTTGTCTGCCCCGAACTCAATTGCTTCTTCTAAAACCCCCGCGGCGCTCAATGGCGACCCGCTTTTGGTGGACCTGGTTCTCCCCCCAACCGGAAATCTTGCTGCTGGGACTCTTCGAGACGTCTTTGAGCTTTACAAACAAATCAGGCCCTCAGTTCCTGACCAGCAGCTTCTCCAAGAACTCGTCTCCCTGGTTGACTCCCATCTGCACGACAACTACACCTTTGCCGATCTCGCCGCTCTGCTGTCCTCCAGCCCAAACACCAGCAAAGTCAACGCGCAGCTCACCACCCTCTTTTTCACCACCTATCCCGTGCAATACTCCACCCTCAAGCTGCGGAAACGCGCTCGTCACGTGTACTCCGAAGCCGCGCGGGTTTCCCAGTTTATGCGCTCCCTGCATCTGGCCCACGCGCCTTACATGGATACCTTAGTTGAATTGGGCCGCCTGATGGACGCGTCAGAAACCTCCTTGTTTGAGGACTTTGAGTGCTCCTGTCCAGAGGCTCAGGCCTTGTGCAGGGTGGTACGTAAACCCAGGGGGCCTGATGGCTTGCACCCATTGGGGTACGGCTCTCGTATGACCGGAGCGGGCTGGGGCGGCGCAACAGTCCACCTTGTTTTGCAGAAAGACGTCCCAGCTGTTGTACAAGCCTTCAAAGAGGAGTATTACCGAGTGAAGTATCCTGGAATTACTGAAAAAAAAATGGACGAAGCTATAATTATTTCGCGTCCTGCTGCGGGGACTGCCATTTTGAATGTCATCTGAATAAAAAAATATACCAATTTATTTTATAACCCAAAAAATAAACTATTTAAATACATATATGCAAGTGAAAAAGATGAAAAAAAATTCTATACCCAAAAGAAATTCTATGTTAACCTGTTTTTGTGTTTTTTTAATGTTCCATGGTGTTGTCTTAAATCAAGAATGGAATGAAGAAAGCAACGCCCATTAACATGGTTTGTATCGAAACACTCGATCCAGCATTGACCTGAACCACGCCCGTTGTAGTGGAACTGGGGACCTGGACAACTGTCTCAACAGGCTGTGTTGTTGCTGGAGAAGATGTCGAAATGGTAAGCGTAGTTCCAGGAGCAGAGGTTGCAGGAACGCTGGAAGAAGACACGGAGACCGTAGAATAGGTGACAACCGTTCCGGAGGTTACAGGTGTCTCAACTACCGTGTGAGTGGTGGGACAGGGCTCGGTGACTGTGACAATTTGATCGCTAGAAGTAGCGGTGTAGGTGGTGACTCCCGTCTCGACTGAAGTGTGGGTCTTACACTCCGTGCACACCTCAGTGACGGTTGACTCGACTGGAGTGGAAACTGTAGTAGCAACGGACTCAACAGGAGAAGATATAGTAGTAATGAGAGTGGAGGAGACTGGAACGGTGGCAATAGGTGTCTCAAAAGAAGCGGTAAGAGTAGAATAAGTGACAACGGAGCCAGATGTTACAGGAGTCTCAACCACCGTGTGGGTGGTAGGGCATGGCTCAGTAACTGTAACAATCTGGTCACTCGACGTTGCGGTATAGGTAGTTACACCGGTCTCAACAGATGTATGGGTCTTGCATTCAGTGCACACCTCGGTGACTGTAGTGACTGACTCGACAGGGATCGAGGAGCTGCTAGATATTGAAATAGAGGTTTCAATAGGGGTCGTCTCAATAGGGGTCGAAGAAACAGTAAAGGTAGAAAAGGTAACAACCGAGCCCGAGGAGGTAACAGGCGTTTCAACAACTGTGTATGTGGTGGGGCAGGGCTGAGTAACAGTCACAGTTTCCTCACCTGAAGTCGTGGTAAAGGTAGTCACTCCAGTCTCGACAGATGTGTGTGTCTTGCAGAGGCTACAAGATTCGGTAACAGTTGTGATAGACTCAACGGGGACAGTCTCCACGGGGGTAGACGATACAGTGAAAGTAGAGAAGGTAACAACCGAGCCCGAGGAGGTAACAGGCGTTTCAACAACTGTGTATGTGGTGGGGCAGGGCTGAGTAACAGTCACAGTTTCCTCACCTGAAGTCGTGGTAAAGGTAGTCACTCCAGTCTCAACAGTAGTGTGGGTCTTGCAGAGGCTGCATGATTCAGTCACCGTTACAATAGAAGGCGTGATGGTGGAAATAACAGGAGAAATGGAGCTGGGTGTGATGGTGGTCACTACAACAGGGATGCTGGTGTAGGTAGAGTATGTGACAACAGTACCCGAGGTGATGGGGGTTTCAACAACGGTGTGAGTGGTCTCGCATGGCTCAGTAACTGTCACAGTCTCTTCTCCAGAAGTCGTAGTAAAAGTGGTAACACCAGTCTCAACAGAAGTATGTGTCTTGCACACGCTGCAGTATTCAGTCACAGTAGTAACAAGAGGTACGGCCGTTGTGGGAGTGACGGTGACAACGATGGGCGAGTATGTAGAAACAGTGCTGGTCGAGTATGTCACAACCGTGCCCGAAGTGATGGGAGTCTCAACAACTGTGTAAGTTGTAGGGCAAGGCTCAGTCACTGTCACGGTCTGGGTGCCCAAAGTAGTAGTATAGGTAGTTAGGCCAGTCTCAGTAGTGACGTGAGTCTTGCAAAGACTGCACGATTCAGTCACCGTAATGACCTCTCCAGGAACAGTGGTGGAAATGGTGATTGTAGCGTAAGCCGTTTCCGTTCCAGAAGTGGAGACTGGAGTCTCGACAACCGTGTAAGTAGACTCACAGGGCTCGGTGACTGTCACGGTTTCAGTACCAGAAACAGTGGTGTATGTAGTCAAGCCAGTTTCAGTAGTAGTGTGGGTCTTACACAGACTGCAAGATTCGGTGACAGTCGCAACGGCCTCCACAGTCTCGGATCCAACAACCGTGTAGGTACTAGAAGGCTCGCAAATGATTGTCTCGGTGTAGGTGGACACAGGCTCAGTGATTGTTTCTGTCACAGTGCCCGTGACTCTAGTGGAAGTAGCATACTTAGTGATGGTAGAATAAAGTGTGCTGGTAGGAACTGCAGTAATGGTGTAAGTGGTGGTAGGTTCGCAGATAATTGTCTCGGTGTAGGTAGAAACAGGCTCAGTGATTGTTTCCGTCACAGTACCTGTGACCCTAGTAGAAGTAGCATACTTGGTGATGGTAGAGTAAAGAGTACTGGTGCGGGTGTTGGTGATGGTATATGTGGTTGTGGGCTCACAGACAATTGTCTCCGTGTATGTGGACACTGGTTCAGTGATGGTTTCGGTGACAGTTCCAGAAGTCTTGGTGGAGGTAGCATACTTGGTGATGGTGGAGTAAAGAGTACTGGTACGAGTATCTGTGATGGTATAAGTGGTTGTAGGCTCACAAATAATAGTCTCGGTGTAAGTGGTTACGGGCTCGGTGATGGTTTCGGTGACTGTTCCAGAAGTCTTGGTCGAAGTAGCATACTTTGTGATGGTAGAATACAAAGTACTGGTCCGGGTGTTGGTGATAGTGTAAGTAGTTGTAGGCTCAGCAATAATTGTCTCGGTGTAGGTGGACACAGGTTCAGTGATGGTTTCGGTTACAGTGCCAAAGGTTCTAGTAGAAGTACCATACTTGGTGATGGTGGAGTAAAGAGTACGAGTGCGAGTATTGGTGATTGTGTAGGTAGTTGTAGGCTCAGCAATAATTGTCTCGGTGTAGGTGGACACAGGCTCAGTGATGGTTTCCGTGACAGTGCCAGAGGTTCTGGTGGAAGTACCATACTTGGTGATGGTGGAATAAAGAGTACGGGTGCGAGTATTAGTGATAGTGTAAGTAGTTGTAGGCTCAGCAATAATTGTCTCGGTGTAGGTAGTCACAGGTTCAGTGATGGTTTCGGTTACAGTGCCAGAGGTTCTAGTGGAAGTAGCATACTTGGTAATGGTGGAATAAAGAGTACTGGTACGGGTATTGGTGATGGTGTAAGTAGCATAAGGACCACGAAGAATGGTTCTGGTGTAAGTCGAAACGGGCAAGGTCACAGTACTGGTGCGGTTACCAGAGACTTGAGTCGAGGTAGTGTAGTCAGTAACTGCAGAGTAAACGGTGGTGGTAGCACTAGAGTTTGAGAAGCCAGTTGTTGTTGCGGTCAAAGTGGAGACATCAATGCTAGATTCGAGCTTGTCATTGAGGGCCGAAAGAATATCGAAAATAAGAGTGCCAACTGTGGTTTCAAAGGTTGATGCCACAGATGCAAACTCGGCGTTATCTTCAGAAAGATTCTCAATGATGGTCTTGCCAGCCGAAAAGACGGCAGCCAGGGCACTGGTAACTGCTGATTCCACATCGGAGGGAGAAACAAATTGTTGAATCTGGGTGATGTAGCTCAAAAACTCGCTGTAAGAAGACTCGCTGAACCAGTTTTCAAGAGCATTGGTAACGTCAGTGAAGATAGTGATGGCAGTGGAGGCATCGACAGCACGCTTGGAAAGGTTTCCGGAACCAAAGATATTACCAAGGAGAGCATCTAGAGCAGCGCCAACTGCAACGGTGAAGAGAGCAAAAATGGCAGTAAGAAGCTCATCAAGAGAAACAGCAGAGTCTCCAGAAACAAGACCGAGAATAGCATCCTCAATAAGCTTCAAGAACTCACTGGTGCTGGTAGGCAAATCAGAAACAGAAGAAGACGATGGAGAGGCGACAGAGGAAGAAGTTCCGGTGATCGTTCCGTTGGGGTAAAACGAGCTGCCTGAAGATTGAGAGCCAGCGGATCCGGAAGTAATGGTAGCATTGGGGTAGAGCGAGTCAGATTCAATGGCTGAAGAGCCACCAGAAGTGATTGTAACATTGGGATAGGTTGACGCAGAACCAATGGAGCCGGTCTCAACTGCAGAAGAGGCACCAGAAGTAATAGTAGCGTTGGAGTAAAAAGATCCCGACTCAGTGTTAATACCAGTAGCAATGGTTCCATTGGCGTAGGTAGACACGGCGCCAGAAGTGATGATGGCTCCGGATTCAGACGTGACGGTGGCGTTGGAGTAAGCCGAAGAGATGTCGGATTCAAGGGCAGAAGTGAGAGTGGAGTTTGAAACTGCAGACCCGGACTCCAAAGCAGACTTGGATTCAACATCGGAAAAGAGTTCAGATTCGGAGGCTGAGGCCAGAGTAGAGTTGGAAACAACAGACTCTGACTCAACAGCGGAAAAGAATTCAGATTCGGAGACAGAGGCGAGGGTGGAGTTGGAAACAACGGACTCGGATTCAACATCGGAAAAGAGTTCAGATTCTGAGGCCGAGGCAAGAGTAGAGTTGGAAACAACGGACTCAGATTCGACAGCAGAGGAGAATTCAGATTCGGAAGCGGATGCAAGGGTTGAGTTGGAAGCAACAGACTCAGATTCAACAGCAGAGGAGAATTCAGATTCAGAGCCGGCGGAGAGTGTAGAGTTGGAAGCAGACTCAGATTCAATGGCTGAGGCGAATTCAGATTCGGAACCAGAAGCAAGAGTGGAGTTGGAAGCAGCGGACTCGGATTCGATATCGGAAAAGAACTCAGATTCTGAGGCGGAGGCGAGGGTGGAGTTGGACGCAGACTCAGATTCCAAAGCGGAGGAGAGTTCCGATTCGGCCAGAGTGGAGTTGGAGGCCGCGGCAGAATCGGACTCAATCTCAGATTCAAGGGAGGCGGAGGAAGAGGTTTCTGCAGAGGCGAGAGTGGAATTTAAGAGAGATTCTGATTCAAAAACGGAAACAGATTCCAAGGAGTCAGAAGACTCAACAGACTCGGACTCGGAAGATTCGACTGACTCGGAAGACTCAGACTCAGAGTATTCAACAGATTCAGATTCATCGGATTCCGATTCATCAGATTCATCAGATTCATCGGACTCATCAAACTCATCAGATTCATCAAATTCATCAGACTCAACAGACTCTGACTCTGAAGACTCAATAGATACAGACTCAGAAGACTCCTCAGATTTGAACTCAGAAGACTCGGACTCAGAAGACTCAACAGACTCGGAAGACTCAACAGACTCGGAAGACTCAACAGACTCGGAAGACTCAACAGACTCGGAAGACTCAACAGACTCGGAAGACTCAACAGACTCGGAAGACTCAACAGACTCGGAAGACTCAACAGACTCGGAAGACTCAACAGACTCGGAAGACTCAACAGACTCGGAAGACTCAACAGACTCGGAAGACTCAACAGACTCGGAAGACTCAACAGACTCGGAAGACTCAACAGACTCGGAAGACTCAACAGACTCGGAAGACTCAACAGACTCGGAAGACTCAACAGACTCGGAAGACTCAACAGATTCAGACTCAGAAGATACAACGGACTCAGAAGATTCGAAGGATTCGGACTCAGAAGATTCGAAGGATTCAGACTCAGAAGACCCAGTAGACTCAGACTCAGTAGATTCAGACTTAATAGACTCGGAAGACTCAGACGATTCAGACGACTCAGACTCAGAAGATTCAACAGATTCGGACTCGGAAGACCCAGTGGATTCAGATTCAGAAGACTCACTGGATTCAGTATATTCATAAGAAGATATATCAGATGATGACGGTAGTATACTTAGAGAAGATAAATCCAGGGAGGAGGAAGATAGAGATTCATCGAGAGAGAAGGATGAAGATATGGATGAGAGGAGTTGAGAAGAAAGCGAATCGGATAGAGACAGCTCGTCGCTTAGCAGGGAGGACGAAAGAGACGATTCATCGGCTTGGCTGGAAAGAAGATCCGAGTAGTCTAAGTCGGAGAGGCTTTGTGAAAAAGAGGAAGAAAGCTCGGCGGATGGATCTAGGGAGGACTCGATTTCAGAGCTGGAGAAGGTTGTGTTTGTGTAGGGATAGGTGTAGGCCTGGGCTAAGTGGCCCATGGTACCCACGATCATCCATGGCAGAACAGTGGTGGGAATCATGGTCTGAAACGAAAGAACTAAAAGGGAGAAGGATGTGAGTAAGAGTGCTGAAAGAAGATTTGAGGTACGTACTTGAGTGAGTGAAAAGTTTTTTTTGTTGGGTGAAGGTAAAACGAATGAATGATGGTTGAAAAATATATATAGATGTGATTGATATATATATATAAAAAAAAAAGGAATTGATAAATAAAAAAGGAATATTTGAAAAAAAAAATTGAAGATGTTTGAGTATTTATATTTATATATATATTCTTTTTGTGTGTTTGAAGATATAATTAAGTGTGGGAATTAGTACCAGTCTACTATACATAAATGGCGATTATTTTTTGAAATATTATTTTCTTTTTTCCCTTGTTAGGACAAAAATCGCCAGCCTTTCAATCTTTTCCACACCGGGTCTTTTTTTTCATGGTGACGAAATAATAATGGTTTATAAATAAAATTGCACAAGATTGATATATATTTATAAATATATATATTTTTATAAAAAACTAAGTTTGAAAGTTGATGAAAAGATACTGATAAAAATAAAATCACATTTCTAAGGTCATTATGACGGGTGATAGTTTTCCAAAATCCAATCTGAAAGCTTGGAGCAGAAAAATTTAAAATATTTTTTAAACAAAAAAAATCTCTTTATGGTTTTTTGATTGAGTTTCATAGTAATTTCTTTATTTTGTAGGGAGGGAGGGGGAAGAGTTTTCTAGGGAAATATTGTCTTTATTAGGTCTTGAGACGATGGGAGTGCTAGTTATTTTTTTCCGAAACTAAGAAGACGCGATGGAAGCTTTTATCAAAGGACTTGATGAGCTGCTTCTGTTTTATCGGAAATTGTGTTTTTTATCAGCTCCACTATCGTACCTTTTTTTCTGGTGAATCGCTCTATTTCACAAAGAGCCACTTTTATGTGTCTGAGAGTTTTCTGTGTGCTTGTGTCACCACCCCTTTTGTTACATGGTTGGGTGGTAACAAGGAACAAAAATAAAAAGCTAAGCGTTTCTTTCAAAGAGACTCAAATACAAAGACTCTCTTTCAAACACCGCGTGCGTTTTTGCTGGTCGGAGCGTCTTGATAGATCCTTGCTGTTGAGATTTAGAAAAGCTACGATGGAGAAACACGTATTTGTTATCGCGGGAAAGCAGCTAGGACGGAGTGTGAAAAAAATGGTTTTTGAGAGGTTCAGTCACGTAAAAATACGGGAAAACGTATATTTTATTTTGAAAAAAAAGAGAGTTTTTTAACGTTATTATGATTGAAAAAATATATATACTAGAGAAAACTATTTTGAACGAGTAACTAAGTCTAGGTTAAAAAGTCGCGGTCAGAAGCCCCTTTGTAGGTATATTGGAGGTTAGTTTGCGTCAACCAAAAAAAAGGGTGTGGACATAAAGATCAACTCCGCCATTTGATTATATACGTCTATAAAGGGTCTCGTGTATAAATCTCTAAATATAATGAAAAGATTAGGTAGACAATCCTTTTAAAAAAATACGCGATTAAAAACAGAGTTTGTGTAATTCTCTGATAACCGAAGAAAAAAAGGATACGAGTAAATATAGAAAGTTTTGTAAGATAAAGAATTGAGCACGGACACTCCATGGTGCTGGGGACCATGATTCAAAAATACTGACTTCCATTAAACCCGTATCTCACTGAACAGCAATTCAGTCCAGCCTCCTCCACCTTTTGTCCACGCTGGATAAGCTCAATGGCTTGACATCACCTTTTCTAAAAATATTCGACTTCTATAAATAAAAAAAAATCATAAGAGGGTTCTAGAGAGAGGGAATAAAAAATAATCGCAATGTTGATGGAAATGAGAATTATTTTTCAATCAGCACTGTATATATAGAAACCCCCACGGTGACGAGTTGCTTTTAAAAAAAAACGCCTACCAAGCCATACGACAGACACTCCAATATGACGTAAAAGCCTCTTGATCTCTAATATCACCAGAGTACGTGTAAAGCTTAGTTGGAGAGAAGGTGAGCGGATGGGATTTTACGTTTACCAACGTCACTGAGGTGGAGAGGAAGAAGAGCCTTTTAGATAACACCCAGCAGCCTGAACCCAGCCTCTCGCTAGAGTGAGCAAACCAAGTTGTCCTGATTGCCATATTATCTCTGGGAATATAGAGTTTATTTTTTTCTTTTTGAAAATCGGCCTGGAAGTCGTGGTGGCTTTTCACTTGGGATGGACCCTATAAATAGCGGGCTTAACTCGTGTTTTTTATTTTATCCAAACGCGTAAATAATAAAAATATAATTATCCACGGAGTTGTTCTTTTCCCTCTACTATTATTTACTTGGATATATAATACTCTTTTCTTAATATAACTAATAAAAAGGCGGTCATCGCGATATAATCAAAGTAGTGTGTCCTGATAAAAGCCTCAAGTTTTTTTAATCTTCAAATAAATCCTTCCTCTCAAAAATAAAAAATGTCTACAAAAAAAAAACCAGGCTGTTCCCCTAAGGGTCCTTTTTCAGTCTCTGCGTCTCTCCTATCCCTCTCCAGTTTCACCAGGTGCCTTTGTTCTTTGTCCATCAACTAGAGAAAGACGTTACACCTCCTGCAGCAAGCATGTCATCTAAAAAAAACTCCCGTCAAATTTGTTTCAAGGGGCTCCTTACAAAACTAGTACCTCCTCACAACTAAATAAATTAAAAAAAGACTTGTTATTGTTAATCTTAACTAAAAAAAATCATTCAATGCCATTTTGTTATTCTAAAAAATCCTCTTAATCTTTTTTTTCTGGTTACGTTATGTCGTAGTTACGCGCATTAAGGCACACGTTCAGCCCCACCCATCACATGCCACAATGGAAACCGTTGAAGAAAGGTACATCCACCACTAGCCAGACAAAAAAGAAAAAACAAAGATACTCTCATTACATCTAAACACTAGTCTGCTCAAATCTGTATCATCACTCTGCAATCTCATCATATATCGTGGCTATCGTCTGCGTACGGTAATCCGACGGCGCAAACAACGCTTGAATCAAATGATCCAGCTCTTTGGCCGAAAAATCCATCAGCTCATTGTTGCGCAGCATGTGCAAAATCATCTCCTGGTTACTCTCAAGCACCCGCGCAAGGCTCTGCAGCTTGATCCACGACGGCGTATAGTCCAGGTGTGGCGGGCCCGTCCCCTCCGGATCCTCAACTACTCGCTCCAGTAACACAACCACCCGGATCAACTTCCCCAGCTCCATCGACTCCTCCTCCGAAATGTTGTCCTGCGCCTCAATGTCCGAAATCATCTTCGTGGCAACATACTCCAACAAAACCCCTAGCCCCTTCACCCGCTGCGGGAACGACATCCATTTCTCCCAGGTGGCTGCAAGCTCCTCAAACACATTGACCGTCCGCTCAATCGCCCCCTGGCACACAAACAGGCTCTCCTCCGAGTTGCAGTTCGAAAACCCTTGCGCCAAACTAAGCATCTTTTCCACCCGTCCTTGCTGCTCCCGAACAACCCCGGAAAACTGCGCATCGGCCATCATAAACAGGCGCTCGTTCTCTAGCCTCAAGGCCTCCTCTCCCTTGAGCGCCAAAGCTGCCAGTCGTGACACAATCTGCACAATGTCATTATATACAATCAACGGCGTCGGCGAGCCTCCATACACCAGCGGCGAAAGAGCCCGGTAAAGAGCCAGTAAATCGCACACACCCGTCTCAATCTGCTTCGTAGCATGGCTTTCTTCACTGTAGTGTAAAATCGAGCTGTGTGTGTGGTGGCCATGATGCTTTTTCTTTTTCCCGTGCTCCGAGAAATACAGCTGGATCTCGGAGATAAAATTGTCAACAACGTCAACCAGCGCAGCCGGAATCTCCGAAATACTGCACATGAGCGAGTCGTCATGAGACTGTCGCGCTTGATGGTGGATTTTAGGCTTGTGGGTTGCGTGGGATGTACTTGGCTGTGTAGTTTTCAAAGCGGGAGTCTTAGTGCTCGCTGGCTTCTCAACAATTTCTTCTTCATCTCCCCACGCATCCCAGGCATCATCTTCTTCCGTAGTCTCTTCCTTTTCTACCTCAATAACTGGGTCCTCTTCACCCCAAGGGTCATCCTGAGGCTCTTCTTCTGAAACAGTGCCTCCTGCAGCAGCATCGGTTAAGTCTCCGCTTTCCCATGGATCTTCCTCTTCTTTTTCTTTCTTTTCTTCCTTTTCTTCTATAACCGCATCTTCATCTCCCCATGCATCCCAGCAATCATCAGTTGAAGCCTCCTTCCCTTCATCTTCCTTCTTCTTCGCTTCTTCCTCCTCTTCCTCCTCCTCCTCGTTCCAAGCATCCCAACCATCAGCCTCGGCGTCTGGCTCAGGCACATGGGGTTTCTCAGGAGGCGCGCCATGCTCCAAAAATTCGGCATCTAGCACACGTAATAACTTCATATCCTGGACCTCGCCAATCTTAAAAATCCTATGGCGGAACTTATCAAGAGCCTGCTGCTTGCGATGGGCCACCCAGACCTCCGAAAGATTCTGCGCCCACGAAACCAAATCGTTCGAGCCTGATGAAAGCCACCCATTGCTAATCAGTTTGTCTTGGATGGCCAACGCCGCATCATTGAGATCCTTTTCAAACTGTTCCAAGTCCCGCTCGTGTTCGGGTAACAAATCCGTAAAAGTGTTTCCAAGAAGCGTCGACAGTAATCGAGTCAAAGAGCGGCGTTTAATATGGTCGTAGAGCTCAGAAAACTTGGTCGCAAGGCCTTCGTGTAAAAAGTCGAGCACAAATACTAGCTGTCTAGCAAATTCAGACACGGATTTCTGGGGTACAAACTCCACACGTCGCTGGATATCCGATAGAATTAGGGTAGAGTTAGACTGTTCCACATTGCCCACCCGCAGCTCAAGAACCGGCTGCAGAATGTGCTTTTCGACAAAAACAAGGAAATTGTCAAGGCGACTAAACGCAACAAACTGGTTTTCTTTGATTTCTTCGGCATCAAGATGCTTCAGGGCATCAACAAGTGCGTCGTAATTGTCCATTTCGTCTGAAAGGGTGATTTTAAGCATGGCCTTTTTAACCAAAGAGTCGGCACTAGGTATCTTTTCTTCGCAGCGTAGCGACTTATCCCACTGGGTGTAGATCAAATCAACAATGCTCTTTTTTTCCGAATCAAGCTGTTCCTGGATAGTCTCGATGAGCTTGGGCTTTTCCGTGTCACATTTGCTGTTGAAAGCTTCGAGTTTCGTGTACACCTTATCCAACGATGACAACGCGGACGCATACTCCCCAAGATCGGTGAGTGCTTGGACTTCTTGGTATCCGCCACGTAATAGCCATAGATCGTCGAGTGAAGACACAATGAGACCGTTTACTCGGACCTCCTCCACTGCTTGGACCTCCTCCTTACTGGGCTCCAAGTTCCCGGCATATTCTTCAAACTCAATGGTGTCGAACGAATCGTTTAGGCTTTGCTAGTGCAAATGGTTAGAAACTGATGTTTTAGTCCAGCCATCGTGTAACTTACAACTTGGTGGAGAATCTCCTTCTCCAGGGCCGCCTGAGCTGCTTCCAAATATCCTTTAGAAAAAAGATCTGACGTGTCCAGTTGGACATCTTCGTCCATGGGTTCATTTAAACCAACCGACCATGCCGACGATTGGACCAGAGTCGACACCAGAACCTCAGTCATTACTGGAATATTGATAAAGTTATTTGAATTGATTATATACAAAAAGTTTACAAGTTTAAAAATTCAACAAAAGTATTTGTGATGTTAAAAAAAATTAAATTCTTTATTTTTCAAATATTTACATAATCATTACGTCATCCATAAAGGACCGAGTCCCGAACAGCTCTTCTAAACGGGAGTTTCGAATATTTCAAAATCTAGAGAAATTAGTTAATAAAGAAAGATAAACATCAAAAGACCTCATATTCTCAAATGTCTTGCTTCAAATCAGAATATTAAACGTAGGAACGTTATCAGCAATTGAAAAATTCTGAGTGAGCTGAGTAGATATATCATCATTAAAGCATTGTCCATAGAAAACAGAAAAAGAAAAGTCTGTAGAAACTTACCATTCGAAAAACCTCGCAGCAAATCATCTCTCAGATTCATCATAAACTACGCAGGTATCATCTTTATTGCTGTTGGCTTTACTTTCTTTAATATCGATAATACCTTCTAAAAGGTCGATGCTAGAAGTCCGCCTTTTATAATCACCAAAAAAAAAAAAATTTCCCCCCAAACACAAAAAACCTTGAACGTCCGGGTAACACCATGCCCTACTAGGGCTTACCTAATGCGGCTCGCGTCTAAACAGAAGTCGTTGCAGTAGCTGCTGCTGTTGTTGCGGCCGCCGCCAGAAGCTCTTCTTGTCGTGTAATACCCGATACAATATTCTCCAGATCCGTGCACATAACACGGACCCGAGTCTCCCATAGGTGCAACCGACTGAAATCGTCGTTGTTTATAAACTGCACAACCTCGTCCACCTGGTCAATGGTGGCCGCCAGTCGGCCCTGCAAAATCATACGGCCCGCGTAATCTTCCACCTTGTTTTTGTCGAGCCCAAGAAGCCGGCCAAGCTGCTCAATGCTAATGTTGCTGTAGATCCTAGATACTGCCAACATATTATGGTCAATTACCGACCGTGCAAGCACGCTGATTCCATCCGGCAGCGCCACCCGCTGATGAGGCTGCAGGCCTTGCTCAAACGTCACAAGCTCCTCAGGCCTTAACAGGCGATTGGTATACAGCTTTTCAAGAATGCCAAACTCCGGCAATTGGCGCGTTCGGTCGTCACTGTAGATAAGCCGTAGAACCTGGGAGCGTTTGGGCCCCGCCGGCGCAAGGATTACACACGTCACGGCAGACTTCAAGCACACCATCTGCTCCTCCGGGGCCACGTCCATGGTTGTTGAAACGTCGTAGTATTTGCGGGCTGCATCAATAAAGTTGCGATTAGAGTCTGCCACACGGGCCTGGGAAAACTTAAAGTGGATAATAGAGACTGGCGAGACGTTTTTGATTTTGGGGCGTAGCAGCGCTGCTCGGTTCAAAAACCCCTCGGCGTTGGTGGCGTCGTCTGCCTCAAGCCGGTTGCGAACAATACGGATGTACCAATCAAACTTGTCGTTATCGCTTAAAGCACGTCGGCCAATTCCTTGTTCCAAAATTACCGACGCATTGATGTTTTCGTCATGCTGTTCATACAAATCTGCTAGTCGCTGTCGTGCTGCAATGTCCTGCTCCTCAAACGACATGAGCATAGGCGCCAGGCTGTCGATAAGGGTTTTCAGAACTTCTTCCTCCAGTTCCCAGTCGGTGTTTCCATTTTTAAGAACATTAATGACATTATTGAACACCACGCGGATGATGCTTGCTCCATATGGAATCTTAATTACAGCTCCGATAAACTCTCGAATGGTTTCAATGTTCTTCTTTTCCAGAGCAATTCCTTTGAAAACGTCAAAGTATTTAGGGATCTTATCGATATCTGGAATATTAAGAGCCGTGATATTTTCTATTTGACAAGTGACCGACATGATTACGAGGGGCGTTGGTGGTGCTGCTTGAAATAGTTTATAAGATTTATGAAGGTAGTGTTTATGTGTGAACTCTAAAAAAAAAAGGAGTCTCCACATCACACCAAAATTTATATGGACCTTTTTAATAGCCTTCAGAAACAAGCCTTAAACATATCTTTTTTCCAAAGTGGCAAAAGGGAAAAAAAAGAAAAACTCGGTTCCGCTCAAAGCCAGGGCCGTCTCAGCAAGATCTACATCGGCGCTGCATTTAGTATATAGCTACTTTCAAGCATTGGGCTAAAAAAAATTTAATGGGCATTGAAAAAACTTTTTTGCTAAATAAGCAACTTTTCATACCTGCAGATTCATGATTATCATTTGCACTGTTTAAATACTATTTACAATAAATAAGAAAAAAAAGAAATATTATGGTCCCATGTTTTACCTCTATCTCACTATGACACCTCAATGATCTCATGTTCTTTCATACCGTTTTGGTTCGGAGCATCTGTTTCCGCAGCATGGCTTTTCTGTATGTTTTTTACGCTATCCATGGGCTGCTTGGAAATATCCCTCTTCTGAGTTTCGACGACTCTGCGGTACCGGCGCGGAGTCTCTTTTCGTTTCTCATCGGCCACTGAAATTTCCCGAGACTTCTTTTTGTCCTCCTTAGTTCCTGATTTAAACGAAGCTTCCCCGCTGAATGCTTTTTTCAGCTTGGTGCGGAGGTTTTGGAGCTGATCACACAGCTCTGTGAGCCATTTAAGCTCACTACTGCGCAGCGCTTCTGAGTTTGTTGGATCATCCAAAGCACGGCGACACAAAACTATACCATTATTCAGACCTCGGTCAATGCGCAATGGGCTGGACTGTGTTGTAGAAACGTTGGAAACTGCACTGATATTGCTGTTAAGGAAACGACAAGCTTCCAACACCTGCTGAGAAGAAGGGGGGTTGTCACTTAAACCTGCACTGGAATATAACGACGCGTATTCGCTAAAAATGTGACTGTCGACGGGGATACGAAATTTGGGTATCATTTTGTCTCTAATGTTGTCAATGATGCTAATGTCGAGATGCTCCGAGTGCTGACATGCGCGCCAAAAGAGCTTGATACTCACTGAAGTCAGCTTCATTTTTCTGTCCTTGGAGCGACTCTCCTCAACCATCGTATCAAAAAGGCTTTTGGCGACTTGAAAATCCAGCTTGGGAACAAGAGCAAAGTTACGTAAAAAGTTGTGTGCGCATGAGATGTCTAAATGGACTTCAGGCAGATGATCCAAAGAGCGATATAACTCTACCGCTTGTTTGTATTTTTGTGAATTTAGACAAGCCTTTAAAAGAATATCCAGTTGAACTTCGGTGAACGTGAACTTATCACCAGAACTAGAATCGTTGTTAACATTAAAGTACCGCTTATACAAAGCATCAACCTCTGGAAAAGGATTGGGGAAGACCTGGTTACACAGACTGTTGCAGTAAGAATCAATCAGTCTAGGTGTTAGCGTAATTTCACCCTTGGCCACCCGACTAGTGATTTCACTCCAAATGATTTCGGGTAGGGTTTTTAAATAGGGGAACTCGATAAAGTCATGCTGGCGAGCCACCAAATTGAGCATAGTGGAGTAAGTGACTTCATCTCTCGAGAACCGGCCCGTGGATGGAATCTCCTTGTAGAACTCATACGCGTTTTGAGGAAGCGAGAATCGACACAGTGAAACAAGGGTCGAGTTGGTGTAGATGGATTTAGACATGGTGCTGGTAGCTTTGGCCATGGCGTCCTTGTAGATTTGATGCAAAAGCTTGATGTTGGGTTTGTACGTCTTGCAGTCGGCATTCACTCCGGCGTGTGTCAATATAGAATACGTTCTTTCGTTTGGAGGCACGCTCCATTTCTTCAGATTGTTGTAAACCTTGAAAACATGTTTGAAGTTGTCGTCGGTGTAGCAGAGGTATTTCAACAGGTGATTCATGCCTACAGTCCCCTGGTTTTTGGCCATTCTGCAAAGATGCATAGCATAGGCGGGACGCTTCTTCTTCAAGTTCTCATTGACAATCTTGCCAACTGTGTATCCGTTTTCCAGCTGTTTAAGTGTCGAGAGCCCCAAAAAGGTCCCCACAATCTCCCGCTCTTCCAAAAAGTTGGGAGTAGTTTGCAGCAGGTTGGTGATCTTGGAGAAGTACTCTTTCATATAAGGCCTCAGCACAAACCCAAAGTCCATCGCTGTTTGAGCCTGTTGTGCGTGGGCCTTGCGCATAAGGATATTTTTATGGGCTTTTTCATTTCGAAAGGCTTTAGGATCTCCTTTCACAGCCCGACTAAGATTCTCCCTTAACCTTGGCTGTGACTCTTTTTCTGAGTATGACCGAGCTGTTACAAAAACAACTGGACGTGACAAGAGAGATCTCCTGCCCGAGTATAATAGCATTTGTGTATTTGTGTTTCGAGATGTTATTACTGTAGACCAAATAAAATTTTTTTTTTTTTCCAGTTAACAAAAAAATAACAAAATTCACTTTCATTTTTAAAACACCTATAATACAACAATTAAGCCGCACATTACCCGGCCTTAAGTTTTCTTGAACCTCAATGGGTCTGTCGATAGGATTTTAAACCTCCACCATCTTTTTATTATCGCCACAAATATCAACAAAACATGTCTATCAAGAGACTCAATTGGGACAAGCCTTCCGTTTCTACAATACAAGGTAAGACTGCGCTTGATTCCTCTCTGTCCATGTTAAATTTATCATTCTAACATATCACAGGCACTCCTCATTATGATCTTACCGAAAAATTCAATCATTATACAGGCAACGGCAAGATTCTCCGTTTAAATCATATTGCCGTTTCGTCATATGAGCTTTACCTGGATGCCATCTCCTTAGCCTTTCAGTATGCAAAAAGCTCTTCCAAGAATATCCACTTGGCAAAGTCAATTGCACGAGCCCTTAATCTTCAGGGAATTGCGGTGCCAGAGGGTACTGAGTGGATTGCTGAAAAAGAAGCCACGCTTATTGCCGAGAGAGAAGCACTTAAGCAGTCGGTTGAAGGCTCTTCATGGAACTGGAACTATGAAAAATCTAATGTATCGGTAGGTGATTTAATAAGGTTCTTATTTAACGAAATCTTTCTGCCCTCCCTCTTTTTTTTTACTAACTTTCTTAGACCGCTTTTAAAAACCTAGCATTTTTACTATACGAAATGGGAGATTTCCGTGGTGCCAAAGTTAATATCGTTAAATTTAGAGACACAGCTAGCTCTAAGAATTATGAGGATGTTATGGAATCTTTGATCTTCGAAGCAACTGTAGATTTCTTTTCCTTGAAAAATGACAACTCTTCTCTCACATTCTCCTCAAAACTTACCTCTTTATTTTTAGACACAAATGACAGCCTTAGCTGGCCTGGTGCTGTCAAAGTTGGTGTGCTTTGTGGAATCGCAACTTTACAACAAGAAAAATACCGAGAGGCTGCTTCTGTTCTTTTAAAAATATCTCCAACCCACTCATCCATCTTTAGTGATGTCGCTACTCCTGAGGATCTTGCCCTTTATATTACCCTTGCTGCTCTTGCTTCTTTCAGTCGAGTGGAGCTACAGTTTTTATCTTCGGCCGACCAGGTATTCCAATCGTTGTCGGAAGACTCTCCCCAGAATCTCCCAGGGCTCATTGAGCTTTTTTTAAATTCAAAATATAAGGAATTTTTTAGTTCTTTAGAAGCTTTCAAACCTGACTACCAGGCTGATCCGTTTTTATTTCCTATTTTGAAAAACCTCTTGTGTGCCATCATGAAGCGGGCCCTTCTACAGTACCTTTCAGTTTACAAAAATGTTTCTATTCAAACAGTCTCAGAAATATTCCTTCTTAAGCCTTCCCAGCTTGAAGAGCTAATCAAAATTTACATTACAGAAGGAACAATTAATGTCTTGATTGACCAACGCCATGGGGTAAGTAATTTTGGTAATTTTTATTTCACTTGTTTTACAGCTGCTGACTATGGTAAACTTTTGTGTTTATATTTAGATGCTATTTTGTCGAGAGGTTGATGAAAGTTATGAGAAGCTAGTATCTGCCACTACAGTCGCTGACAATTACTTGAATGGATGTAGAGTAATGCTTAATACTCTGGTTTAACTTTTAGAGAATATGCCTTTTTTTTATTATATACTTAGACATACATTCTTAGGCGATTTCAATTAATTTTTTTTTTCTTTTTTACAAATGTGCTTCACCTGTAATGCTATTTTAAAAGAAATTTTAATATGATCTTTTCAAATATTTTACAGCTTGAAGAATTTGCAGTTTGAAGTAAATGACAGCTCATTAACAAAGATAAATCCTCTTGTCTTACATTTTTAAATTTGATTAACGAAGAAAAAAAAGCCCAGAGCTGGTCCGAATTTGATTCAAATTTCGTTTCAAACCGGATAATGGTGAAACTATTAAATCCCAAACTAACGAGATTTTCTAGCGATTTCAAAAAAAAAAAATCATACTAATTTTTTGTTTTTATTTTTAAAAAAAGACTGTTATTTCAATGTCTTGCCATGAATGAGTTTAAATTTTGTTTTGCTGCACCAGATCTTGAATAAAAAACGCTTTAATACAACTCAGGCACCAGACTCTTTCGCAAAAATCAATAAATTTAAATTTCTCAACTTAGGTTTTTAAACAAAACTTTCTTTCTTTTACTAACTTGCCTTGTCAAATATATATTTTTGATAAAATGGTACCTGCGTTAAACCATCAAGCTGTTTTTAAATAAATGACTTTCTATTTCTTCCCAATTAACAAAAACTTCACAAAGCTTGATTCTTTAAATATAGACTTAAAATTTGATAAAAAAAATCCATTAGCTTCTTCCTGTTGAGCATAGGTCTAATATTATATATGGTTTGGGTGCAGGAACACAAATGTTGGTTTAAACGGGCATGAGTTTTTTTGTCCATGTGTTGAAGCATCACCATACCCTATTTTGCAGGTAGCAAAGCTGCCTTGCTCTTCTTCTATTCCCTTACTGACCAGTCCAATTGTGTTAAAATCTTTCTAAATTTAACACAATAACATACTTTTTATTATGGTCTTCAGGTTGTGGATTGAAGTTGAAGTCAAAAAGACAAATTTAGATGATTTTGATTTTCTCTACTTGAAACATGCTTGAAGATGCTAAATGTTTTTAAATTTAAATTTTGGTGTAGTCAAATTAAGCATGAAGGCCATATTTCACTAAATTTCATCTGTAAGCCATCTCAGATAAAACACAATAGGGATAAAAATAGGGAAAGTAAATTTTCAATTATCTCCAGATTATTAACATAAAAAAAGACTCATTTCTAAAATTCACTATATTTAAAAAGAAAGTGAACAATTCAAAATAAATAATACACAGATTTATTTTGGTAGTTAATGTCCACTAGCGTATAGAATGAAAAGTTTAAGACAATCCATATAGAATTAAAAGCTTCGAAATTTAAGTATTTTTAAATTTTAGTTATAAACTATTTAAAAAAAACTAAGACTACAATCAATGAAAATAACAAAATCTTGGACGATTTTTGAACTGGACGGGTGCTTGTTGATTATTATTGTTCTATTCCATTCTCTATTATAACAAGAAGCTGGCTGGGTGCTCTGCTGACAAGAAAATATTAATTTCCAAAATTAGTTACAAGCTGGTCCGCCTGGAGGCATAGAAATATTATTAATTGAGGGTGATAGGATAATATCTGTTAACAGCCTGAGTAACTTAAGAGGAAAAAATATCCATATTATTTCTATGCTTGGAACATTAGAAAAACAAGCCTACATGTTAATTTTTAAAAGATAATTGATTTTGTTAAAAAAAAAACAAGATTTTTCCAGAGCTATTTTTGTTTCATTTGAAATACGAATACATATATTTTTAAAAAAACCATGTCAGCACAAAAAGTCTCTTGATCTATAATTAATGTTCCCCAGATACAAAAAAAACTTTTGCAACTTTGATTTTTATTATCGTCACCTTATGATGAATAAAACCTAGATTGCGACCGTCTACATACAACTAGGTTCAACCCCTAAGGCTCGAGAAGTTAATTGTATGGAAAAACACTACGGTTGTTTTCATACTATTACCATATCAGTACAAGAGAAAGGGGTATAACTTGGGAAAAAAACGACTCTTTCAGGGACTTTACAGTTTAATTAAATCTTTTTTTTTTCATGATAGTAGTTACAGACCCGAAAGCTCTAGTGGTGTGTGTTTTACTAAAGAACATAAGTAGCCCTGTCTAAAACGAGGCGGACATTTTATCACATATAAAAAAACAAACATCCCACCTCACAGGTGCTTCTAATAATATATGTGATTAACTATGGGTTTCTAGTAGTGAAAGTCGCCTTTTCAAAGAAAAATAATATTATTACCGTATCTCATCTGATTTTTTAGAGTTTTCCGGGTTTCTTGAGCAATGATGTTCAATAGCACAATTTTCTCAGAGGGCTGGTTCTGCTGCTAGTAGTTCACTTTATTATTAACACAGCAACAAAAACTAACTGACTCAAAAAAATATGATATAACAAAAAGCAATCCAACATCTTCTTTCTTATTTTCAATCCTCACTGAATATAAAAAAAGACGACTTGTTGAAAAATTAAGATTCCCACCCCGAGAGAATTTAAGCTTCGGCACTATGCGGCTCGACCCTTGCATAAACCACATGGGTTGCTTAAAAAACCAGTTGTACGAAGACCGTCGGTTATTTTTTCTTTTTTAGGAAATAGTTATAAATATGTTACGCGGAGAAATAGAGCATAAGTCCAGCCGCCCTTGGTGTGTTCACTAAAAAAATAATCATAGATTGCCTTGAACGGCTCAGGGCTTCTTCAGCTATACTTCCATCCTATTTTTATTCTTCTCCGACTTGCAAATTGGTGAAATTCATTGCACATGCATGATTCATTAGCCTGTTCAAAATTAATTGGTAATTCTTCATCTCTAATCTTGTTTTTATTCCCATTTCCATCTTTGCACAATTGTTTTTTTTTTCTTTTTTTCCAAAAAAAAACATATGTATGGTCCACACATTGTTATTCAGAACCCGAATATTAAAAAGCCCGTGGTTTCATTTTTTCGATCGTTAAATTTTTTTTTCTTTTTTTTGAATTACTAGCCACCAGTTTCCGTAATCTTTTTTACTATCTACAATGTCTTGAAACTCATTCGAAGCGACTTTTTTTCAGTGGACCATCATGTTTTTGAATCAGATATTCCAGTGGTTTTTTTTGTTGAAAAAAAATTGTTTTACAAATTAGTAGTAGCGAGCCTTCAAAGTTCAAATATTAACTGGCTGGGTTTAAGTCTTTATGGTCATTTTTTCAATATGAATATAGTGATTTTTTTTTACTGTGAGCATAGTGATTTGTAAATATATAAATTTTTTAAATTATTAGTAGCTTTTTTCCCACCAATGTACAATAATTTTTTTTACTAGTTTCAATTGCTTTTAGTGATTAAAGCACAGTATATCTTTAAGGTTCAGATATAAATAATCCAACCTCGTTATTCTTAGCAGAATATTATGAAAGAGTTATAATACATTTTTTAAAAAAAATAATAAGCTTTGGCGGTTGTTAATCTTAGAATAATTGAAAAACGAAAACTATTACTCCATAAAATTAGCCTTTTCGATCTCCGTAAAAAAATTCTTGCTTTTTTCTTCTTTTAAAAATATCTAAATTTTATATCTTTAATAATTTTCATCTATAGATTGTATAAATATCTAGGTCTTTTAAAAAGTTTTTTTAAATTTATTTTAAAGAAGTGTATAAATACTTCTTCTATTTCTAAAGATTGTAATTTTTTCTCTTTTCTCTTTTTTATATATATCACACCATTTGTATTACAACTCGCTATATTTCTTCGTTGTTAAAAAAAAACTATCATCCTCTTTATTTCTTTCGTTTATTTTTATTATTCCCTCGTTTCTAACTGATCAATTGTTTATATCAATCAATCAATCATACTCTCAATTGTTCAATATATTGGATTATGAAATTCACAATAATCACAGCCGTGCTGGCAACCAACGCCCTTGCTTTCCCAAATCTCTTGCGGAGAAGTGATAGCGGTTTAGCAGCACCTGTATATCAGAATACATCATCAACAGTGTCTCCATCTAGTACAACTTCTTCTGGTATTACCACACTTTTGCCTAATCCTACTGATACAACAACTACCTCTGGTTCCGGCTCGCAATCTAGCACGGGCTCCACCAGCATTACCCCAAGTAGCTCATCAATTTCCACAACAGGTACTGGTTCTTCAAGTAGCACCGGATCATCAAGTATTACTTCTGGAACATCTTCATCTTCAACAGTCACATCTGGCTCTTTAAGTGGTACATCTACTTCAAAATCAGGCTCCTTAAGTGGTGATCCCTCTACCAGCTCAAGTTCTGGAAACACTCTTGTTTTACCTACCCAAAGAAGTACTAGCTCTACAACGGGCACCGGAACAAGCTCTACAACAGGAACTGGAACACGTTCTACGACTGGCACCGGAACTGGCTCCACGACCGGCACCGGAACTGGCTCTGCTTCAGGTTCTTCTTCAGCTAAAACAAGCTCAGGCCCTGCTTCTGCCTCTGGAACTTCAGGATCCGTCACAGGATCTGCATCTGCAATTTGTAAGTTAACAAAACTTTGATTAATTTTCCATTCACTAACTATTGTTTTAAAAGCAGCCCTTCCAACCATTACTACTGGCGTTACAACAATCACCAATTGCAATGTTTGTAAAACTCATACCTCCACCATCACCGAAGGGGGTAGCGTAAAGATCATTCACTCAATTGAAGCTCCTAGTAACTCTACTCTCACCGGAGGAGGCAACTTCACTACTTTCACAACAAGTACCACTGGCGGTAACCAAGTGGCCCCCACTAACACTGGACTTCAAACTGTCACTGTCACCCAGACACAGCCGTGCAAGGTTTGTGTTACCGAAACAACAACCTCCTCGGGAGTCGTCACTAGAACATCAGTTCAGGGCACCAAAACTGTTACTGTCACCCAGCCCGGTGTTGTTGTGTTGGTCGTTCAAAAGGAGTCTCCAACTGCGCAGCCTCAACCCACTCTCACGACCATCACTCAAACCGCCCAATGTACCAAGTGCGTTTACCAAACTTCTACTGCTATCGGAGCTATCACGACTACTTCTGTTCAAGGAACGAGAACTGTCACGGTCACTAAACAGGGAACTACTATCTATGTTATTCAGAAAGAACCGGGTGCTGCTACTCAACCTCAACCTACTGTCACAACCATTACAAGTACTGAGAAATGCAACAAGTGTGTCTACGTGACGTCCACAGCTACTGGTGCTGTCACCACGACTTCCGTTCAAGGCACTAGAACCTTTACTGTCACTCAGCCTGGAACAACTGTTTATGTCATTCAGAAGGAGTCTCCCACAGCTACTGCACAGCCTACTGTTACTACTCTCACACAGACTAGGCAATGCAACAACTGTATCACTCAGACGTCAACTGCCACTGGTGCTATCACTACTACTTCTGTTCAAGGTGGTAAAACCGTCACGGTCACTATTCCAGGTACAACTATTTATGTCATCGTTAAAGAAACTGGAGCAGCACCACAGCCGACGGTTACTACTATCACAAGCACCGAAAAATGCAACAAGTGTGTCTACGTGACGTCCACTGCTACTGGTGCTGTCACCACGACTTCCGTTCAAGGTACTAGAACCGTTACTGTCACTCAGCCTGGAACAACCGTTTATGTCATTCAGAAAGAATCCCCGACAGCAACTGCACAGCCTACTGTTACTACTCTCACGCAGACCAGTCAATGCAACAACTGTATCACTCAGACTTCTACTGCCACTGGTGTCATTACGACCACCTCTGTTCAAAGTGGTAGAACTGTCACGGTCACTATTCCAGGTACAACTGTCTATGTCATTGTCAAAGAAACTGGAGCAGCACCACAGCCGACGGTCACAACCATTACAAGCACTGAGAAATGCAACAAGTGCGTTTACGTGACGTCCACTGCTACTGGTGCTGTCACTACAACTTCTGTACAAGGCACTAGAACCGTTACTGTCACTCAGCCAGGAACAACTGTTTATGTCATTCAAAAAGAGTCTCCTACAGCAGCTCCTCAGCCTACTGTCACGACTCTTACACAGACTAGTCAATGCAACAACTGTGTTTACCAAACCTCCACCGCTACTGGTGCTGTCACTACTACTTCTGTTGAAGGCGGTAAAACTGTCACTATTACTATCCCTGGTACCACTGTTTATATTATTCAAAAGGAATCTGGAGCTACTCAGGCTCAACCTACCTCTACTGTTCAACCTTCGATCACTACCACGCTTACTCGTACGGAGCCATGCACTGTCTGCGTTACCAAAACTTCGACAAGTACTGGTGTCACCACCAGAACAACTGTCCAAGGTACGGTTACCGTGACTGTAACTGAGCCTTGCGAGACCGTTTATGTTGTTAGAAAGGAATCCACAAGCGAAGCTGTTCAACCTTCTACCACTAATGTTCCTGCCTCTACAACAAACACCCCAGCTGCAAGCCCTCAAATAACTACCGTTACTCAAACTGAACAGTGCACTGTTTGTGTCACTCACACTTCTACCAGCACGGGTCTTACTACCAAAACCACTGTTCAGGGCACTAGAACAGTTACTGTCACTGAACCTTGCACCACTGTTTACATTGTCAGAAAGGAGTCTTCAAGCGTGACTCCCAATTCTAGCACAGTAACTCAAGCTACTGCTACTGGAACTGGACTCATCACTACTGTTACTCAAACTGAACCTTGCACTGTTTGTGTCACTCATACTTCCACTAGCACCGGTGTCACCACCAAAACCACTGTTCAGGGCACTAGGACAGTTACCGTAACTGAACCCTGCACCACTGTTTACGTTGTCAAAAAGGAGTCATCAAGCGTAACACCCACTTCTAGCACAGTAACTCAAGCTACTGCTACTGGAACTGGACTCATCACCACTGTTACCCAGACTGAACCTTGCACTGTTTGCGTTGTTCATACTTCCACCAGCACTGGTGTTACTACAAGAACCACTGTTGTTCAAGGTACTAGAACAGTTACCGTCACAGAGCCTTGCACAACCGTATATGTTATTAGAAAGGAATCTTCCAGTGTCACATCCACTTCTAACACAATTGCCCAAGTTTCTGCAACTACTACCACTACATCACCGCAATCTAACACTGGCTCTGTTTCTACAGGTCCTGGAACTATCACCACTGTTACTACTACTGAACCATGCACAGTATGCAAAGTGGAGACTACTACAAACACTGGAACTACAACTAGAACTACAGTTCAGGGAACCCTGACTGTCACTGTTGTTGAGCCTTGCACCACTGTTGTAGTGATCCGAAAGGCTGCTGGCTCAGGTACTACTACTGCTACAGGTACCAGCTCAGGTTCTGGTACTGCAACTGGTTCCGGTACTCAATCTACACAGGGATCCGCCACGGCTACTTCTTCTTCCTTAACCACTGGCACGGGTACCAGTACGGCTACAGGTTCTGCAACCGTCACTTCTTCTTCCTCGACCACTGGAGCTGGTACCGGTACTGCTACTGGTTCGGCAACCGTTACTTCTTCTTCTTCGACCACTGGCACAGGCACCGGTACTGCTACTGGTTCTTCCACAGGCTCTGCTACTGGTTCTGCTACGGCTACTTCTTCTGCCTCAACCACTGGCACGGGCACCAATACTGCTACTTCTTCTTCATCTGCCACAAACACCGATCCTGGGTCTTCTACATCCTCCATCACATCTTCGTCTTCATCAGTTACGGATATGGTTTTACCCTTGCCAACAGATACAACCACAGCTCAAAACTCTTCAACATTTAGACGTATGAAGCGTGCCCTTCAAAACAGAGTTGAATATCCAGAGTATTACCTCTATAACAGAGATCAACCAGTTAATGCTAGTCCTAAGAATATCAAACCTTTTATCTCTACAGCATTCATTTTGGGTTTGGTGAGCATGTTCATCATGCTTTAAAACATTATCATCTCATTAGATTTAAATTTGGGTTATTGTATTTTTAGATGGGAACTTATTTTGGATAATTTATTATTTTTTTTTTAATTTATATATATATAATAAAAATTTAGGCGTTTAATCATTCACTAGAGTTCCAAGTAGATCTTTAAGGGAATCAGAGCTATACTTATAACTAGATGTATCTTTTAAGTTTGGTTGTAAAGCATAACACTTGATTCCCTTTGATTGAAAGATTTTTAAAACAGATGTACTGGGGCTAAACGGAGAGCCTTCAAGATAAACTATATGGGTGATATATTTAGACCATGCTGCTTTGTCAACTTTTTCCAGGTTGTAAACATCATCAATATCTTGATCCGAAGCATACATTAAATTAGCACTGCTGTTATTGAAACTGTGATAGGAATTTGAACCTCCTAATCCATAATTACTATCATTGTCATAATCCAGACCAAGAGTTAAGTTGGAAGTTCCAGAAGGGTTATAAGCCTTGGTAAGCCTTGGGGTAGGTCTCATCAGAATGTCCTGAGCATGCGATGAAGTTGTTGTGTAGTTAGATGCTGAGAAATCACGTGATCGAGCTTGAGTCTGGTTGTGTTTAAGTTGCTGCTGTTTTGACATGTGATCTAAAGCGATACTACTACCGCTGTAATTGAAATGGTTATAAATGCTGCTTTTCCCCCCGAGTTCGCTATATAAACACGCTCCAATAAGTGCTCTAACAAATCCCAAAGCATCCAATGAAGCCGTTTCTCTATCTTTGGAGCCATTGAGCAATAGGATTTTCTTTTTTTTTAAGTGTGCCTTATCTTGGATAGAGCTAGCAAAGCCTTGTAAGATAACGACCGGAATTGTCGAAGTGAACAAGCTCCCAATAGAGTAAATTATAACATCGGCTTCTTCTAGGGTTCTGATAACTCTACTGCTGGCACGTGGATGAATCTCTTGGCCGTATGGATTAATGTAAAATATCCGACGGATAGGAGAAGCCAGAGGTATGTTTTCATCTTTATGGAAATGTAATTGGGATATTTTCAAGTCAGGGTGGCTAAATGGCAAATATGCATCTTCTTGGTCATGATCATGAGATGGCTGGGGATTGGTTTCTTTGCCTGTGATATTTTCAGTGGTATTATAGGAGAATCTTGGTGGTAGTGTTATCGTTAAACCAGGAGATCCCTCGCTCTCGTCTGTGAAATAAGAATGACTAATTGCATCGCTGGAACCAAAGGATGGAGAACTAGATCTGCTGATAGGAGTACCAGCTAAAGAAGCTGTAAAAGAAAGTGTATTGGTCTGATCTGTGTCATGTTTGCCAATGTGGGCATAAGGAACATCCTTTACCGGTGTTAAATGGTTTGCCGATGGATGAGATATTTGGCTTTGGCCTGTGATTATTTCTCCATTTTGAAGTTGTGCCGAGATGTGGTGGCTAAAGTTTGTGTTGAGCGCTGGAAGAACAGCCATCGTGCTCGGAACTAGAGTTATTCGCAAAAACAGTTCAATAGCAGAGTCCAAAGATCCACAAAAGAGTCTAGCACCAGTTAAAAACAGATTTCCAACATTAGCTTTTTCAAAACGAAACTCACGGCCTGGTCGTGATCGTTTAAGAAGTTCCACATGAACATGGATAAAAAAGGGTCGTATCAGCTCTTTAAACTGCGACTGTACGTGGAACCATAGCGGGTGTGTGCCTTCGACGATTGCCGTCCACTCAGACTTCGCGCCTAAAGAATCTTCAGGTAAGCGATAAGAAAGCAAAGCTCGAAGAGCTGTAGAAGTCTCTGGAATTAGACGAGTGATTCGTGAACGCAGATCTCCGATTGCGGGGCCTCCTACAACACGGATCAGCTCAGAGGTTGATCCGCCGTTATCAGAGATTGGGAGAAGATAAGAGACATGAGGAGAAAGAGAAGAAAAGGTTGAAACCAATGAATTGGAAGCAGTACCACCAGAGATAATAACTATACGTTTTGCATTAGGAAGATCGGGCAATCCGTCAGACATATTTGCTTGAACGATGAAAGCACAGCTTTAAAAAATAAAATAAAAATAAAGGTTGTGGAGTCAGGTGGGTTAGGTCAGATCAGATTAAAAGGTGTGCTGGTCTTATTTTTATTTTAATTTTTTTTTGTTGTCTTCACCAACAACAACAAAAAAAGGTAATATACCCCACCTGAGTGTGCATCCTGACTGAGCTCACGATTTCATCTTTAGATTTTCTCACCATAATACTCGGAATCGCTCAGAAAGTGTTTTTGAAGAAGGTATGCAAGTCGAGAAACATCTCTCCAATACATTTCGTCCGAACAAAATGGACAGTTGAATTTCGTTGGTAATACTGGAATTATACCGGTTTCTTTTTGCTTCCCATTGGCATAGGGTCCGGCTTTGAGAGCATATTTTGCTAATTCGGTGAGATGTAATGTTGAACCACAGACCATACAAACTGCCATAAGATCTTGACAAAGGTGAATTGGCTTGAGCGAGAGACGACACAATCGGGTAGAATGATTGTCATTTCTAATTTTGGTTATTTGATAGTTGGGTGCACCGACAATATAGTCTTGACTTCCGTATAAGCCATATCCAAAACTATTGTCATTTTCGTCGTCATGATCCATATCGTCAAAAGCAGAGTGTTTCTTCATGGAAATTTCAAGTTCCAAATCCTGCTCCAATTGCGACTTTTTTTCAAGGTTGAGTTTGCGTAGTATATCTTGAACTAACTGAAATTCACGAGTATGCTCGGATCGTAATCTTTTAAGCAAGCAACGTCTTGGGCCGCCTAGAATAGGTATTTGTCTCGGTTCAGTGAGTGCATTTTCATCAATTTCACTTCCACTTTCGTCTCCAAGCTCATCTTCGTCAATAATGATTGGATTATGCTCGCTGGACGTGGATTCGGGTCGGGGTTGATTCTTGGAAGTTGGCTTTTTGACTCGTGTAGGCCGCATATCATCAAAATGCGTTGGATCACATGTCGCATAATCCGTTATTGGCTTAAACTCGTCATAGTCCAAAATGACATTAAACCTATCATCGGTTTCTTGATAGTTTTTATGCTTCTTAATGTCATTGGTAAGCTTTCTCCATGCTTCGAAGCTGCTTTTTTCTAAAATATACAAGTCGAGCGGCATATGAGAAAAGAGAGGTGCCTGCATGAGAGATCTCATGACAGTGAGATGACCAACCAGCGTTCGGGGTTTAACAGGTTTCTTTTTCTGGGCGTCTTCTGGGACCTGCGGTTGGTCGGTGGACAAGTTGGTATTGGAGTTTATGTGTCGAGTGATGTGGGGGTGCTGCCATGCATGTTCAAATTGTAAAGCCGCGACTTTGCTTTGGAATCCGCAGACAATAGCAACAGCTCGCCAGACACGTTTTTTGTCCGATCGTGTACGGTAAGCTCCACCAGACTTGAGAACACCGTTATGTTGACGCAGACGTCGAATTGGGTCAGGGGTTGATCCAATATAGAACGAACGTGGAGACTTGGAGGATTGGAGCAAGTAGCAGCTGTAGAAAATAGGCCACTGGGATGGTACCGTCGTCGGTCGATCTTTAGAGGAGGACCTTAGAGGATTGTTTGAAAGAGTATCATTGTTGAAATTATCAGTTGTGCCATTGTCACTAGACGCTGGTGCCGACAAACTTTTTGGTCTGTTTGCGGGATTGAATGTGATCAAGTTAGACATGAGTAGTTATTATAACAGAGAAGTTGATACATTATTACGGATGAAAAAAATAAAAAAAAATAAACAAACGTACACAGATTGGATTTTTAACCAGATCAGGGTAAGGATCGGACGACCCAAAGGCCCCGGGATTCTACATGTAGATGCCAGCCAATTCATCAAAATCCATATGAAAAAAAAAAAAAAACTAGAGAAAATTCTCATAAAATATTTTATAATTCATTAAAAAAAAACATAAAAACAAACAAATAGCATTAAGAAATCCGAAAAAGCTGTATTAAATTTTCTAGCTTGAGATGAGTAGGGGAGGGGCGTTTAAATGTCATCAATGTCGAGCTTATCGTCTTCATCGTCATCAGAATCATCATCGTTATCAAACTCAAAGTTGCATTCGTCATCAGAGCCTTGGCCATATGGATCACCTTCGTTGATACGGGCAGTCTCAGGAAGCTCGCCTTGAGACTTGAGAGCACGAGCCTCATCGGGAGTGTACTTGACGATAACATCACATTGATCGTCCTGGAACTCACGGAGAGACACCAGAATGATATCACCCTGGTTAATCCAGACTTTCTTGCGCATCTTTCCACGAATGTGGGCCAGACGCTTGATACCATCGAAACAGCTGGCATCGACACGGCCATTACCAAGCATCTTAGTGACCTGGGCGTACTCTTGGCCCTCTTCCTTAAGAACAAGCTCGCGCTT
Source organism: Magnusiomyces ingens NRRL Y-17630 (assembly GCA_900497715.1). NCBI lineage: Eukaryota > Fungi > Ascomycota > Dipodascomycetes > Dipodascales > Dipodascaceae > Magnusiomyces > Magnusiomyces ingens. The sequence continues at coordinate 94,024 of UIDE01000004.1, forward strand.
GAAACTTTCGGACTCGTTCTTTCCGCGACGGCGATTCTTGCCACCTTTTCCCTTATTTTTAGCCATGGTAACGATGCTGTGAAATGGTATAAAGTTCTGGGTGTGGAACTTGTGTTATAGGATAAAAAAAAAAAAAAAGAGAAAAAAAAAGAAGGTGGTGCTGAGGGAAAGAGAATTTTTCTATGAGAAAGCAGGGCACAGAAGTGTAACAAAAATGTCATTTGTGACTAATGATGACACATAATGACGTATCATGATCAGATCCCGCAGATAACAAGCACGTGCTCAATGCTACGCTAATCAGCGTAAATTCAAGGCTAGGTAGTTATCACAAGCTGGTAAACAGTGCAAAGAATATCAGCGAAAAAAAAAATTCAATATATATTATCAATTGTATATATAAACAAAAAGGTGAATATTTAAATTGTATATTTATAAAGTAAATAAAAAAACAAGATTATGCTATTAACAGTTGATTTTGTTAAATACACCCTTTAACCATGTGTCTTGCCTCTTGATAAAATTCCATTTACAAGAATCTGCACCGAGATATCCTGAACTTGGTTGCACACATCTTCCAAATTTATGTTGATTCTTCGGGCAGCTCTAACTTTTTGAAACTTCTTTAGCGGCCGTCTTCTTTTCTTGTGTGTAAGTGTTTTTAACCGTCGGGTTTTAGATCCGTATTGCGCCATGTCTTTTGTACCTTTGTGTAGAATGAGGCCCTTGTTGCACAAAGCGTTGAGTTCGTTTGTTTGTGAGAAATGAATATTAGCATTTCCTACTATAATCTCATGAGTCTTTTTAGCTATATTATCTTTAAAACCAACAATATAGTCTTCAACGTCTGAATATTCAAAATGTTCTTTTTCACTATCTTCATTTTTGTATAAAGGAGTAAATTCACCTTCAGAGGAACTTGAGGTTAGAAGAGCTTCATCGGAGCGATACTCAAAAAGAAGCGGAACTTGTAGTGATTGTAAATTTGAAATTTCTAATTGAGCTTCTTGTGCTATCTTTTTAGTAGAAACCAATATGCTTTCATCTAATAAATGGCATTCTCTATGGGACATATTTTACTGTTGAAAAAAAAAATAAATAAATAAAAAGAAGAATGGTTTTAAAAATGACATATTTGATGGTCCATTTATGATGGTTTTTAATGTTGTAATTTATTGGTAAAGCATGACAGTTTAAACTCAATTGAATTAAAAATTAAAAGAAAAATAAAAAGGTCATTAAATGCTAGTATATCCCTATTCTTGTAATAGTATAGCCAGTGTGGCTTTCCCCCAAACTGCTTGTCATAGTGTTTTTCAAATAAGAAAAAACCAAAAAGATAAATTGTCTCTCTCCCATTTTCAAAATTATGTATATTAAAATTATTCATATTACTACTCATAAATTTAAAACATAGAGAGTTTTCGAGATTCGTAAACGTTGGAGCCGTTATAACCATTATCATTAAAGTTTGTGGAATAAATGGCTTTTTAAAACCCTAGCCCCTGTGGAATTTTTATTCAGCATAGACTAAAAAAAAGATTAAGTTTCAAGCAAAAAATTATGTACTTTTTAGTCATGATTAGTCATATATTTTTGTCTTTTTTAACTTTTCAACCCGAAGAAGAACGGCTCCACTGCCCAACCTTTCGACATATTCCCTTAAATCAATGGCAAACATTAAAAAAGACTTCATTTCGATTCTCAGTAATCTTACCATAGGGAAACACATAGCAACTCCTACAGCTGCCGTAAATCTTTTGCTAGCTAACGGTTCGCTTCAAAAGGATCTTTACAACTGTATTCCTACTGAGATCAACAAACCAGGTGGAACACAACACAAGGTTGCGTGCTTGGATTTCCTTCTGAGGCTGGCCCTCGAATCTGAAAAACAAGAGAATGACAGCACTGTATCATACCACCAATGGGTAAAGCAAGACTTTCCCGAGTTTTTTACAGCAGTTCTAGAAACAACTACAATAGCTCCTGACTCTGATGTCACAATCTCACAAAGTGTTCTGACTCGCTTCACCGACAATGTCAAGCGAGTTCTTGAACACTACAGGCGTCATAAAGTGCTCACTGATTCTCAGTATGAAAAATATATGCTGCTTTTAGAAAAAAAATATAAAATAATGTAAGTTAGCTTATTTTTTTGCCCCCCTTTCGCTAACTGACTTTATAGTGCCAATGACTTGTCAGCTCAATCTGAAGAAGGAATAAAGGAAAAAGAAGAGAAAGAGGTTAGTAAATCTGTTTCTTCAGCGGAGAAAAGAAAATTTGAGGAAGAGGTTATAGAAGAAGATCAAGATCCAGCATTTGCCAGTCACCGTGCACGACAAACCTTAAATGAAGATGTGGCCAGAAAAAAACAACGGGAGGAAAACGAAAAAGAGGAGACAGCTAGGACTGTCATAAATTCTCAAGAAAGTTCAATGGTCAATATTAAAGAAAAGTTTGTCTCACAAACAGGAGACGAGGCACTGGTACGAGAAGAAGAGAAAGTAGCAATTGAAACGGAAACCAGTACAGCTGCAAAATTGGCGACATTACGAGACGTGAAAGAACCGCAAGATTTAGAAGAAGAAATACACAATCATTCAGAAGAATCTTTTGCTAAACCATTAAGTCAAACACAGGTAATTGATGAACATCCAACCACAGAAGAAAAGAGTGTAACTAAAGTGCATGAAAAGGCCGAGAGAGAAGTGAAACCAGAGATGAAAGAGCCCAAAAAACATCACTTTGATTCGGGAGATCGTAAAGATATGCCCAAAGAGTATGCGATGCTGACGCTCAAAGCCTCGACAATACGGCCCGAAGAGTTTCAGCACCGAATGAATGAGGATCGTGATCGATGTAAAAAGCACAAGGAACACATTTGGGAGATTGATTACCCATCGTTTGGAAAGTTTATTGAATTTGAAAACCTGTGGAGTACAACTCCCAGCAGTTTGCGACAACACCCTGAAGCTGCAGCTGTTGCTGCTGCAGACGATGACGAAGAAGGATTTCATGGCCGATCAAGACATCGGTCAGAACAAAAAAAAAAAGTAAAACCTCGGGCTGAGGTCATAAAACGCAACATTCTTACTGCGCTTGACTATGAACGCATGGCTGAGGAAAATAAAATAAGCCAGCAAGCACTTGCCGATGATCCTTTATTTTATGCTAAGTAATCCTTATAAATGAAAATGGAGATGAAACATCAAAATAAAGTGGTATATTTATTATAGGTGAACCTTTTTATTTACATGAAAATAATGGATTATACAAAAATATCACATAAAATATTGAAAACTATCAAAAAAGTTTATCTCCAAAGGTTAAAGTATAAATAAAATGTGGGGATCCTTTGCAGTTTTCTTAGAAAACTCTAGCAATTATACTGGTCTAAAACCTAATCTATTCTATTGATGAATTTGATTCTCAACACTAAAAAGCAATATCCCATGTTGCTAGTTATTGATCAACATGATGTTGACAGGATCCAGCCACGGTAAAATTTTTATGGTTAATTAACCAGTGAGCCAATATGTAACCTTGTTTATTATAACAACATGTCTATCATTGTAAACAGTGTAAATGGCTTGCGAAAAATTGTATGTTTAAAATCAGCTCGTGAGTAAGAAGTAAAGTGTGTAGAATTGGTCCATGAATACATGCTGCATATCAAACTGGTATCAAGATTTAGATATCTCAAATTTTTCTTGTGATCGTGTTTACTTTTAATAAAAAAGCTATCGGTAAATTTTTCATATATAAGGTCATAATTATGAGACTTGAATGGAATTGGATAATAACTTTTTAAAGAATTTGAAGGAGATTGGTCTTAAAGTAAGTTCATATTTGCCACTTCTCTGAAAACGAGTTATCAAAAGTTTAAATTTTTTTTATAAAATGAATGTTACAAAACCAGCCAGTTATTGCAAAAAAAGTAACCGGCATTTAAAAGCTTTTTCTTATATGGAAACAAAAGTTTTCATTAGAATGATTTTATAATCTTAGAAACTTTCTTTTAAAAGATTGAAAAATTAATTTTGCCATTTTAAAATATAATCTAACATAATAAATGGTTGAATACTTTTTTATTGATTAATAGAGATGGGCGCGAAATCAGAAATCATTTGAAGTTTTCTACATAGGTTTAAGTCCTTTTTTTGATATTATTTTTGTTCATAATATCCATTTTTTAACGTTCCTAGATTGTAATTTTAACTTCAATTTCAATTTTAAATATTTGATTTAATATGTAGTTTAAATAGAATAATAATCAATAAATAAATGATGTTCTGAAAAATTTTAAAAAAAAAAAAGCTCACAAAAAATGTTAGCTAATAATTTATTTGGCAAGGCCACAGCTGCCACCGCTGCCAATGGCAGCAACTTGACCATTGGAGCAAGCAGCGTTGTAGTAAATAACACCACCGCTGCCAGAGCTTCCACTTGGGCAAGAAACAAGAGTGCCACTGCTACTTGTAGAGGGAAGGTAGTATCCAGTGTCAACGCCGTACCAGTTTGTAGTTCCTGAAGAGCCTGAAGAACCTGAAGAGCCGGAGCCTGAAGAGCCAGAGCCTGAACCTAAAACAACTTGAAGAGCTCCATTACCGTTCACGGTGACATAACCACTTGAAAGACTAGGAGTCGAGGAAACAAGGTTGTTACCACTAAGGGTATAGGTGAAAGGAATGCAACCAGATTCATATGCTGAAGAAATGAGACCGCTAGGAAGAACGTAGAACTGGGCTGTGTTAAAGTTGGTGTTGAAGTTTTGGGCATAGTTCGAGTTGAGGTTTTGGTTGTCATTTGTGTTCTGGTTGGTGTTTTGGTTGGTGTTGTTGTTGGTGTTGTCGTTGGTGTTGTTGTTGGTGTTGTTATTGGTGTTGTTGGACGTGTTGTTAGACGTGTTATTGTTGTTGACGGTGTTGTTGGACGTGGTACCACCATTGGTGGTGGTCGTGGTGGTAGTACCGCCACTACCATTGCCACCACTGGTAACCACAGTAGTGCCACCATTCCCAGTGGTAGTGGTAGTTGTGGTAGTGCCGCTAGAGGTGGTGGTCGTGGGCTCATTTCCGGTGGTGGACGTGCCGCCAGTCGAGCCGGTAGTGCCAGAGCCAGTGGAACCGGTAGAGCCAGTTGAGCCAGTGGACCCGGTAGAGCCAGTTGAGCCAGTGGACCCGGTAGAACCAGTCGATCCAGTTCCAGAGGTACCAGAAGACTCGGTGGAGCTAGTATTGGTAGTTGAGGTACCTGAGGTTTCGGTAGAACCGGTGCTGGTGGTGGCAGTTCCAGAAGACTCGGTGGAGCCTGTAGTTCCAGTGGTAGTGGTACCGGTTGTTCCGCCAGTTGTTCCAGTACCACTAGTGCCAGTACCACTAGTTCCAGAAGTTCCAGACCCAGAAGTTCCTGATCCAGAAGTTCCCGACGTACCACAGCCGGAGCTACCGCTGCCGCAAGACCCGCTGCTGCCACCAGTAGTCGTAGTTGTGGTACCGCTGGAACCACCAGAGCCGCCAGAACCTCCGGAACCGCCAGAGCCGCCAGAGCCACCACTGGTGGTGATGGTGGTGGTACCTCCAGTAGAGCCAGTACCAGATCCAGAAGATCCAGACCCGGACCCAGAGGAACCAGTGCCGGAAACAACAACAGTTCCGCAGCTGCCAGTTCCACTAGTGCCGCAGCTGGAGGTGGTGCCTCCAGTTGTACCAATGACAACTGGATAGACAGTGGAGCCTGAGGTAGTTCCCTTGGAGCCTGAAGAACAAGTAGAACAGGGCTTGGCCTCAGGGCTTGCAATGGGAGCCGAAAGTGCATAAGAAGCAAAAAGAATGACAGTAGCCTTGGAGAATTTCATTTTGGAAAATTTAAATAATAAAACAGTTGATAAGGTTGTATATAGAACTTGGTTAAAGAAAGTAAGAATTGCGAAAAGTAAAAGGAATGTAAAATCAAAGCCAGTTGATTGATGATGAAAAGAAAAAAAAATTGAAATTTGATGGAAATTCAGATGTTTTTTATACTTGAAAAACCAATTTGCCAGATATCTTTTTTCTCTTTAGTTTGAGTTTGAGTTTGTGCTATGAAAAAAAACTCCTCAAGTTGACCTTTATTTTTATTGGAATCTGCCAATACTAGGGACTATGATCCAAAATTAATCTTTGGTAAAGTTCTTCCCAGAGGTTTATTTTTTTGAATTCAAGACAAAAACTTCCTTAGCCCCACAGAAATGCATGTTTGAAGACGGGAGACGGGCTTGATTTGCATGCTTGGCTTTTTTTTATATTCTCTTTATTGTTTGGAAAAAAATTGGATACTGGTTCCGTGTTAAAATGACTACATTTTGCTAAGTAATGTTTAGAAAATAATATGGTAAAGAAAAAGTTCCAAGAAGTGAAATGACAGTTTAACAGATCTTCGCTACCTTTAGACAACAAACTATTTTTATTTCTTCTTAATTTTTATTTGGCTTTTTTACTTTTTAAAAAAACATCTCCCTCAGTACTATTCATTAGACCCTGAAAAAATAACATTTTTTGATTTTATTGTTTCTCAGGTGAGACAAATAGCTAGTATGAGATCTGAAATTAACACGAACCTTGTGAAACATCAAAGTCATTGTAAGTTCATAGTGATGAGATGGAAGAAAGTTGGAAAAGAGTGAAAAAAATATAGCAAAATATTATAATTGGGCCTATGGGTAAATGTTTTTCTCAGAAAAATAAAATAAGAATGTACCAGTGAAAAATGCAATTGAGTTGATAAAGTAGTAGCATTTCAAAAAAAAATTCTATTAATAAAAAAACTACGTGGGGGATCAATTGTTAAGAAATAGAGGCGACTAGTGAATCATGTTTAACAGCTTAATATTCAAGGCCGTTGAAATAAGTGAAGACGTACTCTTTTTTTTAATTTTTTTCTGGTTTTTGATTTTCTGGACAATTAATGTGAATGAGGTATATACCCACCGATCATGAACTCTGGAATCTGAGGGCGTTGAAGGTATGAAAGAAAAAAAAGGTGTCTAAATTAATGAATACAACGTATTACGTTTGTGTTTTTCTAAGGCAAGATTGAAAAGATGAATAAAAAAATTGCTATGTTTAGAGTTATAAGTGATAAAAAATAAAGAAAAGAAAGTAAACTAAAATTTGAAAAACATTTTTTTTTCTTTCATTTATGCGATAATGAGAATTAATTCCATATGGACATCGTTACGATTATATAAATCTTTTATAAAAACACTCGATAAACCGGTTTTTATTTTCAGAAACAAGTTACTCAAAATAGTCAGACGGGTTGTCAATAATACAAGAAAAAAAATAAAAATTGGAAATGGGATTAACAATTAACAAGGATTAGTCTTTGAGACTTATGAGGGGAAGATGAAGATCGAAGGGAGGAGAATTGAGTAAAGTGGGACAATTTCAAAAGTGTCTCATTGCTTCGGAAGAAGAAAATGAAAAACAATGAAATAAGAAGGATTAATTTTCTATTTTTTAAATTAAAACATTTTTAAAAAAATAATGGAAGTTTCAAGATTTGGAAAGCTATTTTTCATCAAGATGATTGTTTTTTTAATAAAAACAAAAAAAATAGAAAGAAGAAATAATATTTTTTTAATCGGAAGATGGCTAAGATATATTAATTAAAAAGAATTAAAAATATTAAATAATATAAGATTATAAAAGGGGAAGTTATTTGGGGAACGCGGGAAGATCTGGTAACTTTTTAAAGGATTCAAATTTTTAATAGGCATATCTTGTGATCTTCCTGTTGTATAAAACTCATAACAACCTTGATTTTAATTTTTCATGAAATTAAAATTATAAATAGTTTAATATCAATAATTATGATTAGTGAATTATGAAATGAGGGTTCAATAAATGGATTGATTGTATCCGAGGGTTACAGATATATATACGTCAGCATCAACGCCGTCCTTTTGATTCTCAATATTAATTTGCTTTTCTTCAATGATCTGTTTTAATTCTGTGTCAACAGTAGGATTTTTGAAAAAATTTGAAAAGAGGTCTTGATTCCAGCTTATGAGAAACAATGAATCAAAAACCCTTCACAGGTTGTTTCCATTTGTCTCTATGAGCACTAGAAATGTTTATTTCTTATTTTTCCTCAAGAAAAAAAAGCATGAAACTTTTTACAATCTAGTTAAAATGTTTGATAAAAATTATCGTGCCAATTTAATTTTTTATTTGTATTTTTTTGTTCTAATAACTGACATTCAACCAAAATGTATTAAACTGTTTGTTGTGTGCCACACTCAGTTGCAATTATCCTTTTAAATGCCAAACTTTTGAAGCCTTGAATCAAATTTGCAATGGTTGATAAATTCTAAATTGCTTAAATACGTTGAGCAAATTTTCTTTGATTTTATCAACTAAAAAAACCTTGATTTATTATTATTTTATTTATTTATATTCAAGGGTTATAGAAGTATATAACATCAGCGTTATCGCTATCCTTATTAATTTCTAACTAATGTGTGTCGGTCATGTAGTACCTTTTCAGTACAAGTGTCGGTCAGGACGTCTCGGATAGCCCGGAGCGCATGGGCCCTGATGCCAGCCTACGAGGAACAGGGGTGAATCAGTATGTCGATCCCAAACCTTCCCGACCCAATTTCCACTTATCTTCACAGACGCTTCACGGAAAACCGTGATTTTATTTCTTATTCCGCCCTGCCAGAGATACGGCCCGCAATCACCTGCGTAGCTAATTAGACTGACAGGACGGTCGGCGGTTAGGCCCTTTATGTCGGACTATGGTAAGCTCCCGCAAACCATTTAAAGAGTGGGTGGTGTGGAGCTCGAACCCACGCCTCTCGCATATAGCGAACGTCTTTTCCGACTCGACTAACCGGTCCCACTAAAAAACCTTGAAAGGTTTGATTTGTTTAATGCAGTTTTTCCGATGTTCGATTTTTACAAATAAATTTTCATTTTTTTCAACGTGTTTGGTTGTATAGTGTAGTGGTTAGCACATCGGATTCTGATTCCGGTGACCCCGGTTCAAACCCGGGTACGACCTTGTTTTTATAGTTGTTTTTTTTTATTTTGTCTATATATTGGCGTTGCATTAACAGCCATGTGGTAAGATGGATTAGTTTATTTAAGGAATAATTTTTGATATATTATATGCTAAACGGTCATACTTTAATGGATGAGTCCTAAGGTAACGATGTACTTGTTTATGGTTATACAGAATAGCTTTTAGATACCGTTGTTGATACGAAAGGAGTAACGGTTGGTTGAGTCCTACTAGAGCATGCTGGAGTTATGGTCCACAAGTGGTAACTTTCCTACAGGAGGGGCTTGGAAAGGACTTGAGCAATCAAAGCAAAGTATTTCTAATCTTAATTATGAGCGAGTCGAGGCCTCGAACAAATAGGGGAATCAAAGTGATATCATCCGCGGTCTACATGTTTTTGTTATTAAATGCAACTTCTGGAGTGGAGACAAATTAACATTCTTGGGTGGGATAAGTTGCAGTTTGATTGGGTAGCGGGAAGAAGCTTTAGTCAATCACAAGAAATTTCACAGGCAAAAACAAAAGCCTGCGGCCTCGTACCTTATGCAGAATAAGTGCTGGATGGCTGGACGTGCGATGATGACGATGATGATAGGGTCCATTTTTAGTACACAGTTAATAGTATAATGAAAGTAAACAGTTCTCACAAGAGGTAAACTTTGATGGTACCAAAAGCGAATGGGAGATTTGAGTTACCCAACCAGAAGGCAGAGTTTTTTTATCATCATTTTTGAGTAGTTGACAAAGCTGGGACGTTAGAGATACCTGAGAATCACACAATCACTAAAGAAAATTTCAAGTCCACTCCAAGTGTTTTTTATTTAAAAAGACAGTGAGGACGCGGGTTTGCAATAAGCAAATTTAATCTCCCTATTGGACTTAAAAAAAAGGCTCTTCGGTCTTTCGGAAGAATCGTCATGGTGGTATTTTAGTGATGGTAGTAGGATTTTCTAAAAAAAAAGGAACCAAACGGCACGACTCGAAATCACAACGTGTGCAATATAAGAAAAAAAATTATAAGATATCAAAGCATTTTTTTGAGGTTATTTAATTTACAAGAGAGGGGTTTGTGATAATATATCTTTTTTCATTTATTTAACTTGAAGGATAAATTTCCACGTGGTTTAACGATGGATTTAGAAATATTTTAAAATATATATCACCGGTCCTTTTTCTTTTTAAAGAATATTGTTATAACATCTTATATCATTGCAATATCTATTATTTTTATTTAAATATCTCATTTTACGTCAACTTGATTTGAAGTTTTTTTTTCATTGTAAACTTTAACCAATACGTGTCGTACAGCGTCTAAGCAGTTTTGAAGTTCACGTGATCAATTAAAAAACTTCACTTTAATTTGTAACACGTGTAAATTATTTTGAAAACAAGCTTGGTTCGATGGTCTAGTTGGTCATGGCATCTGCTTAACACGCAGAACGTCCCCAGTTCGATCCTGGGTCGAATCATATTTTTAAACTTCTTTTTTTGTTGGCACTTTTTTTTACTGCGGTTATTGTTATTCTTTATTATTTTTGTGTTTAGATAAAATAAACTCTATTTCTATAATTCTAAGTTTTTTCAAAGCGTGCAATCAACGAAGAAACGCGTTTTTTTCGCGTTGCTTCGGGTGATGAAAAGTTTGGAGATACTGGTGACAATTTAGAAGTCAGCAAGGGCAACACTAAGTTGGGCAGTTTTGACGGAGAGTCGTTTGAGTTTTCCGGAGAAATGCTTTCGTCCTCCCACCCGCTATCATCATCAATATAACTTTGTTCCTCCTCTTCTTCCGTCGCGTACTCCTCCTCTTTTTCAGTGGCATCTTCTTCTTTATCGCTTTGCTGTATGATATCTCTGATACTGCCATCTTCAGGTATTTCCTCCGTTTGAGTTTCTATAACAGTACCACCGGCCTTTACTTTGCTATCCATTGCTTCAAGCTCAGCTTCTATGAGTTGCTCGGCCACGTCCCTCTCCGATTCATTCCGATAATTGCCCGACCAAACGAGCTCGCGGATTCTATTTCGTGCACGTGTTGTTCTAAGTCTTGGGTCTCTGTCAAAGATATAAAAGAGTTTTTTATAAAATGCTTCAAACTGTGCGTCATTCTGATCCCCATCACCTGCGCCGGGGTGTTCTACAGTGGGCTGCTCGCATCGTAGTTTGTGTGCTACGGCCAATTGGAAGTCCTTGACTAGCAGTTCTCTGTGGAAAGTGTATGTCGTGTAGGCTGTGGCACGCAGGGGGTCTTCAACAGGGGCTCCTGTTTTGGGGTGGTCGAGGAGGCCTGAGTCAATGAGGTAAAAGTAGTCGCGTGGGATTGGGTAGTTCCAGGCGATGGCCGTCATTGCGTCATCCAGGGTATCGAGAAACCAAGCCAGGGAATGGTTATTCTGGTCCGGGTCGTAGTTGATGAGATCGGCAAAAATGTCCGAGGGATCGTGTGATGGGAGTAGCGCTTGGATGCCTCGCACAAGCGAGGCTGTACAGAGGGAGGTGGTGGCCAGGTAGGTCGATCTGGGGAGCGAGCCGAGGGCTTGGAGAACGGGGAGAGCGTCATCGTCGAAGGACAGGCGCGGGAGGTATTCAGGGCCTGTAGGGGCGAAGAGGAACTTGAGGACGCGGCGGTATTCAGGGAGCAGGGCAGCCAGGGCCTTTTTGTCCGCAAGGAGGGAGTTTGGGGGTTCAAAGAAGAATGTTTCAGAGGAAGAGGTATCTGAGAAGCGGCCATGGCGGATGGCCATTTCGAGGTCACGGTGGTGCTCAAAGGTTTTAAGGGACTGGAGAGAGATGCCGAGGGAGTCGAGGATCGCGGCGATCTGCGGGAGCAGCTTGCAGTGGTACCAGTGCTGGAGGGTTAGTACTGCGGTTGCGAAGTCAAAGTCAGGTTTAGGGAGGAGGGTTTTGATGGCTGTTTGGGGGTCTTTGCCATCTAGGAGAGCTGTGTAGGCAGTGAGATGGGCGTTGTATTTTGCGTAGGATCCCGGGGCGTAGTAATCTCTGACGAGGGCAGCGAGGAATTCCGGGTCATGCTTGATGATAGGTCTTGTGTTTTCGAGGGCATAGAAGTAGGAGTATTCGATGAGGGCGTTCCAGTAGACGAGCCTAAGTCTGTATTCCGTGTTTTGATGGGTGAACGTGACGTAAGCCGAAGAAGAGGAAGACGAGTGCGATTTGGATGTAGGTTTCTGAGCAGCTGGCATATTTTGGTCGTGGTGGTTTGGAGTGCTGGCGATGATTTTGTTTTGTTTACAAAAGTCCTGGAGGAGGTGCTTGGGGAACGGGGATATCGCAGGGCTGGTCACGTGGGTACCGGTTGACGGGTACACTAGACGAGAGCCGTTTTAAGCGACGGTAAGGCTTAACAGCCAGACCCGAAAAAAGGATTTTGAAAAATTTAACATTTGGATGAAAATATAAGTGAAAAAAAAATAGAATTTAAATCATGAAGATAAGCTTATATAGATCTGTATCAACTGAACTGTCGTAGAACAAGGTCGGGTCATAATTATCACAACACTTGGAAGAATAGAAAAAAAACCCAAACTAAAACAAGATAAACCGAAACTCAATATATATATATATATATATAGATATTAAAAAACAGATTTCTATCGAGATTTATATTATCAAAACCTCTTTCAAAAAAACCTCGTCTGCTCGCCGAGTTGCTTGCAGATTGCGCAGCCGCACAGCCGGCCAATCCACCCAATCAGCGCACCCAAAAAGGTCCAATGGCATGCGTTGACAGGGTTAGGGTTTCTGCCTCCTTTTGCCTGCCCTACCCGACCTGCTCCAATTATCTCCTTCTCGTGTCAACAAAAGTATAAAAAGACGCCAGAATCCCAGAAATTCCCTGGCTTTTCCCTTTTCTCTCTTTTTTCTTCTTTCCTCTTTAAGTCAATTTCTAAATAGACTCCTCACACATCCCCCCCATTTACAACAATGGCCCTCTTCCCATCGCCCTCCTCCCTCAAATCTTCCTTCTCCAAGCAGTTCTTCGTCTCCTCCTCTATCGAGGACAAGGCTGAGGCTGCCGTCGAGGCCGTCGAGGCCGAGGCTGTCAAGGTCGCTGCTGCCATCAAGCCCAAGCACACCATCCCCCTCTACTCTCTTGAGTACTACAAGTACTGCACTCTCGGCGGTATCCTCGCCTGCGGTCCTACCCACGCTTTCGTTACCCCCCTCGATCTCGTCAAGTGCCGCAGACAGGTCAACCCCAACCTCTACACTTCCAACGTCCAGGGCTGGAAGTCCATCATTGCCTCTGAGGGTCTCGGTGGTATCTTCACCGGTTTCGGTGCTACCTTCATTGGTTACTCTTTCCAGGGTGCCGGTAAGTACGGTTTCTACGAGTACTTCAAGAAGACCTACAGTGATCTCGTTGGCCCCGAGGCTGCTGAGAAGTACAAGACTTTGATCTACCTTTCCGGTTCCGCTTCCGCTGAATTCATTGCCGATATCCTTCTCTGCCCTTGGGAGGCCATTAAAGTCAAGACCCAGACTTCCATTCCTCCCTTTGCTACTGGTGTTTTCGATGGTTACAAGAAGATTACTGCTGCCGAGGGCTTTGGCTCTCTCTACAAGGGTCTTGTTCCCCTTTGGTTCCGTCAGATTCCCTACACCATGGTTAAGTTTGCTACCTTTGAGAAGACTGTTGAGGCTATCTACAAGCAGCTCCCCAAGTCCAAGGAGGAGTACTCTCTCCTTGCCCAGACTGGTGTCTCCTTCCTCGGTGGTTACATTGCCGGTGTCTTCTGCGCCATTGTCTCCCACCCCGCTGATGTCATGGTTTCCAAGGTTAACGCTGAGAAGCTCCCTGGTGAGTCTACCGGTGCTGCTGTCTCCCGTATCTACTCCAAGATTGGCTTTTCTGGTCTCTGGAACGGTCTCCCTGTCCGTATTGTCATGATTGGTACCCTTACTGGTCTCCAGTGGCTCCTTTACGACTCTTTCAAGGCCTACGTCGGTCTCCCTACCACCGGCTCCAAGGTTCCTGCTGAGCAGAAGTAAAGTTTGTGTAGATTTTTTGTTGGTATATATAAATAACTACTCCATTAATAATAATTTTTTAATTTTTAAACTTTCTTCCTTTCCATTGCTATCTAAAAAAAATGTTTAAATTATATAGAGGATTTTCTACTGTTGTTACTCCAGGCCGCTTGATTGTGGCTTTAGAAGGTCCCGACCTTAAGAAGGGCCTCGATGGGCTCATCAAAAGTAACCCAGTGTTTATGGCTTCAAAGAGGTATGTCTCTGGAGAGAATGCTTTTAATACAATTGTTAATTTGTTTCATTTCGATAGCTACTGCCCATACTGTTCACGAGCAAAAACCTTGCTTGATCTGCTTCGTGTTGATTATGCCTACATCGAATTAGACCATATGAGTAAGTTGGATAAGTCGTTATTAAGTCTTCTAACCTTTTTTTCTTTAAAAAAAACCAGCCAATGGAAAAGAGATCCAAGATATCATCACAGACATGACCGGCCAACGGACCGTCCCCAGCGTGTTTATCGGGCAACGCCACGTGGGCGGAAGCTCCGACCTGGCCGAGCTCAACGTCGAAGGCAAGCTGCGCGGGCTGCTTGAAAATGCCGGCGCAAAGTTTCTCAAAGATGCCGCCGAAGAAAAGTCCAATCTCAAGACAAAAATCTAGTCATGTTGCTGTCAAAACAAATGTATCACTTTAGATGAGCATCTAATGCTATTAAATACAGAAGCTTTTTTTTCAAATAAATTTACAAAGGGTGGTGCCTACTAAAAGCCTTCACGAGCAAGCATATCAGTAATACTCAAATACATGGCAATGGCGTTAAATGGCGGCTTACGATGGAGCAAATGAGCCCACATCAAATCAAAAGAATTCGGCCACTAGGACTGTTAAAATCTCACTGTAAACTCATCAATCAATACTCACGTTAATCAAATCCAAATGGTTCACGTTCTGAATCGTCCCTAGATAATGCCCCCACCGTGCACTAGCCACACTCACAAGCCCGTCATTCGGCCCTTCTTGCGCATAGATGACCTTCTGCGCCGGCCCAAAAAACAAGTTCATGTGCCACCACCGGGGCCAGTACGCCGAGCCGTACGAAAAGTACGCGACCGAGGGATCGTCCGGCACGCTAGGGTTGAACGTTTTCGTCAGGTACTCGCGCGTCAGTTGCCGGAAGGCCCCCGTAGTCTCGTCCGCCACCGACTGCGCCTCGCGCGCAAGGACCGCCCCAGACTTGGTCTGCGGCAGCCGCTCCAGCGCATAGTCAAACCCCAGCGACGGCAGCAGCTTATACAGCCCCGGCACGCGCGCCGGGCTCAGCGGAGACGCCATGAGGTGGTCCGCAAATGAGGACCCCCGGTGCGGCGTCGATACTGTCGTCAGCGACCGCACCCGGATCTCCGGAACGGGGATCGTCCACGGCCGGCCCCCGTGATCGCCCCCGGGCCCCAGATCCAGCGCCTTCACCAGCGACCGCGTAAAGTCATCCGTGTCCTGGGCTCGCTCGGGCAGCGACGACTGTCTGGCCAGCTCATTGTAGCGCGGTAACAGCTTGGATATATAATACCTTGCATCAAGGCCACCCATCGAGTGGCCCACCAAGTTGATGTACACGGGGCCCTTCACACTCGAGGAGCTTTCCTGGAGTGGCTTCACTATCTGCAGCAGAATCGCTCGCTCTAGGTACTTTGCACGCAGCTCGATTGTTGCTGTAGGTGCGACTGCCGCGGTATACACGCGCACCCCACTTGCCTCCAAGCTCTCCTGGATTCCGCGCCAGTACTTGACCGAGGCCGCCAGTCCTTTATTCCGGGGTATTTTTTGCTTGTCCAGAGCCATCTTCTTCTTCTCCTCCCCCACCCTCCGGGGGTCTTCTTCCTTGTCTCCCTCCGGCTTAAGCTTGTGCACAAACGGGAACGAAATGTCCAGCGAATCGAACCCAAACAGCCCGTGGCACAGAACAACGGGGTCCTTGGGCGCCCGGTACGTCGGCCGCAGGTCCCGGAACTCGGCAACAAGGTCCCGCTTGGTCTGCTCGCTGCGCGGGTTGGGTGTCGCAGAAACCGTCCGCGGCGCCGTTTCCTGGGGCGACTTGTTGCTCGTGCTGGACGACAGCCTACAGAAGCAATTGCCTGGCAATGCAATGGAATTGAGTCTCGGGACTCGCAGGTACCGCTGCCGAAACGTCGGCACTAATGGTATTCGGGTCACCGGAGGGGCCATTGGGGTATATATATTTAATGCTGTGAGATTTTTAGGGGGGAGTGGCCTTCGCTGGAGCGATTTTGAGTTTTTTATTTTCCAATTGCAGCCGAAAGTTTGTTGCTAGATTGCTCTTATCTGTTCATTTAAAATAAATTAATTTATTTAATTTTAACTCAATATTTAGTTAACTGTTGTTAAAATAACTTCTATTTACACATTGCAATCCCCCCCCCCCCCACCCTTTTATCTAAGCTCGCCAAAGTAATAAACCCAAATCTACAAACATCCAGCTCCCACTTCTTTCTCTCCCCAGTTACCGTCTCCAAATTCCAATGAGCGACTCCCAACAATCTCAGCAGCAGGCTACAGCTGATACCGACACTCAGAACCTTAAAGTGCAAGCCAAACAGCTCCGGCAACGTCTTGACGACGCCGTCGAACAGATACGCGCGCTACAGAATGAGTACTCGGGGCTCACCGCCGAAAACAAGTATCTGGAAGAGTACATTGGCAACATCCTGGCTCCAGCGTCTGCAAAATGATTGTAATTCATAAGGGATTCACATCTACCAACTGTCGTGGGCAGCTTGCCACGGACCAGAGGTAATAAGACTCGGCGGTTTTTTTTAGAAGGGGAGACGGAGGGGGAGTGTATTTTTATGTACATTGAATAAGATCAATCAAAATAACCAAAGAAAAGCACACATAATGAACAAGTTAAAAAATATATATATATATATGTAAGAGTATAATTCAGTGTCTATGGCGACGCGAACGGTGTGGACTCGGGCTTCGGTACCTCCGGTCACTGCGATCTCCTCGGTCGTCTCGGTATTTCCGGTCGTCTCTTCTATCCCGTCTATCGTCTCGATCTCTTCTGTCTCGTCTGTCATCACTGCGCTCTCTCTGACCCTCTCGATCTCTTCTATCATCCTTTCTATCGCGGTCTCTTCGGTCGTCGCGGTCTCTTCTGTCATCACGATCTCTTCGATTATCACGGTCTCTCCGGTCATCTCGATCTTTTCTATCATCTCGTCTGTTACGGTCACGTCTATCGTCTCGGTCTCGCTTATCATCGCGATACTTGTATTCATCACGACTGACTCTTTCTTCCCTTCTATCATAATCCCGTTCATGAAGCCCACTTCCACTTCTTTCTTTCTTCCCACTTGCCGTCCTTCTCTTCATGTTCTCTCCATCTCTCCACCGCTTTGCTATTTTCGCCACACTCTGCGAAAAGTCCACATGTATCCGTCGATCATCAACAACCACCCCATCCATCTTTGCGTAAGCCCGCTCGCAGTCATCCTTGTTTTCAAACTCGATGAACGCATACTGTAGAGAGTCTCCGGTTTTCGCGTCGCGTACAATTTCGCACGACCGAATCGGCCCAAACCGAGAAAAGATGAGCGAGAGATCGTCGTCTTCCGTAACGGGATTCAACTTACAAACAAATAAAACATTTTCCTCAGGAAGAACCTCAGCAAAGGGCAAATCGCCCACAATCTCCAGCGTCAGTGCACTTGATGCTGCTTTTCTCTGTTCTTTTTGTTTCTCGTCATCGTCATCCTCTTTCTCAGTTAAAGGTCCAGACATCTCTTCAATCAACCGCAGCTGCGCTTCATCAGGCTCTGGACTGGCATCTGGCAGCTGCAGCCCACGAATCTCATCAAATGGATCTTCAAGAATGTGAGTATGCAGCACCAAGATTGGACGCAGTGGCTTGTTGTGCACATCCACAATCGCGTCGTTGATCTTAGCTAGTGCGCCATCCACCCCCTCCACCACGCGTCCAAAAACCGCCACATCACCATCATACCCAGTGCCAACGGAATCTGATAGTGATATACAAAACTTTGAATCCGCAAGCACTCCACCTCGCGTGGGGCCCAGCGATACAGCCGACGTGCTGGGTGTTGTCACCCAAGCTAGAGTTCCTGTATGTGCAAATGACCGGCCCGGATCTGCCGCTATTATTTTGGGTGTTTGCATTTCTGGGTAAAACATTCGCGGGGCTGCACCGGTGAGCCCCCAAGCACTTGAGTCTTCGTGTTCTGGCGTTCGAGACCCGGCATAACATAAGCGGTCGTGACGGATGGCGGAAAATGTCGTTAGGTTGAAGTATTTAGCCTTACAGAGCTTGAGAAAGTTCGTAGCAGAAATGGGGCATTCTTCGACTAGTAGGTCAATGACCAGATCTCCTAGAAATTTTGTTAGATTATATATGGAGGAGGTTCAACAAACAGCTTCACAAGCTTACCTTCCGTGGTTTCAATTAGAACACTCATAACACTAGTAATGTTGTTGTGACGCCTATAAAAAATCTTCACCTAAAAAAATCTTGTTAAATACGCAACTCCAGCGTTTATTTTTTTTATTCCCCCCTTTTTCTCACAACCACCACCATGAAACGTTTAACTCATAGTAGTAGTGCCCGTAGCGCCAACAGTTTCTCATCTGCATCCGAAAGTGCCGGCCTATTTTCTGGCGGGACACCCGCGACCACAGCGGCTACGTCGCCATTGTCTTATGACCCTCCTGCTAAAAATACCACGACAAGCACAAATACACAGCGTTATGCCGAAACATACCCCGATGAACTCCCCACAGAATACCTTACCGTTAAGGGCCGCCAGGGCTTTGGAATCGAGAGTATACCCCATAATAACGAGGATATAACAAAGAATAACCAGCTAACTTTATAATACCAGATGCGCAGTATAAACGAGGAATTGCAGAGGGGTGGCCATTGGAAAATAAGTACATGCGCTCTCGTAGTGACGAATCCAATTACTCTGATTCTGCATGGCCACAAGAGAGTCCTATTGAACAGCCTTGTTCTGTCGGACTGCCTTCTGGTCCAACAATACCCTTGCCACAATCACCCCAGGTTATTTCTCCCAAGAGTATGCCATCAGTGGCACCGCTCCAGGTACGAAAGTTGCCAGGCATTGATTTAAGTGCTTGTGAGGATCACTATGCCACGGATATAAAGGTGGCACCATTTTTTGAGGACAGTTTGGAAGACTATGATGCCATGAGACTAGAAGAGTTTATGGAAAAGGTGGCCCTGAATCGTGGCAAGACTAAGAGCCACCGACGACTTGGGTTTAGAAATAGAAACAAGCCCCAGGCCCCAAGCGAAAGACTCTTTGATGAACTTGAGGAGGAAGAAGATGACGAAGATGGCTATCATACTACTCTGGCCATGCAAACAGTCTTGTCCAAGGTGGCCACCGAGCACTTGGGCAGATACCCCACCGCTGCTGGAAATCTTCGCGGACTCGACTCGATTTTTGCGCCCCCGTCCGCAATCAGTCCGACGTCTGCTGCTGGAGTTGCCTCGGCTCTTGCTCCAGAAACTTCGTCTGGGTTTGCGTCCATCTACGTGCTAGACTTTGTGGAGCCTCAAATGGAACGGGCAGCTGATAAAGCGCGGTTTCGGACGACTTTGTTTGTGTCACACGCCGATGAGAGCCCATGGGTGCGCCGAGAATACGAGTACAGGCAAGCCGCACTTAACGGGCGCATGAAAACCAAAAAAAAGCGGAACGAAGAGGATAAGCAGCGCCGAGCGAAAGAAGCCAAAGAAGCGGCACGTAAAGCTGCGTCGCTTGCGTCGCGCAAAAACATGGAGGATTACTATTACGACAAGTCCCTTACTGGGATTGAGCATGCGGATGTATTTGATAGCGGAGAGGATGACGAGGAAGAAGATGACAATAACGAAACTAATGAAAAGGACAATTGGATTCAAAAGCCAGTAGTTGAGGAACCTGTCCGACGTAATATTTTTAAGCGGTTGTTTTATCGCCGATAAGAGTGACTGAAAGATTAGAGATGTAATTTTTATAAGGTCTAATAATAAAAAAACATAGAGGTGGACATGAGCTAGAATGAGTTTATTTTATACGACTAGTCCGTATGGAGGATTAAGTTTGTGGTAGCCGTGGGTCAGGTACGCGTCACGGGTCATTTCTCCAGGAAGCTTGTTTTTAGGCCCGCCTACAGGTGCTGGGCCGGTGTGTGAAGGATTGGAAGAAACAGGGGTATCTTGAGCAAAGAACCAAGCAAGGGAAGACAAATAGATGCTGGCGCCTGCCCAGGCACCAAGAGAGTCCGAGCCTGATATGTAAAGTGGAGACATGGCGCCGGCGCCCATGTGTGCGACCTTTCTACGGAGGTCCTGAAGCAGGCGTGAGCGTAGTCCTGGGATGGCGGCAGCAGCGCCAGTGAAGACGATGTGGGACTGCGCGGAGGACTTTGCGTCGAGTGGAAGCGCAGCCAGTACTCGGGCAACAAGTGTTGCAATGTCAGTATCGTCAAGGTCATCATAGCGTTTGGGGGCTTGTTGTTGCTGCTGCTGCTGTTGAGACTGGGAATAGGAGATGGATGAAGGCTGAGAAAAAAAGGAGACGGTTGAGGGTGTGGGTGAGAGCGTGGATTGTTGCTGCTGTTTGTGTAGAGTGGGCGGTGAGTTTGTAAAAAAGCAGGAGGACAATGCGTGTTGCAAACGCTCGGCCTCGATGGCAATCACGGTGTCCTTGTTGATGCGAATGAATTGGAGTGCCGCAACCTCCTTGCTTGATTTGGTTGGCGCTACGACCGGGGTATCGTGGTGTTCGTATAAGCACTGGGCAATGATTTTTTCCACTGCGTCAAAAGACACGAGGCCTGGGGTAACACACTGCGGCAACGGCCCCGGAAGCTGGTTAGGGACTACTATGGCATGGGCGCAAAGGGTCTGCGCCACAAGCGCGTGAAGCCGACGCGAAGCGCGCGTTGTGGAGGCGACGGCCGGTGCAAGAAGCCGAAGATCACACACGGGTGCAACACAGGTTTCTTCCCAACCGAGATCAACAACAACCCCGGATCGGGCACCTGCAGCCACAAGGGAAAGCACGGGGCCCGGGAAAAAGGAAAGCGATGCGGTCTGAGAGGGGTTGAAACTATGGGTTAGTAGAGTACGGAAGAGAAAGAAAAAAACTTACGCGCAGATGTTTGAGAAAAACGTTTGCTATTGAATGCTTGATGGAAACCTGCCATAGCGGGTTTTCTACAACAACCACGCGCTGGGCCCGCGGGTTTACCAGGAGCTCTCTAGAAGCAAGATTGTTAGGACTCAGCAGTGACAAAAGATTTTTAACACTTACTGGGAGAAAATATGTCTCACAAGAATCTCAAGCAGAGCTTCTAGACGTTGTCGTGGGTGAGTACGGTACCATGCCCCACCAGAAGCACCTATTCCGTGTGTTCCATCTGCGTCTGTGGGCCTCACAACCCCCACCTCTCTCATGCGCCATAGTGTGTGTCTATATTCATCAGGGAGCCCGGCAGTGTCGTCAAACAGAGAATCGAGGTCCTCTTCATCTGAGTCTATGGCATCTTGGGAGTACTCCTGTGCACTAGCGTCGTGGATGCCAAAGGTATCAGTGTGGGGGTCGGTTTCGTTAGGGTAATGATTATATGGGAAACAGTTGGACGGTGTTTGGGAGACTCTATTCCAGGCAAAGTCGACAGGCACCACGCAGCGCGGCTCGGCGTCACCGGCAAACCCGGCGCGAATTGAGCGGTTCCCAATGTCAAAAACCACAAAATTCGTGGGTGTGATTGGCACCGGTTTGTTTTGGGTATCACCGTACTCTAGTCCTGGTGCCTTGGTTGTGCCAGCACCAGCACTTGCCATTGATCCTGGTCGCTCCTTGGACTCACCACCATGCTGGCCTAGAAACCGGGTATTGTGTCCGCTGGCTGTCAGCGACAGCGCTGCTAGTCTGTTACGAAACTGGGGGAGTCCGTGGGCGGCAGAAAAGTGACGGACGTGCGCTGGAGAAGCTGAGCCAAAGTAGTACGCTTCATACTCGGCGGCAGATGGCCGCCGCCGCGAAGACTGCCCGCCGCTGGCGTGTTGGCCTGTCCGAGAAGCGGTTCGCGACCCGGTGCGCGAACCCGATGTGCGTGGTGCCGCCCCAGTTGTTGGAGTTGTAAATGACGAGACTCTGCGCGTGCGGGGGGTTACGGGAGGTGCCGGACCCAGCGTGTCTTGTGCTGGAGCGGAGGCTGGAGCGGATGTTTGGGGCAAAGCCTGAGCCGGAGCCTGATTCGAGGTATTTCTCGACGGTGATTTATGAGGAAGTTCCCCGTCTTCATTGTCGTCGAGCGGCATTTGGACAGGCTTTTTATTCTAAGAGAAAAATCTATAGTGATGGTCCTTGGGGGAGATTTTGCCCAGTTGATATTTTTTTTATTTGTGTACATACACGTGATTATATGTATCTATTTAAATAGCCGAGATTCTCCATTTCGATTCCAATATTTGTTTTTTTTTGACTTTATACAAACAATGGCAAATGACCGACCGGATCCACCAGAAGAACCGCGTGAAACCGACAGGCCAGATGACGAATCTGATACATCATCAGTCGAAATTGTGGACACATATGAAATCCCCGTCGAGGCGCTAACCAGTGACGACGACGATGATGAAATTGTCGTGACAGCACAAAAGCCCGTGGAGCGGTTGACTGGTGCAAAAAGACCATATGAAGATAACGGCAAAGAAGAGGATCTGTTACACACCCAAAAGAAGCTGCGGACGGAATTTACCGACCCTAATGTCATTCCATCTGAATTACGGCTCTCACGAATAGATGACCTAGGAAGCGAGGTGAATTCAGATACCGTTAGTCTTGAGTATATTTTAAATCAAGCGGGGCTTAAGTATATGGTTAGTGGATCCAGGTTACTAGCAAATCTATTCTAATAAGTTTATCTACAGTGGCAGTTTAATTTTTCAGTCGATATTGAATTTGTAATGAACAGCATTGAGCCATGGACTCGGAAAAACATGTGGTCGTGGTTCATAGTAAGCGGGAAGCCCCAGGACATAATATACTACAACTCCGTAGTACAGAGCCTACCGGATCAACACCGCGTTGCGCCGGTGCTAGGTGCTCCGCTGCATCCCAGCAAGAATTGGTCGATCCACCATGCCAAACTGATGGTGCTTGGGTTTACGGACGACCCTGAGGAAGATACCAAGGATTTGGGGACAGTGACAAGATTCCAGATTATAATATCCACAAGTAACTTGACACCATTGGACTGGCACAAGCTAACCCAAGGGGTATGGATGAGTCCGCATTTACGACGCGGCGAAACCACAAAACGGACAGACTTTCGGGCCGACTTTTTGGGCTACTTGGGACTGTATAAGTTGCCAGCTTTACAGGACCTTATTGAGGAGCTGGGAGAGTTTTCTTTTGACGAAGTGACTGTGGATTTGGTCATGTCTGCACCAGGGAATTTCAATGTGGGGAAAGAGCCTCCGCAAATGGGGGTAGATGGGCTGGGTAGTAAGATGGCGCAAATGGCAACGGAGAAAGAAGAGGATACAGACAAATTTACGATTGAGGTGTCATCTTTGGGGAGTTTTGGGAAGGATCAAAAGTATTTCAAGGAGATGTTTCTCAAGGCTTTAAATGGGGACAAGGATGCACCGGATCTGATGAAGCGCACGCAATTGCTGTGGCCTAGTGTTGAGAGTGTACGCACTTCGATAGCGGGATACGCGTCTGGGGTGGCATTACATGAAAACTCGAGAGGAGGGGTCGACAGTCTACGAAAAGCAGGGCAGCTGTATGAATGGAAGTCATTGAAGGCCGGGCGGCAATTTGCCATGCCCCACATTAAGACGTACACGCGGACAAATGCGGACAAGACGCAGATCCGGTGGATCGTTTTAACGTCCGCCAACTTGTCGCAAGCAGCATGGGGGGTGATACGAGGAGCCGCTAGGAAGAGCCCGAAGGGCATGGGGCCGCGGGTCGACGGTAGCAGCTGGGAGCTTGGAGTTGTGATTAGTCCAAGGTGGCACGAGAGTGCTTCTGGCGGCGGGGTGTCTGTGGTGATGGTGCCAGTGTATGGTCGGGACCGGTTAACGGATAGCGAGGCGGGAAAAACTAGGGAGTTATTGGGGGTAAGTCACGAATGCAAGCTGTTGTGTGTGCGGATGGCGTATGATTTGAACGCCATGGAGCCATACAAACAGGGCTCGCAGCCATGGGACGGCAAGACGGGGCATTCTCATCGTGACTGGCTAGGTCGGCAGTGGCCTTTGGAGTGAGACCGAAGATGTTGGAGTGTATCAATCTGGGGTGATTAGTCAAAGATGACTGATAATTAGCGATTATTACTAATAAACGCGTTTTCTGGAATGCCTGCAGAACCAACAAAAGCAGGCCACCACCGGTTTTTTTGCGGTGTGCAGAGAGCCGCCGCCGGCAGACGATTACGTAAGTTAGTGACCGAGTGTGGACGGACAGCACATTACGTAATGATTTGATGCACTACCACCAGGTTGATGTAATTACTCAAATGGGACCACAAAAGAACCGGCAACTTTTTTTTTACTTGGCTCTCTTCAGGCTGCCTTGTTAAAAACTGCATTTATTTTTTTTTTGTTAAAAAAGCTCTTCTTGTTAAAAACCTCCTCTTGTTTTAAATCTCATCACCACACACACATATTAAAATTTATTACTACCACCACCATCTAAAAAATCCTTTTTTTCTACCATCCACTCAAACAACAACACCATCTGCTATCACCAGAATTATATAAGGCCTGTCTGCATCGGAACTTCACGTATATGGATATACATCTGAGATATACTCAATAATATTTCATAGTATATATATTCACATATATATATCAACATATATCAGGATATATCTATCATTTACCGCTGAAATTCACCAGCTGTGATCCACTCACATATTTCCATCAGTGCCAAAGTTTGCTAGTAAACCCTAAAAGCATTTTTTTTTTCTGGATACTCTAAAGGACGCTTCTTATAATATTGTGCACAGAAACCTTAATATCTTGACTTACATTTTCCATTTTAATATCACACTCAAATACCAGTTCACTTATCACCATTAAAATGTCTACGGTTTTTCAAAACTTGGCACCACCGTCCCAAAATATTCAACAGCAACAACAACACGACGAAATGCAACAGCAACAGCCCCAACAGCAGTTTGTTGCGTCGCGTGAAGACCTCTCTTCACCAGAACTCGAATACCTCATAGTTCTTCATGACTTTGAAAGTAGGAGCGATGATGAGCTTACCATGCGTAAAGGCGATCATATTCTCGTATTGGAAACTGACCAAGCCTTTAATGATGGTTGGTATATTGTAAGTTGAAATCGTGCCAAAAAAAAAAAAAAGAAAGAAAAACTCCCGGTCCTCCTTCGTTTTCTTGATTTGTAAAACGCGTTTTTCTACTACAAATGTTACTACTACAATCATAACTCATCACCCCTATATTTTGGGTTGCAATTTAACTGACACTCTTTTATTATAGGGACGAAACCTCAGCACAAAGCAAGCGGGAATGTTCCCGTATTCCTTTACTACCCGCCTCATTCTTCCAACTCCAGCCCCCTTAAATTCTCCAACAAATGTTGTAGCAGTATCTCCACTCGACTCGGCAGGCTCCTCTTCATCTCTTCCTCTAGATAATAACAAACAACGCATAAACCATTTCAAAACAAATAATACATCAAATGGCGCCTCTATCCAACAATCCTCTCCTTCTTCTTCAAATTCCCTGCCATATGCTCCACCACAACATCCCTCAGATTCCGTTCATGATACCCTCACAGACATTGACGAGGCGATTTCGGAATTTGCAAGTGCCAACGCCTCATATGATAATGTCTTGCAACAACATCAACAACTCCCACGCTCAAATACTCCCCAACAACGTCACCATTATTCTCAGCTGGGTACTACCAACTCTCCCGTCGCTTACCTTCCAACCACCTCGGCGCTTCCTTCCTCTTATGACTCAAACGCGTCGCGTTCTTCCAGCATATCGGTTCCTACCGTGGCTACACCGCCACCCCCAAACCTGCCGCAAAACATGTCTGACATTTTATCATGGACCCCACTCCAAGTCAAAAACTACTTTTTGATGCAGGGCTACGAGCCTGCAGTTTGTGAGTGCTTTCTTCGCCACCAAATCACTGGCCCCATTCTTCTCGAGCTCGATCTTGCCTACCTCAAGGAAATCGACATTCCATCCTTTGGAATCCGCTTTCAGATATCAAAAGTCATTAAAAGCTTAAATGCAATTCTCAAACAAGATACTTCAGACGCAAATAGAGAGCCTTATAATGCAGCAATTGCTACAACGACAACTAGCCCTACGGTTGGGTCTTCGGGAAGCCATAGCGGAGGCAGCAGTAGCAACGGAAGTAACGGCGAAAATGGTGGGCTCATGGCGCCTCCGGTGTTTAAACGACAATCGATTCTACGCACTGCAAAGGACAATGCATACCTCAACGACTATCTTTCCAAACAAGGTCTTTCGTATCCCCAAGATTTGTCTGATTTTGATTTCCCATTAAAAGGTGACGACTCTGTGTATAAGAGTTTACCCCAATCCTCCTCTTCTCAGCCCATGCACCAGTATCACAAAAAGGACGCGTCCTTTGACCGTAACTGGAAGGTCCCCCATTTGCCCTCGCCCGAAAAATCCAACTCGGACCTTGGCTCGTCATATGTGGATGAATCCCGTATACGACACGGCAGCAATTCTCATGTGCGCCAAATGAGTAACGATACGATTCGTGGCAGTGGTGGCGGTGGCGGCAGCGGTGGTGGCGGCAGTGGAGATGGTGGGTCCACTCTTTACTCCCATAAACATTCTCGCTCTAGCAGCTCTAGCGCGGGGCTATCTGACTTTAAGTATCTCAATAAGTTTTCGTCTGAAGACCATAATAGTCCAGTCCAGCGCACTAACTCGGTCTCTGATGTGGCTGTTGATTATGAGCCTGTTGATCAGGCTGCTCCGGCCACTATCGCTTCCGGTGTGCCCGAGGCTGGCGAAACGACACCACCCTCTTCTGAAGAAGAGGATAAACGTATGGCGACAACTGACCCCATTCTCTCCAATACATCTTTTGGATCAAGCGACTCAAACCCACAGCGAACGTCTACTGGGTTTTTAAAGAAAAAGTCGATGCGCAGTTCTTCTTCTCAGTCCAACCTGCGTAAGAGCAGTAGCAAGAAGCAGGCCACTTCTGCATTTTTGGAGGGTATCAAACGGGTTACGCCGGAAGAGGCTAAAAAGACGGCTGACTTTAGTGGTTGGATGAGCAAGCGCGGCTCAGCAACAGTGGGTACCTGGAAGGCGCGCTACTTTACCTTGCACGGCACACGGCTCTCATACTTCACGTCGTTGAACGACACCCGCGAAAAGGGTCTTATTGACATTACATCGCATCGAGTTGTGCCAGTGGGAGACGAGGATAAGCTTGTTGCCATTTATGCCGCGTCAGTGGGTGCGGGCCGCCACTGCTTCAAAGTTGTTCCACCGTCACCTGGGTCTCGCAAGGGTGTTACTTTTACTGTCCCCAAGGTGCATTATTTTGCTGTTGAGACGGCTGATGAGATGCGCGACTGGATGAATGCCTTAATGAAGGCTACTATTGATCGTGACGACTCCAAGCCTGTTGTTTCGTCGTGTGCCACACCGACTGTTTCGCTGGCACGCGCGCGCGAAATGTTTGCTGAGGCCCGGGTGCGCGAAGAAGAGCTGCGGGCCAAGGCTATTGCCGAGGGAGGCAATGGTACTAATAACTGGTTTTCCGGAATTAGCGGGATGCAACAGCAGCATAACCATACTCCGCTGTCTTCCCCTGACATTTTAGGAACGCCATCCACCCCCGACTCGCCTTCAAGATCGTTATCGCTGAGGTCTGATACGGAATCCACCGGGTCGGTGCTGAGGCATACTGTTCCTGGCACGGGGTCGCCGGCCTCTGCTTTTTCAAGCGGGCTTCCAGCTGTAACAAATGCTCCGGCAAACAATAATTCTACGACAATGTCTGCTGCCGCGATGACGCCCTTAGGTGGTTCTGAGTACTACGGGTCTCCCACTAGCGGCGTGACAGCTGCTACAGCTGGCACTGCTGGCACTGCCAGCACTGGGGTGACAGCAGCTACGGGTCAATCGTACGGGACACTAGCGGAGTCTACATCAGAGTCTGGAGACGATCTGCGCCACTTGACCGCGAAGACGGCGGGGCTCCGGATTGTTACTGATATTAGCTAATGGAGATGATATATAAGTGATTTACAAATGTTGAATTTGATGATTAGCTTGTATTTTTTTTGAAAGTAATGATTTAAAATCGTCTAGTAATTTTTTTAGGGTTTAGGGAATAGGCAAGCTGTAAGGAGAGGGTTTTAGGGAGGATGAAGAAATCAAAGGTAAACCAAGTTTGAATAACTGGGTGATGAATTAACTTGGAGTCGTAGCGATGCGGGTATTTCTGAAAGATTTTTCAACGATGGAGCATCAGTTGGCTTTTGAGCTAATCTGAGTATTTTAATATTATTGTGGGGCCAGGAATATTTTTTGGTTAGTTGAGAGGCAAGCATGGCATGATTTTGAACAGCTTAGCGTAAGCGTATGTGCATAAGCGCGTGAAAAAAGAGCGATAGAAACAGGTCTTTGGAAGGTCCTTTTTCTTCTTCCAATTAATGTAAGAAGGTCCAGCTTAGCAGATGGTTCTTGTTTGGGTGATGGTTGCTACTACCAAGGAGTGAGTATCCAGATACCCAGGTCACCGTTACAAAAGACCGTTTAAAGTAGTCGATACAAAGTTAAAAAAAGAAAAGTCACCATCAGACCATATCTCGAGATCTGCCCATTGTATCTTGATATTCTGGATGCGCGTGAGAAGATTAGCCGGCCTCGAGGAGGGGGAGGCGGGGGAGGCGAGCTTGATTTTAAAAGGAACCACCTCGAGAGACCCGACCTGAAGTGTTGCAAGGCGGTTAAGGAGGTGTCAAGGTGCTTTCTTTGTTTGTGACCCAAGATATCTACGCTTTATAAGCCCAGAGGACCCGGAGCGTCGGGACCATAGGATCCTTAGTCTCGGGTTCCGGCATGGGAGAGTGCCGCGGTTAACAAAAAGGATCCAAGCCAGTACGATTTTTTTAGTCGATGGATTTGCCACTGTTGCTTTTATCATTTTAAAATAATTATTTTAACGTGGTTAAATAATTTTATTTTTCATTATTATAACGCAATATTAAAAATCGCATCACATGCACTTTTTGCTCATTTCGTCTCTTTTTTGACCAGACGATTGATCCATTTATTCCGGTCTCGCTTTCTTTTCAAAGAGTAAGCTTGGTGGTTGTGCTCATTCACCCTCGTAGGTGCTATCCGCTATTCTCCCCTGTTTTATCAGAACAGTAACAATCAGCTCTTATCCCTTGTTTCTCTATGGGATCCACCGTAGCCACGCGTCTGCGACCAACAAAGAACCCTTTGGTTCAAACTTTTTCAAGTGATGAACAACATTGCGTGCTCTTTGGGGAAACTCCTCATTGAGCATTTTGAATACTGTCAATTTGAAGGGGGCGGAAAAAAAAAATTCGACGTGATTAGAACGCGTACAAAAAAGAGCAAAGAGCCTGCAATGTCCACCTGTAACTTGCGCCGGCTTCAAAATGCGCTGACGGTTGAACTAACAACAGATGCAAAACACAAACTCTCTAGATCCACTGATAGAATGTGTTTTAGAACGTCCAGTATCTTATTGCGAATGGCGTTTAATACTTTTTTTAAATCATCCATACAAATTTCGCCCCTCCTTGCCACCCCCGTGCTCAAAACTTTGGACGCTGAACGATCCCCTTTGTGTTGGATTTCCCGCTTTTTATTTTACCTTGTTCTCACCTAGCGTTGACTCTCTGCGCACTTTCCCAAGGTCCCCACAATTCGACCTCCCTTTTTTCATGCGATAACAAAGAAAACCCTCGGCTGCTCGCTAACGTCAGGTAAGACGCATCTTGCCTCTCCTATCGGTTATGATCACTGCCATTATGCATTTACGATATCCGACTAGCTTTTTCATACACATGCATTTATTCGAACTCATAATACTCATTAGCGAGGGGCGATATTGAAAATTAGCATAAGATTTGTCCAATTGTATAAATTTATGAAAAATAATGAATTAGAATGATGCATTTTTGTGTCTTGCCAGATTATTCAACATACTTAGCATTCATGCTACCCAATATATTAGACATTGGCTTAAAAGTTGTTTTTCGGTTTCTTTTAAAAGTTTATTTTCTACTAGTTGTTGCAATTGAAGAATAAAAAATTCAACATTGATTTTACTCACCTTTTCACACAATGCGTTCACCGGAAATGCCAATGCCATAAACCTTAACTCTTCTTAATTAGGGTAGATGCCATAATGTTTACAAAAATCCCTAACTGTTTCTTCGCCGCAACTTATAATATTGAATGAGAAACCCTTCTAAATTTCCTTTTCAGTTTAGAGAGCCGCCTGATGGTCCATATTGACTTGATAAATATTTAGCCTACCTGATAACGACAAACAAGCGTCGACATTATCCCTCTATTTGATGAATCTAATCAGCATCAAAAAATATATATCTATGATCAAGGATCTATATAGGACTACACGAAACTTTTCGTCTTGTATGCTCTTTATTGAACACTCTCCTTGTTGAGATACTGTAAAACTTCTACAATTAAAAAGACTAGAACCAATCTGTGTTTTCAAGTTAGCAAATGTGTGATTATTTCAAGTTCTTCAATCAGAGCTTAACTTGTCTGAGTAATTGAAACGGCATAGTGAATTGATATATTTATATTTTTTCACCAAAAAACCTCTTTTAAAATCAAATATCTCGGATTTATCAACTTTTTTTTCCCTCTCTCCTTTTAATATGTCTGCACATTCATGATAGTTAAATCCAACCGCCGGGTTATACGCGTTAACAGCCTTGCAGAAATTACCGAAACAGGCAGATGCCAAAAACCAGTGTAAATTTCCAGCATCTTTTAAGAAAGGCCTTTACCGAGCTGCCCAAGTATATTTTTTTATTATATTTGATTTCTCGTTATCCCTTTGAATCCCATAATCCTGGGTTTAGGTGATCTGATTTTATTTTTATTATTTGTGCATTAATGGTGCGATTTTTTTTTCAAAGGAACCCTAAGGTATCTTTGTATTTTCCAAAGTATCCCATCATTGACATTGAGCTGCAATTCTTTCTTCCGTTTAACTAATTAGCTGCCCATTTTCCCTCAACCCCCTCACCATTATCTCCACAATATCTTTTCACCACTACCCATCGCCATTTCACTCATATTTCCAATTCTCCAGCCTTAAATTCTTAACGTTATCGATATTAACTCAGAGGATATTTTAATCTATAACCAATACTCATCATAGCAAAGAAAATTAATCTTTTGATAATCTTATTCCGAGATTTTTTTAAGACTGCCATCATAACAAACGTGAATAGTTTCTATTCAAAAGACAAAAAAAGAGAACTTATTGTCAGCATATAATTTTGCCTCACTATTGTTTAAGCTTTTCTATTTTTTTTTTAAAATATAATTATAATTACCAGCTATTATTATTTTCCTAATTCAGATACCTTTACCAATACGTTATTCCCCTCTTACCAAAATGGATAAGAAAGTTATAATAATAACCTCAATAATGCCATTCAATTCTTGATTATTGAATTAACGAAGGAAGGTGATATTTTTACTCTCGGTGCAATTATTTTTTATTCTTTTTTGTAGTTGGCATTTCATCTGTTTTTTTTCTTTTCACTATAAAAGAAAGACAATTCTCCTCCCCTTCCTCTTTTTTTTTCTTTCCTTCTGCTTCAAACTCTCTATAATTTTCATCTCTCTCATACATTATAATGAAAACCACTACTTCTTCTTCGGCCCTTTGGACCGCAGCTGGCCTGCTGTTTACTGCCCAACAAGTTGCCGCATGGGGCTATCTCCAGGGCCTCACCGCCAATGGTGAATACAACTCAGCTTCTCTGCCCTACTCCGATCCCTACAAAAACCCCGTCCCCAAGCGTATCACTTGGCCCTACTGGAACAATGGTGGTAACCCCATCAAGGACCTTTCATCCACGTCCCTCACCTGCAACCAACTCACAGGTGTCGGCCAGCTTACCGCTTCCGTCGCTGCTGGTTCTGAAGTCACATTGTACTGGAACACATGGCAATCAAGCGAAAACGGTGCCATCAACACATACCTTGCCAACTGCAACGGTCCATGCACTGCAGTTTCAGACCCCTCTTCTCTTTCATACTTTAAGATTGACGAGAGCGGCTACACCGATGGCTCCTGGGCTACTCAGAAACTTATTGCCAACAACAACTCTTGGACAGTCACAATTCCTAGCGACATTGAGGCGGGTTACTACCTCATCCGCCATGAAATCGTTGCCCTTCATGAAGCTTCATGGGTTGGAGGGGCCCAGTTTTTCCCCAGTTGCAGCAATCTGCAGGTCACTGGCGGCGGTTCCGCCAACCCTGAAGGTGTTACATTCCCTGGCGCCTACAAAAGCACCGACCCTGGCATTGTGTTCAACATTTATTACGGAACTGATTTGAACTCTTATGTCCCTCCCGGTCCCAGACCATATGTCGCTCAATCGAGCAGCTCTTCATCCTCAATTTCTTCTACAATTGAGTCTACTACTTCTTCAATTGAGTCTGCTACTTCTTCAATTGAGCCTACTACTTCTGCCGAATCTTCTACTGAGTCCACCACTTCAACCGAATCTTCTATTGAATCCACCTCTTCTGTTGAATCTTCTTCTATTGAATCTTCAGCTGTTGCTACTGAGTTTTCTTCTGTTGTTTCTGAGACTTCCACATTTGCAAATTCATCTAGTATTAATGTTGAGACTTCTTCAGCTGGGGAGACTTCATCTATTGTAGATATTGAAACTTCATCTGCTATTGACATCTCCACTGTTAAGTCTTCATCTGCTGTCGAGACATCTACTGCTGAGTCTTCATTTGCCATCGAGACCTCTACTGTTGAGTCTTCATCTGCCGTTGAGTCTTCATCTGCCGTTGAGTCTTCATCTGCCGTTGAGTCTTCATCTGCCGTTGAGTCTTCATCTGCCGTTGAGTCTTCATCTGCCGTTGAGTCTTCATCTGCCGTTGAGTCTTCATCTGCCGTTGAGTCTTCATCTGCCGTTGAGTCTTCATCTGCCGTTGAGTCTTCATCTGCCGTTGAGTCTTCATCTGCCGTTGAGTCTTCATCTGCCGTTGAGTCTTCATCTGCCATTGAGACATCATCGTCTGTTGAATCATCATCTGCTGTGGAGTCCTCATCTTCAGTTGAGACATCGCCGGCTGTTGAGTCTACATCTGCTGTTGAGTCCTCATCTTTAGTCGAGACATCGCCGGCTGTTGAGTCTACATCTGCTGTTGTGGTTGAGTCTTCATCTATTCAAACTTTTACTTTTGCTTCCTCTGAGGCTTCTACCACTGCTTCTCTCGATCTTGAAACTTCTTCTACTGAGGCCTTTGTTGAGTCATCTGAATCATCAATTGAGTCATCCATCCCAACTCCAACATCTACCGAGGATGTTTACTCCTCTGCTGTCACTTCTCCTAGTTCTACTGCCTGCGCCGAAGTGGACTATGAAGATGATGTTTTGACTCTTACTCTTACTGTCAATGGCGTACCTGTCGTAACTTCAGTCACAGTCCCTGCCAAGGTTAAGACTGTGACCAGTTATGATGGCACCAAGACCGTTTACAAAAAGACCACCGTCACTTCCAAGACTACCAAGACTAAAACTAAGAAGACAACAGTTACCAAAACTGTTACCGCTAATTAGATTGTGATCTTATAAAATAATGTTTTTGTTTTGTATTTATGATGTTTTTTTGTTTAAAATTAAATTATGTTTTTTAAATTGACCTTAGACCAAGTTAAATATTGACGAAACCCTTTTCTTTTTTAAAGTTATTATTTACAAAAAACTGAAGAACTTTTAGTACCAAAGAAATAAACGTGAACAAAAAAAAAAAAATTAATTTCATTCAACAGCATTATTATCTTCCAAGTTTTAGTTAAGTTTTATGAATGACATAAACATTATTTTTGATTTCTCTTGTTAAAGATACAGCCCAAAGGTGCTGTTCATTATCAAAATGCTTCCCCAAAATACCCCCCAAAAACCCATAATTTTGGTTTAAAAAAAAATTAAAATTTAAATATTTTGACAAACTTACTACTGTAAAAACGTAATTTTGTTTGTTTGTTTATATTCAAGGGTTATCGAAGTATATAACATCAGCGTTATCGCTATCCTTATTAATTTCTAACTAATGTGTGTCGGTCATGTAGTACCTTTTCAGTACAAGTGTCGGTCAGGACGTCTCGGATAGCCCGGAGCGCATGGGCCCTGATGCCAGCCTACGAGGAACAGGGGTGAATCAGTATGTCGATCCCAAACCTTCCCGACCCAATTTCCACTTATCTTCACAGACGTTTCACGGAAAACCGTGATTTTATTTCTTATTCCGCCCTGCCAGAGATACGGCCCGCAATCACCTGCGTAGCTAATTAGACTGACAGGACGGTCGGCGGTTAGGCCCTTTATGTCGGACTATGGTAAGCTCCCGCAAACCATTTAAAGAGTGGGTGGTGTGGGGCTCGAACCCACGCCTCTCGCATATAGCGAACGTCTTTTCCGACTCGACTAACCGGTCCCACTAAAACGTAATTTTCTTAAATTTATGAAAATAATTAAAATATTAACTTGTGATTAAATATTCCTAATTTTCAATTTAAACAAGAAATAATTAAAGAGTGGGACCGGTTAGTCGAGTTGGAAAAGACGTTCGCTATATGCGAGAGGCGTGGGTTCGTGCCCCACACCACCCACTCTTTAAATGGTTTGCGGGAGCTTACCATAGTCCGACATAAAGGGCCTAACGGCCGACCGTCCTGTCAGTCTAATTAGCTACGCAGGTGATTGCGGGCCGTATCTCTGGCAGGGCGGAATAAGAAATAAAATCACGGTTTTCCGTGAAGCGTCTGTGAAGATAAGTGGAAATTGGGTCGGGAAGGTTTGGGATCGACATACTGATTCACCCCTGTTCCTCGTAGGCTGGCATCAGGGCCCATGCGCTCCGGGCTATCCGAGACGTCCTGACCGACACTTGTACTGAAAAGGTACTACATGACCGACACACATTAGTTAGAAATTAATAAGGATAGCGATAACGCTGATGTTATATACTTCTATAACCCTTGAATATAAATAAATAAATAAATAAATAAATAAACAAGAAATAGGCCTCTTTAGCTTAGGGGTAGAGCATTGCACTTGTATTAAGTTACAAAACATGCAAAGGTCAGCGGTTCAATTCCGCTAGGAGGCATTAGTTTTTAATTACTCTTTATTTTTTTAATAATTTTTTCATTAATATTTATACTATCACTTCTGATATTGTTATTGTAATTTATTTATTTATTTATTTATTTATTTATTTATTTATTTATTTATTTATTTATTTATTTATTTATTTATTTATTTATTTATTTATTTATTTATTTATTTATTTATTTATTTATTTATTTATTTATTTATTTATTTATTTATTTATTTATTTATTTTTCAACATCACAAGCTAGCTTAACATATAACTATTTTCATGCTAATAAAAGAAACCCAGATATTTTTATCTACTTTTCCATCCCAGGGCATCACATTCAACTGTGCTCGAATTTGGCACGCTTACGTGATTGCTTGAACTCTTCAATTCGCTTCTTGAGCTCTGTGTTCGGAACAACCTGATCGATAGTTAAGGGTGAACGATTGAATGGGTCACTTGAGTCACTCAACAAATGCGATTTGATAGTTGCCAAGTCAACTGTTGTTCTGGAAGCTGGTAAAATAACAGGATCTCTCATGAGTGTGTACATAATAGGATCCATAAATTCATCGGGAATCTCTCCAAGCTCTTCTTCATCTGCTTCTGTTTCATCCTTAATGCGCACTGCATCAGCCGCAAATTTCTTAAGCTGGCTAATTTCTGCTGGAGATTTGAGAAGACGTTTACTCAGTAAATCAACAGCACGCTCAAACAGCTCTGGACGGAATGACCGACCGTCATTAGCCACTGCCTTAACAAATTCCTCTTGTTTTGATAAGTTAAGGTAAACGTCAACAAGGTAACTCAATAACTCGCGGGGCTTAAATCCGTATTCTTCCGAGTTTTTAACCTTAAGCTCACGGCATTTGGGTCCGACAAGTGCCTCCAAATTATAATCAAGCATGGCAGCCAGACGATCAACAAGTTCAGGCGTGACAAAGGCCTTGGGGACAGTTTGGGTAAAAAGCTTAAGCAAAATGACAGATTGTTGAGCGAGTTGAACGTAGGACTTTGCCATACGCTCTACAGAAACCAGTTGCCGCTGTAACTCAGTCTGCTCAGCAGAAATATGAGCAGGATCACTGCTTTCCAGTTCCTTCTGAAGACGGTGAATTTCAGCAAGTTTTGAGAGAGATTCATCAAGAAGGTATGTTGCGTCATTAAGCAATAATGCCACGAAACGAACAAAAAACTCAGTGTCTGTTTTGCTTTCTGATTCTAACCGGTCTCTGTAAACTCTATTATTCCAAAGCGTTTTAATAATTTGAGAAATGTAATAGCGTGCGTTGAACTTGTCTTCAAACTGAGAACTGGCACCTGTTCTTTCAATGTCAATGTAAAACTGTAAGAGAGTGTGAAACAGATTGTCCAAACACATGGAATCTGTATTAAAGGAATCCACAAAAAATCCCCTTTTATTGACAAACAATTCAATGGTACCGGTAAAGATAACCTCGACAAATTTTGTCTTGACATATGGATTCTTGACATAATGTGTCATTCTCAAAAATGTAACAAGGAAAGTGAGTAACGGCGCTAAATTCTGGTGAATTAAGATATCTGGAAGGTTGCGAGATAAAAACAGAACAGAAGTTGGAATGGTATCCAAAAAGTATTCTGGCAAATATTTAAAATTGTTAGGTGGTTGATCGGAGGGGAAGGGAAGAGTTATCTTTTGTGATGGGTACTTTTTGTTAGGGTCTACTGCTCGTACAAGGAAAACAGAAAGAAAAAGATCAAATTTCATAATCTGTGATTGTAAATTATGGTCAAAAAGTACCGCTTTGATAATATGAAAGTACGCATTAATGATATCTTTTTCACCCTCGAGCTTAGCGAGTGCCATCCTGAGTGCTCTTTCATTGGGAGTACCCTTGTACTGTTCTAGTTGTTTTCTCAAGTACTGCTCATGGTTCTGCATGTCTTCCAAATGTTTGCGAGTACGTTCGTGATAATGCAGGCATCCGCCAACACCATAGTGAAGAAAAGCAATGGTAAGGTAAAAAACATCAGAAATAAAATTCACCTTTTTCGAAGAATCCTTGGTTTTTTCATAATAAGCTTTGGCCTCTGCTGAGTCACTGTTAATCATAGTCTCGTCATCAATTGAAAATACTGGTTTTATGCTAAAGTATTCCATTGAAATTTTGTCAATTTTAGAGCCATGCACATCCAAAAAGGGGTCACAAAAGCGAATAAGAAGAGCAGTAACATTAATCATTATTGCATCGGATGAAATGGTCTTGTGATCAACTTGCATAGCTAAACGCTTGTGATTTGCATCGATTAGGCTTCCAAAAAACTCCAAAAGCTTGTTTCTGGTGTGTTCTGAGTTGCGGATAATTTTATCGCAAAGGTAAAAATGCTTTTCTTGGATAAATTTAAGTTCAGAGCGAATACTTAGATACGAGTTTTGAATTGCTGCTTCAGTAAGAGTTGATGATTTGCCAAAAGTGGCCATGGAGGATTGCGGGTTTACTGGAGAAATGCCCAAGATTGGGCCCAAAACCGATTTTTTCTCTAATTCTGGAGCCGATAAGCCTTTAGGGTTGAAGCTTTCTAAATCCACAATGCAGGTGAGGATATTTTTATTTGTGACTAGGTGCTCAAAGGCCTCCAGGTAGGAGGAGGAAGTAGATGGATTTAGCATGGGGGAGGATGAAATCTTGGAATTGATGTGCTGGACAATGGGTTCGATAAATTCAGGTAAAGTGGCGTTTTCAGCCGCTCTGTTTGCGATTAGGTGGAAAAATGACCAAAAGCGTTCCGAGTCGTCGTTCTGCTTGGTTATAAAGTACGAAAGATCAAAGGGCTTGTTTCCCTCCTCTGGTTCAAACACATCCGGCTCAGTGGCTGCTAGCAGACCGTAATTAATTAGAAACGCTTGGAGCTGACGCAAAGTACTGGTCTGAGCGTTTGCCGTGTCGGAGTGGGACTTGGAGAGGGAGCGAAGCATGTCTTCCGAGTGTTTCCAAGAGCGATAGAAGTAAAAATACGCCAATTTCTGAGTGTGAAACTTTTGGTGAATAGCAGCCCAGAGTATTGCATCAATGTCTTCAATTGAAAAAAGTAAAGGCCTTTCTTCTTGGTTTAGCTCTGCAGCAAAATCCGCAAGATAGAGTGGCACCTTGTTTACGCCCTTGCTTCCTTCGGCGGTGATAGGGGTCAGAGACAGATTCAAAGCCTTTTCTAGAGCGGTGCTTTCGGCAGTCTGAGCAGTGGCCATTGTCGTTGATATAGGGGTAGATGGATGGTTATGCTGGTTGTAGTGGCAATGAGAATAACAAAAGGTAGCAGGGAATGTGAGTGTGGTGGTTTAAAAATGTTTTTCTGTGCTAAGAAATAATAAAAGTGGGAGAGTCTGGCGTTAAATCACTACGAGTTTCCCAGTTACCCGGCCTAGATGTTATAAATACTCCACAAAGTGTCGCATCATCACAACACACCCTGAGAGGCAGGACTCTTCAGAGCCATGGAAAACGACCTGAACTTTCACATATTCAGACTGGTTGAGACGGCAGAGTCAATTTCCTCGGTGTATTTTCGGCCGCCGGGGATATTCACAAATGCAATGCTCACGAAGCCCGATATCACAGCGCTGATGCGCGACGCAGACCCCAGCGAAGAGGCGCTCTACGCAACTTCTAATGACCCGCGTGTTGTTTTAAACCGAGCGTCGTCCGAACTCAAAACGGCCTATTCAAATGCCAACAAAAAACGCACAAACGAGCCCGTTGATGTCGACCTCATATGCGCCGCCGTCGACTCGGTCACGGAAATATACCCCCTACCGGGGATGCGCGAAAAGACCGAGAGGCTGCGGGCCCGCCATGAATACTTCCAGGCCAGTATATCTAAACAAGAAGATCGCATTGAACGACAAAGGCAGCAGCTGGCGCGCATGGCGTCGGACTCAGGGGTGGTTACTGCGTCCAGCTCAGAGTCGCACAGTCAGCAACAAGATTTGGAGTCGCTATCATCCACCCAAGCCCTCGAAAAAATTGAGCGGCTGCGTGCCGAAATTGCTCAGCTGGAAGCCGACGACGAACGGGGCCAGTAGTGCAAACCCGGAGCGGGCTGGCACCGAGCACCGAGTTTTAGTCCGGGTAACTTTGTAAATATTTAAATTTTTAGTTTTCTATTTTTCGTTTTTGTTTTCATTGCCACCTCCCAGTTTTTTTTGTTTTACCACCACCCTCAAATTTTTTTTTTCTCCTGTCTTCTTTCCCATATAATAACAGCCATTGCCACCACTAGTAGCATCAGCACCATAATCCAACCATGAACTTTGGAAGACAGACACCGACAATTGTCGTTCTGAAAGAGGGAACCGATACCTCGCAGGGAAAGGGCCAGACCATCTCCAACATTAATGCATGCCTCGCCATCCAGGACACGATCCGCCCAACTTTGGGTCCTCTGGGATCAGATATCTTGATTGTCGGCGCCAACGGTGAGACAACCATTTCCAACGACGGTGCCACAATTCTCAAGCTTCTCGATGTCGTCCACCCCGCTGCTCGCATTCTCGTCGATATTTCTCGATCCCAGGATGCTGAGGTCGGTGATGGTACCACTTCGGTCACCGTTCTGGCTGGCGAGCTGCTTAAAGAGATCAAGGGCCTGGTGGAAGAAGGCGTCTCCACAAACACAATTATCAAGGGATACCGCTATGCTGCCCGTCTTGCCACGGAAAAAATCAAATCAATTGCTGTTAAAGTTGATAAATCCAACGCATCAGAGCTTCGCGATCTGCTAGAACGATGTGCCGCTACCGCCATGTCCTCAAAAATCATTTACAAAAACTCAGCTTTTTTTACCAAGATGGTTGTTGATGCCGTCCTCACTCTCGACCAAAACGATCTCAATGAAAAACTCATCGGAATGAAGAAGGTTCCTGGTGGCAGTATTGAAGATTCACTTTTTGTGTCTGGCGTCGCTTTCAAAAAGACATTTGCTTACGCCGGCTTTGAGCAGCAGCCTAAATCCTTCAAGTCTCCCAAAATTCTTTGTCTTAATGTCGAGCTCGAGTTAAAGGCTGAAAAGGACAATGCTGAAGTCAGAGTGGAGGAGGTCTCTGAGTACCAAGCTGTTGTTGATGCTGAGTGGCAAATCATTCTTTCCAAGCTTGAGGCTTGCAAAAATTCGGGTGCCAGCATTGTGCTGTCTAAGCTCCCTATAGGTGATCTGGCCACCCAGTACTTTGCTGACCGCAATATCTTTTGCGCTGGCAGAGTTTCCGCCGACGACATGAACCGAACTCTACAGGCTGTGGGCGGAATTCTCCACTCTACAACTTCTGACATCAAACCGGAAAATCTCGGCACGTGCGATTTCTTCGAAGAGCGCCAAGTTGGTTCCGAAAGATATAACTTTTTCACCGGATGCCCCAAGACCAAGACTTGCACCCTGATTCTGAGAGGTGGCTCCGAACAATTCATTGCTGAGGTTGAGCGCTCGCTGCACGATGCCATCATGATTGTCAAGCGCGCTGTCAAGAATAATGTCGTCGTTGCAGGAGGTGGCGCTTGCGAAATGGAGGTCTCTAAGTACCTTCGTGAAGTCTCGCGCTCTATTGCTGGTAAGCAACAACTTCTTGTCGCCGCCTTTGCACGTGCTCTTGAAGTTATTCCCAGACAACTGTGTGAAAACGCTGGCTTTGATGGTACCGATATTCTCAACAAGCTCCGTATGCAGCACGCTAAAGGTGAGCAGTGGGCTGGCGTCGATTTTATCTCGGAGTCCACAGCAAACAACTTTGACAAGTTTGTCTGGGAGCCGGCTCTCGTCAAACTCAATGCCATTAACTCGGCAACTGAGGCTGCGTGCCTAATTTTGTCGGTCGACGAAACTGTTAAGAATGAGGAATCTGGCGGCGGCCAGGGCCCACCACCAGGTCCTATGCGAGGTGGAATGGGTGTTCCCCGCTAAAAAATGAAAATAAAAATAAGTAATGATAAAATTTCAATCTTGTGTATTTAATAAACTATGTTAAAGAAACAGGCAAAAAAAAAAGACATCCTCATGTTGTGCTTTTTTGACGTGCACTTTTCCATTTCCAAAGAAGCGCCTTCATTTCGTTCACTTTCAAGTTGGCTTCCTGGTCGCCATCGCCGCTTTGTAAGTATTCTTGATATGCAAAAATAAGACGCATGTTCCATAAATCTTCATTTGATTTTGGAGCTCGCGCCGTGGACATGTTGGCAAACATCAAGTCTTGTTTTGACGTTTCGAATGCACGATGTAGCAGAGATGTGTTGGACTGTGTGAATCGTTCCAAGTCAATGTCTGCTAAAATTTTGACCTTGGACAAAACACTAGTTATAGATGATCCACTTTGTTGTGATAAAAGCCCCGCCGTCCCCAAGCTGGAAGGATTGTTACTGGTACTAGACTTGTACTTGTTGCCGTTTTTCTGGAAAATGTTTGTTGCTTTACTGATGATGGTAGTCCGGCGACTCACATAAACCGTTAAGG
Organism: Magnusiomyces ingens NRRL Y-17630; assembly: GCA_900497715.1. Lineage (NCBI taxonomy): Eukaryota > Fungi > Ascomycota > Dipodascomycetes > Dipodascales > Dipodascaceae > Magnusiomyces > Magnusiomyces ingens. The sequence goes on from UIDE01000004.1 coordinate 136,030, forward strand.
TCTTTAAAAAGGCCTTTGTAAGCGGCGACTCTGGGGCCAAGGCCAGGTCTAGTTGCACCGGACTATAGGAATCAGAATCCGTCGAAATTTGCACCACTTCCTCAATGTTGGGGATGGCGCAAGGAGCTTCTTTAACCACCACCTCACCAGACATGTACTCAACTCGCAGATTGACTACGCATGGGTGACCCGTTTCCACTTCTCGAACAACCACACAGTTGGGTTTGGCAGCCAGTGCCCAAAAGTATCGCAATGGCTGCAAGTACGATGTGTTATCCACAAGAACTCTGGGGAACACGGGGTAAACCGAAATAAAAAGAGATGCCAGAGCAAAATTATCGCTGCGAAATCGAAACTGTCCACCCCCTAGAAACAAAATACCCAGGGCTAAGTGGGTTGCAATATTGACACCACAAGTATCCTTTCGGGTCTTCAAACACAAACGACGCAGCCGTCTCAAAGATTCCAGGTCGCCGGTGCCAGACATGACAATAGCAAGCGAAAGACATAGCGAATTTTGAATATGAAAAAGTGCTTGTTTTGCAAGTAGCTGATCGTGCTGCGTAACGTTATGTTCAGTAAGCTTGCAAACCACATCAAGAAATTGCACAATGCAATTTCTTACACTATTATTCCCGCTGGATGCATACTTAAATGCCATAGCCATACACAGACCAGCTTTAATATAGTAGTAAGCAATTGTATCTGTTGAATAATTGGGATTGGATTCAGAAGTTGTTAAAAGTACCGCTTTTGGAATATTCTCCTGTACCCATTCTCCATCACTGCCAATTTGATCCCACATAATAACGTGATAAGCCAAAGTGCGAATTAAAAGAAGATCTGGACGAATATAATCATATGCTTCTTGATTTTCAGGAGGAGCTAATTTCTTAGCAATTTCGGAGTTCCCACTCCGAAGAAAAATGAGGAGCAGAGCAGCTATAGCACCAGGCATTGAAATCTCCAACTGGGAAGTTTGAACATCACGAGGGGCAATGGCTTTTAGCATGAGGCGTTCCACAATTTTAACATCGTTTAAACCTTTGAGATCATTACCTTTTCCAAGATTAATCAACCCCAAGGCAATACCAGTTGCCAGCTTATAACTCTCATTAGTGTGTATGCGAATACTTTCTTCAGTGTGAATGCGAGTTCGTCCCTCAAGTTCGCCTAGAAACGTTTCAGTCATTCGTCGGTGAGATGATTCCAAATATAATAAACCCATTCCAACGACACCAGCCGTTTGAACTTCTACAGAAACGTTCAAATCACTAGAACCAGGAGGAAGCAATGCAAAAATATGTACACTTAAAACTTTAGTAAGTTTGGTATCCATAGAACGCAGATTACTGGCCGCCATACCAATTAAAAGGGCAATGCTTGTGTGAGAATGTTTGGGCCCTAAATAGTTATAAATATGCCATTCTTCCAAACTATTGAGATGTCCATTAAGCCCAATACCCAAAAGAAAACCTGCATGTTGAGAATTTAGATGGGTGGGCTTGTTAAAAGCAATCCAATTTCCGTTGACCGAAATGGTATCCTTGGCTAAACTTAAGCCGGAGGCAATTCCATTGTGAAAATACCCCCATGATAGATTTTCTTCTGAAACCAAAGACTTATTAAGAGTCATTGTGATATCACGGGGCTTGACTATTGCAGAAAAATTGAGCTTGGGGATGGGGAATTTCTCAGTCACTAATGGTTTGCGAGCAGAATAATAAAATGCAGCACGACCAATAGGAACAGTACATGTTTTCAACACTGACAAAATGTATGTTTCTTCTTGCTTGTTAAGGAAGTCAAGTTCACTCATGTTTGGAGTTTGAATGACAGTAATGGGTTTTGGTTTTGAAGACTGTAAAATACGAGATACTTCATAAAACCTGCGGTCGGTAGAAAAAATTAGACGAGAAATCTTGGTTCGATCAGATTCTGTTTGTTCGTCCCAAGCACTTAGAAATTCTAAATCACCAACAGTGTTAATCAAAGAAGACGTGTATTTAGGTGTGACATCTTTGTTGGCACCGAGTTGAGACATTTCTGGAGATAAAGTGGAAAAGAGCAAGTCATCTCGCCCGAGCATATCCCACAGTTCAGTATCATCGAGTTTAGCTAGCTCTTGTGAATTTTGAGAGAGATACTCAAAAATAACATGTTGTATTCCACATGAAAAGTTGTTTAATATTTTTTTTGAAAGTTTAACTGACAAAAAGCTATCAACTGAGTCTTGAGTGAGAAGTGCAAAGAATTTTAATGCAATAATTGATAATGGGGTAAGCTCATCAAAAGAAGAGTCCGAATATATCTCAGATAAACGAGGAAAATATTCGATGGAAACTTCTGAAGCTAAACATTTTAAAATATTTGGAGGCTCTGAAAAAGGATGGCTATACTCTTCAATGGTCTGCTGAGGGGTAGTGGGTACAAAACCATAGTATGATTTCCATGCGTCGTTCCAACCTGACCAGTGGGAAAGATACATTAAAAATTTGTCGATTTGTTCCATGTTTCTTGTAGACGTGTACTCCAATCTGAGTTCTTCACGAATGTAATGCAAAAGGTTGACCACATGGGGACACATATCGGTACTAATTCTGTCTTCAAAAGAATCTGCAATTTTGATAGCTGTTGGCAAAATAGCCTCTAGATTCATCAAATCTATTTGATAATCTTTAAATTGATCAGTTAACTCCTTGAGGCGAGATGTTGGGTATAGTTGACAAACCAAAGAAGCGACCAGCGCTTCCCAGTTTGACAGTGTCATTGCATTTAATAGGACAGACCACGCCAAACTCAAGGTGCGAAACACTTTGAGATCGAGCAGTTTATATAAACCTTGAAAAATCTTCATTGACAAGTCATCAGTTGGAACAATAGGGAGGTTGATGTTATAAAATTTGTCCGAGAATGCATAAATCAAATTTGAAGAAGTATAGCTGTAAAGTCCAAGCTGGGTAATATTTCCCCAGTGAGAAGGGAGGTGAATGGGAATTGATTTTATGAATAAAAAGGGATCAAAAAGATAGATGCTGTTGGGATGATTTAAAACAACAAGGGTTTTTGTTTTCTTGTTCAAATCAGGTAACAACAAAGGTGACGATCCGGGTATCTCAAATGACTTTGACAAGGCAGGGATTGCAAAGGATGACTGTTCTGGCGTAGCAAAAAGCATAATATGAATAGCGTTTGATAAACTACTGGAGATAATGATTGCTGTCTCTTGGTTTAAAGTGCACGCTTCAACTGAAATGTGATCTAGAGATGTGTATAGAGAAAAGCTGCAAATCGAAGTAAGCATTAGATGCGATGATGCAGCTGAAGATGATGGTTTGTTGATTTTGGAATAATTTCGAATGCTTTCGTCAAAAGTATGTGGGGTGGTTGGAGCATTGTGGTGATAACGTAAGTGGTAAATATTGACTTGGCGACGAACAGGATCATAGGTAACCACAAAGGGAATTTCAGAAACAGCTCCAAAGTAAACAGGTTCTTCCGAGAGACAAACAGTAGTAAGAGAAGAAGTATAAATAGGCTCTAACTCAAGCAAGGGATTTGACATCAAATGAAGTTTAGGCAAAAGCCCTTCATCCTCGGCCAGAGACCCTGGGGCATCGAAGTTGCGTGACAAGACAAGTCCATGTGGCGATGCTGTTATTGAAGCCACAACAAAGGGCAAACTGACAATATGGAAATCGCCTCTGAAATAATAAGTATGCAGATAGTTTGCCTCTAGAATGGCAATTGCCTCAGCTGTTTCGGATTGAGCACTGGCGCCGTTACGGACTGAGTGTTGCTGGAACGCGACAAAGACGGCCCTGATGGATTCTTGAGAGGTATCTGGGAAAGAGAGTTTGCGCATCAACACGCCGTTTCGAGACCACAGCACGGTTGAGTTTGGGCCCATAGTAAGCTGGTTGCCTGGGATGGCCTCCTGCTTGGAATTGACTCTGAGCATTTAGCTGTGAGGATGGTAGTTGCAGTAGATCTAGATGTTGTTGATTTTTGTTGTTGATTTTGTGTTTTTTTTTTTTTTTTTTTTTTCAGATGTATATAGGCGCTTGATACGCAGGCGTTACCCGGCCGCGGGGAATTTGATTTGCGGCAAAAAAACTTTTTGTGCCTCTCCACCCATTTATCTTGCATTTTTCTGTCCTATCCAAAGCGGTTCTTTACTCAAATTATCTCAAAGAACCGATCCTTTGATTTTTCTTTAGTTTGACTGAGCTGTGCTTATGGCAATTGCGCCCTGTCAGAAGACCACTCTAAAATGTCTAACCGATCTTTGCGTGCTAAAGGTTCCAGCGCAGACCTCGTTACTACCGGCGCACAGGACCGCAATAAACCGCCCAATAACAACAATGCTAACTCTACACTGACGGCCACGACCAAGGTGGCGTCTGATGCTTTGGCCGTAATGGCTTCGGCAAACAACAATCTTACACGATTCGGGCGTACGGTCACAACGACGGCTTCGACGCTGGTGGCTTCTCAATACTCGTCCGATCTATCTGGAACGTATTACCATGAAACAATGCGAGATTTAGCGCGCAAGCCAGCTTTCCAAAAACGCTTTTTTTCCTTCTCGCGAAAAGCACCATCAGAGGTTATGCGAAGCACCCTTTCGTCAAAAGATGATATTCGGTTTAATGCACTGACAGCAATTCCAGATGAACTCTTTTCGCAAATCCCAATGGGTACAAGCAGCCAGTTTTCCCTCTTTCAAGGATTTCAGGCTACCACAGCAACTCTACCAGAAAATTCTGGCTCATCAAAAGCCATCACGGACGGATCGTCAGACTCATCGCCATCATCACGCTCTGCTCTTGTGAAACAGCGCGACAACATTTACAATACGCTGGATCTCCTTGAAATCAGAAAGGATTTAGCAGCCAATGAGATCAATGAGATTGACAAAAAGATTGCTTATTTACAAGAAAACAGGCGGCTAGTATTTGAGCGTATTGCAGCGCTAGAGCAAGAAGAGTTTCAGTTGGAGAATAAGGTCCGGCACCTTAGCAAGCAAATTGACGAGATGCCTGAAGAAGAGGAGGAAGAAGAAGTAAAAAAGACTACAACTCCAGAAGCTCCTAAAAATCAGAAAACCGACAAGAAATCAAAGAGCATAGAAAAGAAAGAGGACGATGAATCACCTCTTTTATCGCAAAGCATCTTTGGGAAGCTACAAAAACAGAAAAAATCTGAAGGTGAATCGGCAGCAACAGAAAAGCCTCCGAGGGCCCACCGGGCGTCTACCTCACGGAAGACACATCCTACTCTTCAGCAGTACTACAAAACGGGCGACTCCATCCGACTGATTCCGGCGCATGAAGATTTTGTGACATCCTTAGACTTTGATATTCCCTTTGGTACAATGGTATCGGCTTCTGTCGACGATACCTGTAAGGTGTGGGATCTTGGTCGTGGCGTATGCAAAGGTCAGCTGCGCGGACACAATGCATATGTGACATGCCTTCATATGGACGGCGATATGGCGGTTACTGGATCCATGGATGCCTCTGTGCGGTTGTGGAACTTGAGTGGGTTTGAGGTTGACGAGGAGGAGCCTGAAGATGCATGCTCGCAAGTATTTGAGGCACATCTTGGTGAGATAACTGCCCTTCATTCGTACCAAGATACGCTGGTAACTGGATCGGCTGATAAGACAATTCGCCAGTGGGATCTTCGCAGCGGCCGGTGCTTGCAAACGCTCGATGTGCTGTGGGCCGCCGCCCAGTCTTCTACTCCCTTTGCTGAGTCAGGAAACTGGCGCTCCTTCCAGGGAAATAATACAGGTATAGGCAAGGATAGCTCGTCGCCGGCGCCATTTGTGGGTGCGTTACAAGTATTTGATGCCGCCCTAGCAAGCGGTACTGCAGACGGGGCTGTTCGCTTGTGGGACTTGCGCAGCGGCCAAGTACAACGGTCGTTGATCGGCCACACAGGCCCTGTAACGTGCCTTCAGTTTGATGACGTATATCTGACGACTGGCAGTTGGGATCGAAGCATTCGGGTGTGGGACCTGCGAACGGGTTCCATTGTCGATGCTTTTGCATATGAGAACCCCATCACAGCGCTGCATTTTGATGCACGAAAGATTGTTTCTGCTAATCGTGAAAACACCGTTAAAATTTACGACCGGGAGACATCGCAGCACTGGACCTGTGGTCCTGGTGTCAAGGACGAAGAGTCTCAAGTGTCGATTCATCTGGCCACGTTTAAGGAAGGATACCTAGTTGAAGGCCGAACCAATGGTTCTATTGGTGTTTGGGCGTGTTGAGAGGAAATAGAAATGACAGTTGCATAGTGTACATATTTTTTTTTTCTTTTTTTTACTTTTCTTCAGAGTCTTTTGATGATGATCCATATGTAGGAAGAGCATCCTTAAGGGACATTTGAGCAGACCCGCGAGCAAGAGGTTTTGGCTGGGTCGGCGCAGGTTTCCAGCCAATGAGGTAGATAACGCGGAATGTCGCTGGAATAGACCCATCTTCGTTCCCATGAAGAGCCCGGTAAATAGGATCTGCGGCAAGCAAGATGTCACGAGGGATATATGACTGCCGGGCCAAAACAGCATTGGACTCTCCCATAGCTTGTAAGTCTTCAACGAGTGTGTAAGTGTCGGGGTAAGAAACGATAATGTCGTCGACATCTACCGTCAAAAGATTGAACTTTGCGCGCTGCATCAAACTACCCATGTCGCGCACATCAGCCAAAGGACTCATGCGTGGGGAAACGCCACCAGCACGCTCAGTCTCAGCAAGCTGGAGAGCGGTACGCAGCTCGTAAAGAGAGTCACCGCCAAGCATGGCTGCCATAAACATGCCATCGGGAACAAGAACTTCTTGAACCCGAGACAAGATACCAGGCAAATCATTAATCCAGTGTAACGACATGGATGAGAGCACTGCATCAAAGGATTCTGGGGGGAACAGCGGAGCACCATCGGGGCCCAGAAAGAATTCCTCGTCACCAACAACTCGAGATAAGTCCATTTTGGTATTGAATTCAAACTGAGTAGGATCCGCATCGCGATACAGCAGTTTCTCGGAGGATTCCAACATGGTAACGTGCTTAAGACGGCTCTGAACCAATTCGCTGTCAGGAGTGCTTTCACGGCACAGGACATTTTCTAAAGTACCGGGGCCAGCTCCAAGATCCAAAACCCGGGGGAACTCGCGGGAAATGAAAGCAAGGCGCTCAATCATGCGCTGGGCCACTTCTTCGCGCAGATATGAAACTTCACGGGACATGGGGGCATTGCTGGCGGCCCGGTCTTTTTGAATGCGCTTTGTACGCTTATCAAAGACTTCATATGCCGGACTAGGGGTATTGGGAGCAGCCGAAAGCCTTGGTAGGAATGAGCCAAAACACCGGGCCTGAGATACAGAGGGGTATTTGCGAAGGAGAGGTCGTAAGGTAGATATCATTTGAGAGTTTGTGTTTATGAGTAGGATAAGAGAAGTAGAACTTTTTTTTTTGAGTAGCTACCCTTTTTTTTTCTTCAACATTTTAAAGTTACCCGGAAAGTTTTTTTTTTTTTGCTTGACACATTTTTTAATTACTCAAAACCCATCATGAGCATCCCGGCGCGAGTATTCAGACGGATCCCGAGAACCGGACCGACTCTTTGTCGACTGATTTCGACTTCAGACGCTTCTATAATATCTTCGGAGACCAAATCGGTCCCTCCCACTCCTCTCCGCCCAGTTCCACCTCCTAAAGATGTGATTTTGGTTTCCAAGGATCCCTTAACAAACACCGACACATCGGACTGGCCGCATATTGCAACCGTCATGCACAACTATAATAACAAGCGCCGGTATTCAGATACACTACAGCTAGCTACACGTATTGAGCAACTCAAGCTGAAACCACCAGTAAGCATTGCTGCATTGATTGTATGTGCTTTAGCTGGAGTCCGTGATGCATCGATGACTGCACCCGCAATTTTAGCTATTGTTGATACTGTCATTGCAGCCGGTGGTCGATTGGGTCTCCACGCTGAGCGTGGGCTTTACTTTTCTTTGCGCAAGTGTACAGACCCCTTATTACGATATGCATTGCACCAGCAGTGCCTGAAATACTTTAAACAGGTGGTAGAGCCTGCTGAACCGCCAGAAGTTGCGAAGGAAACTTATTCCATTATTCAAGGTAACTATGTTCATGCGATTTTGAACTCGGGCGGAATTGAACAAGCTGCTGAATCTTTGCATAATTTCAAACAAGAAGGCATGGATATGACTAAGTTCCCTATTGAAGGCTTGGTTGACCAACTCATAACCCAGGAACCTCGAGGATCACTGCATCTTTACCAAGACTACATCAAGACAAATCAAACAGCACCAGGAATGTTGACAAAGACACTGGACTTCAGTGTTGAAGGAACCAATGATGGCACGGAAACTGTCCAGCTATGGGCTGATGCAGTTGAGTCAAGCAAGGTGGAGCCATCAAATTCCGTACTGCAGCGTATTCTTGAAAACCAAACCGTGCAACAGGTAGGGTCTGTTTACAATAGTGCCCTGCGGCGGCTTTCGCTGCAGGCCGATCATTGGCAATTGTCCACTGCCGACGTTGCTGCCCTGCTGACGAGTCTGGCAACCAGCTCAACCATCCGATCCTCCGCAGACTTCTTGCCCGTGCTGGAGTTTTGCTTCGAGTTTTGGCCCAACTTGAGCTACAAGATGTTAGATGACGCCATGGAAGCACTTTGGCGCAAGATTCCGGTCGGAGATCATGCCCAGTTTTATGTTCCCTTTATTGAGTATGAGCCAACCATTGGTGACGCTCCCGCGAGTTTTCGCACGTTCTTGTTGAACCTTATTGTGCGCACCCACAGAGAATTCTGGTCTCCCTCAGCAGCGTTATATGTTTTCCGTGCGTTTTTGCATGCCGGCGTGGCAACCCCAGATGCTTCTACGTTTGAAGAACTTGCTGCATCGGCCATGTTTCTTAAGCACGCGAAGCTTCTTTCTCTGCGCATTTATGAAGACTGTGAACTGTTCAACATCACGCCAACCATGCGTATGTACCAGCTACTGATCCATGCTAATGCTCGAGGCCGCGAACTAAGTTCTCTGCTTTACTTTCTTTCGCGTGTTCCAAACCCTAAACAAAACTTGCCTCCCTACCTCAAGACGTTTTTGTTTCACCAGTTTGAGCGCACTCACGACAAACGGTACAAAGAGCTGATGGATACGCCCGTCAGTCTTCAGGCACAATACAGCGAGTTCCCGTCATATTCTGAGCTCAAGGCGTCGAATAGTCGCTACCGCCCGGGTCTCATTACCGACTACAGCTTCTTGCAAGATTTGGCCTACTCCAAAAACTACTTGGCCGGGTGGCCATATGAAGAGCTGCCGCCTCCCAAAGTCTGAAGTTACCCTTGGTATCTTTGATTTCCTGATCTGTACAGTGTAGTTACCTAATAGTAACATATTTTTTTAAAAAATTTTCTTTTTTGTTCCAAAAAAAAAAAAAAAAAGGGCTAAATTATCTGCCACTATCTTTATAAGAAGACTCTCTTTTCCTCATGTTTCGTTTCCTCAATCTAACACGCAAATTATCTACAATGTCACAAGAAATCACTCGCCAGTCTGAACTTGTTCAGAAACTAGCTGCAGTCGAAAAGTCTATTATTGAGGAATGCGCCGCCGTTGGTCGTCCCCGCACAGCCGTCAACTTAGTTGCGGTATCCAAATACATGCCCGAGTCCGATATCCAGATTCTGTATGACGCTGGACACCGCGACTTTGGCGAAAACTACGTCCAGGAGCTAGTGCGTAAAGCCGGCGCACTTCCTGGAGACATCCGCTGGCACTTTATTGGCTCACTGCAGTCCAACAAGTGTAAGGTCCTGGCCAAAATCCCAAACTTAAACGCAGTTGAGACAGTCGATAGTGCTAGCAAGGCTCAGAAACTAAACGATAACCGCACGGACAGCGATCCGCTGCTTGGAATTTTCCTACAAGTCAATACCTCTGGCGAGGAACAAAAGAGCGGGTTGCCTTGGGGTGCAACTGAAGAGGTGCTGGAGGTTGCTCGGGCAGTCACAAAATGTCCACGTCTGCAGCTTCGCGGCCTTATGACTATTGGATCGTTTTCAGAATCCCATGCGGAAGGAGTCAACTCTGAGTTTGAGCGACTTAACAACCTGGCCGCTGCATTACAGAGAGAGCTGGGGATTCCGATTGGATTGAGCATGGGGATGAGTTCTGATTTTATTGAAGCCATTCGCCAAGGGTCCACTAATGTGCGTGTGGGGCGCACCATTTTCGGCAATAGACCTGTCAAGACATAGAAAAATGGACATAAATTTTATTATTCTTTAACTATAACAACTGATACATTGACGAAATGTTCTTGGCCAAAATCGCCGGGATGCGCGCATCAGTCGCACGCACAGTAACCCGATACATACTCTGATCTTCATTAGGCTCCAGGCGCACCAGGCACCCGAATGACCCGCCATTGGAGGTGTGGATGATACCTGCACCGACAATGTTACGCGGATTACGGTCGGCATTTTCGATCCGCGACCACTGCAAGGCTGCCATGATACGGCCGTCATTGATTCCTGAACCAAACGCCCTATTTTTAAACACGAGCTGCGCCTCGAGCCCCGTTCCACCCGTAGCGCCTATTTGAGCCCAGCGCTTAAAGTAATCTTCCGTAGATAGTTCTGTTGGAAGCATGAATTTTTCGAGTACAACGGGGAGTTTAAGTGTCAGAACTTGTAATGTACCTGCCAAATATGTAATCTTGACTGTAGGGGCCTCTTGGAACGGCTCATGCGCCTCCAGCATAATGACCTGCTGAGTAGTTTTGTTGGCAGCAATGCTAGAGTCGGGGAAGTTCTTTGTTGTAACGGTTAGCTTGGGGTTTTCGTGGTTGGTGATTTCAACAGAAAGCGATTGTAGTGTTGACCCAGAGTTGTTGCGGAAATACAAAATGACACAGCCCAAGTGCCGTCGGTAATCCGAACGCAGACCAATTTGCAGCATGGAATCCTCGTAGAAAATACCTTCGGCGTTGAGAATGAGTTTCTTGAAATTCTGTTCCCAACCGGAAGTCAGCAGCTCTTCTGCAGGTGCAGCTGTGGGTTGTGTAGGGGTGGCAACTGATGGAGTAAGCACTGGGATAGAGCTGGTGGCCGGAGCAGGGGTATTTTCAAATAACAGGTTTTGGGTATTTGTACTGGCTACAGCAGCAGTAGCAGTGGCTGAAGTAGCAGCTGCTGCTTGGAGCTCCTTTTGCCGGCGACTTCCAGGCGCCCATAAGCGTTTGCCCTCTGTGTTTGTGATGCGTTTTGTTTTTATACGGGTTAACATGGTGGAGCTGCGCTCTGGGAACGGTGGCATTTCATCCCAGATGATGGGTAAAAGCTTAATGTGTTCGGCACTCGACATTTTCAAGTACTCGTAAGAACGCTGCTGAAGCTCGGAGTCGATTGACTTTGAATTGTACTCAAATACTTGAACAAGCTGAGGCTTGATTTCAGGGAAGAGATTGACAAACTTGATGTAGGTTGTAAGCAGGAGTCCCTTGGTAAATGAGGAGCATGAGGGGAACTTGTCGTGTAAAGCCAGGAATTGGTCGAGTGGGCCGGAACCTTGCTGAGTAGAGATGAGGTTGCCATATTCTCCAAGTAAGTATCCTCCGACCTTGATAAGGTTTTCATTGCAGTTGGGAGACTTGAGGTATTGGAAGATAGTTTTGACAGAGTATTCCTGAAGGTTTTCGTTATTGACGACGATTTGTACGACCCGTTGCCAAACCTCGTCATTGACGTGGGGTCCAGCAATGGACAACAAGCGGAGGGAAATGTCGACGTACCATTGGTATTCAGTTGCATACTTTTCCACAAGCACAGCAATGCGGATGACCATTTCTCCGCGGATGGAGAAATCTGCAGCTTGTAGGTACTTTAACAGTTCGTTGACAATGGTGCGAACATTGGATGCGTTACAGATGGAATACAGAAGATCAATGGCCTTTCTGCGGACAGAAATATCGCGGTCACGAAGAGATTGAGTGATTGTAATCAAATGGCTGGAAATCGGGACTTGTTCATAACGTGATGCCATGTTGGCCAAAGCGCCAATAGCAAGATAACGCGTATTTGTTTCCTTGGAGGTTAAGAATTGGCCGAGGATCTGGACGATCTGTTCCATGAGATTGTGATCCATGTCGAGGTGGATGGCCAAATCAATTGCTTCAAAAAGGACTGCGTTTTGGGCATTGCTCTGTTGGATGTTTTTTGATGGGATGGAATTTGACGAGATAATCTGTGTAATGACTTTGCGAATGGACAGTTTAATTGTTTCATCGTTGGAGGGCGGGAAGAATTGCAGTAATCGCAGCAGCTTGACAAAGAACCAGGGCGCTGGGACAGTGTAATAATAATACTCTTCTGGGCAGCCATTTTCAAAGACAAGGTGCTGCAGCCTGCGAACCACCTTGGAGTAGACGAGTTTGTTTGCGTCCGGGTTTTCTTGGACCATTTCGGATACAAGAGACGCTATGGATGTAGCGACGCCCAGGTTATCCGAGTCAATCTGCGCAATGATGCGGTCTGCGCGGGAAGGTGGGATGATTTTTTTGTCTCTGCGATACAGGCGGAGAATGGTGAGGGCGGCCTTCTTGCGTACAAAGTCCTGGGAGGTAGGGGAGATGAGAAGCTTGAAAATATCATCGGCTAGAGCATCCGAGATGGTGCTGCCGCCGACAGTGGCAATGCAGTTGAGAGCGAGACAGGTGAAATACTCATTCATGGAACTGAGATCTTTTTTGATGGAGTTGATGACGAGGTGGAGCATGTCTGAGTTTTCATTGAGCAGCACCGATACGGCCAGGTAGCCAATCTGTTTCTCTGAGTAGGTGCTGGAGGAGATGAGGGAGATGGACTCGAGGTGGCCGAAATTGACCTCGTAGCCCAAGATGTAAATGTATATGAGTTTGCAAATGTATTTTTTCTTTTGATAGCCGTTGAGACTAGAGTCCTTGAACTTGTTGCGGATATTGGCGAGCTCCTGGTTGATGCGCTTGGCCTCAACCTCGCGCTCGCGAGCGTTTCGCAAATCGGCGATAAACCGCACCAGGCCTTTCATTGGCTGTGACATGGTGGCTTTCTAAAAGGCTTGATGGGGGCTTTTAGTATGCTTATTTGATGTATATATATAAATATATATATAGGTGTGTACAAAGCGGCTTCCTATGCTACTGGAATGTTGGGTTCTAGGAGGCTTTTTTTTTTTGAGGGAGTAAAAGAGAATTTCCGGCCGGACTGGTTAAAAAATGGATTTCCCCCTGGTGGGTGTTTTTCTGGCGGTGTGAAAAAAAACAAAAGAAAAAGTCGCTCAGGTGTTCATTTAGGGACTTGTTACAAGATGGATGTTGTAACAAAGCCACGCGCGCTTTTCGTGTCGCGTCGACGCGTTATTTTTAAATAATTTGTTGCTAGAAAAAAATATTCGCCCAAAGATTTAAAAGCTTTCCTCTGGGACCAAAAGTAAACAAAAACAACTTCAATACCATCAACCCGTTCAATAATAAAAAAAAATGACATCTGACGCCGACTTTCTCTCAAAAAAGTTTGGTCAAGCAGACGAAGACGTGCTTGCGGAATGGTCGTCAATTAAACGGACGTTTAATCTCAGCTCAGAAGCCCTGCTGGCCAAGTGGGAGGCCCACGACATGTCCCTCGGCAACAACTCAAACTCGCTTTCCCACGCGTCTCTTCAAGACCTGCAAAAAAACCTCCAGCGGGCTTTGGAACGGTCAGTCGGATCTGGGGGGCCCGGGTCTGCCACCTCGACGCCCGGCCCTAAGCAGAGAGTGACGCCAAGAGCCACCCCGCGGTCGCTCCACAGCCCAGCGTCAGGGATCCTGGGCTCGCTGCTTCCAATGAAACGAGCAGCACAAGAATCACCAACCAAGTCGGTCAAGACCCCAAGAGTGTCCTTTGGGTCGCCAACAAAACTAGAAAGCCCACATGCGAAACCTCCTGCGTCGGCCACTCCTCTCAAATCCAGCATCAAACAACAAGCGCCGCAGTTTTCACGGTCGACCAAGGGCAAGGTCGTGGAAGTGTTGAACGACCATCTTGATGAGATTGCAGAGCCGTCCAATACGCCTGATTTGCGGGTCAACGTGGACGTCAAAAAATTCAATTACAAAACCATGTATCAAAAGCTTTCTGATATTGCCGAGTACCTGGACGAGCAAATTGAGACCATGACAGCTGCCGTTCAAGAAGCTCACGGCATTGAGCCTTCTGAATTCGGCAACCCGGCAACCATCTCTCAAACAGAAATAGTGGCCGTGGGCCGTGTGTTGCCAGAGTCTCCGATCGATGACAAGCTCTCGACAGTGCACCTGCAGGCGGGCCGCCGCATTGGGGCTGGAGCCCGGATACCCCTGCGGTTCCCAGAGCACCTGGAATGTTTTTTCTACCCGGGCCAGGTTGTTGCTGTTCGCGGGTCTAACGCGAGTGGGTCCTACTTTTCAGTAACCGAGGTCTTGGATATCCCACTGTTACCCCCGGCCGCATCTCCTGTCAACGTGCTCACAAAATACACGGTAGAAACCGCGCCAAACGGACTCAAGGTTTTGACGGCATCCGGGCCCTACACTTACCAGACAGACTTAGACTTTGCGCCGCTGGAGTATCTCATTTCGCTGATTAACGACCACATTAAACCTTCGGCTGTTGTACTGTTAGGACCCTTTGTTGACGTTTCGCATCCAATGGTTGTCGAGGGGAACTTTACTGTGCGCAACCCCCGCACAGGTCTAACTGATGACCTTGCCACGCTTGAGGGGCTCTTCAAGTCTGCTATTTCCGAGCGCATCAAGCGGATCCACTCGAACGTTGCTGTGGTCATGATTCCCCATGTCCGGGACGTGGCCGCTACTCACGGCGCGTTCCCCCAGCCACCACTAAGTCGCCGGGACTTGGGGCTACCAAAGAATGTGCACTGTCTCCCCAACCCGGCCACTTTTTCGCTTAACGAGGTGGTTATATCGGCGTCGTCTCAGGACGTGATTTTCGACATTGCGCGGACGTCGGTTCTTATCAACTCGAAGGAGTCCAAGATTGGAGCATCCATGGGGGCTCTTCTGGGCCAACGCTCACTGTACCCGTTATTTCCTGGGAGCACAGAAACCTTCAAAGTGGGGGAATTTGAAATTACAACAGGAAGTATGCTGGATGTGCCATACATGGGACTCGCCGAGTTTAACAAGGCCTTGCCCGACATTGTTATTTCGCCGTCACGTATGAAGAGTATGGCCCAAATCACAAGCAACGTCATCATGGTTAATCCTGGGTTTGCGTCTCGCCGTGAGAGTCCAGGCGAGTACGCCATTTTTTCAATTCATCCTTATGAGAGTGAGACCCAGCAAGTTGACGAAGACTACGTTACCAATGACGTCTACAAGCGTACTAGAGTAGAAATTGTAAAAGTATAATTACTATTTGTTTTTATTTTCTTAATATGCCTAGTTGTTTTTCTTGGCTTCAGTTGTCTTTGCAATATAAGACTCGACTGTAGCTTTAATTGCGGCGATGGCCTGGGCCTTGGGGTCCGAGATCGACTTCCATGCTTGCTCTTCGCTTGTCGGGGCTTCCTTGCGTTTCTCTAGGGTTGAGAGTTCAGGGAGGTTGGCAAGTTGAAGGGCCACAAAGTCTTTACGGATGAGGTAGTGCTCCTTTTGGTCAGCCACTTCTTCAGGCGCAGGGAATTTGGAAAGAACCAGGGCCGTGACACGGCTAAAGAGGAAGTAAAAGTGCTCAGCAAAGATGAGGGCAGCAAGCAAAATGCGAATGTCAACATTGACGAGACCAAAGCCGCCTTTGGAAAGGTCGGCAAACTTTTGGTAGGTGGGTCCGTACATAATGACGAGGGAGGTGGTGACGACGGTGCCGATCCAGGTTACGTAGCGCAAGTCGGAGCCCCAGGATCCAATTGAGTCGGTGCGTTTGGGGATAGGGCGACGCGTAAAGTAGACAATTTTGGCAGCGTCACCACGGAGCTCGAACCAGTTATTCAAGAGACCGGCCAATGGAGCCAGAGACCAAGCTACACCAAAGACATTGACAAAGGAAAACTGAAGAACCATTTCCTGGTACTCTGCGTCGACGCTAAACTCAGGCAGTTTGGAGCTGGCACGGACTTGCTCGAGATATTTTGATTCCTCAGGGGTATCTTCAAAGGTAGGGGTTCCCTTGGATAGGTACTGGTCAACCTTGTCAAGAGCCTTTGCTTGAAAGTATGGGAGGACATTTTCGGTAAAGGTGCTAATGATCTGGGCGGTGACCATCATGTAGAGGACCTGTTGTTCAAGACGGTTGCCATTGACCTGGTAGTTGACGCCGCTGGCAATATCTCTTCCCACAAAAGTGTTTACAGAAGTTGAGACAAAGTCAAGATGAGGGATGATCAAGTGGCCAAAGGGAAGGTAGACAAACGCAGTGAGGAACATTGATCCTGTGGAAGTGATGAAAGAAACAGAAAAGAGCTTTTGATTGAAGGAATAATCAAACGAGTCGTCAGTCTCATGGTTCTCCCAGTCAATGATTTTAAGAATGACCAAGCGGTAGATAGCAACGACGGTAGGAACTATGGCAGCCAGGACGACGGTAGGAATGAGCTTGAGAATAGGCTTGAATGGGCCATGGTAGACTTGGACAATAAAGATTTCAACGACAAGAGCAAACGATTGGAGTAGAAAGATTATAGCCAAAGCGCCGAGGACGAGGGGCACGGAGACGAGTTGTTTTGCTACACGGTGCCAGTATGAGTAGGTGGGGGAAATGACTCCAGTAACTTCGTTCATGGCAAAGCCGTCAGGTTTGAAAGCAGGGCGAGGGGTGGTGTGTGCGGAGTCGCCCTTGACGCCCCAGCGGAGAGCAAGGACGTTTTCCTTACGTTTCCAAAGGTGGATGAAGAGGATACCCCAGATGACGTTGAAAAAGCCAAAAAAGACTGAGTAGCAGCCGATAAAGAAGTGCATGAAGAAGCCTAAAAGGGCAGGAATAAAAAGGAAGCTGGTGTAGAAGTGGAGGTAGGCAAAGTAGAAGGCGACTTTTTCGCCGAAATGGGTACGCAGAAAGTCGATTTCCTCGTCGTCAATGTATGGCCGGGCCTTCCAGCGCTTGAGCCATTCGGCATTGAGGTCGGGGTCATTAAGAGGGAAGATTGAAGTAACAAAGGACCATTCACCAAGAGTTGGGGTAATGCCGAGACCCTTTTCGTACTTGGGGGAAGTGAGGAACTGGTAAACCAGGCGGAGTTTCTCAGCGGGAGAGATTTTAGAGTCGAGGTTTTCAATGGTCAAGTCCGAGCCCTTGGGGATGAGTCGCTGGACGCCGACTTGGTAGTCATTGATGCCGGCTTGGATGTGGAGAGCTTGCAGCAGCTCGAAGGGGGTTTTTATAAAGACAAAAACGGATCCTGGGTTTCCCTGGCGGATCTGGACGTAGAAGCCAGAGGAGACGAGAAGCGAGATGAGTTTTTCGAGGGTGGACTCATTGAGTTTTTCGTCTTTGAGGTCAGTTGAGACCTTAGCTTCAATGACATAGTCCGGGTTGAGTTCGGGCAAAGAGGGGCTGGAGGAAGAGCTTTTGGAGGTAGCCTGGGGTTTTGCA
The DNA here is from genome assembly GCA_900497715.1 of Magnusiomyces ingens NRRL Y-17630. Classification (NCBI taxonomy): domain Eukaryota; kingdom Fungi; phylum Ascomycota; class Dipodascomycetes; order Dipodascales; family Dipodascaceae; genus Magnusiomyces; species Magnusiomyces ingens. The sequence goes on from UIDE01000004.1 coordinate 153,686, forward strand.
GGCTGGGCGGGGCTGGGAGTTGCCGGGGAGGTTTGAAGAACAATTGGCTGAGGAGGAGACGCAGCGGTTTCCTTTGGAGGGACCGGGCTGTCTGCGGGACTTGCGGACATGGTGTGATTGTTGGGATATTTGGGGGAGGGGGATGGACGGGAAGAAAGAACGCGGTGGCAGGAAGGTTTTGTTTGGGAGTTTTGAAGGCGGACAGAGCAAAGTTGGAGGGCGGCTGAGAAGGGGCTGTGGGGGGGGGGGGGGGGGGGGGGGGGGGGGGGGGGGGGGGAATTGAAAGTACGAGGAAATGGGTGATGGAGAAGGGGAGTTGCAAATACCGGGAAGAGACATAAAGGGGGGTTTTGGCGGTTACCCTGACTTGGTTGGTGCCGGACAAAAATGTCAACAACATCAACCTCATCAACAACACCAACGTCGGTGATATAAAAAAGATCTTTAGCATTGGTCTAAGATATATATATTTCTATAATAATCAAAGTTAATCCATAATGGCATCTAGTCTAGTGCTGGATCCAGATGCATTGCATGATATCATGCTACAACCAAGTATGTTGAGCCTTCGACGACCCCATCTATCTGTACTAACAGTCTAGACGTGGAAGCCAAAATTGCAGCTCTACAGTCTCTCAAGTCTTTTGCAAAACGAAACCCCATCAATGTAAGAAACAATTTTTAAGCCATTGTATTGTCCTTTCTAACTTGATAGCTCTCGTATGCCCTCAGTTACTTTGAGACTCTGCGTTACGTCGTGGAGTCTTCAGACACCCAGCTGCACTCGCTCGCACATTCATGCAACGGGCACCTCATCAAGCGCATCATTACGCAGAACCCGTCATACCTGAGCGAGATCTTGGACGCTGCAGTGCCAATAGTGATTGACGGACTTGCCGACAGCAAGGGATCGATCCGGGCGTCTAGCATGAGCGTCTTCAAGGACGTTTGGATGGCATGTCCCGAGCGTGTGGACGCTCTAATCCGCGACCTGGGGCTCTCGAGTTCCAACGCAACGGTGCTCCTGGGCTGTCTGGATCTACTTATTTTCCGAATCACAAACACAACCAACGTCTCGTTCAAGCCATTTACGCTGCCGGTGGTTGCGCTGCTAAAGAACCCGAACCAAGAGGTGCGTGTGAGCGCCAGCAAGGTGCTGACGACGTTTTTCCGGGCGGCGCGAGAAGCAGCCAAGGAGGATCTGGCAAAGGAGCTTAGTCACCAAGGAGTAGATGTGGGATTGGCGGAAAATATTCTTAGTTCGGTCAACTACACTAGACGGTCCGTGTCTCCTGCGCCGGTAGGGTCGTCACCACCCCCGGCTCAATCCAAGGCGCTCAATATCGATTTTTTCCTACAGGACCCGCGGTACGAGATTGAGGAGTTGCCCAGCGAGTACTGTCACTCGGTGGATAGCTTTAAGCGAGAAATTAGCGCCATGGCCCCCTGTTTCGAGGGGAAGGAGACGGAGGGCAATTGGACGAAGCGCGAGGCAAGTGTAAACAAGCTGAGGGGATTTCTGCGAGGAAATATAGGGCAAGAGAATACGGATCAGTACTGTTTGGCATTGAAGGAGCTGTCTCAGGGGATCATCAAAGCAGCGTCATCTCTACGGACGGTTTTATCGACCAGTGCGTGTCAGCTAATCAAGGAGAGTTTCATGATTCTGGGCAGCAATCTGGATAGTGTTGCGGACATTTACCTGAGTGCGACCATCAAATTTGCGTCGCTTGCAAAGCGCATTACAAGCAGCAATGGTATGATGGCGGCCAGTGCGATTGTGGCCAAGTCGTCATACTCAATCAAGGCAATAAACTTGATTCAGGGGAGTTTAGGGGATAAGAATGCGCAGCCGCGGCTGTTTGCAGCAAAGCTAATTCGGCTAGAGCTCTTTTGCCATAAGACGATCAAGAGCATTGTGGATTCTACGGGGGGCCGCGAGATTATCGAAAAGTGCATTGTCAAGGGTCTTGCGGACGCCAACACAGGGGTGCGTGAAGAAATGAGGCTTGCGTTTTGGGCTTACAATGAGCTGTGGCCCGCACAGGCCGCGACGGCCGCGCATGGGTTCGATTTGTCGATCCGCAAGGGGCTTGAGCGGGTGAATCCGACAGGCAAGGCGCTGCCGTCCGGAGCGGCGACGAAGCAAAACAGTCGGCCGCAGAGTGGAGGACTGCGAGAGTTCATCATGCAGTCGAGAGAGCGCAACAGTGGGTCTCGGACGGAGATGCGACAAGACTCAGTGCAGAGCACTAGTGGGACGCGGCCCAGGCTTGGGATGCCTCAGCGGTCCGGAGTGCGTCGTGCTGTGGGCAGCAGTGGGAGCAATACGAGTGTGGGGAGCAACGGCAGCAGCAGTGGGGGGAGCATGTTACGGAGTGGGTCGCGGGACCGGTCGGTGAGCCAAACATTTGATGAGTCGAAGGTGAAGGCGCGCAATTTTAATGGCAGTTACGAGGAGCGCGGTGGTAGGGCTGCAGGGGTAGGACGGGCCCCCACGCCGGAGATGCCATTGAGCGAAGTTATTGTTGCGAACTTGTCGTCGAACCAGCCGAACCGGACGGAGGTTGGGGCAAAGCAGCTGCTGGAGAGTCTGGAGAATAAAACGAACGTTCCTGGGGTGGAGATGCTTTCGCGAGCGCTTCACCGGCTGTTTATCAACAAGCGCAAGGATCCTGCATTCCAGGCTACGATTTACAAGCTTGTGTCAGACGCCAAGGGGCTGGAGTACCTGTCGCAGGTGTTTTCGCCGACGGAGCTTGCGCTGTCTGTGATTTACTCATGTCCGAGCTCGGCACAGGGGTACCCGATTGTTGAGCGGGTGCTAAGGGAGGTCGATGCGGAGAAGCGGTTATCGCTCGTGACGTATTTGATTTCGCACCGGCGGGACGTGGTTGGAGCAGGCGGGATTGGGGCTGACTTGTACACGCTCAAGTTTCTTGAGGCGGTGGAAAAGGATTGTAAGCAGATAGAGATGAATGATGAGGTTGTGGAGAATATCAAGCTGCTGACGCTGTACCTTGGGGTGGATAAGGAGAGCGAGGTGAGTAAGGTCTTCGAGAGACTGAAGAAGGATGTTGGGTATGTTGTGTTGCCCGAGAATGTGCCTATCCCCGAGACTCCGACCGAGTCGCTGGATGTGGAGATGGAGGATGGTGACGCTGGAAGAGAAGAGGAAAAGCCTCAAGAGCCAATACTCGACGAGTCGGTATCGAAGCTTGCCATAGCCGGGTTTACGGTTGGTACGAACAAATGGGAGAGTTTTGAAACACAAGGTGAGTACACATGGATTTTGATTGTTTACAAAAGGGCAATAAGACTGCAAGCAATACCTATTGTGTGGTGGCCTAAAAAGGGAAGAACATAGCTAACATTAACAAATTAGTTCATAACGCTACGATTGCATTGCAGCAGCTGACGCCGGTAGAGACCCCTCCTGAAACATATGCAGGGTTGTTTACAAAACTACGCAGCCGGGAAATAAGCGAGCATGAATTCAACAGCTTGATTGCGCTAGTACGAGCCGGCAAGGAAAATAGGGAGGAGACAGGGGAGGGAGCAGAAGTGGTGCGAGAGCTGGTTGCATATGTTGACGGGGGCGTCGTGCCTGTGGGGAAGGCAAAGAAGGTGCTTAGTGTGCTTGGGAGTGTAGATGAGCGGGACTTTGAGGGGCTGGAGGCAGGGATGTTTCGGTTGGTTGTGAAACTTCAGGAGGTTGAGGGGGGAGGCGGGGAGGAAGAAAAAACGACCGGGGGGACGCTGGGCAAGTACATTCTGATGCATGGAGGCGAGCACTTGCTGGGCCAAGTGAACAAGACGCTGGATGAGGAGAGGTTTGGGGCGATGGTTGGGCGCTGTGTTGACGAGATATTGGAGCGGCAGCTGGAGAGTGGCCAGGAGCGGAGCCTGGAGATGTGTTACAGGTACCTTGACATGTTGTTAAAGCAGAAACAAGTTGTTGGTGATGGCGAGAAAGAGGCCGGGAAGATACAGGAGTTGGACATAGGGAGTGTAATGGAGGGCGAGGGCCACGAGCTGAAGAAGGTGGGACAGGCGCTGAGTCGGGGGCTCAAGCTGGAGCAGATGCCGCTGGTGCGCAAGCTGTGCTACATGGTACTGCAGACGCTTGCGAGGGAGTATCGGGGGACGGAGCGGGCGCGGGAGTTTGAGGAGCAGGTTGTTGGGTTGCTGGATGACAAGTCGGCGAGGTTGCTTGAGTACATTTCGAGTGACGCGGCAGGATTTAAGTGATTGAGGAGGGTACGGGTCTACGAGTATTGGGGAGAGTATGTATTTGGATATATTTTAAAGAGCGTCAATGGTTGTTTGAAATAACTACGTAATTTTGAAATGTAGAAGAGGCATTTTCGTGGTATTCGAGAGATACCAAGAGTTGATGTATCTGGGAAATTGTTTAGTTAATTTAACTGGAATGTTTATATCAAGGGGTTGGCAATTCTTTTTTAAATGGTACCTTCCCGTTAGAAGGGCTGGGGTGGGTTTTTAGCGGAATGTTGAAAAAAAAAGTTTGGTTGGGAGACAACGCGCGCAGGCCTGTTTGGGCAAAGAAAGGGGGTGGGGGGAACTATGGGAAACGGTGGAGGCCAAAGTGGGACATTTTGAACGGGATCGAACAATCGACACAATTGGGCTTACTGGGAACTTTTTAGAGTCAATGTCTTTGGATTTACATGTTATCATATTCCAGCACCACCTTTCAAACTCGTCTGTTGATCGCGCCAGACACAAATCCCACCACGCCGACGGCCCGATTAGGCAATTTGTTGACGATGAGAAACGTCAGCCGTATGCGCCATTCAGGTACCGCGCAGCGAGGGCAGCCTAACGCGTGAGCGCGCCAGAAATGGCCGAGAAGCGCAGGCACTCATTTCGGGTGCGTGCGTGTCGCAGGAAATCAACAACAGGGGCTGCGCGTAAAGCAATTTGGTGGCTTTAGCAGTAGTGAAAAAAGATGACGAAATGGAGTCCCAAATATGTCCCTAGAAAAAGGGGGGGCAGGAAGTCAAATAGAGACAATATGGAATGTTCCATATTATCGCTATATATATATAAATATTCTGGTAAATCCCCCTTCCTTTGCAAAAGATATTTCAAGACTACCCGGCACGTACTCCAAATTTTTGACACACGAAATCCAGCAAGAGTCTCTTCTCTAAGTCCCAGCAATTAGGTCTCACAAACTTACCAGCTAGACACAGTCTTTTGTTTCTATTCCAGTCACTCGTTTATCTTCTTCTTCACTCGTTTACTTTTTTTTTTCTTTCTTTTCTCTATTTCTTGAACATCGAAAACGCTGGCCGTTTATTTGCACCTTAACCCCAAACCCAGCCCAAAATGAAACCCTCAATCTTGATCGCCTCCCTCGCGCTGTGCTCCGTTTCTTCCGCCAGCCCCCTCTCCTACATCCAGTCCCTCTTCCACCGCGCAATCAACTACTCCCCAGACCCGGCCCCCTATGAAGCCCCCCACTTCAAGCGCTCCGGCTTCGCAAACGACACCACAACCACCCTGACCTCCACCCGCTTCGAGACGCTTTATGCCACCATCACCGTCGTCCCGCCCGCAACTTCCACCTCGGCCTCCCAGGTCACCGAGGTCTCCACCATCGTCACCCCGGAAATTAAAACCATCTACGTCACGGGCTCCGACGGCAAATCCACCCCCGTCTCCACCGTCGTCGACGTCACCTCCACCATCGATGTCACCTATACTCTCTTCAAAACAATCACCACCCAGGCCACGGCTACCGCCACTGGCGAAGATCAGGCCCAGGTCGTGACCGTCCCCTACGACGAGGCCGAGGACGCCCTCGCCTCCATCGCAGCCGAAGGCGCCACCGCCCACTTCAACGGCAAGTACGTCTTCGATGCCACCCAGACCCTCACCGTGACTGTCGCTCTCCAGGAAACCTCCACCCCGGTCGAGACCGTGGTGGTCGAGACGTCCACGGGCTCTGTGACGACGGAACGTGTTACTTACACCCTTTACTCCACATACACGCCGCTCCAGACCCAGACCTTGACCGTCACCAAGATCCAAACGCGCACGGCGTCCGCAACGTCTTCCAAGAAGGGCTTTGTCGTGAAAAACGCCTATCTTAACGACACTGCTGCCTACCAAACAGACGATCTCGCCACTGCCACCCCCACTGAAGAACCCGTCTTCTATAGCACTCAGACCCTGGTCACCGCCAGCACCATCACCGCCACACAGACGCGTACCCTGACCGCCACCATTGTCCGCACCGTCACGTCCACGCAGTCGGACGGCTCGCCCGCTGCGGTTGAGACCGTGACCAACCCCTACGTGTACGTGACGACCGAGACCGTGACCTCGACCCCGACCTCGACCATTGTGCAAACGCTGACGCTCACGCGCACGGCCACTCTTGTTTTGAGCACGTCCGTCTCCTCCACGCCCGAGGTGTACACCGTCACGGTGACGCCCACGACCGATGCCTCTGCTGCTTCCGAGAGCGCTGCTGCAGACGTCTCCCAGGAGCCCATCACCATCACCACCACCGTCTATGCGCCGGTATCCGAGACTCTGACGCAAACCAAGTACATCACCCTGACGGTCAGCAAGACGCTGACTGCGTCTGACTCGTTAGCCACGGGGTCTGCGTGGAATAATGGCACGGCCACAGCCACTCAGATAGTGTACAGACACCGTCATGCGCTGAGACACTAGACGAGGAGGAAGGAATAAAAAGGGGGTATCTACTATGATTTCTTTGTTTTTGTTTGTCTCTCGTTAATTGTCGAGAGAAAAGTTAGATATTAGAGACCTTTTTTATAAAAGAATATAGATTTTGTTTTGTTCAGTATTGATAAATTAAAAGTTCCGTTTAGAGATGTTAGATGTTAGGTTAATAATGATCACGTGATGGCGCAATATCATGTTACATTTTTTTAATTGCTTTACAGCCAAAAAAAAAATAACAGCCAGTCCCCGACCGGGTATTAGCAAAAAGAATCAGCATTGGGAAAAAAAATCATCATGGTATTTATAAAAAAACGTTTCTGTACAAAAAAAAGTAAATGGAGGCAAAAAAAAGAGAGGAGGCAGTAAAAAAAATAGTAGTAGTCATAGAATGAGAAAGAAAAGATAAAGAGAATCCCGCTCATTTTTTCTTCTAAGCAGCACCAGCAACTACCGAGCTTGCTGCGGCAGCCTCAGCGGCAGCAGTAGCAGCAGCAGCAGCGGCAGCAGCCTCCTCTTCCTCCTTCTGACGTAACGCCTGCTCGGCCAGCTCGCGGACCTTGATTCTGTTCTTCATGCCCTCGAGTTCGCGGGCCTCGAGTTCCTCGGGCGTGGGCGCGGCGATGCTCATTTGCTGGGCCTCGCGCTCGAGGCGGGCGCGTTTCTCGGCGCGCGCGGCGCGCATGCGGGCAAGCTCGGCCTGAAGCTCCTCGGGGGTCTTGGGGATGCGGTGCAGGGTGCTGGGGTCGGGCCAGAAGTTGGGCACGTTGAACTTCTCGTGCGTGTCGTTGCCGACCCAGATCATGGTTCCGATCGGGAACGTCACGCAAATGGCGAACTTCATGATTTCCAGGTTCGTGCCCTGCATGCGGAAGTTTTTGAAGAATCGGAACATGGTTGGTTGTTGGGATGTGCAAGTGGTGGTTGTGGTGGTGGTGTATGAAGGGAAGAAGAAAAAGGAGGATTTAAAAGGGTTAAAAAAAATGAGATTTTTGACAAATTCCGGAAAACGTAAAAGCCGCATGGGGTTTGCCTTTGTGTCACGTGATATTGTTAATTTGTTACAAGTAATTAATGTTGATAGATTTTTTTACTTATAGATAATGGGCATTTAGCGTAGTGGCTATCGCGTCTCCTTCGCATGGAGAAGGTCACCGGTTCAACTCCGGTAATGTCCAAAGTTTATTTTTTTAGCTTTTTAACACTATAAAACTTAATAATTAAAATAAATAATAAAATACTTTAAATAAACGTTAATTTTTTTATTTTGCATTTTAATCTATTATTCTATAAGTCTAATGTTTATTTTTCTCATCTTGTATATCTATCCAAGAAACCAATTCACCTCCTAATAATTGCCATTCTTTAAACCGATCGTCGGGTCTTAATACGATGAAATGTCGTATTGCCCATCCTCCCCCCTTTTCGGTATCCACAAAGACGTACCATAGATAACGGTAACTATAATAATTGGAGAGGGGACGTTCTTCTATAACCCCGTAATCCCGGGGATGGCAGGGGGAGGCTGAGTGCAGACAGTACTTTTTAAGGCACCTCGCGAATCACGGCAATTTATAGTTGACTGCGTTGTACCCGACTTGTTTTTTTTTTTTTGAGAGGAACCCGCACACCTCTGGGGCTCTTCAATGGCTTTCGTTTCCGTCTTCTTTTCCAAAATGGCTACACCACAATAAACTTGCGCCTGTTTTGGCGTTGGATGTGGGGGCGATTGACCTGTTCTGTGACCAGCAGAGGCGTGAGAATGAGCTTGATCGAGAGCGGCACGGCGACAATGACAAAAGAAAACGGGTCCATTATGATCGTGTAGAATAGAAGCGAGCGTGTGTATCAAAGTAAAAGATGTTTATTTTAAATGTCCATAAACCGATATTGACGGATTTCCTCTTCTATTTATTTAAAAAAATTTTCCCCCTTTCTTTTTCCCCGTTAGCTTTTCTTGGCCATTTACTTATCAACTACTTTGGACTGTTGCTGCACCTGCCATGTCTGCTGTGCCTGCTGCCGCTTCAATTCTTGCGGCCGGCATTTCCCGTGAGAGGCTTAGGCGGTACACCTTTGTAACTTACGGATCCTGGGGCTTAGAGCTTCAATAATTTGCCATCGGAGTTTCCATAAAAGAGGGTTTTCATATTTTCATAGAATATCGTAAATTTGTTGTACGAAATGCCTCCCTTGTTTCAAAGAGACCAAGAGGTTTTAGGATATAACAATAACCACAGTTAAAATAATCGCCCTGCTGCCGTACAAAAAAAAGGGCTGTGCTTATCATCTTCTAGGCACTTTTCAAACAAAAAGAGACAAAATACCAAAAAGTCCCCTCCCTTTGGCGTCTAAAACTTTTCTTTTGTTCTCATACATCTTATAAGATAACCCTCCCCTATTTTAACACTCTTGGGTCCTCCCTCTAAAAAACCCAACTCTATCATGAGGTTAACCGTTTACAAATTACCGCAACACCATTTGGTCCGCTGAACGCCCAGCCGTATCTGGCTAGCTCTGTGACAACTCCAGCCGCGCATTACCTAATTGTTGTAACAATCCTAGCCGTGCCATTACGTAACTTCTTACCATATTTTTTTATCTCCTAAATGTAAAATTTTTCACATCAAAACCCTCCGCCCTTAAAAAAAAATTGTAAATCCTTTTTTTTGATCCAACACACTTCTTCTTCAACTATCCTCAATTAAACCCCCCCAATCTATTCTCTCCCTATCCATCCCTCCTATATACCGTTTAAAAAATGTCCGACGACGTCATCTGGCAGGTCCTTAATGACCAGTTCTGCTCATTCAAACTAACCACGGAAAAAAAACAAAACTTCTGCCGCAATGAATATAACGTCTCGGGCTTGTGCTCGCGCGAAAGCTGTCCCCTCGCAAACGCCCGCTACGCGACCGTGCGCAACGTCAAGGGCCGCCTCTATCTCTACATGAAGACCGCCGAGCGCGCCCATCTGCCGCGCAAGTGGTGGGAACGCATCCGCCTCTCCACCCGCTACTCCTCTGCCCTCGCTCAGGTCGACGAGCACCTGAGGTTCTGGCCAGAGTTCTTGGTCCACAAGTGTAAGCAGAGACTCACTCGGCTGACCCAAGTCGCCCTGGCCGAGCGGCGGCTGGCGCTGGCCCGCCGCAACGGCGAGGAGGAAACCCGCCTCGTCCCCATTGCCCCCAAGGTCGTCCGCAGAGAGCGCGGCAGAGAACGCAAGGCCCTGGCCGCTGCCAAAATCGAAAAGGCAATTGAAAAGGAGCTGCTCGAGAGATTAAAGAGTGGAGCCTATGGACAACAACCCCTTAATGTCGACGAAAAAATCTGGGCCAAGGTCCTGGGGAACATCAAAAAAGAACAGCAGGAAGATGAAGATGAGGAGGAAGAAGAGGAAGAGGAAGAAGAAGAAGAAGAAGGTGCAGAGGTCGAATTCGTCGAAGATGATGACGACGACGAGGAAGAGATGGTCGATATGGAAGATCTCGAAAAATGGCTCGGCAGTGAATCCTCAGAAGAAGTCTCAGATAGTGACTCCGAATCGGAAAGTGAATCGGAGAGTGAATCGGAAGATGAAGAGCCTCCAGCAAAGAAACGCAAAACTACCCAACCTCCCAAACCCAAACTGCCCGCTACAAAGAAAAAGACCCCGGCTCGTCCTACAAAGACCCGTGGCAATAAAAAACACATTGAGCTCGAGTATGAAGAAGAACGGGAATCTTCGCGCCCTCTTGTATCCAATTAATGCATTTTTAAAAAATATATTTCCTTTTTTGTTGAATTGTTTTTATCGGTTGTAAATTTAATATACAAATACTCTTTTCTTTTCATTATTATATACTTTTAAAAATTAAAAAAAATCTTCTATAACTCATCTTTCTAAAGTACCCTCAAAGCACATGGTTATGCCCCCCAGCTCCTTCTACAATCTCTTCCACAGACGCCTTGGCCGCTCCTCCAAGCCCCGCCGTCAAAATGTGCGACAACCCGGCCACCGGCGCGGAAACCGTCCGCGTCACCGCCAAAATCACCTCCAAGATCATCGACACCTGGTGCAACAGCCACAGCAGCGCAAGAACCTCCAGCACAATCACCGTCGGATACAGCATCGGCACCGTGTCCGCAACATTATCAATCGGCCGCAGAATCACACTCAGCTGCGCAATCCGCCGAATCGCCGTAAACACCCCGCGCAACACAGGCCCGCTCGCACCACCAAACGCAGCCGGCATCTCTCCTGATCCTGCTTCCTCCGTATTCACTCCAAACCCATACACCGGCTTCTGCTTCGGCGTCGCTTGCTTCGACATGATTACCGACGGAGACGCCATCGACCTTGGAACCGTCCGTGGCGTATTGCCAACCGTCGTCCCAGCCTTGCTTGCTCCGGGAGACATCTTCGCTCCCCCGCTAAACATCTGCTTGATCTTCGAAAACGCTGGAGACCGCTGCGCCTTCAACGCCGCCGCCTCCAAAACCCCAGGCGTGCGCGGCCCTGGCCCAAACGTCCCCCCTGGCCCCGCAAACCCAGGTACCGGCGACCCGATCCGCGACCGGTCCACCATCTCCATGTCCACGTCGCCCTGCCGCGTATACTGCGTCGGGTCAATAACCCGCAGCGGCACATTGGCAATTGGAATCCGCACCTTGATCTGCGAACTGGCCGGAGTCCCTATTGCCCCAGGCACTGTAGTCGCCGTATGCGCCGACGACGCCGGCCTAGTTGCTTGAGAAACTCCTGTCGTACGAGACCGCGTAGACTGCGACGGTGACGACATGATAGACTCCGATTCCGTCGAATAGGACGACCCTGTTGCTGACGAAGTCGTCGACCCCGAGTAAATAGACGACGCTGCCTTATGACTATTTGCCGCCGTCTCAATTGCTCGTAAATCGGGATTGGCCCGTAGATACCGCGCTGCAGACATTTCCGCCGCCTGCTTGGCCGTCAGCACCTGACTCGACGGCAGCGTCGGCCTCAAGGTCGCCGTAATTCCTCCCACCGTCTCCGTCGCCCATCCCTCAATGGCGGCACGCTTCGAGAGCCACGAATTGTATAGCATCCGCCCCGTATTTTCTTCCGACTCCATGGCCTCCTTCTTGGCCTGTGGGTGTCCCGTAGACTCTTCCTTCTTCTCCGCCGACCGCGCCTGCTGCTCCAGCGGCACTTTAGGAGGTTTGGCCGGCCCAACATCGAATCCGTGCACGGGGGGTTCCGGAACCCAATCTCCCTTGGCCACGGGCACTCCCACAGGGTCCGATAAAACACCATTACGGACCTTAGAGTAAGGCACCTCCACCACGAGCTCCCCGCGCCGTGAGTACAGTGACATGGACTTTTCGGTAGGGGCTCGCGCACGCCGTCTCCCAGATGACACTGCGGGCATCATTGGCGCGTACTCAAGGACTTCTCCCTCTACATTCGAGTGTCTTCTGGTTTGGGAAGGTTGTGGAGATGACAAAGACGCGTCAGGGGCTACGACGCGTACGCCCTTGGGACCATGCAAAGCAACCTTTTTAGGTTTGGCAGCAACATCCATAGGTAATTTCGTCGACGAATCCTTCGGAGCACTTTTGATGGATGCTTTGGTTGGTGCTGCCACTGCTGCAACTATTGGCGCTATCTCATGGTGTTCCTTAGTCTTGATTTGTTGCACGGGAGTCGACACTATTGGCTCGGGAGGAGCCGCTGGCTTCAAGTCACCCAAAAGCTTGTCGTCATCAGTATAGTCCATGGGTACAATAGGAATCTCCATATGGTTGCCAGTCCCATCAGGATACTGCATGGGCGCAAACTGCGGTCTAACCGCAGGCAAGTCATATAACGGCGGCTGCACGTAATGGTTCGGGTTGTTTGGGTGCGGGCCGGAGGCTTCCATCTGCCGCTGTTGCGCTGCCTGAGACTGGGGGTGCTGCGAATCCACAATGCGAATGTTGTTTGGGGGTGGATGCGCCGATGTTGTCCCGTTCATGAGGAGGTTAACGGGGGCAACCAGTACCTTGCCAAACGACGTGAGCGGTTTCTTGAACGGGTACCCGTTGGAGTGGTTCGGGTTGTGTGTTCCTGCTGTTGCCAACGTCCCTTCGGCTTGAGCTGCTGCTCCCTGGGTCGCGGCTGGTTCTGTGGCCGCAATAGCATTGACCGCAGATGGGGCAGGCGGGAGCGCCTGCTTAACGGCCTCAGACTTTGGTTTTTTGTGTTTGTTTGAGTTGATTTTATTGTAGCGGTCCCTTAGAGCCTTTGCTGAAAAATGCGAAACTTCGTTGCCACTCATTTTTCCAGAGCTTTTAGAGCTGGGAGTTTCAAATACTGCTGCCTCGGGCTCGGCTGTAGAGTTCGGTTGGTTGAAGAGAGGGTCCGGTACAAGTAGCTGGTCAGCTGTGGTTTTGGTGGTTGTGGAAAACGCGTTTGCCTGGTCTTCCAAATTCGTCACCACCTCGTCGCGTGCGGCTGCACTCAGGGGGGAGGAGCTCTCCTCAGCACTATCTTCTTCAGCCGCCGCCGCATACCTAAAACTAGGCTGCACCAACTCGGGTTCGGCAGACTGCACGGGTACGGTCGACTCAGATATAAATGACTCGGGTCCGCTCGTTGTCACTGTGTTCACAGACTCCGAAGCCGCGTCCCCAGGAAACTCCTCGCCATCGGGCAACACGTTCTCGGTGCCGATAACCTCGCGATACATGCTCAAGGGGTAAAACGTCGAAGACGCCGAGGAAACATATCGCCGGTGCATGCCTGTATGTGGAGATTCCATGAGGGACGAATCCGATTGAGCCCGAGTCCGTGATCTAGACCGTGACCTAGACCTCGACCCTGAACGCGGCCCAGGTTTCGATCTTGATTTTGAGCTTGACCGCGACGACCCGGACTTGGGTCTCGAGCCGGTAGCATACGCGGGGTTGGGTAGCGGAAGCGCCATAGCATCTTCTATCGGGGGGTCGTTTTCACCAAGCTGCTGCTGCTGGTCAAGAGCAACAAGGCTCGCTAGTGTTGGCTGTTGACTCGTAAAATACAGCGCGTCATGTGCCGACGTATGTGCCGTGTGCAAGCTCGTGGAGCTTGAGTTGTCGGATCGTAATGACCGCGGGGAATCGGAAACGCCAACAGACCGAGCCGACCGGGGAGATTCTGAGGCTGAGCCTCCAAAACTCGTCAAACTGCTCGAGGTGGCCGCATTTTGATAGTATTCGGAGGAGCCTAGCGATGGCATTGACGTGTTGGGAGGCCCATTCTTGCTGCTGCTGCTACTGTTGCTGCTCATGTACCCCCCGGCCGAAACTGCTGATCCATAACCCGAGCTAAGACTCGAAGCGCTGTTGTTATAGCTGTTGAGCCCGTATGCTGTAGAAGGATTCAGTGACGATGCAGATCCGCTAGTTATTTGCTGTCGCTCGGAATAAGGTGCCGGAAGGTAGCTTTCCTGTTCAAGTCGTTCTTGTTCCAGCCGCTGTTGCTCCAGCTGCTGTTGCTCCAGTCGTTGTTGTTCCAATCGCTGCTGTTCCAACCGTTGTTGTTCTAATCGCTGCTGCTCCAGCCGTTGTTGCTCCAATCGCTGCTGCTCCAGCCGCTGCTGTTCCAAGCGCTGCTGCTCCATACGCTCCCAGGCCTCCTTTTTAGCACGTTGTAGCTGCTCTAAAGGTATTCCCTGAGCAGTCACCGCCATAATATCACCGTTAGGCAGATCGCTCACCTTCCAGCGCATTTTTTTCCGATCCTCCTCCTCTTTTTCCCTGATCCGATTTTGTTTTTGAATCAACCGCAGGTTTTGGTCATATATCGAAAAATATTTTTGGGGTCCTTTGTTTCCTGCCAATACTTCATTCGCAGCCTCCGGGGGCAGCTTCAGTTCCACGTAGTTACCACCACCTCGCGCTGCTTCCGAAGCCCATTTCCGTTTCTGCTCATACACCTGTGCCGCATACTCCGCCTCGCCAATCTGCTCGTCAATTTGCCGCAGAAACTTGTCGTTAGCGCGCTGTTGCGCCAGTGGCCGCAGCCGGTTCCGGTTACGCGCCTGGTCCCGCAGCTGTCGCGTGTACCGTGCCGCGTCATACTCATCGCCCCAGTCAGCCTTCACCAAAGAGTCGTGCACAACAGTTAAATCCGAGGAAGGCTGCAGCTCTCCATATGTCGTGTAAATAGTTCCAAGCACCCCTGTGGGCCGGAAATCTTGAAAGTCGCTGGCTCCCCCAATGCTGCTGGTTCCACCACGCGTGTACGTGGTGTCTTGTCCTGTGGTGTACACCGAACGTGAGTCCGTGCCGTCACCATAGTTGAAATTGTAGGAACCTTCGGATGATGAGTTCGAAGGCCCAGTAGCCATTGGAACAGCTTCATTTTTCTTTTCAGGCCCCTCCTTTTTGAATAGCCCAGAAAGTTTAGCCATTGCGGGGTTTTTTTTGGTATGTTTGGGGATTTTATTTTTTTGTTTACTTTGTTAGAAATGTTGTGGTGAGGATGTATTAAAATCTCAATTACAACACCGAGAAAAATATAAACTCAAATACAGATCTTGCACGTGATGATGATGGTCCTATTTTTTAAAACCACGCGTACCGGCCGTCAAAAACAACGGGTCCGGGTCCTAGGGTGGAGTGCCCATGCAGAACCCGGACCATAGGCCACGAAGTTTCGCGAAGAATAACGCGTGCCCCTCCTTCTTCCCACCCACTAGCCAGCTCCTCTAGCGTCAAAAGTGGGTCCCCTGATCCGGCACGCGGAACGTCCTGTGCCCACAACACTACCGACGCGAGCTTCCAGAAAAAGGCCTCGGAGAGAGCAGCTTTTAAAAGTATTTGGAGATCTGCTAATACTTTGTCTTTGCCTTCTGATTCCGCCTTGACACGTAAAATGGCCAGCTTGTCTCCCGCAAAATCCAAAGTCCAAATCATGGACACCGCCCCAGCTTTGGCCCCAACTCGTCGCACAGGTAGCAGCTCAGGCGCAAGCTCCGGGCGCATTAATGGGGCTAAATATTGCATCCGAGCATAAGTCATGTCATGCACTTCATGCGAAGGTACAATTGCTGCTCGCACGCATCCATCGCGCTGGGCAAGCGCCTGCACCTGCGCCCCAAAACCGGCGCAGTCGAGCTCCGCAAAAGCTTCAACGTCAGCAATTTCGAGCCACTCAACTTGAGGCGCTTCAACAGTTTTATCTGTGGGGATTTGCAGCTGTTCAGCACACGTCAAAACATATCCAAACATGCTATAGTATGCTCCAACATCGGACCACAGAATAGAAAACGCTTGCGTAACTTGCTCGTGAGCCACAACCGGATCAGCGTCAAGTATATCGTCGAAAAGCCTCGCAAACTCTCCCCCAGTACCTTTATCAAACTCACCAACAATGTATTCCAACATTCGCCTAGCATGGCCTCGACCGCGGTGTTCCTCAGGAGTAAAAACAGCCCCAACAGTGTGGCTTAGAGTAGAACGGATGGGCTGGCCTCCAATGCTGTAAATTGCTGGTCGTGATAAGGTTTCGCAAGTTGAAACAACTTGCCAGCCATTTTCACCCAATTCCTCGGCAATCCAGTAAGCCAACCGGCCTCTGGCGCAGGGTTTCTGGCTACCCAGTATCTGCTCCCGCTTCAAATACTGTTCAACAGTCAACCCTTTACCCCAAGCAGCATGGTTTGCCCGGTGGCTTTCTCTTACGCTGGCTCCCTCAACTCTATATACTCTAAAATCCAAAGTCATTGATGGTTGAAAGAAATAATAAAAAAAATTTTAAAATGCCATTACATTGGTTTAGTAAACCGTCCAGTTAAATAAATTACCTAATTAGTATAAATCAATAAAAAATAAAAATAAAATCTCTACACCTTGGGCGCATCTTCCATCTTGGCTTTGCCAGATTTGATCCACTCTGGGTCAATCAGCTTATCGCGGGCCTCCCAAAGTAGCTTATACGAAGTCTTGATGGTACCCTCCGAAACGCCCGCTCTATCTGCAATCTTAGATGCAGTCTGAGGGTTACCAAACAAGCCGGATGCAAAATAAATGGCGGCAGCAGCAATGGATGTTGGTGAGCGGCCGGCCAGCGTACCCTCTTCCTTTGTGCGGCGAGCAATATGTTCTGCAGCGCGCGTAATTTGCGACGAAAGCCCCAAGTGCGAGCAGAAACGGCGCATGAGGTCTTCGGCCGTGGTTTGCAGAGGCTGGTACTCCTCCGAGGACATGTGGGAAGGCTTGATGCCCAGGTCCAGCAAGAGTTTCTCCATGATTTTGAACGTGCGGCCAATCTCCTTCTTGGGCACCGAGGTCAGCGCGCACATTTCACGAAATGTTCGAGCAACGCCTGAGTGTCTGCATGCCAGGAAAATGGCGGCCGCCATCAAGCTCTCTGTTGATTTGCCTTTGAGCTTCTTGTCTTCATACGAAAGCTTATACGCCTGCTTGGCTGCGTCCTGGACCATTTTGGGCAACGAGTAGGCTTCACACATTTGCGAGATGCGCGAAAAGGCGTCCTGCAACGCCGTATCCTTACGGTCGTGCGCTGAGCGGTTTTGTGTCCGGCTCAGGTCGCGCCCCAAAGTTGATCCAGGCGCTCCCGATGCAATGAGCGTGTCAAGCTGGTTGTCGTCAAGAAGCGGGTTTCCGGCATCTCCCACACGGCTCGGGTCGTCATTACCCTGGTCGTCGTTGGAAAAGGTACGCCACTCAGACCGTGTGTCCACCACCCGGTCTCCCAGCACGAGCCCGCAGTTGCCACACACCACGTCGCCCTCGCTGAAACGCTCCACAAGATCTGGAGGTGAGATCTTACATTCTGGGCACTGGAGAAGCACATTCAGGTTGGGGCGAAAGCCCGTTGTAGTTGCGTTGGGTCTCGAAGCGACAGACATGGTTGAGGAAGAAAGGAAAGTGGGAAAAGGGTGTGGTGGCTGCGGAGAAATTCTTATATGCTGTGAGGTAAAGGACTTTTAATCTCTAGCATGAAAAAGAAGGTTGTGGAAAATTAATGTAATGATTAGTCATTTAATAGTCAGATCAGATGACCGTCATGTGACACATTTTGTAAAATGATCACGTGTTGATTATATAATTTTTTTGTGTTTTTCGGTCCTAAAAAAATTTTTTTTTTCAAAAAATCATCGCGATTTTTTTTTTTTTTTTCAAATTCTCACCAAAAAAACCCAGCTTTTCTTGTCCTTTGGATAACAAAACAAGTTTATTTACTCCAAAATGGCCAGCAAAGTTAAAAGTAAGTCACCCCTTTTATATAACCTATATCCTTAGCTAACTTTTACTAGAATCTAAAAGTAAACGTGGAACAACCCGCCTGAGAGAAGGTATCAAGAAAAAGATCGCTGCGCATAACCGCAAGCAGCGCAAGCTATCCAAAAAGGACCCCACATGGAAGTCGCGTCACCCCCGAGACCCCGGTATTCCCAGCTCGTTCCCATTCAAGGATAAGATTCTGGAAGATATTGAAGAGAGCCGTCGTATAGATGCCGAGCTCAAGGCCCAGCGCCGCGAAGAACGACGCCAGGCACTCGTCAATGCTGGCGAAACCAACCCCGAATCCATTGAAGCCCAGTTGGATCAAGAGGAAAGACAAGACAACTCGACTCGTCTTGCAGCACTGCTTGAATCAGCTCAAGCTGCTGCCGATGAGTTTGACAGTGATGAGGAGGACGAGGACGATGACGAAATGGATACCGAGGATGTGGAAGGTGTTATTGACATTGAAATTGAGGATAATGATTCCAAGGATAGCTCACGCAAGGCCTTCGATAAGATCTTCAAGGCCGTGGTGGACCGCTCAGATGTCATTCTATATGTGTTAGATGCTCGTGACCCAGAGGGTACTCGCTCACGCCAAGTCGAGCAGGCCGTGCTGGCAAAGCCTGATAAGAGACTGCTATTTGTGCTCAACAAGATTGATTTGGTCCCATCAAACGTTCTTAAGCAATGGCACTCTGCTCTTAAGCTGAGCTTCCCTACCCTACCGTTGGCCGCAGATAAGGCTGCTTCCAACGCCGTCACGTTTGTCCACAAGGGCTTGACGCAGCAGTCCACTGCATCCGCGCTGCTCCAGGCCCTCAAGGCTTACGCTGCCAAATCCAATCTTAAACGCTCCATTACCGTCGGTGTTGTGGGTTATCCCAACGTTGGCAAGTCCTCCGTCATCAATGCGCTGCTTTCTCGTCATGGTGGATTCAAGCGTGCGTGTCCTGTCGGTGCCCAGGCTGGTGTTACCACTACGATTCGCCAGGTCAAGATTGACAATAAACTGAGTGTGTTGGATTCCCCTGGAATTGTGTTCCCTGCAGTCGAGACTGCCAAAAAGGGTAGCACACCTGTGGACGAACAGTCCCGACTAGTGCTGCTCAATGCTTTACCCCCCAAACAGATTGACGACCCAGTTCCAGCAGTCTCGCTACTACTGAAACGCATTTCCAAGAATGCAGAGCTGAGAGAACGCCTGATGGCCATTTACAAGCTGACCCCGCTCAATGATTCTTCCTTTAACTCTCTCGTGACAGATTTCCTTGTACAGATTGCTCGCAAGAAGGGTCGTCTGGGTAAGGGTGGTATCCCTGATCTCAAGGGTGCTGCACATGCTGTTATTGTGGACTGGCGCGACGGCCGCATCCCCGGTTGGACACTCCCCGATGCTTCTGCCCTTGAGCCCCAGATCCCTGAAACCAAGTCTGATTTGGTGATTGCACCCAGTGGAGCCAAGGAAGAGAAGGTGATTGTAACCGAATGGGCCCAAGAATTTAGCTTGGATGGCCTATGGGACGGCAATTTCGGAGGTGATGAAGATGATGTTGAAATGAGTTAAACTATTAGAATTCTGTAAAAGATATATTTTTAAAAAAAAACTGGTTTAAAAAGTAATTATTTTTATTAAACGTCTATTGTGGTTTTTAAGAATAATACCAAAAAGAGATGTAAAAAAAATTTTTAAAGCCTCGCCTAAAGTTTTTTTTTTTCAGGACACACCACCATTCACTTGCAGTAATATGGGTATCTTTGAACTTAATACCCATATTTCCAACCGCCCGTTGCGCCCGCTGGATGACCGTAGGCTAGCTGCTTCTCTGGAGCGAGTAATCTCCAAACTAAAGAGCACGCCCGGGTCGGATCCCAAAGCGTTGGCCCGGGCATCTGCAAGTCTACGCGCTCTTCGCCGGCGAAGAAAGCGTGTCTTATTGTCATCAGCATCTTCAGGAAGTATGACACATTCACAGTTAGACTCGTTGATGTCTACAGCTGCACACCATGAGATTACATCTCTTGCAGATTTGGATCCCAGGGATATCAAGATCCTACAACAGTTTTCAGACGCGCACGCGGGACATAATACTCGGTTGGTGCGGCGTACAGCGCCAACCAAAGCTAGTACGATAAACTCGATAACAAGGGCACCGAAAAAAGCCTCTTCGACGTTGCAATCACAGTCAACTACAGGAATCGCTCCACGGCTTGAGTGCATGCCTGCTGAAATTCTCGAGCTTGTGTTTGTGTACTCACGCAACATGGAACTGCCGCTGGTGTGTCGGGCCATTTATAACAAACTGATATCTAGGACCAGTCATCACCATCATAAAGCTCCGACTCCATTCTCAGGTAAAGGTTTGCAGCTGCAGATGCTTCGTTACCTGTCTTTACCGGTTCATGGTTATGACCCGGACAACACCGACGCGACTGTTTTTGCACATTTCCTTACGCATCATCATCACCATCACAATAATGACAAAAATAAGCAACCGTCACGGGCACTTCGCGCCATTGACGAACAGGTACTTTCGTTGAGATTTGTTACGGCAGAACTATTGGCACGAACAGGAATCCGGTTTGTTGTACCAAACGCCAATACCAACAGCCATCAAATGAAAACCATGCGAGCCATCAGCTCGCCGACTGACCTCGAGGACCTAGGAGCGCGACCGTTGGATTTACCAAGCGAGATTCTTACCCCAGTCACCGGGGCTAAGCCTGCGGGAATGTTGAGCGAACGCCGACGTCAACTAGTCATGTACCTGCTGCAATTTGAAAACTACAGGATACCATTACGTGACACAGAGCCCGGTAGTGCCAGAAAACAAGCTGCAGTGTCGGGTCCATTGTTGGTTTCATGTATCCAAATGAGGGATGTTAATGCGCTCCATAAATTACAGAGTTTTATGTACACACAGACCTCAACAATAACCACTAGAAATGAGGATGGAGATGAACAAGAAGAGCAAGTCACAACAACTAAACAACTTCTCATGGTCAGACCTGAAGTATTATTATTTGCGCTGCAAACCCTAGACACAGAAATCATGCGAACAGTACTTGCTATGGCACCAAGCGACACAAAAAACAATGACCGTGTATGGGCATACATTTTGCAAACAAAAAATACAGTCATCAAGCAGTTAATATTTGAAGCAGGTGGTCGGCCGTCTCTCCAAGCACTTTCGAGGATGTGAAGCAACCATGTGGAAAACTATACTAAAGCGAAAACAAAATTTATAGACAGTCATTTTAATATAAAGCAGTAATAGTACACAGTGGGTAGTTTATAAGCGAAAAAATAGGGTATCAGTGGGTTTGAGAGTATTCGCGGAACTCGGCAAACCAAGGGTGTTGGAGAGCATGGGCAGCTGAAATTCTATTATCTGGAACAAGTTGCAAAAGAGACAGAAGCAGGTCGAGACCAACAGGATCAATCTGGGGGATGATTGCACGCAAGTCTTGTTGTGGGTAGTCTGGAAAGTCTGTTTTATAATTAGGGAGAGCTTGGATGTTTGGCCATGTGCGTGGGGAGGGTGTGCCCATGATTTTAAAGATGCGTTGGAGTTGATCGTCATTAGAGGATCCGGCAAAGAGCGGACGGCCAGTAAACATTTCGGCTAAAATACATCCTGCGGACCACATGTCGATGGATGTGGAGTAGGTGCGAGATCCAAGCAGAACGTCTGGGGCACGGTACCAAAGGGTGACGACTTCGTTGGAGAACGTATTCACGGGGATCCCAAAGGCACGGGCTAGGCCAAAGTCACCGAGCTTGAGTTGACCGCGGACGTTGATGAGGAGGTTCTGGGGTTTGAGGTCGCGGTGTAGGACACGGTTCTCGTGGCAAAAGTGGATTCCCTCCAACAACTGGTACATGAAAGACTTGACAGTGCGGGGATCCAAAGCACCCTTGACACCGTGAGTATCCATGTGTTTTTTGAGGTCGCGGTCCATATACTCAAAGACAAGGTTAAGCTTGTTTTCAGTGTGGATCACATCATACAGTCGCACAATGTTGGGGTGCTTGAGCTCCTTCATGAGTGAGATCTCGCGGATCGCAGTTGATGGAGTGCCTTCCTCACTATCGAGGTTGATTTCCTTGAGGGCCACCAGCTGGCCTGTTGCGCGGTTACGGCCCTTGTAGACGCTAGCATAAGTGCCTTCACCTAATTTTTCTAGTCTAGAAAATAAAATGGAAAAAAACGGGGTGGAGGAATGTTAGCATATACTTATAAGTAAGGCTGGTTTAAGAGGGGATGGCTTGAGATATTTTCTGGTTTGGTTACATACTGTTGGAATCTATTTGGGTGGTCAGAAGATATTATTATTTACAACGGGCATTGTTCAACATACTGCGAGGATGTCATGGTCATTGCAGGTGCAACGGAGGTATTACTTGGTGTTGAAGTAGTTGCAGCTGCCATTTGGGATATAGTTTCGCTGAGCGACTTGGATATTTGTCTGTTTTTTTTTATTGAAATTTAGTAGTTTTCCATGGAAAAAAAGCTTAAGGGAAAGGAGGTTTCAAATGGTTACGTAGAAGGTGCGGAAAGGAAGCTTAAAATGGCGAGTGGCGGGTGAAAAATAAAAAAAGATCTCAGATCCAATGTCACTTATTTATTTATTTATTTATTTATATTCAAGGGTTATAGAAGTATATAACATCAGCGTTATCGCTATCCTTATTAATTTCTAACTAATGTGTGTCGGTCATGTAGTACCTTTTCAGTACAAGTGTCGGTCAGGACGTCTCGGATAGCCCGGAGCGCATGGGCCCTGATGCCAGCCTACGAGGAACAGGGGTGAATCAGTATGTCGATCCCAAACCTTCCCGACCCAATTTCCACTTATCTTCACAGACGCTTCACGGAAAACCGTGATTTTATTTCTTATTCCGCCCTGCCAGAGATACGGCCCGCAATCACCTGCGTAGCTAATTAGACTGACAGGACGGTCGGCGGTTAGGCCCTTTATGTCGGACTATGGTAAGCTCCCGCAAACCATTTAAAGAGTGGGTGGTGTGGGGCTCGAACCCACGCCTCTCGCATATAGCGAACGTCTTTTCCGACTCGACTAACCGGTCCCACTCTTACGATCCAATGTCACGTGCAAGGGATAATATAATATCCATCTTGTACTGACTGTTTGTTACAAATTATTTTGCTACTTTTTCAACAAGGTTCGATGGTCTAGTTGGTCATGGCATCTGCTTAACACGCAGAACGTCCCCAGTTCGATCCTGGGTCGAATCATCTTTTTAGCTTTTGATTTTAATTTTTTATTTTTTCATTTATTAGCTATTTTGGAATCTCTCATTTTATAATATGCCGCTTTATAATTAAAGGGAAACTTGATACAGTTCGTGTTTTTTGTAAAAAAAAATACAGTGATTATTGTTTTTGTAAATTAATTGTAAATTTTCTTCCCAGTCCTAGCTGAAACTCAAAGAATGCTGAAACAATCTGTGTTTACGTAGTTGAACAAATATTCAATCTAAATTATCAACTTTTCAAGTCCTTCTTTTTTTCTTTCTTTTACCATCATCATCTTTCTTTTACTATCACCATCTTTCTTTTATCATCATCATCTTTCTTTTATCATCATCATCTTTCTTTTA
This sequence comes from Magnusiomyces ingens NRRL Y-17630, assembly GCA_900497715.1. Taxonomy (NCBI): domain Eukaryota; kingdom Fungi; phylum Ascomycota; class Dipodascomycetes; order Dipodascales; family Dipodascaceae; genus Magnusiomyces; species Magnusiomyces ingens. The sequence goes on from UIDE01000004.1 coordinate 177,270, forward strand.
TCATCATCATCTTTCTTTTACCATCACCATCTTTCTTTTATCATCATCATCTTTCTTTTATCATCTTTAACCATCACTACCTTCCAGTAAGTAGTAATACTCCCATTCAACTTCTTATCTCACTCTTAAGCAGAAGCAAAACAAAAAAAAAAACCTATAAGAACAAAAGGTACGTACTTTCAGCTTTTAAAACACATCCTAACTTTTCAATCCACAAGATCATTTCACGTATACAACTATTCACACCTTCATTTTCCATTACCAAGTCGTTTACAAGAAAAACGCCACGCACCGACTGCCCCTCGTCGATATGTGCGTGCGGAGAGGAGACTAGCCGGTCGCCATTTCTTTACCTGTTCACTAAGGTATTGTGACTGCTGCAAGTCTTCGGGAGCCATACTCTCTCCGAAACAAAAATCCTGGAGAGATGAAATTATCAAACTGTTGTCATAACAAGGTTATACATTACAGGTAGATCATAATTGGTTTTTCTTGGATGTATAATCTTTTGGGCCTATCGAAAACCATAGGGAATTGGGTCTTTCCCTATGGTTTCACAAACACACACATTATTTTTTTGAAACTTGGTTGACAAAAAACTTTACTTTTATTCAAAACTTATTATTATTTATTTTTTTCTGTGGAACTTTGGTTGAAAACTATTTTCTTATTTTTTAAAAAATCTCTTATTAAACATGCGATTAACGACTTCGCTTCGGCAAAGCTTTTTCAGCAAAGCTTGTTCAGCAAATCTTGTTCAGCAAATCTTGTTCAGCAAATCTTGTTTAGTAAATCTTGTTTAGTAAATCTTGTTTAGTAAATATTGTTCAGCAAAGCTTTTTCAGCAGCTTAGTGTTCAACATGAAATCGCCATTATACAGTTCGTTCGGAATTTATTTTACATTTATATAGTTTATATCTCTTTCTGGTTCCCGCATTTCCATGAAAACCAACCTCCTTTTCTTTAGACCCCTTAGAAGATTAGGTTCCGTTGGTGGGATTGGGATTGCGGAGAGGGTGCCTCTCCAGGTGCAAATGACAACCATATAGTGGGGGAAGGGGGGGAAATCTGGGAGCCTTGTCAGAAAAGGCTTCATTTTCCCATGGGAAGTAAATTGAGCAAGCGTCCACGTCGTGCTTCCTGGGGTTTCTGGCCAACGTCCAGAAACGCGAAATTTGCTCTAAAATATGTAAAACAAATTTAAATACAATCTCTATAAAAATTTATTCCCAAAAAAGGCAGAATTTTACACAGAGTTTGAGGGTTTTTTGCTAATGAGATGTCTTAAAATCCTTTTAAAACTACACAAGTTTGAAGTATCAATTTTACATAACATTGTACTTTTTTACGCAGTGGTTGAATTGAAACATGATGTGTATTTAAACAAACAGATTTTCAAAAGCTTTTTGACGATAGTCTTTATTTTTTGTTCCTTTTCATTTCTCGATTCTTACCACTTTGCCTCTGCTTGTCTTGTATTTCTTTACAACCTATCGATCAATAAATATTGAAATGCCATCATTATCAATTACCTAAACTGTACAGATGATATCTTTAACTAGTACCTCATGGCTTTCTGGTAGGACTGGTGATGAAATACCTATTATCAATTTATTACCAAACTATAGCGTATCACTCAACATCTCTATCATTGGAAAATATCAGCAAGCTGCAAAATTTTACAGCACTTGGCTGGATCTTTCTCACCAAAGAAAAGAGATTTGAAAGCGTACTTTCAAAATAATCAATTTAAATAAAATCACGTATAATGACATGGTAGAATGAATTATTTCCTTTTTCAACACGGGCATACTGTTTTAGATTAACATTGAACTGCCTGTAAAAAATTTTATTGTTTTGTAAATGGCCTGGAGGTTGAAATCATCAGATAAGAAATCAGGTGGCATTTTAAATCTTTCTTTTTCCATAAAATACCTGATTATTTTCTTAACAGACTGAAGATCTCTGTTTGTCTCATACCCAGAATCTAACTTACCCAAATAAGTCTCCATATGGCTATAACTTGTAGGCCAAAAAAATTTTGATATGCTAAGACTCTTAAAAATAGACACATGAGCCAAGCGTCTACTAAGATGTGAAAAATATTAATACTGACCTTTATTTTTGTCTTATTAAATTCAAGAATTTTTTCTTTCCAGGAGTCCATATTCCCCTAGGTCAATCTGTTTCCTGAATCACTTTTACCATGTGTCGCAGGGTTTGTATAGACAATTTCATATCAGGTAAATTTTTGAAGCTGGTCACATAAACATTGTCAAAAAAACTCTAGAAATTTCCCCATTCTATTGTGAAATCGGTTCAATAGACTGTTGAAAAATTTTGACAAAGAAAGTAACTTAAGTCTGTGTATCGGCTCTGTAACAAGAATAAAATACTTGGAATGATTTATCTGTATTGTGATTTCATAAGAATCCCAAATGAAATACAAAAGATATCTCTGTTTTAATTTTCACGGAGCTTTGCTAGTGTAAAAGTTTCACGTCCTTCAGATATCTCTTTGATGTTGAACTTCATTTCACTAAAACTGTGATTAATTTTATTGAAGCTCTGTAGAAATTTGACGACTGAGCCATGGACTTTAGACGGGTAAATTCCAGGGCTATTTTTACTGTGCAATACGGTATTTCAAATTGTAGTTACAATGTTTGAATACTACAAGACTACTAAATCCGGCACAAATGACTAGTTACCATTGAATCCAAACAAAATTCGGCTTAATTCAGTTTTAGTAAATCTCACATCTGTTCATGCTTCATTAGCAGTTTTGCTTAATACTTTTTTATAAATAGTATACCGCTCAATGTCACGGGCTTTTGGTTTTTGAAATGTGTGAGGTTTATAAGAGAATAAATTTTTTTGGAGACTCTTTCAGTTTTAAGCTCTGGGCTACTCGGTAGCGTTTTAATGCTTTTTTTAAATGTTCAGATAATAATTTTGATGTTTCCAGCTTGTCTTCTAAAAGATTTTTTTTGGAGTCAATGAGAGACTCGTCTTTTTTCAAGATCGTATTGACAAGGGAAATTTAATCTATATACATTGAATAGACATAAGTTGCAGTTAGCAGGCATATTTGCCACTGCTAAAACAAAATCTTGTTATGTACTTAAACTTGAAAATGCATCCACTTTTTGAATTTCATATCCATATGTACTAGCTAACGCACTATTATTAATAAATGGATAAAAAAATGACTCTCAATCATTCACAACAGATTTTTCAAATGGTGAGATGCATATTGGCACAGCAAGAAAGATCAATAGAATTATGATATCACAGCAGAAACACTTTGTTTTGACAATCTTTCTAAAATAACTACTGGAGTGGTTATGAAGACAATCGCAGAACCTTGAGCTTTATTACTCAATTCTGCGCAGGTCATGGCAATTTTGGCGCATGGTTTAAAAAGTTTGGCATTTAAAAGGATAGCTACGACTGTGAGTGTGGTGAGCTGGAAACAGCTAGACACATTCTAATTGAATGGCCTTTGTTGAAAGAAAAAAAAAGGACTCAAAAGGATATATCCTGAAATGGACATGTCGACCCTTTTAAACAGTGTAACTGGTTTACAAGAGGTTGCACATTTTATCTCTGTTTGGAGAGAAGAAATCAATTTTAAAGCGCTGAAGACAAGTGGAAATAAATTGGGAAGGTTTGGCTTAGGCTCCCTGTTCCTCGTAAGCTGGCATCAGGATTTATTTTTGGGCTGTTGTAAAAGCATGTTGAAGCTGGATGAAAAGTTCAATAAATATGAGAACTTATGTAAATAGAAGAATAGTGATGAGGCTGATGTTATATATTTCTATAACCCCTAAGTAAAAACAAACAAACAAACTGCAGATTTTTTCTTTTGAGCGATTGAATCGATTTCTGCTAGAATAACTTTTTTAGATAAGTCAGATTGCTTTTTTTCAAGTAAGTAGCTAACCAAACCAATATCCAGTGAAATTTTTGAAGTTTTGTATAAATCCTGACAGGAGCCGAGTAAAAATCTTTCAACTCTAGCCTAGTCTACACAGTACAATGAACGTATATGTAATAGTTTGTGTGATATAATAACCAATTTTTAAAATGAGATCTCTATTTCAAATTTTGGCTTCAAGATTTTCTTATTGCATTTGAAATTATTGACCAGCTTGCCAGAGCTCTCTAATCTCTTGTCTCGGCACAGGTGCAAAGGCTCTCAGCTTCCGATCTTTTAACGGTGCATTATAGATCATGTGACCGCTAAATCAACGCTAAAATGGCGATTAGTGGCAGCTTTTTCAGCTCTGGGAAAAGGTACCTGTGGGTCTCATGTCAATTTACCTAAATTTTATACTTTGGCAAAAGCTTTAAATTTTGTTTAAAAACAATTTCTATATTTAGTTTATTAACAAATAGAATATTTTTTATTCATTTGAATGGTTTTAAACACTATTAAAATTTTTCTTTTGATCAATATGTGTTTGAACGGAAAATGCTTAGAGTAGTTATTTAGATAGTCATTGTGATTTTTGCATAACTAGGTCGTTATATAAATAATATAGAGTACCTAAATAGCTACCATAGAATTAGATTCCTACATCAATAAACTAATCATTTAATTAACCACTTTTTTATTTCCCACAAGAAATTGCAAAAATCATGTTGATATCAGGTTGTATTTTTAAGACATTTTTTTTTATAAAATAAAGCAGTTAAGGTCTTCGTCCTTAATATTTGCTGGCTTGATTATGATACATATTATGGTTTGTTATGAGGGTTAATTGAGAGCACAGCTGCTCTGTATTTTTACCAGTGTCCGGCTGCGATTTTTCACTTTTGGTTTTAATCCTTGTAAAAGGGTCTGTCACTCAATAAACAATACTTTTATAGTTTTTTCAGATGAGAAGTGTTGTATTTTGTTTTCAATGCTATTGCTGTTGCTTTTTTTTTCACAATGACACTGCTGGGTTTTGGCTAGCTAATGTTTAGTATTTCCCATTTCTTGGTAATCTAAATGGAGTTAGATGTTAATCAGATAATCACTAGACTTGAATCTAAAACATTTTTTATATAATACCTATATGGACAAGATGTTTTCAATGTAATTTTTAGTTGGTACACTAATCACCCTTTGATTACGAGCAGGTTTATGATCCTTTTCTTTTTGGTTTCATTTTAGGGCATTAATAATTTTTTTTAATAAATATTTTTAATGAATACTTTGAATGGATTGGAAAAAAATACCCACACTTGTGCTTAGTTTACTTGAGTTTATCTGCGCATATAATACTTATTGTTCTTATTCCAAGACACGCTAACCAAGCGGTCAGCCACATTTATGAAAAGACAATAGTTTACAATTTAGATAAAAATTACAAAAGCTAAATCTCGTTCTAAGAAATATCATTAGTTTATTTTATAGAGATGAACAAAAACCCAAAATAGGAAAGAGAAATTGCTATACGCTAAATAATGTCAAAAATTAACTATATGAGTTTTATTTGTTTGAAATTATGATTTAAAATAATGTAAAATTAAATAATTTAAATAAAACCATAAAATTAAGCTCCATTTATTTGCATTTGTTTGTTTGTTTGTTTGTTTTTATTCAAGGGTTATAGAAATATATAACATCAGCGTCAACGCTATCCTTCTTGTTCTACCTATATAAGTTTCCATCATTCTTTGAACTTTTCATCCAGTATCAAACATGCTTCTCCAACAGCCCGAAAATAAATCCTGATGCCAGCTTACGAGGAACAGGGAGCCTAAGCCAAACCTTCCCAATCTATTTCCACTTGTCTTCATCAACGCTTTTAAAGTTTATTTCTTATTCTCTCCAAACAGAGATAAAGCGTGCAATCTCTTGCAAGCCAGTTAGACTGTTTAAGAGGGTCGACATGTCCATTTCAGGAGATATCCTTCTGAGTCCTTTTCTTTTTTCTTCCAACAGAGGACACTCAACCAGAATGTGTCTAACTGTTTCCAGCTCGCCACATTCACAGTCGTAGCTATCCTTTTGAATGCCGAACTTTTTGAACCATGCGCCAAAATTGCCATGGCCCGTGCGGAATTGAGTAATAAAGCTCAAGGTTCTGCGACTATCTTTCTTCATAACCACTCCCGTGGTCATTTTAGAAAGATTATCAGAACAAGGTGTTTCTGCCGTAATATCATGGTACCATTGATCTTTCTTGCTATGCCAATACGCGTCTCGCCATTTTTCTATCGCTTGCTTCTTGAGAATCGCAATAAGCTGACTCTGAAGTAGCTCACGAGTAACCGGTCCAAAAACTGGTTTCTTTCTCGTTTTCATCAAATTCTTTATTACCACTTTTCTGTCTTCTTCTGCCTCTAAATAAACCGAAGTTAATTTAGCGATAGGAGAATTCTCAATTAAGGTCAACAAATGTTCCTTTATTGGATTAGTGTTACTGATGTTCAAATGAAGGCGGATGGCCTTTCTTGCAATCATGAAATTTAGTCTGATGTTATATGGCATAACACCGGCTTCTTTCTGTAATACCGCGATGGGAGTAGTACGATAAGCACCAACTACCCTTCTTAATGCCATGTTTTGAGCAACTCCAAGCTTATGAATTTCACCTTTAAGGATTTTGTGAAACCAAATTTCCATGCCGTATTCAATGATTGGTCTAACACATGCGATATACAAAGACCTCACAGAAGATCCTCGCATACCTCTAAGTGTTCCACCAAGTCGCCAAATGGCTCCTATTGCTTTCCTTGCCTTGGTTATCTTACTCATAATATGAGATTTGAAATCCAGGGTATTATCAAGAATGATTCCAAGTAACTTGACTTCCTTTTGGGGTTTGAGGTGTTCTCCATTTGGTAGAGTCAGCTGTGCTTTTTGGTCGTTGGCTTTAATATTTTTTGCAAAATGAATAAAACCCAATTTATCTCCAAGATCAATTTTTGTCATTCTTGACTTTGCCCATTCAAGTCCTACCCGGATACGAACCGGTTATTTGCATTTATTTATTTATTTATTTATTTATTTATTTATTTATTTATTTATTTATTTATTTATTTATTTATTTATTTATTTATTTATTTATTTATTTATTTATTTATTTATTTATTTATTTATTTATTTATTTATTTATTTATTTATTTATTTATTTATTTATTTATTTATTTATTTATTTATTTATTTATTTATTTATTTATTTATTTATTTATTTATTTATTTATTTATTTATTTATTTATTTATTTATTTATTTATTTATTTATTTATTTATTTATTTATTTATTTATTTATTTATTTATTTATTTATTTATTTATTTATTTATTATTTATTTATTTATTTATTTATTTATTTATTTATTTATTTATTTATTTATTTATTTATTTATTTATTTATTTATTTATTTATTTATTTATTTATTTATTTATTTATTTATTTATTTATTTATTTATTTATTTATTTATTTATTTATTTATTTATTTATTTATTTATTTATTTATATTCAAGGGTTATAGAAGTATATAACATCAGCGTTATCGCTATCCTTATTAATTTCTAACTAATGTGTGTCGGTCATGTAGTACCTTTTCAGTACAAGTGTCGGTCAGGACGTCTCGGATAGCCCGGAGCGCATGGGCCCTGATGCCAGCCTACGAGGAACAGGGGTGAATCAGTATGTCGATCCCAAACCTTCCCGACCCAATTTCCACTTATCTTCACAGACGCTTCACGGAAAACCGTGATTTTATTTCTTATTCCGCCCTGCCAGAGATACGGCCCGCAATCACCTGCGTAGCTAATTAGACTGACAGGACGGTCGGCGGTTAGGCCCTTTATGTCGGACTATGGTAAGCTCCCGCAAACCATTTAAAGAGTGGGTGGTGTGGGGCTCGAACCCACGCCTCTCGCATATAGCGAACGTCTTTTCCAACTCGACTAACCGGTCCCACTCTTTTATTTGCATTTAAAATCTAAGTTTGGCAGTTTTAATTAAACAAATATTATTTGATATGTTAAAAGATTAAACTTTCAAGTAATACGGCTCGATGGTTTAGTGGTATAATTCTCGCTTAGGGTTCCTAAGCAATTTGCGAGAGGTCCCGGGTTCAATTCCCGGTTGAGCCCTATCTTTTTGGTACCTTTTTAAGATTGAATTTGGTCTTTTCAAAGTTTGGATTAAACAAAGCGAAGCGTCAATGAGTTCTTATAAAAGGAGTTATTGTACATTACTAAAAAATACACAGTCTATCAGATTTTAATCAACAAAAAAAACAGCAAACGAAAAAAAAATAATACAATAAAACGTTAAAAGCAAAATGGTGGTAAACTGTCAACCCATAAACCCTAGGTGAATTAAACCGCGCAACTCTCCCAAGCTATTAACCAGCTTAAATCAATCATCGCCAGCACGTGGACGGAAACCTGAAAATGTCATGCGCATACTGCCTCGGTCACGGTCGTCCGGTCCATCAAGCATATACGACGAGAGGGTGCTGCCACTTCTGTTTGCACCTAAAATTCCCATCACTCGTTCCGGTCGCTCTCCCAAAGTGCTGGCAGAGAGTCCCAGGGATGATGGGTCTTGGTCGCGAAGTGGTCTTCTGCGGCCATCATCATGATCATCACTGTTATCCGAACTTTGGTCATTATGTTCCTCATTATCCGAGTTGGGTGACCCCTCAGACAAAGGTGTGGTTGAGCCCGAGGCCAAGTCGGATTCCTCCTTACAAATGCGCATATTGTTGTGGATGCGAGCATAAGTAGTGGAGTCTTCTTTGTCATCGTTAATAGAATCAGAAAACGAACCAGTGCGACTAATCCTTCGCAGCGACGATGGTACTGTCGGACTAAAGTTACTAGTTATGGGCGAGTATGCAGGTGTGTGATAAGACGTGGTGACACCACCAGCCAGGCCTCCTGTGAGGGAGGGGTGGCGGCCAAGCACAGGCCCCGAAGACAGGGCCGAGCTCAGGTTTTCGGAGCTGTCGTTGGTCAGGATCCGGCGCGCTGTCGGCGAAACGGGTTGGTTATGGTGGTTCATGAAAAGATAGGACGGCGTGGGCGCCAATGATGGGGGGATTGGGTCTGGAGAAATGTCTGAAATGTTGGAAGACCGACGTAGTAGTGGAACAACACCTGAAGACTCGTTGCGGGTATATGATGGACGAGTACCGGAGCGTGAGACTGGCGGTGCTGTTGCCGCAGCAATTGCTTCTTTGGAAAAACTGGAATCTGTTGGAGAGGTGCATGGGTCAGGGATTGGGGCCAATGGATCATCAGGATGCATTTCTTGTGAGTTGAGAGCAGAGTACCTTCTTGAAGGTGATAGTGGGGCGGTAGTGGAAACTGGAGGGGTGGATGTCGGCGTAGACGCTAAAATTGGTGAAAAGCTTGGAGTGGGACCCGAAGCAGGTGGGGTTGATATATTATTCGGGATGCTGGCTTTTTCCGCGGAGTAGTTTTTCTTGTTAAATCGGAAAAACTTGCTTCTTTTCTCAATACTATGGATCGACCCGGACTTTGGGGGCGAACCTTCGTACTCTGTCTGCTCACACTTGCCGTCGTGGCTGCGGTTGTAGTTCTCTGCACCACCGGAGGTGGCTGGGGTATCTGCGCCCGTGGCGATTGCTTGACCGCCGCCCATCATGGGCCAGAGATCCGAGGCCGAGTAGGGCAGGTCCGGGAGAAGTTCGACGTAGTCATAAGCAAACTCGTCGTGTTGCGAGAGATCGAGGCCACCAACCTCATCCGGGGAGCGAGGAACGCGCAGCTGGAGACCCGGGATGAGTCCAATGAGAAAGAGTAGGACGGCCGTCATGACAAATGCGTAGGCACTGGAAGCCAGCGTGCCGGCGATCTGGAACCAGAGCTGGACGTAGTGATGGTCGAGCCAGCCGCCCTTGATGACGGTAACAGTGTCGAGGGCCGCAATGGACTTTGATGCAAAGAGCGCAGTGAGAATGTTGCCGGTGACACCGCCGATTCCATGGACAGCAAAAATATCGAGAGCATCGTCAATGCCTAGAAGGAATTTGATTTTAGTAGCCCCGTTTGCAGCAGCGCCGCCAACAAGACCAAATATAAGGGCGGCCCAAGTAGGGACAAAACCTGCAGCAGGAGTGATGGTAACAAGGCCGGAGATGACGCCTGAGCAGAAGCCAACCACAGACCACTTACGCGCAATCCGAAAATCCAACAACATCCATGTGATTCCTGCCATGGCAGCCGAGATGTTTGTGTTGATGACGGCTTGAAGAGTACGCAGGGTTGGTACGATGGAAGCACCAGCGTTGAAGCCCATCCAACCGGCCCACATAAGAGCAGTGCCGATAACTACTAAAAGAACGGAGTGAGGTCTTGCGTCGAGGGCAAGAAGAGCCGAGTCTGCTGCCTTTTCACTGGCTAGATTGCTGGATGTGTTGTAATCGTCAGCTTCTGAGCGGTGGCGGCGGACCTTGCGCGATAAGAGCCGGCGAAACCGAAGCCAATGGGGGGAGGTCCAAATGGCGTCCATGCCCGCGCGTTTGCCGAGCATGAGGGAGTAGGCGAGGGCGCCGTAGCCGGCGGTGATGTGGACCGGCGTGCCACCGGCATAGTCGAGGTAGCCGAGCTTGGCGGCCCAGCCGTTAGGGTTCCACGACCAGCATGCGATAGGGGCGTAGACGATAGTAGCCCAAGCAAAGAGAAAGACCATTGCTGGGAGGATGCGTCCGCGGTCTGCGATTGCTCCGATCATGAGGGCTGCTGTGACGCTGATGTACATGGATCCGTAGACGGCGGCGGCTTTGCCGAGGATTGTGTTGGGGGCGGAGGCTCCGAGGGCCGTTGCCGAGTCTGAGGAGGATGCTGTTGCGTTTGCGACGGTGTCGAGGGTGAAGATGTTGCGGAACCCGGCGTTTGCGAGATTGCCAATGTATGCTGTTGCGCCGGTTTGCGAGTAAGTGAGTGAGTAGCCCCAGACAAACCACTGGATTTGGATGACGGCCATGGCGATGAGGGAGATGGCGGCTTGAGATAGGGCGGATTTTCGGGAGGACAGACCTGAATAAAAGAGGCCGGTCTTGATGAGGGAGCAAGGTTAGATGGGGTATGCTAGAGAGATGTGATTAAGGATTACTTACGCCCATTATCTATAACATTAAAGAGACAAAGTTAGCAGATGTAAAAAAAAACATAAAGAGGTTGATAATACTAACCATGAAGAAGATGGCGAACCCTGCCCAGGACAGAAAGACGATGGTGGCGACCTGGTAGACATCGCTAGTGAGCGCTTCATAGTTACTGTTGTCACTGCCTACAGATACCGTGAGAGATGGCATTTGCTGGAGATGAGAGGGTTAAGCTGGAGGTAAGGATACTGGTATTTGGATATAGAAGAGATGATTAAAAAATATATATATTTACAAAAAAGAATGGAGGGTTTTTTTAAAATAAAAAAAGCCCAGACTTAATTTTTTTTTAAGTATGGTCGGACATAAATGGCGAGACGCTTTAAAAATTTTGTTACTGTGCGTGAGAAACCAAAAAAAAAAAAACACAACAGCAATAACCTTGTGTGAGGACTGTAAACAAATACACACCCGATCGGGTCACAAACAACCAGCTTCACCTTCAGTCGGACCAGCTTGTGAAACCGTCACCAGGCACCGGTTTTCTGTTATCGCAGAGTTTATGTTTCTAAAGAAATAAGCCTTTTTTTCATGCCCGATTCTCCAAATTAGCCGTTATTATGTCTCGCTGAGCACCCTTTGACAGTTCTACTTTGCTACAAGTCGCCGCCATCCGTTTGCTCAATTACTTCTCAGCATTTTTTTTTTTTGCCCTTTGATTCATCTTGGGTCTTTACTCTTTCATCTTTTTACATTTCTCTCAAAATGTAACCAACTTGTCCGTAAAGTTCTCCCCGGAACGCCTTCCTAAACAGGTGCAACTGATGCATGAATCTTCCCTTATCCGACCAATCGCCGCTGCGCATGCGCAAGTACCGTCTCCATGCGCGCATGTATTGTTTGCGCAAATATATACGCTCTCTTCGACTGCTCCAGAAGCCCCCTTTGGCCATTATCCTCTTGCTCCCCTCTGATCCGACACCCAGATAGCGCCCACATCAGCTCACAGCAAACACAAGACCTCAATACTAGCACGGCTGAGTCCTCCGGGATTTCCACATCCGTTCGCTTGATAGGCCAATAAGCTCACAAAAGATTTTTCTTGTAAAATTTTTAGTCTCTGTGCGGCCAAAAAACAGGGCGCTTTGTTTGCTGTTTTCAGACGTCACTCTTCAACGGCTTTTTAAAGTTATGTCAGTTCCCATGATGATCATCTACCAAGAAGAAAACTGGGTATTTGAATTTAAACTCTGTAGAGAGGGAAGAATGTATATTCTGCAAAAAAGATTCGTCTGATTATCTTCCAGTTTTGAACAGCCAAAGACAACCTGGGTCTACATGGTGCTGGCAATAGAAAAAGATATCCACAGCTGTAAGTATGACGTACGGAATCTACTAGGCCAGGTTGAGCATAGAGTATGTAGAAAAAAAATGTTGACATGTCTTTTGAGGTTGGTGTGAGGACTCTCGTCAACATTAATTGGCCTGCCAAAAAAAAGCATACTTGATTTTTGATTGGAGAAGTCGTAAACCGAAAAATTTGGCCCTTGATTTCCTGTTTCTCGTAATTTAGCGGGTTGAAACCGAGCTACTGCATGTATTGAAGCAAAATTCAAAGCTCAAAGGAAAGCAAAAAAATACCCATGGCACGGGTGTTAACTTTTAAACTCATCAATTATTAGTGGGCTGTGCTTTTTTCATATATTTACTGGCTTCTGACACATTTCTCTCTTTTCTTTTTTTACAGGTGGCTCTTAGTATTTAATATAACTTTGAATAATTCTTGTTGCCACCGAGCTTTTATTTCCAATCTTTTTTCACCCCTTACCTTGTTTTATTTGACCAAAAACCCTGCAAATGAATTTGATAAATTAAAAAAGAAAAGATACCCCATGATTTCGAGGTTTTCCAAACATGGCCTTAGGACTTTTTTAGTGCCATAAATAACCCTTTCTATCTCTAGAAGTAGCATATACCATCCAACGGTTCAAATGAAGGATAACATTTACAAAATGCCAATAGATTTCACCCAAAAAGAAAAGTTCCAGTACCAAAGAATGGAACACTCCACTTTATTCAGAGTATGCTATCCGCTAAACCATATTTGCTATAAGTGTACGGTCTCAAGAACCCGAATCAACCCTAACTGCTGTCCCTCAAAAAAGCAATATTTTAACTCTTTTAAGTTTTTGGGCTTCCTTTTTACATGTAATGACTCTATTGATAAGCTACAAACATATCCCATCATATCCCAGTTAAAATCAAAAACCCCAAGATTCCTGATCTCAACCCTTTTTCTGTTATCCAAGTCTCAAAAGGTGTCATAAGGTGCTAGTCGGCAATGATACCATGAAACGAACCAAGCTTGTTTAAAGATTTAAGTCAAGTTAAACAGTTTAACCATCAGTTAAGACAAAATAACATCAACGACGTAACCTCAGGCTTCAAATTTAAATAGCACCAAACTCCCATTTCTAAACCCACCCATTAAACTGCTTTCGAAGTAGCGTATCGACCATAAACTTGATTCGTTCTTTAAACACACACATGTCGATTTCCTTCATTGTTCGGTCCCAGCGCCGTATTTTCTGTGCATTTTCCACGTCCACCACGCCCTCCAGCCGTTTGAAACGCTGATCCGAATTTGTGGTTGGCATGGAGAAGTACAGAATATTAGGCACTCGCACAATCAGCCGGAAAATATCCAAGGGCTCATCGAGTGGCTCGGAACCTAGTAACCGGTGGTACTTGAAACATTTCTCCAAGGCCAAGCTGAATGTGTGAAGCGAAATTAATATCTGTTTGATCTGCGTAGTAAGCACTCCTCGACACAACATGTGCAATCGTGGAGAGTATGGCAGGCATTGAAATACAAGAGAGTTTGTCACGCTAAAATACTCCAATGTCTTTAAATTATTGATGACGGTATTGTAAAACACTTCGGTGATTTTGAGCTGGTCAAGAGCATCTTTAAGTGGCCTTAGGGGTTCATCAAAAAAGAAAAATTCTTCAGCCTCTGCTGTAAAACTAATTTTTTCGTTGCTGGGATCATAAACTGCACTCAAAATGGTCTTGCAAATTGACTCTGCAGATTCAACAGAAAACTTGTTACTTTCTTCATCATAGAGCGCCGATGCAATTTGAATTAATGACGCTGTACAATTTTGCAACAGCTCATCAGATACCTTGCCCTCTTGAATCAATTCAAGCTGTTCGTCATCGTTTAGCTGAGCCACACACCACATGACTCCCGATACCAGGAAACTTTCTCGTGTGGGAAACCAATTCAGCTTTACTTGCATTTTGGTTAAATTATTCATCGATCCAATCAGTTCCAATGCCTTAACACAAGCTCTAAAATCCTCCGCGTTCAAGTCAAACGACACTGAGGTTAGCTTTGTTCTGTACGCACGAACAAGCCTCTCCGAAATCCAATGGCCTGGACCTGAAGGGCATTGGAATGAAGTCAGGTTGGGTAGTCGGTACCGCGTGAAGAACCGCGAAGAGTCGTGCTCGAAAAAGTATGAAAAAGACGTTACGGGCAAATCAATATTTCCATTTGAAGAAACATTAGGAATCAACAGAAAGTTTTCATGATGTCCATATGGCACAAAGTATTTGAGATACAAGCGACAGGTTACCACTGTGGATGGAAGCTTGCGATTTTCCAAAAACTGGATAGCAGGATTAATTTTCATTTCATCATAAATGATGACGATGTCACATTGTAGCTCTATTTCCTCAAGATTTGGAAAGTTAATGGGAGTTGTTTCAGTGTCAAAAAGCATTCGAAGTAAAGGGATTGTCTGCATATCAATATTAACAACTATTGACTGCAAAAACCCAAAATCAATAATGCGGCCCGTCGCAAAATCGACCCTTAATGCTGGTGAGTATTCGTCTTCTTTGGAATTAGGCCCCGAAATAACCCGTTGAATAAAGTCGCCAATATGGCTCAACATTCCCAGGTCGTCTGTAGGGCATCGGCGTTTGGAGTCTATATAGATTTCCCCGTCACCAACCGAGTTATCCATCCCAACAATGATTGGATTGAACATGGGGGTATTCTGGGGGACTAGCATTAACAGCGCCGAGGACGCAGTTAGAGACGACTGCAGCCGTCGTAGTTCCGGATAGTATTTGTCGACAAACCACTTTTTGCCAAGCACCTCGACGGAGCCCTGGATAACATCCAAGTTTAACCCGTCGAGCTCGAGGGTGTGCACATTGGAGGCACAGAACCAGGAGTACCTACGGGGGTGTGGTACCACGACCTTAAGCGGGACCGTCATGTATCTGCTGTACTTTTTTGGAGGTAACCGAGTGGTCACCATGGTGTAGCGCCACTTTAGCGGCTGGTAGACATTGCGCAAGCTAGAACACGTCAAGCTCAGCGTATGCATATCTGGGAACGGTTCCATGAACTGCGCAATACTAAAGTGAACATCTGTAGATAATGTGTCCAGCGAGGTTCTAAGGTTAAGGACTGTCATGTTTACTAGATAAAAGAGGTTTTTTTTTTGCTCAAGATAATAGAAGTTGCAAAGTTAGTTAGCAAGCTTGAAGCGGGGGAACGTAGCTTAAATACGTCTATAATATTTCAGCCGCGTCGTGTTACCCGGTTTTAGCAAACTTCCGCGGACTTTTCAAAGTTCCCTGATAGGAAATTTAAACCTTTGCTAAAAGTCGCAGCTAGAATGGAGAGCAAGTTTTCTCTTTTTTCTAAAATGTCTTTAAAATCCTGTTGAAAAAACCATTATTTCAGTCAGGTTAGTTTAGGAATTGCTGGCTTTTACTCTGCTCTGACTGGAGTCTGGTTTGTAAAATTTCTCATGTGAGCAAACATCTAGATTGATGTATCACCCCGCAAACTGGCGTATTGTCGCTTTGTTTAACAGTTTGTTACCCGGGGTGGACCGACCCTTGCAAATCTTTTGAATTCCCCAAATAGGAAATTTAATTTGACTACAAATCACAACTAGAAAGGGGAGTTGTTTTTTTCATTTTACAAAAAAGAGTAAATTTCCCTATAAATGTTGTGCTTTTTTCTTTACTCTTCTTTCTTTACACATCAATCGTATAATTTACTTATTGCTTATTCGCTTTGATTTTTCTACAACACCTATACTCTAGCTTTTAATTCCAATTGCTTTTTCAATTGCTTCAATAATGCAGATCGAACCATTACCTAACTTCCTTTACGCTGAAGAATCCTACCAGGACTCTAAAAAGCCCGAGACTTGTGTGGGTGCAGCGAAGCATACCTGGGAAGAAAAGGGCAAGTCAAAGCCCTGTGTGGACCCGCAGTACATTTATGATGGTCCTCAGTGCATGCCAGCAGACCTTTCCGATTTGGAAAAGAGCCACGAAGAAAAAGATGACGCTGACGATAAATCAAATAGCTTTTTGAGTGAAGAAACAAGAGTGGAGGATACGGAGAGGAATGAAGAGGAATATCACGAAACAGAAGAGATTTTAGAAGTTGAAACCATGGAAACAAAAACAGAGACACAAGCTGGGTTGCAAGAGCAGGCTGAAGATTCAAAAACGACTAGACCCAGCAGCATTGGAAAATTTATTTCCAGTATACAAGAGTCTATAATGAAAGCGTTTGGTTTGGGCAATCGTAACCCCACTCCTTCTCAAAAGCCTGAAAAGCTTCTAGACAAGAGTTTGTACCAACTGACTCTCAAGACTCTTTACCATTCACGATGCGAAAGTCCAGGGGTGGAGTTGATTGATGACGACTCTGGGTCAGACGCGCTCAGTGGGGCAGAAACCACGGGGCACATGAGAAGACAGCCATCCGAGTTTACCACGTATAAAGGGTGCGCTCCTTTGACCGAGTCACTGCACAAGAGATGGCTCAAACGCAATACGCAGAAGACCGACCCCAAGGCGCCGTTGCCTGTTGCAGTGTTGCCGAATAAAAAGTTTAAAACCAATTTGATTGTCATGATGGCCTCTGTTCCACCCCAGTTTTCCCAGCAACAATCGCCGCAGATGCCGCGCGCCAGAATCGAGGCCAATAAGTGTAAACGGTGCCGCAAGGAACGAAAGCAGTGCGTGTGCAGGTTTAACCTGGCTGGGTTTATGAGCTCGCTGCAGTGTTCAAGCATGCCTGGGCGGACCGACAAGAACCTGGACCGGATTCCTGGGCTGAAGAACGACTATGAGGTTTTTGAGTATGACCGGGAGAAGTGGCCGCACACGGACCTGGGGCGCTCTTTTGATACGGTCGCGGTGTTGCCGGCCCGGTGGCCCAATTATTATGCGTGGGACCCCACGATTAACATTATTAGCCCCGAGATGTTTTTCATGCCGCGGAAATTTCCCTGGTTCCGGTCGCAGGAGGTGCGCCGGATTATCATCCACAAGACGGTGATGCCGTACCTGGAGGGGCTGATGCGCGACTTGGCGGCAGTGCGGTCAAAGGGTGCACTGACTCCTTCAATTGCAGCGCAGACGATGGGCCGAGAGTACCCGAACCGGTCGTTTGGCATTGTGGTGGATGGGGTTGAGGTTGTGAGGGTGACGGATGATGAGGACTCATCTGAGATGGAGAACATGTACCAGAGGGCTCGATTTGAACGAGCCATTATGAAGACGAGCTTGTTGACAGTGTATACAGATTATGACTTGTATAACTTTGACCGCAATGTGTTTTTCCAATATTCTCCTGGCGTGGAGATTATTGTTCAGGGAGAAGTCATGTCTGAGGAAGCCCGAGAAAAGCTCAACTTAGCGGTGAATGAAGAAACGGTGTTTGGGCATTTTACCCATCGCACTCAGAGCCACCACGAAATTGACTACATTGATCGAGAAGAGCCGCGGACCTTTAACATGTACCACATTTTGACCAAGATTGGGGGGTCGCTCCACCTTGCTCCGGAAACACTTTACAACGTGTTTTCCATTTTAAGCTATTCCCTGGGGAACTTGACGTCGATGACGGTGGAGGTGAATGTGCTGAAACAAGCGTTTATGAGAATGAAGCCCAATATGGATAACGTTGGATGGGGGTCTGTTTCTAATGAAGTCCCGCAGGATGATTACGTGCCGAAGCTGTTTGGACCGACGCGGGCCTTTGAGCGCCTACGCACGCTTAAGCTTTACCCGGGGAAAGATACTCTTGTTGTGGACTACCAGTTTATGGTGAAGGAGATTAACGAGAGGATGCCGGCACTGCAGGAGTTGCAAACGACGCATTTGATTGACAGCATTGAGCCGACGGTTAGCACCTTGGAAGGGCTGCAGCGCAGGTTTGCCAAGTGCAAGGTGCTTGCCTGTTTCCCGCAGGATGTGCAGTTTGGACCAGAATTGCGCACGGATTTCCCGCTCATGTACCTGCCTGCGGTCACGGATCTGGAGGTGTTTGTGCAGGACTACGACACGGGCTCGGACAGCCAGGGGCAGGCCGAGTATGTGGCTGCGTTTTTGGCGAATTTGAATGTGCCTAACTTGCACACGCTGGTGCACCGCAATTTGCCGTTTAGCTGGTGCAGCGAGTCTATCTTTGAGTCGCTTTCGGCCCGCAGCAATACAAATAACCAAGTGACGGGGATGCAGCGGATGGAGGTGATGCTGCGGGAGCCGGAGGATTACATGCACTTGCTGAAGCTGCTGCTCAAGATGCCCTTTTTGCAACACTTGAATGTGATTTCGGAGGCCAACAAGGAGCTCTACAAGACGGGGTCGTACATGCAAAAGATTGCGGAGGCGTGCAATGTGCTTTCGTTGTTTCAGGACGTGGACGTGATGAATGACACGATTTTGTCTGACTTTCGGGAGCGCGAGGTGATTGAGAGCAAGGCGCGGTTTTACATTGACGACATGGATCTCAAGAAGCTTGTTTTGCGCAACGAGAATCACATGCTGCGGGCGCATGTTTTGGACAATACGGTGTTTGACTCGATGCAGTTTATTTTGCACTACATGTCGCAGCGGTTCCAAGGCGACAAGGAGACGGGCGAGGTGATGGCGCATGTGGTTGGGAACCCGCTGCAGACGCTGATGCGGTCGAAGGACGGCCACCGCTGGAAGACGTCGGAGTGGGGCGACATTATGTACGAGCTGAGCGCGATTGAGGCGCTGGTGATGCAGCTGGAGAATGTGGAGTCGCTCGAGTACTTTGCGCTGCGGACCCAGTGCACGGCCGTGGCCAGTCCGCGGCTGTTTCGGATGATGGTGACGCACCCGCGGCTGCGCCAGGTGCTGGTGGACGAGCCGACGCGGCGGCTGTGGCCCGAGCAGAAGCTGGACGGGCTGAATATCGCTCCGTATGTGATGCTCACGGAGGCGGACGGGAACCGGAAGAATGGGGGTGTCAGCGTGGACGGGGTGGAGTGGCTGGGGCCCCGCAGCATGGCCAATATGCCGCCTTGGGTGCGCGCGGTGGTGGACAGCCCGAGCAGCGCCGTGGAGTGGAGCAAGATTGAGTATCTGCGCAAGTACCGGCTCGCGGGGCTCAACTACGTGGCGACGCGCGTGTTTGGGCAGGCGTGTGTGCGCGCGTACACGCGGCCGCTCGAGGTGCAGGGGCTGACGGGGCGCGCGACGTGCGGGCACGCCGCCAATACGTTTGTGATTGACGCGGCCAAGGTGCGCCGGATCCAGAGCCCCAAGCTGGATGCTAGCATTGCGGGCCAGCGCGGGGTGGTGATGGCTGCCGTGGCGGAGCCTGCGCGTGAGGTTTTGTTGGAGGACGAGGAGGGCGGTCCCGAGGTGAGCGAGTTTACGCTGGAACGGTACATGGCGCTTCCTGCGTTTTTGCCGCGCATCGACATTGAGGCCAAGCACGAGTTTGATGGAGTGTTTAATGGATGGATCAAGAAGAAGGTTTGATTTTTTATAGGTTTAGTAAAGATGGGCAAACTAGCCTCAACTTTTTTTCCAAAATGGGAAATATACAATTGATTTTTTTCTTTAAAATCTTTTTTTTAAAAAAACATGTAAATTCAAAAAAAAAAAGCCCCCTTTGTACCAGCCAAAAGATATAAACCAAAAAAGTAAACACCTGGTTATTTTTTCATATATAATTTTTTCTCCCTCGGCATCACACTCATCGGAACTCATAATACGGATGGGTCCCCCAGTCGGGAGAATGCGAGAGGTTGAGCTGCTGGTAAACCTCTGAATTTTTATGATAATAGACGCCGGTAATGTGGCCGTCCGCCTGGTTGAAGCAGATGTAATAGAAGCCCTCGAAGGAGGCGCCGGCCATGTGGCGGACCGTGTAATCGGGGATGAGGAAGATTTCTTTCCAGCGCATGAAGATGTAGTCCTGGTTCTCGAAGCGGTTGTGGACGTAGTCGGCGTCGATCTTGGTGTCTGATTTGGCGGCCAGGGCGCGCCAGGCATTGAATCTGTTCCAGTGGGTGCGGTCGACGTGGTCGTTTTGGTTCCACTCGGGCCGCCGCGTGTAGAAGGATATCGCCGGCGACACCATCTCGCCCTCGAAATACGTCTCCATCACGCTCTGGTTCTCCGTCAGCCCGCGGATCCGCAGGTACCCGCACAGAAAATGGGTGCTCATGTCGACCGCTTTCAGGACAATGTTCACCTCGTACGACGACTGCTTGCTGTGCTGCGTGCCCACAAAGCGCGCCCCGGGCCGCAGGTACGACGACGTCTGGAGCGGGATCCGGCGGTCGTACCACGGGTCATGGAACACCGAGTCCAGCAGCGACGGGCGTATCAGGGTATTAGAGGAGGCAGATGGCGGGGGTGGCTGTTGTTTGGAGGAGTCTTGAGATGAGGATGACAGATATGGGGCCGAGTTTGGTTTGTTTTGGCTATGCTTTTTAGAGGGAGCTGTCGCGGCCCCAGATGAGGATTCCACCGGATGCGACGCTGGGCTGTCTGTGGGCTGGTTGCTGGTGTTGGCCATGTGGGCAAACCCCTTATCGCCGCCGCGGAGGCCTCCCGGCGGCGCGCGGGACGCGTGCAAGGCCCCGTTCGTGGCGTCGGCCAGCACTCGTTCGTCGATCGAGGGGGTTGTTTGAAGAGGAATGACTGCGGGCACGCAGTCGATCGAGGTCGCATGCGCCTGGCCCCGCGGCACGTCCGCGGCGGCGGCGGCGGGCGTGGGTCCCGGCGAGCTGACCTTGCCTGGCGAAAGGGCGGCGGGCATCCCGGGGCTCACGGGCTGTTGTGGAGACGCCATGGCGGAGGGGGCGGAGAGTGTGGCGACGGCGGTGTTATCTAAGAGCGGGAATGGGGGTGCGGGGGAAGCTGGGGGTCGCGAGATGGCGGCGGCGGAGTCTGTGGGGTAGAGAGGGTGGGCAGTGGGCAGAGTCTCAAGCGAGTCATACCCGGCCGGGTCGTTTACTCGGGGCATTGGTTGAGAGGGATAGAAGAGATTGAGAGTTGCAAGTCAAGAGTTTTTACAAAGTTATTTTTGGGGAAGTAAAAAAAAAAAGTGCGGACTTTCGTATTAAAATTTTTTTAAAACTGTGGCAGACAGGAAAGGAGTCACGTGAGCCAGAACAATAAATAGCTTATAACAGAGACCCGGTTTAAGATAACGGAGCCCATATCCCACTCAGTCCCAGTAGGTAATCACGGAATCTTTGCCTGCCACGGCGACCTTGGAGCTCTCCTGGGGATGGGCGGCAATACACGTCACGACGGAGCCTTCGGTGGAGCCGCCGGCGCCGCCGCCACTGACCTGCAACTTGGCCTTGAGGGCACACGTCTTCCAGTCCCAGAAAAAGGCGTAGCCGTGGGCGTCGCCGGACATGAGGTACTTGCCGTCGGGCGAGAAGGCGACCTGGATGGGGTAGCCGGCGCAGGCGTGGCCGTGGAACTCCTTGCGCCTGTTCTGGCGGAACTTGGACTTGTCGAGGGCGCCAAACACCAGCACGCGGTTGTCCATGCTCTGCGCGGCCACAAACTTGCCCGAGGGGTGCAGCGCGACGGTCGGCATGGCGTGCTGCGTGGGGTCCGCAATGAACTTGATCGGCACGTTGATCTGCCAATCCCACACGCGCACGCTCTTGTCGTCCGACGTCGTCATGAACCGCCGGTCCTCGTCCACAAACGTGATGCTGTTGACGGGGCCCAGGTGGTGGTCGTAGGTCTGGACGACGGCCTCGGCGGGCGGCAGCCGCGTGTCCCACTGCAGAATCGTATTGTCCGACATGCCCGAGAGAAACTCC
This sequence comes from Magnusiomyces ingens NRRL Y-17630, assembly GCA_900497715.1. Lineage (NCBI taxonomy): Eukaryota > Fungi > Ascomycota > Dipodascomycetes > Dipodascales > Dipodascaceae > Magnusiomyces > Magnusiomyces ingens. The sequence continues at coordinate 199,517 of UIDE01000004.1, forward strand.
GTTTGCTTGTCGGCCTCGGGGCTGAACTTGACGCAGTTGGCCATGGCGCGTGCGGCGCGCGCGCCCGTCGACTTGCGGCCCAAGTTCGCGTACCGCTGGACGACCTTGCCCGTCTCCGTGTCCCACAGCTTGATTGTTTTGTCGTAGGACGCGCTCAGGAACCGGGTCCCGCCGCCCAGCTGGCCGCGCACGCCGTTGAAGGCCACGTCCTTGACGGCCTTGGCGTGGCCGTGGTACACGCGCAGCTGCTCGCGGTTATTGCGGTGGCAGTCCCACAGCTTGATGGCCGTGTCGTTGCCGCACGACAGCAGCAGGTGGCCCGAGTAGGGGAAAAACCGCAGCGCGTTGACCCCGCCGCTGTGCCCGGCCCACGTGTGGATCTTGCGCTTGGGCACAAACGTCTCCTGCGAGCCGGGCTCCTTGCGTAGGTTCACGTCCAGGTCTTGGGGTATGTGCATGTACGTGCGTCCAAGGTAATCGTATTCCTGGGTCCCAACAAACTCCGTCCATTCTTTGGGTATTGTGGGCTGTGGCGGTCCGGCCACCACGGCAGGCGCCACCACGGCTTGCTCTTCTTCGGACGACTCGGATGAGCTGGACTCATCTTGCTCTTTTTGGTACCCAGCCCAGGGTCCTTTGTAGGCGGCTTCTCCGTCGAGCACGCTGGAGTCGCCTCTTTCCAGTCTTTTTCTTTTCAGTTTTGTGGCCACCGCCTTTTCCTGCTCGCGCTGGGCCTTTCGCTTCAGGTCGCCGTTGTCCTCGCTGGGGCCCGTGGTCTCCCCAAACCTCCGAAACATCCGGTAGTTGTCTTCAAACGTCGCGTTGTCAAACGCCTCCTTGTCCATGCGCCCCGTGATGATGTTCTTGCGCACCCGCTCGGGGCCCAGCGGATCAAACGGGTTCGCGGGACCGGCCGGTTTGGTGTATGTTTTTTGTGTTTTGCGGTACTCCTGTAGGGTAGCCAGAGCTGTTTGGCTGGTAGGTACACCTACAATACTGACTGTAGGTTTCTTTGAAAGGTTAGTATACGCATAGTCGAGTAAAGAAATAAACATACTTGGACCAAAGCCAATCCATCGGGCTCTGAATCGCTTTCAGACTGGTAATCTGGCACTAGCGACATTCTGTGTGGTGGTGGTGATAGAAAAAGATTTTTTTTTTTTTTTTCAACATTTGAAATTTTTCATTTTGGACCATTTAAAAACACAAGCATTATAATACAATTAAAATCATCATGGCTACTTTATATGATAGATATATAAGATATATAATTTTCATTCCTTCTTCCTTCCCATTTATAGCTCATCGTGGTCGTAATCATCTTCATCCTCGTCATCAGGATGAGAGTCGCCAGCACCCTCATCACCGTAAAGCTTGGAAGTAATGGGGTAAGCGATAGAGCTGAGCTTCTCCTTCTTCTCGTCAAAGTCCTCCTTGGTGGCATCGTTGCCAACCTCCTCGAGCCACTCCAAAACCTCGGAAACGGCCTCGAGAATGGTCTCCTTGTCATCCTCGTCAATCTTGCCACCAAGACCAGCCTCGTCATTGACTTGGTTCTTGAGCGAGTGGGCATAGTTTTCAAGGCCGTTACGAGAGATAATCTTTTCCTTGAGAGCAGCGTCTTGCTCGGCATACTTTTCAGCATCAGCAATCATCTGGTCAATTTCATCTTGGGAAAGACGAGACTTGTCATTGGTGATGACAATGGACTCGGACTTGCCGGTTCCCTTGTCGTGGGCAGTGACCTTGAGCATTCCATTTGCGTCGAGTTCAAAGGTAACCTCAATCTTGGGGACACCACGGGGGGAAGGAGGAATGCCCGTGAGCTCAAACTTGCCCAAAAGGTTATTGTCCTTGGAGAGAGGACGCTCACCTTCGTAGATTTGAATCAAGACGGTAGGCTGGTTGTCGACGGCGGTGGAGAAGATCTGGGACTTGCGGGTGGGGATGACAGTGTTTCTCTTGATGAGGGTGGTCATGACACCACCAGTGGTCTCGATACCAAGAGTAAGAGGGTTAACGTCGAGAAGAACGATATCCTCGGCACCATCGTCACCAGAGAGAACACCACCTTGGACGGCGGCACCGTAGGCGACGGCCTCATCGGGGTTGATGCCCTTGGAAGCCTTCTTGCCCTTGAAGTAAGTCTCGAGGAGTTCTTGGACCTTGGGGATACGGGTGGAGCCACCGACGAGGACAATGTCGTCGACCTCGGACTTTTCAACCTTGGCGTCCTTGAGGACCTGCTCGACGGGCTTGAGGGTCTTTCTAAAGAGATCAATGTTGAGCTCCTCAAACTTGGCACGGGTCAAAGTCTCGGAGAAGTCAATGCCGTCAAAGAAGGACTCGATTTCGATTCTGGTGGACATTTGGGAGGACAGGGTACGCTTAGCCTTTTCAACCTCGCGCTTGAGCTTACCAATGGTCTTGGCGTTCTTGGAGATGTCAACGTCGTGCTTCTTGTTGAAGAGCTTGGTGAAGTGGCGGATGACTCTGTAGTCAAAGTCCTCACCACCCAAGTGGGTGTCACCGGCAGTGGCCAAAACCTGGAAGAAGCCCTTGTCAATGGAGAGGAGGGAGACATCAAAGGTACCACCACCGAGATCGTAGACGATAATCTGGCGTTCGCCGTCAGTCTTGTCGAGGCCGTAGGCAATGGCAGCGGCGGTGGGCTCGTTGACGATACGGAGGACCTTGAGGCCGGCGATTTCGCCGGCGTTTTCAGTCGCCTGGCGCTGGGCATCGTTGAAGTAGGCGGGGACGGTGATGACGGCGTACTTGACGTCCTGGCCAAGGTAGTCTTCGGCAATCTTCTTCATCTGGCCGAGAATCATGGCCGAGATTTCTTCAGGGGTAAAAGTCTTGTTTTCGTTGAGGAACTCGACCTTGACGGCGGGCTTGCCGTTGCGGTCAATGACCTTGTAGGGGAGACGCTTGATGTCCTTTTGGACGGAGGAGTCCTTGAAGTAGAGGCCAATGAGACGCTTAATGTCGAAGATGGTGTTGTGGGGGTTAGCGGCAGCCTGGTTCTTAGCGGCATCACCTATCAGGCGCTCTTCACCGTTGAAGGCGACGTATGAGGGGGTGATTCTGTTACCTTGATCGTTGGCGAGGATTTCGACTCTGCCCGACTTCATGACGCCGACGCAGGAGTAGGTCGTGCCCAGATCGATACCAATGACTGAGAGGGTTAGTTTAGGGGGGGTCACAAGAGGGAAGCCAACATACCTGGGCCCTGGATCTTATCGTCGACTTCGGCGGAGGTTCCGGAGATGAAGGGGAAGACGAGTATTAAGGCAATGTAGACCAAGATGGCCGACCAAGAGGCCATCGAGCGGATAGATCTACTAAACATTTTTGAGTAGTAAATGTATATTTTTCAAGCTGAAAAGATGAGGTTAAAATAGTTGTTAAAAAAAAAGGAAAAAAGAGAAAAAAGGGGGGGAAAGGCTGGTCTTTATATACTTGTTGCATAACTAGGACTGACGACCAGATTGCCATATGGAAGCTAATAGAAATTGTGTGGAGAATTTTTTTTCTGATTTAGACGTTAAAACGACTATGGCAAGTCGCCACCAGCACTCCACTTTGACAGGTGGCATTTAGAAAAAAAAAAAAAATCCCCCCAGGAACCGCCAGAAGCCTTTTTTTTTTGGATGGAGCCGCGACTTTTATTTTATCATTATCTACCGATCCTTCAGTCAATTGGTCTTAATCCTCGTCGACTGAAAAATTCCAAATCGTCCCCCCCAGCCAGAGCCTCCGAAGCGCTTCTAGAAAAGACCACGTCACTAAGAAAAGTTTCAGCCCTGTGGCAATTGGCCAGACCACGTGACGAAGGCGCTCGTTTAAAATCCCCCAAACCGGCAATTTAACGCCAGCCGCACGGTCCCCTTTAAGGCTTTTTCTTGATCCAGGCTTAAACATTTTCATCTTCATATATAGAAATATATCCAAAAAACTTATTTAATATCAAACAGAGGCTTCAAATTCTTAATCAACACCCAATCGTCGCGCGGAACGCTGTCTCTAAACGCAGGATCCTTCAGCACATCAATCGACTTGCGGCTAATGTGCGAATACAGCGTGTCCTTCTCGTCCACATGGCGGCCCCAGATGGGCTGCGCGGAGCTCGTCGGGTCCGACAACCGCACAGCAACACCGTTGTTGGCCTGGCCCTTCTTCACAACGTCCACGCTCTTGTGGTTCACCTCCATCGACACAATGCGGCCCAGATCCAAGATCAGCTTGGCGCCGCTCTCGGGGTCCTTCTTCACGACGGTGATGGGCGTGCCTGTGCGAATCGACCCCTCAGTCACCTCCAAACCAATAATCATGGGGTTGCGCTTGTTGATGATCTGAATCGTCTTGCACACGCACGGGTACACCGCCAGACTGGCATTGTCCTCGCGCTTCTTCTCCAGCAGCTGCTTCTGGTAGGCTGTGAACGAGTCAAACAGGTGGTAGATAATGTCGGCATTGAAAATCTTAATGTTCTGCTCCTTGGCGTACTGCTCGGCGTCCTTGTCAATCTTGACGTCGAAGCACAGCATCAGCGCAAGCTCAGGCTTCTTCTCCAACATGGTCGTGGCGCGCATAACGTCACGCTTGTACACTGGGCCAATACCAATCGACATAACGGGGATCTTCATGTCCTTGAGGAAATCCAAAAGGGCTTCCAGCGCACCAAGCGTAGAGGCCTGCACGCACACGCCCAACCCGGTCTTGTCCACAGAGTCCAACAAGTCGGTCAAGTCATCCATGACCTCGTCCATAAGCTCCTCCTCGTCGTCATCGGGACCAACAAGCAGCAACCGCGAGCCGGCAACAGCCTTTTCTAAATCGGGAGCAGAAATCTTGACACCCAAGGCGGCCTTGACCTCCTTGTGGTGCACGTAGGCTGACTTGATACGCAACTCCCTCAGGGGCTGAGGCGTCAACAGCGCACGCACGTTTGTAGCAATAGGACCGTTCTGACCACACAACACAATGCGGTCGCCCTCATGCAACACACCGTTGGAGAGAACAACATCAATCGTAGTACCCAGACCCTCAACAACCTTGACTTCCAAAATGGTGGCCTCCAGCGTAGACAGATACATGAGCTGCTTGCTCATTCTGGTCTGCGTCAGCTCCAAAAGCAAGTAGAGCAAATCAGGAACACCCTCACCAGTGACGGCAGAGGTGGGGATGATGGAAACGTTGCGAGCCACATTCTTGTTTTGGAAGTAGAGCTCCGAGTTGAGACCCTGCTCGGCAAGAGCAAGCTTGGCCTTCTCGTAGCGGTCCTGGAACTCGCGCTGCACCGAGCTGGCCTGCTTGGAGAAGGAGTCTCTGAAGGAGTTGTTGGGGATGGACTCCCAGCCATAAAGACGATCAATCTTGTTGAGAGCAACAACAAAGGGGGTCTTTCTGTCTCTCAAAAGCTTGATGGACTCAATGGTCTGCTGCTCCAATCCGTGCATGATATCAATGACCAAAATGGCAATGTTACACAGCGAAGAACCACGCGAACGCAAGTTGGAGAAGGACTCGTGACCAGGCGTATCAATGACCAAAAGACCGGGCACATTGTACTCAACCTTGACGTACTTCTTCATAACCTCCGTCTTCTTCTCAATGGCGGAGATGGGGAAGTAGGTGGCACCAATCTGCTGGGTAATACCACCGGCTTCACCCTCCTGGACATTGGTCTGGCGAATCTTGTCAAGAAGCTTGGTGTTGTGGGACACGGTAAAGTCGCCAAGCAACAGACGAGAGTTGCCATCAAGAGTGAAACCAAAGTAGTCGCCATTGCCAAGCTCCTCGATGCCGAAGCCCCAGGAGCTGCTGACGACCTGGTCGTAAAGAGCAGAGTTGGCGGCAACCTTGTTGGCCTCGACAGTCAAGTACTTGTTGAGGGAAGACATGGCAGGACCGGAGATGGTCAAGGTGGAAGAAACGGCGCCAGCACGCAGACCAATGGAGCGGGCAAGACGGCGGACCTGGACAAGAAGCTCGGGCTTGTCGCTAGCAATCTCCCAGGCGTGAGTGAGGTGGGCGTCGTGCTTGCGGAGGGAAGAAGCAGCGTCGAAAATAACCTCTCCAGCAATTCCGGAAACAAGCTTCTCGGAGCCAAGAATCTTGCTGGCAGAGTCGGGGAAAAGCTCATTGGCGGCCTGGGCGACCTGGGCATTGTCGACATGAGCAAGAGTGTGCTCGACAGGAGCGCCGCCAGAAAGCGCACTGCCGTCAACAATACCGGAAAGGAAGGCCTTGCGGTGCTCGGCGGAGGCGCTGACAATGGCAGCAGGGATCTGCTTGGACTTGAGCATGCCGAGGGACTCGGCAAGAGTGGCAACAGCCTTGTCGCAAGTGAGGTCGGCGGAAGAGAGCAGAGACACACCAAGGAGCTTGGCGGCATCGAGCTCCTGCTCCAAGGTGGGTGCGACACCAAAGGCCTTGGCGACGGCCTCGGTGAAGGCATTGCCCTGGGCGTACTCGACGCTGTCAAAGGGCTTGTACATGGAGCAAAGAGCAGCAAGGTCCGGGGTAGCCTTTTGGAAAGCAACAAACTCGACAAGGGAGGTTTCCCAAATCAAAGGCTTCCACTCGGGGAGAGCCGCCTCGGCCTGCTCGCGCGTAGCAAAAGACCCAACGGTGTTGATGGCGGGGACCTTGGAATCGACGGCAATGGACTGGATGGCAAAGGAGCCGGCAGACTCAACGACAGTAGGCTTCTGGGCAATGCTCAAGACAAGAACGTGGTCGCCATTGCAGACAAAAGCGTCTGAGCCCGAGGCGGCGTCGGGGACAATGCGGAAGAGATCGCCATTGCCCTGGATGACGGAGCCCGGTTGGACCGTGCGGGGAGTATTGTCGTCACCCATGAGCAGATCGCCAGCGCGCACGTCTTGGACAGGGCGCAGGGAGCCGTCAAACATGAGCATGGGGGTGTCGCGGCCCCAGCACTTACCGGTATCGACGTGGCCGAGAATGACGCAGATGGGGGAGCGCAGGTCCTTTGAGTTGGCGTGGGACTGGGCCTCCTTGATGCGCTCCTCGTACTTCTTTTCAATGAGCTCCTTGTTCTTTTGGGCGTGAGAGAGAGCCTTTTCAAGGGACTGCTCGTCGGCAGCAGCCTCTGCTTCGGCGGTTTTAGGGGCGGGTGCAGCCTTGGGCTCCTCTTCCTCTTCGCTTGATTCGTCCCAGGACTCCTTGGTCTCAGGCTCCTTTTCCTCGTCCGAGTCAAGAGCATTTTCCCAGGAATCAAGAACCTCCTCCTCTTCCTCAGGCTTGGCCTCGTCCTTTTTGATGGTGACGACGGCGGCCACGACAGGCTCATCGATGGGGAGTTCCGGAGCAGGCTTAGTCTCAGCAGGCTCAGCCGTCTGAGGTCGCTTCTTCTTGTCTTCATAGGTGGGTCGGGAGGTTTGCTGGTTGCCTTGGAGGGCCTCGACCTTGATGTTGCCGGACTCGAGGAGTTGTTGGCGTCTGATTTCGGCGTGGCGCAGCTGCTCCTTTTGCTTCTTGGTGAGCAGCTTGCCGGCCTTGCGGAGCTCCTCGCGCTTTTCACGCTCGCGTTGTTTCTTGCGCTCGCGGACCTCGGCCTTTTTCTTTTCCTCCTCGGCGAGACGGGCCTCCTCGGCGGCAATGCGGGCCTTTTCTTCGTCCTCGGCGCGCTTTCTGGCCTCCGCTTCCTCGCGCTGGGCAATCAGGCGCTTTTGCAGGGCTGCGGAAGCGCCACCGGCCTTTTTCTTCTTGGGGGCGGGGGCGGGCGTGGCCGGGGCGTCGGAGCTGGTGGCATTTTTGATGGCTTCTTGTCGCATGCGCTCGGCTTCTTGCTTGGCCTTTTCGCGGCTCTCTTCCAGGGCAGCATTCATGGCCTTGAGACTGGCCTTCTTTTGTTCGGCCTGCTGCTTCTTCTTTTGCTTTTCGCGCTCCTTCTTCTCGCGCTCCTTCTCCTTCTTGGACTTGATCTGGACGGCGCTCTCCTCGGCGGCCTTGGCTTCTGCGGCGGCGGCCTCTTCCTTGGCGACCTTCTTCTTCTTGGACTTGGACAGGGCGCCCATCAGGCCGCCAAACTCCTCGGCCATGTCGTCTGCAGACGCAGCGACGGGTTCCTGAGGACCGGCGGGTTCCTCAGCGGGCTCAGCGGCGGGCTCGGGGGCTTCAGAGCCAAATTCGACGGCAGCTGGCTGGGCTTCTTCTTCGTCGTCCCAATCGTAGCCAGCGGTCTTTTTTCCTTTCTTATCTCTGCAAAACAGTTAGGAGGTGAACATCGAGAGTTAACAAGTCATACTTTTTTGCCATCGTTGATGAGGTTCTCTTAAAATCAAATAAGAGGGTATACTGGGTAGTAGTGTAGGAGGGAAAAAAAAAATAGAGAAAAAATTCTTTACCAAAACTTTTTTGGTGGTGAGTAAGAAAAAAAAAAGTGAGAAACCCTTGTCCTGAAAATGCGAAAACGGGTTCCGGCGGGTACCAACGATGGGATGGAGTTAGGTGGCAAACAGAAAGACGGAGGTGTAGGAGGAGGTTGCCATTGAGAAGTAGGTTTTATAAGCTGTTTATTCTACAGAGGGATTTAAGGGTCCTTGGGGGTTCTTTCATAGGCAAGCGGTCACGGGGGCTGTCGAGCCTACCGGGTTAGTTGATATAGCTTTTGTAGAGTTGTTTTACGTTCAATATGGAAGACAATCGTAGGGGTTTCTTTATTCATGTCAATGACCAGCTTACAGCCGCCACAGCACAGATCTGACTCCTGCGGGCGGCCAAAGCGTCAGAATCAACTGAATTCTCGAGTGAAAAATTTTCAGTCTCAGATCTACGCGCAGCCAGCCCCAGATCTGCGGACTTGGACTAAAATTTTCTCTGCCAGTCTCCCCCCAAAATTTTTTTTCTTCTTCCCCCTTCCTCTTTAAACACCAGAGCGGATATACACTCCCCATATCACAAACAATGGCTACTATTGTGGACAAGGTACGTGCGCTGCACAGAAGTGAACAAAGGTCTAACAGGGTTCTAGATTAAAGATGTAGGTACAGCATGCTTCCCTAGCAACGTTCTCTAACACACGGGTTTCCAGATCGAGGCCGAGATGGCCAAGACGCAGAAAAACAAGGCGACGAGCTTCCACCTGGGCCAGCTCAAGGCGAAGCTGGCGAAGCTGAAGCGCGAGCTGCTGGCGGGTCCCGGCGGGTCCGGCGGCGGGTCCGGCGGGGTGGGGTTCGACGTGGCGCGGACGGGCGTGGCGTCGGTGGGGTTCATTGGGTTCCCGTCGGTGGGCAAGAGCACGCTGCTGAGCAAGCTGACGGGGACGCACTCGGAGGCGGCGGCGTACGAGTTCACGACGCTGACGACGGTGCCGGGCGTGATTCAGTACCGGGGCGCCAAGATCCAGATGCTGGATCTGCCCGGGATCATCGAGGGCGCCAAGGACGGCAAGGGCCGCGGCAAGCAGGTGATTGCGGTGGCGCGCACGTGCAACCTGATTTTCATTGTGCTGGACGTGAACAAGCCGCTGCAGCACAAGCAGATCATTGAGCGCGAGCTGGAGGGCTTTGGGATCCGCATCAACCGGGAGCCGCCCAACATTGTGTTCCGCAAGAAGGAGAAGGGCGGGATCAGCATCACGAACACGGTGCCGCTGACGCACCTGGACAGCGACGAGATCCGCGCGGTGATGTCGGAGTACCGGATTTCGTCTGCGGACATTGCGTTTCGGTGCGACGCGACGGTGGACGACCTGATTGACGTGCTGGAGGCGCCCAACCGGCGGTACATCCCGGTGGTGTACGTGCTGAACAAGATTGACTCGATTTCGATTGAGGAGCTGGACCTGCTGTCGCGGATCCCCAACGCGGTGCCGATTTCGTCCGAGAAGGGGTGGAACCTGGACGGGCTGCTGGAGCTCATGTGGGAGCGGCTGAACCTGGTGCGGGTGTACACCAAGCCCAAGGGCCAGATGCCGGACTACGAGCAGCCGATTGTGTTGCGGTCGACTGCGTGCAGCGTGGAGGACTTCTGCAACCACATCCACAAGAGCATTGTTGAGCAGTTCAAGAACGCGGTAGTGTGGGGGACGAGCGTGAAGCACCAGCCGCAGTACGTTGGGCTGTCGCATGTGCTGAGCGACGAGGATGTGGTTACAATTTTGAAGAAGTAGTATAAATTTACAAAGGTATATAATGTACAGTTTAAAAAAAAAAAATCGTCAATCATAAGTCATATCATTCATGGGCGTCATGCATGTCGCGTATTTTTGCTCGCGTGAGGATGTATTCGTCCTCGAGGTCGTCTTCGCGCCGGCGGATGTTGCGTTTGGGGGCGGCGAGCGGCGACGACCGGGGGTCGGTGAGGCTTCGTTTTGCGGAGCAGATGTCCTCAAAGGTCTTGAGGTTGTACTTGGCGGCGTCGTCGAGGGCGATGGAGAAGCGCTTGGACTGGACGTGCTGGATGGCGCGCACAAAGCCCATTTTGTGTTTGTAGATCATGTAGGCGACGGCGACGAGGGCGGACGCCTCGTTGCCGGACTCGCAGTAGACGAGGGTGGACGCGCCGAGGGCCTCCGCGTCGCGGATGTTTTGGCAGATGGACTCGAGCTGGGAGACGATGCTCATGGGGTTGGCGATCCGGTTGCCCGGGTCGTAGGCCAGGCAGGTGAAGTCGCCGGAAAGCTCGTAGCGGTGGCGCACGGTGGCGGGGACGAGGCGGATGTCGGCGACGGAGATGAGGACGGAGATGTTGCGCTGGCGCAGGTACTCCTCGTTGCGGACAATGCCGAGGGGCCCGAGCCAGAGGTGGGCGTCGACCTGCTGGGCGACGCGGCGGTACTCGTAGCGCCAGTCGGTGAGGATGCTGGGCTGCTCAATGAAGCAGGGGGTGATGAAGGTTTTGGGGAAGGCGATGGGGGCGACGAGGAGGGGCGGCGGGTCCTGGGGCGGGGTTGACGGGGAGGACGAAGCGGGGGAGTGTGGCGGCGGCGGCGGGTGTTGCTGGTTTTGGGAGAAGGACATGTCGGTTGAATGACCAAGAGGGGCGAGACCAGGCTGATCTGTTGGCCGGCGTGGGGAGCGTGAGGGAAAAGTCTGCGGGCCGAGTTGGCGATGGAGGGTGGGAGAAGAAAGAAGAGCGCGCAGATTGGGAAAAAAAATGGCTGAAAATCGAGATTTAAGCTCGGCTGTTACAGGCGGGCGCGTGTAACACGCTTACGTAACGGCCTGCGCGGAGATCCCGGCCATGGTGGCATATGATTACCTCAGCACACCATTGCGTTACAGAAAAGTGTCACATGTTACGTAACCACCCGCCTTCCAATGAGACGGCGCCGCCTCGGGTGGCACGTGACGCAGCAGCCTCCCCCTAACCCTGGCGGGCTGCTCCGCGGCTGCACGCGGCCTGCGAGGCTCCCCGGACCCTCGCGGCGGCCTGTGGCGTCACGCCAGGCTTATCGGTGGCCGCCCCGGCGCAGACCCAAGTGCGCCGGTACCCGCGGCCGTCCCCGGACACAGGTGCTCGGTGCGCGCCCTGGCCGCCCCGGGCGACCCAAACTCCCGTGTCTACTGAAGACGCCAGGCGCAGCTACGTAGCGTGCAGACGTAATGGCCGTCCCTCGCCGTAAAAAGTTTTGGTCTGCTTCAGGCAAGTCCTAATCTGCTACACCTCTAATAAAACCCAACCTCCTCCCAGACGCTCGTTCTCTTCTCCCCAACCCCCCAGTCCCCTCTCATGGCTTGCCTATAAAGGTCCGCGTCTTCAAATGGCTGTAAGTGTCCCTCCCTCCCGTCTCTAACCCCCCCTCTGACCCCCCCCAGAACGGCTCTCCTGCTCCTCCGGATCGCCCCTCAATATCCCAACCCTTCGACCGCAGCCCCTTCACGGCACGAAACAGCCCTGCTGCTCGCGTCCCAGCGCCTCCCGCCCTCCGCCCGCCCAGGCCCCAAGATGATCTTCTCTTCCCCTGCCACCAGAATATCCCCTCCGCCTTCCTCCAGCACCCCCCAGACTACGACAGCGACGAAACCTACGACGGGGCCTCCGACACCGACCAGGACCCTCCCACCCTCCCCCTGACACCAGACCCTCTGCATCCCCCCCCAGCATCCCTATGGCCCCCACTCGTCCAGCCCGCCCGTAGCCCCCAGCAGCCCTCTACCCAGCGCCCAGCCCCGCCCTCCGCGCCCTCTGCCCTGGACCAGCCCTCCCGCGCCCGACCCTACAATGCCCATCGGCGCCCTCCCAGACGCCTCAAGCCTGCCCTCCCCCAACAGCCACATTGAAAACGGCCCCTCACCCTCCGCGCAGCCCTACACAGATACCCCCATTGTCCATCTCATGGACCCGCAACTCGCCCGCCCACACCGGCCGCCCGTCTCCCACATCCACCCCCTCCAGGCCGCCAGACTCAAGCATCTCCCAGCGGCCTCTCCTCCCTACTACCCGCCCGTCTACCATCCGCCGCCCTCCAAACATAAACCCCCGGCCCACCGCATCCATGCCGCGTGCGCCCTATACCCCTCCATCTCCCTCCTCTGCCTCCTCACCGCCCTCCTCTTCTCCCTCTCCGTGACCTCCTTCCTCTACCGCGGAACCGAGCCCAAGAACTGCCGCATGTCTTACATGCGGCCCTCCTACACCCACCTCGACTCGTTCGACCACCAAAACTACACCCGCCACTTTTCCAAATACTCCCTCTACCTCTACCGCGAAAAGGGCATCGACGACCTCTCCCCCAACCCCTCCGGCATCCCCGTCCTCTTCATCCCGGGGAACTCGGGCAGCTACCGCCAGGTCCGCGCCCTCGCCGCAAAAAGCGCAAACAAGTTCTCCGACTGCTCCCACCCCCAGTTCGACTACTACACGGCCGACTTTAACGAGGACCTGACGGCCTTCCACGGCCGCTCGCTGCTCGACCAGGCAGAGTACCTCAACGACGCAATCAAGTACATCCTCTCCCTCTACCCGCCCTCCTCCTCCCTCCCCAGCCCCACCTCCGTCATCCTCGTCGCCCATTCCATGGGCGGAGTCGTCGCCCGCGCAATGTTCCTTCTCGACAATTACCAGAAAAACTCAGTCAACACCATCTTCACCCTCTCCGCCCCTCACACCCTCCCCCCGGCCCCCTTCGACAAGGACCTCGTCGCCGTCTACGACCAAGTCAATGCCTACTGGGAACAGTCCTACTCCCAGGACTTTATCGGCCGCAACCCCCTCGCCCTCGTTTCCCTCATCTCCATCACCGGCGGCTCCCTCGACCACATGATCACCTCCGAGTCCGCAAGCGTCGCCTCCATCGTCCCCCCCTCCAACGGCTTCACCGTCTTTACAAACAGCATCCCCAACGTCTGGACCAGCATCGACCACCAGGCCATTGTCTGGTGCGACCAGTTCCGCGACGTGTTTGCAAACACAATGAGCGCCATATCCGACCTGCGCGTCCCCAGCAAAACCCGGCCCTTGCCAACCCGCATGAATATCTTTCGAAAACACTTTTTGGGCGGCTTTGAAGTCGGCGCCTCTCCAGAGTATCTCCAAACGCGCTACCACCCCTCCCTCAACAAGGAGTGCGTCGACAGCGATCCTACTCAACAAGTCCTCCAAAATCTACAACCCCCCACGGGCCCCCTGCACGAAATCGCAGGTCCCATGAATGATCCCGCCCCCGCGGATGCCGCCTTCACCCCTCCGGCAATTGGCGACTATGACACACTACTCTGGATTGAAGACATTACCAAGTTTGCCATCCCCCCCAACCAGAAACTGGTCATCAGCCTTGGAGACGCGTCCAATGGCGGCCGAGCGTACTTTATGCCAATTGTGTCCGACATCTCCCAGCCTGGCAACAAGGGCGCCAGCGGCACCGCCAAAGGCTCCAACGGCGATGGCCTTTCCAGCGGCGACCTCGAGTTTACCTTTTTGACCGACAGCATCTTGCTCTCCTCTCACCTCGCAAAACCCTCCGCACCGCACCCCTCTCTTGGCGCAGACAGCGTCTCCTCGGGCATATACACCCTCGTGTGTAGATACCCCCATGCAGAGCCCCGCCACCCGGACAAGACCCTCACCGTCATCGACCTGACCAAACGCGCCCACTCGGCGTCCCACATGGTGGCCGCCTTGTCGGGAGATGCCGAGGCCGACGACACGCGCCTCGTCGGCCTCTTGTGCAAAAACATTGCCGCCGACGCGTCCACTCTGCCCAACCCCCTCGCCCATGCCGACGACACCTCGCGCCCAGACATGGGCCGCATGGCCTTCATCAAGTACAACGCCGCCCAGCTCGCCGACTACGACTTTGTCACAATCATCGACACAAACACCCACCGCATCCCGGGCTTTGCCCTCGCTGAGTTTGCCGAGCGCAGCCAGTCCCAACTCAATGCGCGCGCTGCCTCCACCTGGGACCTTGTCTCGCGCGGCGTGTCCGTGACCCTCCCGGCCTCGCGCCCCTTCATGGTCGACGTGTCCTTCGAGCAGATGTGGAGCAGCCTCATCTCCTACACCATGAAGATCGAAGAGACCCACCAAACCGGCCCGGGCAAGCTCTTCCAGCCCTTTGTCAGGCAGTACTCGGGCGAGTCCTACGAGTCCAAGTTCTACCTGGGCTCCCTGGCCACCGACTGGGTCCCAATCAGCATGACGGGCGTCGCGCCGTTCTCCCCCTTTGGCGTCCGCGAGTCCGACTCGGACTTTGAAACGAACCTGTTTTACTACGGCCAGCAGTCCCACTACTACCACAACCTGCACCTGCAGCTCTGGACCGACGCCTCGCTCGAATCCTCAACCTACTACACCTCCCAATCTGACCGCGCCCAGCCAAGCCCCCTGCGCATCACCCTGCGCATCGACTGGTTCGGCAGCATGGGCAACCTCGTCATGCACTACCGCATCGCCATCGTCGCCTTTTCCATTGCCATCATCGCCATTGTGCTGCTCATCCAGTTTTACATTTACAACAAGCAGGGCCTCTTCATCTCCGTCCCGCAGGCCCTCCACATTTTTATCCACAAATATCTCCTCTACCTGTGTCTCGCCACCCTCGTGCTGCCCTACGTCCCGTCCGTCACCCTGTTCCGCGACATTTTGTATTTCCTCGAGCCCGGCATGGACGTGTACTCGGGCGACGGCCCCGCCTCCATCTTTACAAACATCCGCCGCAACCAGTTTTTCCTCGGCCTGGAGCCCGGCCACTTGCTGTTTCTGGGACCCGTCTTTGTCTGCGCAGGAATCGGCCTTGTCTCCGTCACCTTTTACCTCCTCTACATTGTCGTGGCCACCGCCTCGGTCCTGCCGCACACTTGGTCCTCCCTCAAGCACGGCATTGGCGTGGCCCTCGCAGCCAAACTCAAACCAGCAGCACCCCCTCCCGAACCCTCCCCGGTGCCCGCCGCCCCGCAAACTCTAGACGAGTCCAAACCGGCGTCCCCGCAAACGTCCCCAGGGCCGTCCCTGCAGCACCGCAAAAAACCGGCGCCGCGCGAACCCCCAAAATCGCCCGAGACCGTGGCCGCCGCTCCCGACGCCCAGCCCGACCCAGGCTTGCTCCAGGCAAACAGCGAGACCTGGACCAGCACGCGGTTCAAAACCGCGCGGCGCGCCGTCGTCACCTCGTTCCTGTTTGTGGCCGTCGCATACACGGTGCCGTGCGAGTTTGCGTACCTGGTTGCGTGTTTTGCCCAGCTCGCCACCGCCGTCAAGGCCCATTTCCGGTGGCGCGCCGGACACGCGCGCGTGGTGCCGTCGTCCGGCGGCCCCGGGACCCCCATTGCCTGCTTCTTCAACTTTGCCATGGCCGTGCTCGTCCTCATGGTGTGGATCATCCCCATCACGGCCCCCATCCTGGTCGTCTGGGGCCGCAAGCTGTCCGCGCACTGGAACGAGGCCTTTGCGTCCCACCACAACCTGCTGGCCATTGGCCCCACGCTGTTTTTCGTCGAAACAGTCGCCTCCGGCACCATGGTCCCCCGCGCCGAGGCCCCCGCCCTCCAGTGCATCACGTACCTCTCCCTCGCCTACATTGTGTTCCACGCCGTCCTCATGGGCGTCCCCCGAACCTACATGCTCTACCACCTCGTCAACGTGCTGTCCGGGTGGTTTCTGGTCGGGTGCGTCATCACCGCCATGGGCCAGGCCAAGCGCGACCCGCGCCCCGCCATGGCCCCCGCCGCCCCGGCCCCGCAGACGACCCCGCAGACGCCCCCGAGGCCCGCGAAGGCGACCCGCCCGCCGACGACGCGCCCCGCGCCGCGGCCCGGCTCGGCCAGCACCGGCGCAACCACACGTACCATGCCCACACCAGCAGCACAAGCAGCCTGAGCAGCGTCGGCAGCGCGCCGCCGGCGGTGCAGGCGACGCAGAGCCAGGGGTCCCTGGCGCGCGCGGCGACCGTGCACGCCGAGCTTCCCTGCGAGGCGGGAGAGAGCCAAAATCATCACGGCTCATGGGAAAGAGTCCCGCTCCCCCCTCTGAAAATATGAATATTTATCGTAGCAATAGAATTTAATACTAAATCAAGCGTCTTACACAGCTCCTAAATCACGCTTCTGGGCCCCCGTCGGCCGCGGGAACCTCGGGCTGCGCTTCATGCTCCTCGTCGTGCTCCGCGTCAAGCTCCTCGTCGTCCCCGTCCTCATCGTCCCCATCTTCCTCGTCGTCCGCGACGGCAGCCGCCTCGTCGCCCGCGCTCGGTTTCGTAGCGTCTGGCTCGTCCGCAGCTTCTGCGGGTGCCCCGCCCTTGGTGCTGGCCTCCTCGGAGTCCTCGGCATCCTCCTTGCGCGGCTCCAGCGCGACCTCTGTCGCCGACTCGTCCTCCGCCTTGGCTTCCTCGGCGGCTACCGGCTTGTCCTCGCTCTCATCTTCATGCAAATGCTCCTCGCTCTCATAATGCGACAGCTTGTCTTCGTCGTCCTCGTCCTCGTCCTCATCCTCCTCGCCGGGCTTGCCCTCCTTCTCCTTCTTCTCCAGCAGGTCCTGGTACGCCTTCCGGAACCGCAGCTGCTCGCGCTGCTCGCTGGGCGTCGGGTTCGTCGGCAGGTAGTTGGCCATTTCGCGCGTGTACCGCTCCTTGTCCGCCGTGTAGATCTTGTAATACTTGTCGCGCGCCGACCGCGGCAGCGCATGCCACGCGTCCGACATGGCCTTCGTCATGTCGTACGACAGCCCCGGCCGCTCCTTCTCCATCCGCGCGCGCACTGACTCCTTCTCCAGCTCGCAGAATATTATGTACGCGTTCTGCGGCCGCCGCGGCAGGTTAGGGTCCCGCGGCGCGTGCGACCGTTTCTTGAGCCCCGAGGGCGTCGCCACCGCGGCCGCCGCTGCGGCCGCCGCCGCCACGGCCAAGGGCCCCGGGCTGCCAAGCTCGTCAGTTAGCGCGTCGTCTCCCGAAGGGTGGTCGCCAAAAGACATGTCTGCGGGCGACCCCTCATGGATATGCGAGTCGTCACTTGGCGCGGGAGCAATGTGGAGATGAGACGCCGAGGCCGTCAAAGACGCGCCGGCGGACCCTGGAGGAGGGGTTTGAGAAGCCAACGCGGCCTCTTTGTTCTTAGATCCGCGCCCGCGCGAACCCCCCTTGCTCGACGCCCCGGACTTGCTGCGCCCGTTCGACGCGGGTGTATGAGCCGCCGAGTCGTGTCCAGAGGCGGCCCCGTTTGTAGGAGGCGTCGCATTGGAGGCAGCGGTCGCTGCAGCCGCAGCCGCAGCCGCAGCCGCCGCCATCTGGAGCGACTTCTGGGCGGCGGCAACAACGGTGGCGGCGGCTGCGTCCAGCATCTCGGACGAAAGCTTGCCAATGGACGTGGAGGGCGAGTTGGGGGGCGAGGGGCTCGCGGCAATGGCGCCAGCGGGGTCCGGGCCGGCGGCAGGAGGCGCCTGCGTACGGTCCTCGAGCTTCTCCAGCAACAGCGCGCGCTCCAGACGCAGTCGCTTGACGTCGCGCCGCGTGCGCGCAATCGAGAGAGCCATGAGCTCGTTGTGTTGCTCGATTTCGCGGGTTCGTTTGCGCAGCTCAATGCATTTGAGCTTGTACTTGGTTTCTGCGGGGTGTTAGCTAAGATCGGGAATCGCTACTGAGACGTACCTTCGGACTCTGGCAGAGGGTTCAAGGACTGAACGCCTCGTCGGCTAGGGGTGGCTGTTTTCATATTGGCTGGGTGTTGTTACAATCTGACTGGTCTGTTCGAATTTGGTGGTGGTGATGCTGGCGACGGGAGGTTTATCTGGGCTAGGGTTTCTGCTGTGCGGCGCAGAAAAATTTGTCAGCAGAAAAATTTTTAGTCCACGATTGTCAAATTTCAAATCCAAGGGAGAAAAAAAAATTTTTAAGGTCGTGCAGAGTGGCGCCCCCCTCCCCCTCAAGAAAAATATAAAAAGGCCGCCGTTGCCACAACCTCCCTCTTTTTTTTTTCTTCTTCTTTCCTTGGAAAAGTGGAAAATACCATCCCATCAACCCACTCATTCCCTTTATTTAAAGAACATTTTTAAGTATTTATAAAAAATGGCTGGCATCCTTGACTACAAGACGGCCCTCGAGGTCCTCAACGCCGAGTACAAGACCCGCGACGGTATCGACGTGACCACCCTTATGGACTCTGTCACCCGCGGCGGTCTCACCTACAATGACTTTTTGATTCTCCCTGGCAAGATTGACTTTCCGTCCAGCGATGTGTCTCTTGAAACTAAGCTGACCAAGAAGATCACGCTCCGTGCTCCCCTCGTGTCCTCCCCCATGGACACGGTCACCGAGTCTGAGATGGCCATCCACATGGCCCTCCTCGGTGGTATTGGTATTATCCAACACAACTGCTCCCCCGACGACCAGGCCGAAATGGTCCGCAAGGTTAAGAAGTATGAAAATGGTTTTATTTCTGATCCTATCGTCGTCGCTCCTACCCAAACTGTGGGTGAAATTAAGAAGCTCAAGGAGGCTTTGGGCTTTGCTGGTTTCCCCGTTACCGGTAAGTGCACTTGAATTACTTCTTCCTTTTTCATGATGATTTTTATTTCATAACTTTCGTTCTACCGCAATGACTTAACGGTCTTGAGGAGACTTTGATTCTCTGATTTTTTTTTTCTTTGCTTGTGTTATTTTAAACCTTTATCTTGGCTAACTTTATTAGAAAACGGAAAGGTCCCCGGTAAGCTCCTTGGTATTGTCACTTCCAGAGACATTCAGTTCCACGACAATAACGACACTCCCGTCTCGGAAATTATGACTACCGACCTTGTCACTGCTTCTGGCAATGTCGACCTCCTTGAGGCCAATGAGGTTCTCCGTAAGTCCAAGAAGGGCAAGCTCCCCATTGTTGATGCCGAAAGCAACCTTGTTGCTCTGCTTTCTCGCACTGACTTGCAAAAGAACCACAACTACCCTCACGCTTCCAAGTCCAAGGATAAACAGCTCCTTTGCGGTGCTGCCATTGGCACTCGTCCCGATGACCGCGACCGTCTGACCAAGCTTGTTGCTGCTGGTCTCGACGTTGTTGTCATTGACTCTTCCCAAGGTAACTCTGTTTTCCAGATTGAGCTCATCAAGTGGGCCAAGGCCACCTTCCCCGAACTCGAGGTTGTCGGTGGTAACGTTGTTACCCGTGAGCAGGCTGCCGAGCTTATTGCTGCTGGCGTTGATGGTCTGCGTATTGGTATGGGCTCTGGCTCTATCTGCATTACCCAGGAGGTTATGGCTGTCGGTCGTCCCCAGGGTACCGCTGTCTACAATGTTACCCAGTTTGCCAAGCGCTTTGGTGTCCCCTGCATTGCTGACGGTGGTATCCAGAACATTGGTCACATCACCAAGGCTCTTGCCCTTGGTGCCTCTACTGTCATGATGGGCGGTCTGCTTGCCGGTACCACTGAGTCCCCTGGCAAGTACTTTTACAAGAATGGCCAGCGCCTCAAGACTTACCGTGGTATGGGTTCCATCGAGGCCATGGAGAAGCAGGGCATTAATGACAATGCTGCCACCAGCAGATACTTTTCCGAGTCTGACTCTGTTTTTGTTGCTCAGGGTGTCAGCGGCTCGGTCCTGGATAAGGGCTCCATCACCAAGTTTGTCCCCTACTTGGTTTCTGGTCTTGAGCACGGTCTTCAGGACATTGGTGTCAAGAGCATTGCCCAGTTCCAGGCTGCTGTTTCCGATGGCACTGTGCGCTTTGAGTTCCGCTCCACCAGCGCCCAGGTCGAGGGTGGCGTCCACTCTCTCCACTCTTATGAGAAGAGACTGCACAATTAGAGTTGTGATAATGAAGTATATGAGAATATGTAATTTTAATGAATTTGGCTTTTAGAATGATAAAATTTTTATGGTACCGTGCGGCTGTCTGGGATGACTAAAAGCCACACTGATCTTCAAAGTCTTACAAATCAAACGGATTTTTTTTTTTCCTCCCAACTACACTACCACCAAGAACTTACCAATGACTCTTACAGTTTTATCCACTGGAAACACTCTGCGTCCCGATGCCCCGTTCGCCGTCTCGCCGTCGGTGACTGCGGGCCTCCGCACAACGTTACTGGGCCGTGCCACCGAGCTGACGCCGCTCAAGAAGGGCGACATTACCTTGTACACCGCCGCCTCTGCCGAGCTCCTCGAGACGCTGGACGCGGCGCCCAGTGTCGAGCTTACAGGTGAGTTTTAACCTTTGACCGTTACGCGATGGCGTTCTAATCTTTGGCCCGACTAGCCAAGCTGTTTTTCCCCGGCAATGTGTCGCGCGAGCAGGCCATCGGCACAGCCAAGAGCGCGCTCTGGCTGCTCGTCAACGCCGCCCCGTCGTCCGTAGGCGCCCCGCTCGTCAAGTCGGTCATCTTCTCGTTCGGCGGGCTCGCTTTCTCTGACGACGACGACGAGCCCGACGCCGCCTCCTTCACCCTGACGCCTGAGCAGGTGTTTGCCGTGTGGGCCGAGGCCACGGCCGCCGCGCAGAAGCTGGGGCTGGGCGACGCCGAGTTTGGCGTCGCCGAGTTCTCGACTCAGGCGTTACAAGAGCTGGTGTTGCGGGTGGGCCAGGGCGTGGCCCCGGTCGCCATCGACCACATTAACGCCTCGGACTGCTGCGCGCTGCCCAAGACGCTGGTGGAGTTTAGCAAAACAAACAACATCAAGCTGTTGGCGCACCATGACAAGCCTGCCGCTCAGCTCGTGGACGGCGGCGAGCTGGCCCAGATTACAAGCGAGCTCAAGCTGGGAGCTGTGGATCAATGGGCGTGGGTGCTTAAACTCACTGCGCTGGAAAGAGACCGCCAGCTTCTTGTTGGGAATGAGTATCTGGTTGCATTATAGAGCAATACAAGTTGATTTTTAAAACATCTATAAAAGATTTCTTTACATTTTTTCAGGGTCTGGATGCATAGTAGTCCACCACAACGTTGACTACAGCCACAAGAATTTCCACGGCAATCAAGACAATGACAATAAACTCGAGGTATTCTCCGTGAGCATAGCCCATTTGTTCTTTGAGCATCTGGAGCAAGTCGGAAATAACCTCGAGGCGCTGGTTCAGCAAGGCGACACGCTGGGTGATTTCCAGGTACCCGCGGGCAGCCTGGTAGATGGGCTCGAGGTGGGGCTCGCTCCACATGAGCTCCGGGGAGTCGAGCACGCTTCCGTGGAGATTGACGTTGATGCGCAGAATGAAAAGCTCTCCGATGCTCTTCATAATGTCCTTCCTGCTCATGCTGATTTTGCCTGTGACGGCGACTTCTTGCGGGAAATCCTGCGTGTCCTCAATGGTATTATCGACCAGCTCTTCGAAAAGAGAGATTTTGACGCTCTGCGCCAGCGCATGCGAAATGGACAGCTTGATCATGTAGTTTGTGCCGTCGCGGAGGGTGATGAAATCGTTGTAGATGCGGGGCTGGTAGCTTTTGGTGATGTAGTAGTTGAACTCTTCGACCTGCACATCTTCGTCGGCCAGTTTTTCGTTTTCAAACCGGGCCAGTTCTTTAAGAAACCGGCGCTCCTCGGGCTCGGAAAACCCCCAAAACACTGCCACGCCATACTCAAACAAAAACACGTCCGAGTGGCCCGTTAGCTCAACGTCAATCTCTCCACCCTCGTCGTCCAGCCGCATAAGGCCGTTCAAGCGCTCCGTGTAGCTGCTTGTGGGCGAGGTGGGGCTCGTGGAGCTTGTGCTGGAGGCCACGGCTGTTCCGGAGCTGCTAGTGGACAAGCTGTAGGCTCCTTTATCGTCTCTCTTGTAAGTGTACGGGGTGTATAAGCATTCGTCAAAGAGCTTGGGTGCCGCCTTGTACTGTTTACGGCTATTGAGGTACCGGGTGACTTCTTTCATGCGGTAGGAGCTGGCGGTACAGTATGCAGTGACTCTGGGGAGAACCGAGCGGTGGGCCTTGCCAAGGCGCTCTGCGTCCTTGCGTGCTGGGGTATCTTTGATGCGAGTGACCTGGGAGTAAACTTCACGGCCGCTTTCTTCGTCCTCCTCCTCAGGGACGTTATCTGGGAGCAGCTTGAGTTTCTGGGTTGTGTAGGAGGTACGTTGGGGGCCTATGCGGTGGTAGCCATAAGCAGGCTGTTGTTGCGGTTGGCGAGATTGTTGCTGGCGATTGACAGCCAGAGAAGGCACATGGGACGACCTCAGGGGGCCGGCCCGTTGGGCAGCCAGAGAAGCGGTTGAAGCGAGGAGATTTGTAGAGGAGGCATTGGGGGTTGACTGAGTGGGTGGGGAGGAGTACTGGGAGCTGACATTAGTTGGGTGGTTGTAGGAGGCGCTTGAGAGTATGGAGTCCATTTTGGGTTGATTTTGAGAAAAGATGCTGCTTGGAGGCGAGGAGGTAGAAGAAGAAGCGAGAAGCGGTGTAGTTTCAGCTTTTGAGGAGTCGGCTTTACTTTGAGACGACATGTTGGGGTACTTTTAAACTTCGTTAATTTAAAATTAAATGGGACGACTGGAAGGGCAATCAAACGTTAATACGTGTTGCTGGGTGTGAGGGTGAATCTGGTGAGAATGATTTTAAATAGAAGCTAATTAAAAGTGAGTGCTTGATTATTTAGGGCTACTGTTTACTTAAAATCAACAGCAGTGTGCAAGTATATTGGGAAAGGTTGGAGAACTTCATGCGAGACCTAATGGAGGTTTATGGAGCAAAAAAAAAGCGTCTCTTTGTTAGTTGGGCAACTGTATTAGTCATTATTGGTAATCGTGTAGTAATGATTAGTCACAAATACGGCTGTGTGCGGCTTCCCATCGCGTTTAAAATTTTTATTTTTTTTTGTTTCCAAAACCTCCAAAAAAATCTTTATTTTCCCTCTTTTTTTTTTTGCCCTACTACTCACGACCATCAATTTCCCCCCTCTATAGATCTTGTTTGTGAAAAACACATTATCCTTTTTCAATACTCGATCTAAATATATACAAAATGAAGTTTGTTATTGTTTCTGGTGGTGAGTAGCCAAGGCCCCTTCCTTCCCTCATACCCTTATCTAAAACTCTCTTCTCTTGTTTAAAAATTTTTTTTCAGGTGTAATTTCGGGCATTGGAAAGGGTGTTATTGCCTCGTCCACAGGTCTTCTTCTCAAGACCTTGGGACTTAATGTCACCTCCATCAAAATCGATCCTTACATGAACATTGACGCCGGTACCATGAGTCCCCTCGAGCACGGTGAGGTGTTTGTTCTTGATGACGGTGGCGAGGCCGATCTCGATCTGGGCAACTACGAGCGGTATCTTAACGTGACTCTGACCCGCCGCCATAATATCACGACGGGTAAGGTCTATCAGCACGTTATTGAGCGCGAGCGCAAGGGTGATTATCTTGGCAAGACTGTGCAGGTTGTTCCTCATTTGACCAATGCCATCCAGGACTGGATTGAGGCCGTGGCCAACATCCCCGTGGACGCTAACGGAGAGGTCCCCGATGTGTGCATTGTGGAGCTTGGCGGCACTGTTGGCGATATTGAGTCTGCCCCATTTGTCGAGGCGTTGCGACAGTTCCAGTTCCGCGTTGGCGTCGAGAACTTTGCGCTGATTCACGTCTCGCTTGTGCCTGTTATTAATGGCGAGAAGAAGACGAAGCCTACTCAGGCAGCCATCAAGGACCTGCGTGGGTTGGGGTTGACCCCGGATATCATTGCGTGCCGATGTGAGCAGCCTTTGGACCAGTCTGCAATTGAAAAGATTTCCATGTTTTGCCATGTTGGGCATGACCAGGTTTTGGGGGTGCACAATGTCAACTCGACCTATCATGTTCCGCTTTTGCTGAAGCAGCAGAAGCTGATTAAGTTTTTTGAGAAGCGCCTGCATCTGAATTCGATTATTCTTTCGAAGGAGCGAATTGACCGCGGCAAGGACTTGTGGAGCCGCTGGCTCAAGCTGACCAACTCTCACGACCGCAGTTTTGAGAAGGTGACGATTGCCATTGTTGGCAAGTACACGGATCTTCAGGATTCCTACATTTCTGTTGTCAAGGCGCTCGAGCATGCGGCACTTGCAGTCCAGAAGCGTCTTGAGATTGTGTGGGTCGATTCCTCCGACTTGGAGCGTGAAAAGACAGTTAGCACGAGCGGCACTGCGACGCCTCCTTCATCTCAGAAGCTCAAGTACCACACTGCTTGGGGCAAGGTGTGTGCAGCCGATGGCATTTTGGTTCCTGGCGGATTTGGGTCTCGCGGAACTGAGGGCATGATTTCGGCGGCCAAGTGGGCTCGTGAGAATAAGACACCCTATTTGGGCATTTGCCTTGGGTTCCAGATTGCAGTCATTGAGTATGCGCGGTCGGTGCTTGGCATGAAGACCAACTCGCAGGAGCTTGACGATGAGATTGAGGACCCTGTGATTGTGTTTATGCCTGAGATTGACAAGACACACATGGGTGGCACGATGCGATTGGGCACCCGGCCCTCTGTGTTTCAAGACGGGACTGAGTGGAGCAAGTTGCGCCAGTTGTACGGACTTGCCCAGCGGGTCCACGAGCGTCACCGTCACCGATACGAGGTTAACCCGGAGCACATTGAGGACTTTGAGAAGCACGGGATGCATTTCATTGCTAAAGACGACACTGGGGAGCGGATGGAGACGTTTGAGCTTGGAGCAGAGGACCATCCGTTTTACGTGGGGACTCAGTACCATCCCGAGTATCTGACCAAGGTCTTGACGCCGTCCAAGCCGTTTTTGGGGCTTGTTGCCGCCAGTAGTGGGTGCCTGGATAGGGTTCTTGAGGACGTTCGTCAAGGCAGCTACGGGCCTGCTGAGTTTTAAGTAGAAGGTATATTTATAGAAGATTGAGAAGAAATGAAAAAAAATAGAAAAGTATGGATGTAGGGAGAAAGGGTATTTTGAGTTGGAGTGATTTGGATTTCACCCTGGATTGGGGGAATGGAGATTTATGAAAAGTATAATGGGAGGGAGGTCCCAAAAAGGAAATTTACAACTACTCACATTCTTTTAGATGGCCATGTTTTTAAAGTATATATGGGAAAAGGTTTTTAAGATGAGATGTTTTTTTAGAGAAATCAGTTGATTATGAATATGGGACGGTAAGGTTTATCATGAGGTCTTTGAGTGTTTTCTTTTTTGGGATAACAAAGCCTATTGAATTAGCGTACAAAAGGGAACACGAAAGGACGCGACAGAGGGCTGGGTTTTTAAAGTCGCCCTGGGAGAGTTGAGATGGGAAGATTGGGAGAATTTTCGGGAGTGGTGGTTTTCCCGGTAAGCCATTTTTCATGGTTTCTACTTGCAAGTCCAACGTCCAAAGGGGATACTGGGAGATGAGATCGCGCAGATGAGAGGGGAGTGAGCGGCAAGCCGGGATGAGGTGAAAGACGTTTTCAAAGCTTCAAATTTCTCTGGGTTTTCAGATAGAGTTTACGTTTAGTAATCGTGGGGAAGGAAAGTCGTACGAGTGGAAAGGTTGGAGTTCGACTGAGACGCGGATCCGTGGGGGAGGAGGACGTGAAGGTTTTTGGTGAAAGGGTGGGCCGGCACGGATGGGGAAAGTTCTTTGTGTGGAGGGTTTTTAGAGCGGCCATGACGTGTGGCATTTGGATGGGGAATTTGGGCAGCTCGCGCGCTAAATGCCAGGAGACTAGTCTGGATTGAGCAGGTAGGCCGAAAGGGGGGGAGGACCTAAAGGTTATAATGGAACGGAAGACAGCAAAGAGGCTTTTCTGGAGGTGGGATAAAGAGGTTCTCGGTCTTTGTGAAGGGATTTAGTCTGGGGGTTAAGCGGTCTCGTTTAGGGCGGTTTTTGGAGGGAGGACGTTGAGAGACGGGTGGTGGCAAGAGGCGCGAGCTCCAAAGTGGAATTGGGCCGGTTAGAGCAGTAGAATAGCGCCGGGATGTCTTTACACAAAGGCAAAGTTATTTCCTCGGTAAGGCGCGAGAGAAAGGTTTGGATGTTGCAACTGGAGATGAAGCGGAACAAAAAAGGGCAAATAGACGTTTCCACATGAAGCACGAGGCATTTTGGGAGCACACCACTTGTTCTGAGGAATGTACACTTTGAACGTGTATTCAATTTGGGTAAAAAAAGACATCTCCCGAGCGTGAGTCGAACACGCGGCCTCAGGATGACAATGAGCCATTACAGTCCCGCGCTCTACCAACTGAGCTATCAAGAGAAGTTGAATTGTTGGGAGAGTGATGGACCAGCCGTACTGTAGGCACGTGAAATGCCTTGGTCATGTGACGCAAGGTTGTGGATAGAGTTTAGAAGCAAACAAGCGACGAGACAACGACGGAGAACAAAGTTAGTGGTTTGAGAATGAGAGATTTTTACAGGACTGGGCACGCGGAGAAGCAACCCAAGCAAGGGTGACGTCAGAAGATGCTGCGGGCATCTTGTAGGGCACGCAAAGGAAGGTGGTTGAGAAACAAGAGAAAAGCGGACATTTTTATGAGGGAAAAAAAAAAAGACGAAGATCCACACTGCATTGTAACAGCGCCAAAGGCGACGACCGCCAGTCGAAGACGACGGAGGCTGGTGGGGGTTTTTAAGACCATGGGGCTGGACAACCGGGCGAGTTCAAGGGTTTAGGGAGGGGTAGGTGGGGGCAGAGGTAAGGGTTTCGAAGGGGTTTGATAGGGGGGGGGTTTATACGTGCGCGGGGATATAGAGGTTACGACTTAGGACTTGGGCGGAGAGATTGAAGTTGCGCAAGGGGCCAGCTGGGATTTGAATTTTTAAGCGGGTGAAGCAATTGAATGGCCACACGTGTCCTAAGGCGTGATGAGATCTCCGAGGGGTGTACGTTTCGAAGTAGCCCCCCAGGCTCATTTAAGCGAGTTGGGTCCTGTTTTCCCACCAACAAAAAGGCAGCGTCTCCGAGGTAGTGTGGAAGAGTTGACACCCCCAACACTTGTAGGGTGCAAAATTACGGCATCATCTAGGCTGTGAGAAAAAGATTTTGCCCTTTTTAGATGAGGCCGATGGGTGAGCCAGGGTACAGCCGTGCCTCAGCGTGCAAAAAAAAAAAAAAAGAAACAAAAAATGCTGGGCCTCATTTTAAGCCTCTGAAAGGTTTGTGAAAAATTTTTCGCTGGAAAAAGTTTATTTGTGAATTGGACGAAAAAATTTTTCATCGTATAAATTGAGTTACAAGCTGATAAAACCTTTTACTCATTTCCGAGAGCCTCCATTTTCCCCAATGCGGAAGTTACAAACGCCGTTGGGTATGGGCATCGAGATGAAGAGAGCGTGTGGGTTTTAATGGGAGGGGCAGGGGTGAGAGAGTGCTGCTGCCTGTGGTGCAGGGGGGGCGGGGATCTCGACAAGAACCACATAAACTGAGGCCTACTTTAATTTCCCCTAAAGTAGACCTTTTATCGAGCAATCACCGAGAGCCCCGCCGCGACTTTTTTAGCGCGTCCCCAATAACAAGGGCACAATGGTAGAAACACCGTGCTGGGTTCTTTATGACAGGTATAAAGTTTTTTCGTTATTGGCATAAAAGGGCTAAGCGTAACAAGAGAGAGGTGGTTACAATGGGGGATTTTCACGACCCCGCACTTTTTGGGTTTGAAAATCTTTCACCAGCGATCGGAGAAGAACGGAAAGAGGGGTAACGAGGGGTTTAGGGGGATGGTAGAGTTACTGTGTACAACAGGGGTTTATTTTGGAAATCAGTCAAGACATGTATCGTAACAATTGAATTCTTAAAGCTGGGTGCGATTGTTAGTTACCGGGATATGTGAGGAGTCCGCAGCGGGGCATTCTTTGTTCGAGTCCGAGGGTGGTCTTTATATTTCGACGCGGCTTAGAGTCAGAAATATGGAGGAATGCCCAAATATAGGTTCCGGAGCACAGACACCCATCTGCACAGAGCATTGTCACATGAAACGCCAGCGCACCCCGAAGATGCAACAATAAGTCACAAAGAAAAAGATGGGAGGCTGTTTAAAAAAAGACCTCATAAGCCCACATTAAACGGACTAGTTGGTGGAGCAGCAGTCACCAAAGACGACCGGGTCAGCATGGCAACCCGGACGACCCGGGACCGAGCCTACTTTTTGGGCGGGATGGAAAAAGGCTAGAGAGCATTTTTTTCCCATCAACGACGAGATGATAAATCTGGGCTATGAATCTCTGGCCAAACGCGTGTGGCCCAAAAGGGAACAAAATCATCAGTTTTTTTTTTGTTCAACAAACCACCACTATAAAAGACGTGTAATAGATTTGTAACTTGCAAAAAAAAAAATGAGCCCAGAAGCCTCTCGTTTCCAATACTGGCAGCAAAAAAATGGGAAAAATCCGCAAGGCCCTCCGCGCACAAGCCACCCCTTTGCGAGCTCCAGGCGAGCGTTTCGAAGTTCACTCGAGGGAATTGAAGCAGCAGCTACGGCATTTAAAGTCGGCGCGAACCGGAGTCGTCGTAGACGGCCGTAAGCTCCCATGTGTAGAGTGAGTGCGCGCCATTTCATTATAAGAGAGAGCTTTAAAAAGAGCTCAACTTGTCATAATTCTTATCTCTGGCGTAACCTTTTTTTGATAAGCCTCTAGGCCTAAATTTTATATGGTGACGTCGCGGTGAGAGTATATAAAGACCTTTTAATCCGCCCGTTCTTTTTTTTTTTTTTTTTTGCCCCCCCCCAAAGATTTTTCCCAACTCTGCCAGGCCCTAAAAAGAATCTTAAAAGCTCTGCTTTTTTTCCGCATCAATTCTGAGTAAAGCAAATTTTGTTGAAATACGACAAGCTGCGGTTTTAAACTCAATTTTTGTGCTTTAAGGAAAATTTTTTATTAAGACATTTTCCATATATAATCTCTTGAAAAGTACGTCTTTTTAAAAAAAACCCCTCGTTCAACCTCCTAAATTTTTTTTTCCCTTAGGTTTTTTTTAAAAAAAATAACAAGATTATAACTTGTACATATCTCAACCCCTACGGAATGTATTAAAAAATGCCCTACATTGCTCCAAAATCAACCCACTCCCGCAACAACCCCTCCATCGATGCCTCCCGCTCGTCCCTCCAATCTTACAACTCTCCCGCCCTCTGCATCGAACCCACCTCCTACATCTCTACCTCCCCAAGCGTCAAACAACATGCCTCGAGTAACAATCTCCAACAAAATGCATTCACCTTCCCTCCCGCCCCGTCCGCCCACCTCCCCTCGAAACTCCACAGACCTAGCTCGAGATCCTCGTCCGCATCCCTCACCTCCTTGGCTAAAAATGGCCCCTCTACTCCCCTCGCCCCTAGCATAGTCCCCCTATACAAGCCTAAAAAACCTTCTCCAGCTTGCTTCAAATCTACCTCGTGCTCGGATATAGCCTCCTCATTTCCCGATAACACTAAAAAACCCCTCTCGGCCCAATTTCTCTCCAAGCAGCCCCGTGGCTACCCCCTCCGCTCCTCTCCTCCTTTGTCCCCAACGTCCCCCTCCTCCTCTGCATCTCTCACTGCTAGCCCATCCTTTTCCACCGATGAATCCTCCTCCTCGGAAGCCTCCTCTACCTCCTCCTCAACCTCCTCCTCCTCCTTATCTCTCGATAATGACCCTATTTTATTCTCAAAACTAACTCAAGCCGTCCAGGCAATGGCCCTGGCTCACAGCTACCATCACGTTGCCTCTCACCCCCCTAAAGAAACCTTGCCGGTAGATAATGTCCCCTTTGTGGACTCGGAAACTTCTACTCCTCCAAACGCCTCTTGCGTTTCCCTTTGTAACAATACTGAACCCGTTGTTGAACCTACCAAACCGGATGAACCTGTCGATTCCACAACTTCCCTCTGTACCCTCACCCCTTCAACCCCTATTCATAACAGCCCAACCATTTCTACCTTGGCTCAAAACCCTGCTCCTGCTCTGGACCTCCCTGTCAATTCTCACCCTCCCCTGCACATTGATTTACCAACCTCTTCAATCACCTCCCCGTCCCAAGCAATCATTCGGAAAAAGTCTGGCGAACGTGTCAAATCTTCTCTTAAATTACCAAGCCTGGTCCGACCATGCAGCATGCCAAACACTCCCTCCAAAATGGTCCATTTCGACACAAACCTGGTCCATGTCCGTCACTTTTTAAACTCGGAAAAACCAACTGCTGTGAGTGCCGACTCTTCTCCCAGTGAAGAGCGTGCAAAGTTCCACTTGAGAGCTCCAGACTCGGAATCGGAATCGGAATCGGAATCTGAGGTTGAAGAA
This sequence comes from Magnusiomyces ingens NRRL Y-17630, assembly GCA_900497715.1. NCBI lineage: Eukaryota > Fungi > Ascomycota > Dipodascomycetes > Dipodascales > Dipodascaceae > Magnusiomyces > Magnusiomyces ingens. Next base: position 230,093 of record UIDE01000004.1, read on the forward strand.
GACCCGCGGGTCGGATTCCAGCGCTTTCTTTCTCGCTCTGAATGGAAAATCTCTCTGCCAAACTTCCCCCACTTGGCTCTTGATGACATTTCTACCAAAAATGTCTGCTTGGAAAGTATCTTTCTTTCCTCTGATAAGGAGTCTCTTGTCGGCCATATCGCTGTCCGCAATATGGCCTACCAAAAATATGTCTGTATTAGATATACAACCGACTACTGGAAAACCTTTACTGAAGTTCAAGCTGATTATAATGACGATGTGCGCCGTAAAAAACGCCTCCCTGGCTTTGACAAGTTTACCTTTGCCATCAAACTTGCTAATATCCCCTACAATACTTTGACTTCGAAATCAATGTACCTTTGTGTTCGCTACGCTACTGCTGGCCAGGAGTTTTGGGACAATAACAATTCGTACAATTATCAAGTCGATTTTACTAGGGTTAGCAAAAGTAGCGGCGGCTCCTTGTCGAGCAGACGCTCCTCAAACCCCCGCCAATACCATCGCCGCTCTAAGTCTTATAGTGGCTCTTTCAGCTCTAAAGATGGCCCCGACTTTTCCCCAAGTAACCAGCAACTCCGTCTGGACTCGGACTTTAACCATGACTTTGATGCTCTCTCCTCTTCCATTTCTAGCGTTGATGACATTTTGGATGATTTGGCCCCAAAGCTTAAAAATAACGCTGATAACCAACGCTCAAACTTTACCTCTCGTTATAGCTTTGGTGCCTCGTTGAATGCAACTAGAAAAAAATCTGACGATAATAATACCCAAACGGCCTCTCCGGCTGGCCCTAATACCCCCTTTGCATTCAACTCGAAATTATCTCGTGAAGATTCTTCCTCTGATTCAGATGACGAGGATTATCACCACCTGCCCAACCTGGCTAAGTCTAATGACTCGTCTCCTCCTGTCTCTGGCGCCGCCCGTAGATCCCCTGCATCCTTTTCTACTCACAAGCTGGCCCTTAACGCTGGCTCATACCAGGAACTAATTAAAAATTACTGTTTCTTTCAAGGTCCCAAGACTACAAGCTCAAACTCCCGCTCGAGTGGTAGTGAGACGGAAAGCTCCACGCCAACCAAGCCTCAACCCTCTAATAATTCCATGGCTGCTCACTCGGTTAGAGAGTGGTCTCAAGAGTTGTCTGTTTAATTTTGTTTTATATACTTTATATATGCTTTTGTGTCTTTAAAAAATTTTTATGTTGCTTTTATGGTTTTAATGGATAAATTTTTGAATTTTTTTTTTTTTTTTCGGAAGTTGGAATTTAAAGATCCGCGGTTGGAGCCGCTTTATAATCATTTGAAATTCTGGAAGCGGTTTTCACAAAACCGTTTACAACGGCTATGTGGCGAAACATTCACCACATGGTGATTGTGCAAGTCTCTAGAATCGGATTCAAAGGAAAAAACGGCAGAACTGAGGCAATTGATTTTCCCTGGCAATAGTTCCTCGGATAACCCTTTTTGATTATAATCCTGCCCTCTACCCTCCGTTACTCGTTCCATTCACCGGCGTCCCGGCCACCCCGGCCGCCCCGGCCGCCCCGGCCGCCTCCGCCTGGTACGCCGCAATGGCGCCCTGGTACGCCTCGAGGGCCTTGGTGATGGAGTCGACGAGGGGCCCGAGGGCGGCGATGACCTGGGCGCAGTACGGCTGGCCCTCCTCGCGCTTCTCGAGCGCGTCGATCTTCTCGAGGCTGCGCCGCAGCCCGGCCACCAGCCGGTTGACCGCCTGCGCCTGCGCCGCGTCGCCGCTCAGAAAGTGCGCCCAGAAGTGCCGCAGAAACTCCACCGCCGTCGCGTGCACCCCGCCCACCTTGCCGCCCACCGCCTCCTCCACCTCCCGCTCCGCAGCCCCCCGGTTGTCCCCGCCCTCCTTCGACCGCAGCTTCACCGTCCGCATGATGTGCTTCTGCGCCCGCTTCAGCGCCTCCGCGCGCCCGGGCCCCGCGCCCACCTCCTGCAGGTCCACCGACCCCCGCACGTTTTCCTCCATGTACCGCAGGCTGTCGCCGTAGTCCACCGCGGGCTCCGGCTCCCCACCGCCGCCTCCGTTTGCAGCCACCACGTTGTTGGCAGCCACCTGTTGCTGTAGCAACGCGCTCTCGTCCGCTGCCTTCATCTCCAGCTTCATGTACTCGGGCTGCTGCTCGTCCTCCAGCCCCCGGATCCGCAGCTCGTCCATCAAGTGCGACTCGTCCTGGTCATGCATCGGCACAATCACCGCCCGCGCCCCGCCCGCGCTCCCGTTGGCCCCCCCGGCAACCGCCGACCCTTCTTGCCCATACACCATGCGCTGCGACAGCCAGTTCATCGACTTCAACAGCGTCAGCGCGCTCGGGCCCTCGGCGCCGGCCCGCATCGTGTAATCCGGCCGGTTGCCCAGTCTCTGCGGATCGTTCTCCTCGTTGCCCTCAATGTTGATGAAAAACGGCACTTCGATGTCTTCGCCCGAGCCGCCATTGTCGCCGGTCCTCGCGTCCTCGTCCTGCTTCCGCTTCCGCAGCAGCGTCGCCTGCTTGTTGGTCTCGTAGTTGTCCAGATAATCCAGGTACTTGTCCAGAATGGTATTGGTGGGGTCCGACGGCTTGATTCGGTCGCCCCGCAGCCGCCGAAACAGCCGCGAGCTGAAAAACTCGACCCAGAACACGTTGCTATCCATCGGCGGCACGTTGTCCTTGTACGCCTGGTACACAATGGGGTACTGCTCGTAGATGTCGTTGATTTTCTCCACAGACAGCGTCAGCGTCTGCTGGTTCTCGCTGTTGGTCTTGTGCTTGATGGTGCTCAGCACGTTGTACGGCCCCCGCTTTTGGCTCGTCGCCAGAACGTGCGCCCGCAGCACGTGGATGCGCGTCGACCAGAAGTCCTCGTGCGAGAGCCCCCCCGTGATGACCGCGTCCTCGAACGCCCGCTTGATGTCCGCGTTGGCCTGGATCACGTCCTGCTGCAGCTTGAGGTTGCGCAGCAGCGACTTGGTGTCCAGGGGGACGGCGCTGGGCGGCGCCACTTTCTGCCTGGGTTTCTTTCCCGGCGCGGCCGCCGGCGCAGGCGGCGACGACGACTTGGCCGCGTCTGGCTGCGACTTGGCCGACTCCTTGGCCTGTCGCTCGTGGATCAGCGCAGACAAAACGTCCCGCACCGACGCCAAAATGGGCCGCGCCGAAAACAGAAACGTGAACGGGTCCGTTTCGTCCTTCACCATGATTTTGATCATCGACTTGGCCGACGTCGCCGGCGTCGCCTGTAAGTCTACATTTATTAGTACACACGCTGTGAAATGTCCATTAATACCCACGCTCAATGTTGGAAAGCTTCAGCTGCACCGAAGGAGCCACTGCTCCATCGCCCTGCCAAAGCAACTTGTCTGCCTCCAGGTCAATCGTCAAGACTCCCTGGGATTTTTTATACTTGGCCGGGTTGCTAAGCGGAGCCATAATTATACTTTCGAGTAAAATGGTGGTGAAGAATTTAAAAAAAAAGGTCAAAGTATTTATTTTACATAATCAAGTGTTACAGTTACAACAAGCGCTCTCAGTTTATATACTCTGCGGGGAACCACAGTGGCCAGGACCCGGCCTCCTCCGCGTCGTCGACATGCCGCAAGTACCGCTGAACAAGGGCCCGCGCACACAAGTAAATGCGCGGCATGCCGTGGCCCCCAAACCCGCCAATGACCAGCATCCGTGTTCCGTCGTCTTCCTGCTCGGGAACCAGCGACCCCACGCAGGGCTTGTCGTCGCGCGTAAAGCCCATGATCCCCGTCCACTCCTGCACCTTGACGGCCGCCGGCTGCTCCTGGCGTGCGTCCTTGTCCAAAACCAGCGTCCGCGTGAACGAGCCCAGCATCGCATCGACGCCGTCCCCGGTGGCCTCGAGCGGGATGCCGATCCGTGTGGAAAAGTAGTCGTCCAGCGTCCAGCTCACCACGTTGCTGACGGTATTGTCGTCGGTGAGACCCACCTGCTTAGCAGCACCGAACCGGCGGCACCCCCCAAACACAATGCTCACGTCCTCGCTCGGCGCAGACCCAGGCACCACCGCAAGATACTCGTCGTTCCAAACGAGACTGACCTTGGGAACCCCGCTGGGCCGCACCGCAGTGAGGTGCTGCGCCGCAAGAGCGTGCGGCGCCCGGTAGTGCGCCACCTGTCCTCGCACGGGGTAGATTTCGGTGCGCAGTCTCGTGTCCATTTCGACATCGATGCAGGTCGGGGTGGTATTTTGCGGGACCTGCCGCGGCTCCGAGCCCAACAGAGTTGTGCGGGCCTGGGAAAAGTACTGATCGATAAACACTTGATTGGGCAAAGTCGCAGGCGCATCCAGCGTGGTGGAATCGCGCGCAAAAACGGGCTGCGAAACGGATTGTTTGATGGAGTCAAGATAGGCCTGGGTAGAAGGCTCGGCGGTATCAGTTGAGCCTACCAGATTGCTGGTGTATGCGTTGGTAGCAAAGATAACCACGGGGGTACGAATGCTTCCGCGGCTTGTATTGACAATGTACTCAAGACGCTTTTTGTCAAGACCGTCGCTTGCGACCGCGCTGGGGGTTTCGCGCTTTACCGCATGCACAGGGGTATTTGCATGTAACTGGAGATTGCCCTTGACGATGCACTCCATCAAAAGCCAGCTCACCAGAGAGTACCCACACAATGGCGTGGCTGGACAGTGCAACGCACCTGCAATGTTGGCCAACCCAGTGCGCTTGCAAGCCTCCTCCTTGGAATAGATGCGGATTGGCGGGTGGTCTGCGTCCGGGAACGATTGGATATAAGTTGAGGCAACGGCACATGCTTGCGCGAATTCCTGGGGAGTATCATAGACAGCCCACCCGGCAGCCAGCGAGGCGGAGTTGTTTGGGCCATCGGTAAAGATACTCTGAGCAGAGGTGATGTTGTTTTGGGCAATAAGGGCAGCCAGGGCCGAGTAGTTTTTGGCGTCAAAGGCGATTTTGGCCAGGTGCTGGGCCCGCGTTGTTTCATTGTCGGTGGCCCAGGTGGCTGCGCCATAGGTGAAGCTGGGGTGCAGGTGCCCGCCATTTCTGCCCGAGGCTCCGGAGCAAGTCTGGCGGGCCTCGAGCATGACGACCCGGGGCTTTTTGTTTGGCGAGGAGCTTAAGGACGGCTGGTCAAAGACTTTGGGGTAGTACGATGCAGCCGAGGCCGGGTCGACGAGAAGATGGTAAGCGACGGAAGCAGCGCTGAAGCCTGAGCCGATGATGACGACATCTGCAGAGGAGGGCAGAGACGAGGAAGACTGGAAGTTTGCGAGAGGGCTTGGGGGGGAAGCCCAGAGCGAAAAGTGAGGGGATTTGATGGGTGGTGGAGGCAAATTCGCTGAAGAAGATATTGCGGAAAGAGACATTGGGGATGGTTGTTTAATCAAGACGGGAGTAGCTGGTATTTATAAGAGGCCAGTGAGCGGGGGAAGGACTGGAAGGTTTTTGGTTATAAGAGGCACGCGGACAGACGTACAGAGTCGATTAGGCAATGCCTTAGGTGGGTTTTGGAGGGGTTGAAACCAAAACAGCTGGGGTGATGGAGAGACTGAGGTCTTTAAGTGTGGAGAAGGACAAAGAGGAGATATCAGCAGGTGGTGATGGGGAGGTTTTGGAGGAAAGCGACGATAGTGTTGGGAGGGGCAACGAAATTAGTCATCATTACATAATCATGGAAGGTTTGGAATTTTTTTTCTTTTAGGAAACGAAATTTTTTTTTTTGATTTGAAAATTAACCTCTGCAGATTTTAAATACTTTTTACATCATCGACAACAATGGCGAAAAAAAAGGTTTCAATCAAAGAGCGAATCCCTAAGAGTGCTCTGAAAAAGACCCCCAAGGCTGAGGAAACAGAAACCACGGGCCTACAGGATGTTGACATGGAAGATATAGAAAAGGAATCCAGCGACGAAGAAGAGGTCGAAGAGGACTCACAGGTTCAAACCGAGTATGACGCGTACTCGGAAGAGGAAAAGAAGCTGTTGACGATGGACGAGGAGGCTCTGGAAGACATGACGTTCGCGGAGCTTGACCTTGACTCGCGCCTTTTGCAGGCCCTTTCTCTCATCAAGTTGCACAAGCCCACGCCGATCCAGGTCAAGGCCATTCCTCTTGCGCTCGGGCTCAAGAAGGACATTATTGGACGCGCCAAGACCGGGTCGGGTAAGACGGTTGCGTACGCCATCCCCATCGTCGAGAGCATTCTGCAGGAGGCGGTCAAGTCGCAGGGCGAGGCAGGGGCGCGCAAGAGCACGCACAAGGGCGCCGTGGGGAACCGGGCCATTGTGCTTGTTCCCTCGCGCGAGCTGGCGGACCAGGTCACGAAGCTGTTCAAGTCGCTGACGATTTTTGCCGACAAGCTTGTGGGGGTGGTCAACGTGTCGTCGCAGCAGTCGTCGTCGGCGACGGCCACGACGTCTGCCGAAAACATCATGGCGTCGCTCCTGGCCACCAAGCCGGCCATCATTGTGGGCACGCCGGCCAAGGTGCTTGCGCACATCCAGAGCGGGTCGATCGACGCGAGCGCTATTTCGTACTTGGTGATTGACGAGGCGGACCTGATTTTGTCGTACGGGTTCCGGGAGGATTTGGACGCGCTGGCGCAGCTGCTGCCTGTGAAGAAGACGATCCAGACGTGGCTCATGTCTGCGACCATCAGTGAGGACATCAACGATATCAAGGCGGCGTTTTGCCGGAAAAACCTCGCGGTGCTGCGGCTCGAGGACACGGGCGCGGAGGCCGGCGGGGCATCGGGCAACAAGCTGCTGCAGTACTATGTGAAGACGGCGGAGATTGACAAGTTTTTGCTGACGTATGTGATTTTCAAGCTGCGTTTGATTCGGGGGAAGACGTTGATATTTGTCAACAATATCGAGCGGTGCTACCAGCTCAAGTTATTTTTGGAGCAGTTTGGCATCAAGTCAATTGTTTTGAACTCGGAGTTGCCCATTGCCTCGCGGTTACACATTGTGGAGGAGTTTAATCGGAACGTTTATGACTTGCTCATTGCTACGGACGAAAACACACATTACATGGCCGAAGGCGATGAGGAGGAAGAGAAGGAAGAAGAGGAGGGGGTTAAGAAGAGACGCGGTGGTAAAAAGTCCAAGTTTTCTTCTGATAAGGAATACAGCGTGTCGCGCGGAGTGGATTTCCGGAACGTTGCGTGTGTGCTGAACTTTGACTTGCCGACGTCTGCGACGGTTTACACGCACCGGATTGGGCGCACTGCGCGAGCCAACAAGTCCGGGATGGCGCTGTCGTTTGTTGTGCCGCGCAAGGAGTGGCGCAAGAAGGAGAACCGGGCGGCGAGCTTGGACACGGCGAAGAAGGACGAGAAGGTTCTTGCGCGGGTGATGAAACACCAGGAAAAGAAGCGGGTGAAGGCGTTGAAGCGGCTGGGGCTGGACGAGGAGCAGATTGCGTCGTCGAGCGGGATCCCCGAGGGCTACAGCGAGAGCGACGCCGCGGTGATTATCCAGCCGTACGTGTTTGACATGAAGCAGATGGAGTCGTTCCGGTACCGCATGGAGGGGGCGTTCCGGGCGGTGACGAAGATGGCGGTGCGGGAGGCGCGGATCAAGGAGATTCGGCAGGAGCTGCTAACGTCGGAGAAGCTGAAGCGGCACTTTGAGGAGAACCCGGAGGACTTGGTGTTTTTGCGACACGACAAGGAGTTGCATGCGGCCAAGGTGCAGCCGCACCTGAAGCGGGTGCCGCAGTACTTGTTGCCGGCGCAGGCGCGGAGCGGGCTGAACACGCTGCAGCCGGCGCAGCACGTGGGAGCGCGCAAGAACAACACGAACCGGGTCAAGAAGCAGCAGCAGCAGCGCAAGAAGAAGATGAGCGGGGCCGGGCGCAAGGGCGGCGATCCGCTGCGGTCGTTCCGAAAGTGAGCTGGGGTTTTTGCATTTTTCTCTATATAGTAGACGTTGTAAGAGAGGCCGCCACAGGGCGACTGTTACCAAATAGGAATGTTGTGGTAGGCTGTTGCTATTTAAAGGGCTGGCTTTTCTTTTTACAAAAGCCAAATATGAAGTTATTTTTAAAGCGTGCCTCCTTTTTTAAGATTGTTGCTTTTTGATAAAAGGAGGTTTTTTTTTCCAAATACCTGTTATTTCCCTTGAAACTCATCTCTGGACCTCAAAATGCTTTCAAGATTCCACAAGCTGTTTTTGCTGGGCGCAGTCTGCGCGTTGTTCGTTATATGCTTATTATCCAGCAACACGTTGGCCGTTAAGAATTACGTGGACCCCGAAATTGGGGCATCGCCTGCTCAACAAACGGACTCGCCCTCTGCATCTGAACCGCCTCACCTGAATGACGACGACGCCCACGCCCAGGATGTGGTGGGGCTTGCCAACTCCACGCTGGGCTTCCAGAAAATCGTCTACCTCAACGTGCCCAACAGATACAATCTGGACGACACGATGGCGATGCAGAGCGCGCTGAGCGGCATCAAGATGGAGCGGTACTTGGGCGTCAGCATCGACTCGCTCAAGGACGAGGGGCTGCCGCCGTCGTCGCGCGACGAGCCCATGGTGGCCGGGGTGCGCGCGTGCTACCGGTCGCACGCCAACATCTGGCGCAAGATGCTCGAGGAGGGGCTCGAGAGCGTTCTTGTGCTTGAGGCGGACGCCGTGTGGGACGTGAATCTGCGGCACATTTTCTACCACTTTGGGCAGGGGCTGGAGCAGCTGATGCGCAACCAGACGGTGCTCAAGCCCGGGGAGCACGCGACCGCGCAGGACCCCTACCTGCACAACCACTGGGACGTGATCCAGTTTGGCGGCTGCTACGCCAACTCGCGCCGCAAGGAGATCAGCGTGCAGTACTACGACCCGTACGCGCCGCCCGGCATGAATTTTTTTGGCGACGAGATCAAGCCCAACCGGCGCGTGGTGCGCTGGCGCGCGGGCGAGGTGTGCACGGTGTCGTACGCCGTGTCGCGCGCCGGGGCACTGAAGCTGCTGCTGCGGACGGCGATCGACATGAACGAGCCGGTCGACCTGACGCTGGCCATCATGATTGAGTCTGGGGGGTTGGACGCGTACAGCGTGTTCCCCGTGGTGTTTGACCAGTGGCAGTACAAGGACTCGCTTGGGCTGGGCAGCAAGAACTCGGACATTCGGGGGCCCGACGAGACGGGCGAGGACGGCGCGGGCCAGGACGCGGAGGGGCTCCGCAAGCTGTGGGCGGGGCTGCACGATACGCTGGACGTGTGGACGTCGCGGTTCCCGGAAAACTCGCGGTTCCGGCTGAGCACGCTCAACAACCTCAAGTCGTTTATTTTCGAGGGCAGGAAGACGTACGACGCGGAGATTGACAAGGTCGGGACGGGCTCCGGGGACGAGGGAGATTTGTTGTGAAGAGTGCAGACCAAAGCTTCTGGGAGGCGTTTGGTGGGCATTTAAGCTTATCAAGCTGCGTGCTATTGGATATTGCGTAGACGTAAACCCGTGGGAACCTCCATGTTTTTCAATCACCTTAGGGTACTTTTCGGCTAAAGTTGAAGGTTTTTAGGTTCTATATAACCAGCTATTTAGAAATCACCAGAAGAAAAAGATCAACAGGTCAATTCCATGAGACCAATGTCTGAAAGGGGCCCTCCTCTGCTTCGCGGGCCTTGGTTGGGCTTTTGTAGTACTTGGGCACAAAAAGAAACGTTGGCAGTCGAGCGACGCTCGTAGCAATTGCCGAAATCAGCAGGTTGGCTATAAAAAGAAAAGCCCAGACGCTCTCCCTTCGACCTCCAATCCTGCCATGCCCAATAACTTATCTTCACCACTTGCTCAACCTCTAAAAATGCCCTTGCTATCCGCCTCTAGAATCAACAAGTCCACGCTCCTCTTCTCGGGCTGCCTGCTCCTCATCTTCTCCGCCTACCTCATCACCTCCCTCAGCCCCTACCAGACCCTCTCCCAACCCCCCTACGACTCGGCGCAGAATGACACATCAGCAGAAGAGCAGCCCCTCAGCTCCCCTCAGCCCGAAAACGTCCTGGGGCTGGCCAACGCCACGCTCGGCTTTGAGAAAATCCTCTACCTCAACGTGCCCGACCGCTACAACCTCGACGACACCATTGTCATGCAGAGCGTGCTCAGCGGCATCAAGCCCGAGCGCTTCCTCGGCGTCAACATGAAGACCCTCGACCAAAAGGGCCTCCCGCCCTCCTCGCGCGAAAAGAAAATGTCGCCCGCCGCCCAGTCCTGCTACCGCTCCCACGCAAACATGTGGCGCAAAATGCTCGACGAGGGCTGGCAGTCCATGCTCATTCTCGAGGCCGACGCCGTCTGGGACATCAACCTCAGACACATCTTCTACCACTTTGGCCACGGCCTCGAGGAGCTGCTCCGCAAGCAGGGCCTCATTGGCCCCGACGAGCACGCCACCGAGGACGACCCCTACTTCCACAACAAGTGGGACGTCATCCAGTTTGGCGGCTGCTACTCCAACTCGCGCCGCAAGGAGGTCAGCGTCCAGTACTACGACCCCTACGCGCCCTCCGGCATGAAGTTCTTTGAGGACGAGATTCAGAAAAACAAGCGCGTGGTGCGCTGGCGCGCGGGCGAGGTGTGCACGGTGTCGTACGCCGTGTCGCGCGCCGGCGCCATGAAGCTTCTGCTGCGCACCGCCGTCGACATGAACGAGGCCGTCGACATGGTTCTGACCATGATGATTGAGACGGGCTCCCTCGACTCGTACTCGGTGTTCCCCGTCATTTTCGACCAGTGGCAGTACAAGGACAAGCTCGGGCTGGGCAGCAAGAACTCGGAGATCCGCGTCGCCGCCGACGACGAAACAGCCCGCAAGAAAAACGACCCGGAGGGCTTCAAGAAGCTCTGGCAGGACCTCCACAGTACCCTCGACGTCTGGGCCTCGCGCTTCCCGGAAAACACGCGCTTCAAGAAAAACACCCTCAACAACCTCAAGTCTTTTATCTTTGATAAGAAGATGACTCTGGACGACGAGACCACCCTCAAGTCTACGGACGACCTTGAAATTTGAGACCTTTTTTTTTATAGACTTGTTATAGAATAAAATTTAAACTCAATTGTCGTATTTTCTTTTTATGCTCTTCAACTTGTTATTTCTCATCAGCCCGGCCATGAGCCTTGTTTTAAACCCAGAAACTCTGCCATTTATATAAAAGTCAATCCTTTAAGTCCTCGCAATCTCTCAGGCTACCCTCAAATTTATGGCTGGCCGTGGTGCGATTTTCAACTTTTTGCAACAGACGGGCGGGTTTCCACAGTTCCCCTTAAATTCTCTTCACCATTTTACAATCTCCACAACCACCAACTTTTTTCTTCATTTCTCTTTAAACTACAACCTTCTTGTTTTTATTTTTTTCTTTATAAAATCCCTTTCTATGATTTCACTCTTTCTCCATATACCTCCCGTTTCTCTCGCTTGATCCTACAACATCACCAATGTCCCAAAACCACAAACCAGGCCCCTCGCACCAAAACACCCTCCCTGCCAGAGAACCAAGAACGAAATGGAAAGACTTTCGCGCCCAGCTCCAACTCAATGTCCCCCCTGCTCCCGCGTCGCTCGCAACGTTTGTGCCCGAACGCAACAGACCCTCCCAAACTGATCGCCGCCGCCCCTCAACCAGCTCCGACTTTGCTCCCTTGGTCTCAAGCACTCCGCGGCTCGGGGACTATTCCATCCCGGCCCCTAGCCCAAAGGGGAAAACCAAGAAACCCAATTTCGATTCCCGGTCCAGCTCCTCTTCCTTTTACTCATCTCCCTCCTCCTCTGACACTCTAAACTCACGACCATTCACCACCTGTGGTGCCGTGTCTCTGGACTCGGACTCTTGGTGCGACACTTGGAGCCAGTCGCCTTCCGAGGACGACAACAATACCCACATACTGAACACCCTCTCCAAGGATACCGCAGAGGACGCGACTCTTGTCTCGTCAAAAACTACCCGCCATCTCTGGAAACCTGGGCCTAGGCAACAGCCTGCATCTGAGAACTTCCATGTCAAAGATAACCACCGTGCTGCTCCCCACAAGACGTCACGTGCGGTCGAAGACGAGCTCGACAGCTTCATCCAGTCCAACATCCACCTCGGCGTTGGGGTCAAAGCCACAGCCCTGGATCAAAACGTCTTTCCCACCGAGCCCCTCTACATCTCCAAAAGCCCTTGCGCCTTGAACCACGATGACGAGACATTCACCCAGGACGGATCTACTTGTTCTCAACATGGGTTTAATGGCGCTTTTCTGCCTACTGACAAGGGGTCTTGGCTGCGCACCACTTTGGTGTCGTCCACCACCGTGGACCAGCGGAAAAACAAGCCTTTTCGAGTCTCGTTTGCGCCCACTGTGTCCTTCCAAGATAACAAGGTGGCACCGTTGTCTACATGCAGCTCCCCAGTGCTATCTGATAACGAGGACTACTCCGGATACTCCTCCGACAGCTTTAACCGACGCTACGTAACCCGAGGCAAGAGCTCCAGGAGCCGAGACTACACAAAGGAGAACCAAACAATAGACTTTTTTGAAAAACCTCCACCAAACCAAAGGGAAACCAACAGTGCCCAGCAAATGAAGCAAAAGTTTTTGGAGAAAACCCACGTTTACCAAACAGAGCTCGAATCTCCAAACTCGTGTTTCCGTTCCGCCCAGTCCAAACTGGAGTCCGTTCAGGCTGAGCTGCTCAGAACAAGGCAGCAGTACGTGGAGGCTGGCCAGGAAAACACTGTGCTGGCTGCACAACTTGAGGATGCTCAGGCGGCAACAAGACAAGAAGAAGGGTTGCGGGTCGAGCTGCAAAAGCTGAAAACTAATTTGGAGACGCAAATCCAGCACCTGGAGGTCCAACTAAAGCTGGAGGAGCGCAACCACAAAGACACTACTGGGAAGCTCCGCAAAGAAGAAGACGAACTGTCACTCACCTGCAAGCTGCTCGACGATTCCCAAAAACAACTGGTTGCCATGGAAAAGTGTCTTGAGGAGCGCGAATCCCAGCACTCTGATCAGCTCAAACACCTGTCGCGAATCAAAGACTCGGTAATCAACAAGCTGACTAACGAGTGTCTTGTCTTGAAGCACCAGCTGGACCAAGCACACGAGGAAAAAAACGTCTTGTTTGCCGAACAGCAATGCCAGATTAAGCACCTGACTGAGTCCTTTGAACATACAAAGAGCGAGGCCGTTCTGAGCGCCGTCCGCATCAAATCACAGCAGCTGGACTCTCTTGAAGCCCGACTCCGTGACCAAGAAACGTTGCTCGCTACCATTGCGGCAGAATCTCAACAACGGGCCGCGGCCGTTGACCGCCTGACTCTGGACTTGGCACTCAAGAGCAATAGGGCTGCGGAACTGGAAGCTGAGACAGCGCGGCTGACACAGTCCCTCCAAGAGGCCGAGCAACGGGGCATGCAAAAGGCTAAAGAAATGGAGACCATTTCCGCCAAACACGCGCGCCATGTCCTCGACCTTGAGGGGAAAAATAACCGAGAGGTTGCTCGGATCCACGCCCAGGCCCAGAGCAAAATTGACCAATTGGAAGGGACCGTGCAGGATGTTGAAAAGGCGCTGGAAAAGGAACAGGCACAGAAGCAGGATTTGCGAAAGCAGCATCAACTTAAGCTGGAACAGGTAAACTCGGCCGCTACTCTATGTGAAACAGAAAAGGGTAGGCTGCGTGACGAGCTTGAAGCAAGTAACAACCAGCTACAGGTATGCATAGTATTTTTTTTCCCGAGCTTATTTCTAACCTGATTATAGTTAAAACTAGAAGAAGGTAACCAGATGCAGGGCCGAATAAACGCCTTGAAAACAGAACTGGAAGAAAAAAATACCCTTGCCATGGCTCTCAAGACTGAGTTGGCCCAAAATACAAATGACCTGGTGGAGTTGGATACCCAAGTTAAACGTCTGGCCAAACAAATCAAAGATACCAAGCACGACGATATCAGACCAGAGTTTGAGGATGCATTGCTCCAGGTTCTCAACATGGTGCGCAACATCAACACTACCGCCCCGGTTCGGTCTCTCGGCTTTTGGAAAGCAGCCGTCCCCCAGTCGCAACAAGTGTTTGTCGGGCTTTTCCGAGACCTGGAGGCCGCCACCGCGCTACTTGTTCAAAACGTTCAGAGGCTGGAGGATCACGTTAAGCATATGGGCAAAGAGCGGGATTACCTGGCGGAGCAGCGCCAGACCGAAATGGGCGAGGCCAAGGCGTTGATTTTGGAGCTCAAGGAGCGCAACGATCATTTGACGCAAGAAGTGGAGGACGTTTCTGCCGACTTAAACAAACTTGAGCAAAAACATGAAAAAACGGTTGGCCAATTGAAATGTTCCCAGAACGAAGTGACGAAACTTGAGGCCTCGGTCGATGTTAAGCTAAAGCAACTGAAAGCCAAGGAGGTGGTCAACTCGGAGCTCAAGAAAATGGCAGATACCAAGTCACTAGAAATCCAAGAGCTACAAAAAACCCACGAAAAACACGGGGCCTGTATCGAGGCTCTGCAGAGGGATATCCAAGCAAAAGAAAGTACCATTGATTTGTTGGTGAGTGATTCCAAAACAAAGGATACCCGGATCGAAACTCTGGAAACCCAAGTTGAGGCGGAGAAAAACAATGCCTACAAACTTGAGGCCAAGAATACCCAACTGGGCGCTACGTCAACCGCTCAGCGCGATACCATTGACGCACTCCGAGCACAGATCCAGGAAAAGGCGGCCGCTTTAGGTGCCACGGAGGCCCGAGTGACTACATTGCTGGCCTCTATGGAAAAGCTGTCTAGCGATAATTTCGAGCTGGAAACCCAGGCTTCCAAACAAGCGTGCCAGGTGTCAGCACTGCAGTCGCAAGTGCGGACATTAAAAAGTAAGGTGGTAAAGCTGCAGTCCGCAGGAACCCCCCAGATGCTCTACATTGACAGCTTTACGCCCGGAGTCCAGCCCATTGGCGTCACCCCGGAGTACGCCCAAACAGTCATTGGCGATATGCTGCGCATGCTCAAAACGTACTGCGCCGCAACTGCCTCCGGACCTAAGCAGACCCCGAGCGGGCTTGCACGTCTCATGGATCCCTCGCAAGTGTCTGTGTTTTCCTTGCCCTTGGTCGTAGAAAAGCTGCTGGTGGCCGTCGCCACGGCTTCAACAGGAGGCGAAGGAACCATGAAGAAGAAAAAAAGGGTTAAGAATGACCCTAGTAAGGGCGAGGACGCACCGGCACAAGGGGAGGAAGACGCATAAGGCGTGAAGGTGAATGCACGATGATTGATACCCTTAAATTGAAAATAAAATACCCTTGTTGACAAAACTGGCGTTTGGATTTTGTAAGGAAAAGTTTGGTTTTATAGTGCTTTTTATGTTTATATATTTAAATATTGATGAAATAGATTTAAAATTTCTACGCATTCGACTATGGCTTTTGTCGACGTAATCAGGGGGACAGTATCTGGCGGCCTTGTTAAGTCAAATGAGTCCTCGTTGCCCATTATCCTAAATGGGGAAAAAGAGAAAAAGTACATCGAGCATGTTGCGGAAGTGGAAAAGTCACACGCCTTTAGACGGAGGTTTCCTCACAACCGTTCCATCTCTACCATAAAATGTACCCAGACAACTTTCCGTAGGGTCTACACCGACACCTGCAACCAAACTCGACACCAGCTCCCCATTTTACCCGCGAATAACCCCCGAGATCTATTTTGTTGCGCATACTTTCGCGCTCTCAAACGTCTCTTGTACCACGCACCATGGTTTTGCTCGCGCCCACCCTGTAGACTGTGATCTGCTGCAACTTTTCCCCCGACTGGCTAGCGTCTAGACAGAACGCAGGACGGGGGACGGCCACATGGTGGCGTCGATGGGGTTTCTTACTAAGCTCATGACGAACGGCACTTTGGCTACAGATCTAGTGTGGCGTCATTTTTTAAGACACTCCACTCGAAACTAACTTTCGACCCTGTTTCAGGTCGTTCTCTGGATTCCTGGGGAGCCCAGGCACAGTCTAAGATGGTTGCTCTTTGCGGGTGACGAGATGTCGCGCCAATGCATCTCGTGGCTTCCTCTGCAGCTGTTCTTTACGCCATCTCTCAGCTGCAGTTGGCGCTTGCTTCTACATTTCATATCGGCCTAGTGCACCTTTGTTTTTAGAGCAGCTGAGAGTGTCCAATGTGCGTGGGAGCCGCCCCTCACGCCACTGTCTGGATTTTTACGCTACCTAAAGTCGTAAGGTTGACAAGACAAAGCAAGTTACAATGACGCTGTGACTTTCAGTCACCCGAATTCCATACTTGAAGGTTGCCATTCCAGATGATAAGCACAAAAAGACTGGCTGACCATGACTGCGACTTGCGACAATTCCAGACGCTGAACTTTATACGACATGAAGCCAAAAAGTTTGGATTCGGTTGATATACAACAAAATACCACACTCAGTTGGTAATTAAGTTGAGGGGTTTTGTGTCCAGTCTGGAATGGAGTTTTATCAAGTTTAGGAATTTTTTTTTTGAAAACATGACCAACGTTTAGGTTACAGAAAGAATGAAGTCATTGAGCAGTCAACCGACTAACGCGGCGATGGAAAGAATGGTATTGTCTGAGACTTTTGGCGGTATAATTAAGATTTATCGAGGTCTTGTTGGGAAAAAAAAAAACTTTGCCATGGTGGGTCTTTAGCACACGGGGCTCCAAAATGGCCCACCACCAAATCTTAACGTTACAAAAAAAATATCTTGCGAGACTAATTGAAAACCAAGCATCTGTAGTTTCTATAATTGCTATCTAAATACCTCTCAAGACTGTTGGACCTTTAAAGATTGAAAATTAAGACACAGCTTAAATTAAACAAGCTGATGGCCTCTACTTCAGGCTTTAATATCTCACGTATCCAAACTGCGTTGAAGAGCAATTAAAACCTGTTAAATGTAAAGAGTACCACTTTTAAAAAGTCGGACACTAGTAGAGCTGTAAATTGCATAATAGTAGAACTGTTGCACTTAGTGTGGTTTCATAGAAACGTGTTGCACTTAGTGTGGTATCATTAAATATGTTGCAATTAATGTGGTGTCATCATAAAATGTTGCAATTAGTGTGTCACATTGTTAAACTCGTAAAATTTGTTAGACAGCTATACTTGAAACTAGTTCAAATAAGATGAAAGTACATTCAAACGATGCGCATTGATGAGAATATCTTTAATATTCAATATTTAAGCAAAGTATTGACGCCTTGCCGAGTTATCTGGAAAAAACGAGGTTGACCATGAAAATTTTTTCAAAAAAAGCCCCAAGTTTTTCAAATTTTGGCTGTAAAACCCTCGTTTCCACAAGGGTTAGGGTTTTTACAGGTTTATTTTGAAATTTGCTCCTAATTAGTTTTAAATCACTGATTTTTTAATAAAAATAAAATATCACATATCGACTCAACTTTGTCTATTTTGGTGACGTAGGTTTCATCGTGTTCTAGAAGTGTCCCGTTCGTGTACCGGTCTGAGATATTTGGTCCCGCAGTATATTTCAGTCCGGTAGAAAATGTTATAAAAACGGCGATAACTCGACGCCCCGACATTGAATTGGAAATCTAGTTAGCGATCCACGTTTGTCGGAAAATTCTCTACAAGCACATACCACTCACTAGGGGTTTTTATGACGAATAAGCGTTGGAGCCTTTAAAAGCTACGATTTTTAAAAAAGGCTGGATTCGGTTGGGGTTAGGGTTCTAAAATAGGGTACGGGTTGATTTTGGTATTAGTGCTTTGGTAACATGAAACTGATGGAGCTTCAGGATTAAAAACAATTTTTCAAGAATAAATTTATATTTTGGGTAGTTATTTAAATAGTATTTACATGAAACGGCTTTAAATAGTCAAAATCTAAAATAATATAAATTTCAAAAGCTTTCCTGCTTCAAGAGATTTTAGAAAGTAAGGTATCCACAAGTAATCTGATCAAGTGCCATTGGTATGCAATTCTCATAAAAACAAGTTTAATCGACCAAAAGTTTTTAATGTAGTCAATAACCTGTAAAATCACACTCCAGTAAAGCTCTAATTTATAAAATCAGACAGCACTTCAGTAGAGCCCCAATTTGTAAACTCAGACAGCACTCCAGTAGAGCCCCAATTTATAAAATCAGACAGCACTCCAGTAAAACTACAAGTAAACCCATTGCTGAAACCATCCCAAGGCCAATGATCATTTAATCATCATGGGAAATATTATCAGCTATACCCATTCAACACACAATAGAGCACCAGCCGTCTTCCATAATAGTAAACATCAACATACAATCATTGCATCAACTTCCAGTGACACCAACAAGCATTGGCATCAACTCTGCTGCACCATGGCTAGAGGCATTGACTTATAATGTATCTTGACTCAACATCAACAGAAGCACGTCACTTAGACAAGAGACCTGGTCATGACTTTGTAATTAGATTTTTGACATAGCCATAAGCAGACACCATCTTGAAAGACTGATGCTTGAAAAAGCAGATTCAGTTAGTTTTGGTAGCAGCAGTGATAAGGGACATTCCAGATGTAATGATTTACTTCAATGGGAATATAGGACATTCACAACATAGAGTCAGTAGTCATAGTCTCCGGAAAGTCACAAGCATTCATGAAAACACACAATTGTCAAGCACTTAGACCACTATTCAATGTTAGACTATTCAATAATTAAAAGACATTAGAGATAAGCTTACATCTTGTCAAAAATCAAATTAAAAATCAAAGGCATTTAAAATTCAGTAATGAGGAAATGTCAGCATTAAAAGATCACTAACAATATTGTTGGTAGATCATTCTCTAGTTGCTAGTCATCAATTATGTTATAAAAGCGGGAAGGTTTCTTGAAGAAAAGATAATTGAGGAAATGTCATGTGTAGAAAGTTTTTTCGTAGAGAAAAGTGAATGGCAAGAAGAAAGAAAAATTTGAAAACAGCGGGGGAAAGCCGTCTATTT
Organism: Magnusiomyces ingens NRRL Y-17630; assembly: GCA_900497715.1. Taxonomy (NCBI): domain Eukaryota; kingdom Fungi; phylum Ascomycota; class Dipodascomycetes; order Dipodascales; family Dipodascaceae; genus Magnusiomyces; species Magnusiomyces ingens. The sequence continues at coordinate 249,034 of UIDE01000004.1, forward strand.
ATATTATTTCGATTTTTTAAGGCAACAACGAGAATGTTGTGTTTGTGGCAACACATGAGATCTTGTTAAAATTCAAATTGTAACAAAATCCCCTTTCCCTCTTTGATTTCATATATTTACAATCATAAATACGTTGATTAAATTTGGGTTGATAAATTCCTTGTAGCCTGACGATGAATCAACTTGAATCTCAGAGTTTGGAAGGATAGGTTTTTTGATTAGAGAATAACATGCAAAGTTCTTGTTCATCCAACGTTAACGTTTAATGAATTCCAATTCTATACTTGTAATTCAGAGATCAAAACTGGAAAGCTCCACTGTCTGATTTCTCAATACTTTGATTCAAATCTGAAGTAGGCTTAATGTAACCCATAATTACCAACCTTCCCGTTCTTTCAACTGTCTAAATTTTCTTCTATTGAAATGCTATGTTCATGGTAAAACAAATAAATATTTTTAAAGTATGGTATCATAAAAAAAAGCAACTGTGGAAAGTTTATGCATCTTCGTGCTCTTCAGCACTGTTAACAGATTCGGTCTCCTGGGCATGTGCCTCGGCGGCATAGTCGCGACTGCACAGCGGACAGCTGCCTTTGACATCACAGAGCCACTCTCTTATGCACTCGTCATGGAAAACATGGTGGCACGCCAGTCTGCGGACCAAGACGTCGTCACCGTGTGGGGTAGGTTCATGAGGGGTTTTACTTTTTGCATGTCCTGAGACTTCCGATGTACTGCCATCCTTTTCATCGTCTTCATCATCTTCGTCGTCTTCGTCGTCTTTTTCGTGGTGGTGATGTTTTTCATCTTCGTCGTCTTCGTCATCCGAATCCCCCTCATAGGCTTCTTCTTTGCCAATGACGCACTGGCAGATCGTGCACATGAGAGCCAGGTTTTCCGAGGGTATAGGATACAGGACCGAGTTTCGCACGGACGCGTCGGGGGGGCCTTCAGGGGATCTTATGAAGGTGGCTGCGGTATTGTCGGCCTCTTGGGCGCGTTCCTGGGCGATTTTTTCGTCAGCCCACTCGCGTTTTAGCGCGGCTTTGAGCGCGCCGTACGTTTGCACGGGGAACAGTTCGTCGAGCTCGCTTTCTGTGAGACAGTCTCCGCGCTTCTTTTTATCTTCGTCTTCGGGGTTTCTCCGTGGTTGCGGCATGGCGACGCCTGCCCGGAAAAACATGGTGGTCATGTTGCGGTGGGGCTCGCTTGTGACGGGAGCCACGGTGGTCGCGTTATCTCGCGGATTGTAGCCGATATTGCGTTCCTCGTCGTCGATGGTTGGATCGGAGGGTTTTGTGTAGACCCAGTTGGGGTCGCCATACTGCCATCTGAGAAAGTCCACCAGCAGGCCGAAGAGCGCGTAGGGGAAGATGAGGAGGCCACACCAGCATAGGATGCACAGCGGGAAGTACTTGTTGGAGTAGTACATGATGTTGTAGTATCGCTGATATAGCCTATCGGCAAAGGTTTCAGGGACCATTGGTTCAGACATTTTGAGCTAGGAGAGAGACTGGAGGGGGGGTTAAGAGGATGGACTTTTGCATGGAAGTTGATTGTTTATGAAGAAGAAGGTATCAGGGAGATTGAAGACTTGTTTTAAAAAAAAAAAAAAAGGCTGGGCTGAACAGAGAAAGTTTGCGGTCTTTTTTAATTGGAGACCTGCGGGATACTCACAGCACTTTATAATTTTTTTTGTGTGTGGGCGCGTATCGTGGGTATATCCCAATGTACCCCAGACGGCTTTGGTGATCAAACGACCCGAGCTCCGAACTCAGAAACCACCATCTGGAGTGCGGGGAAGACAAAGAAGCTATCACTTAGAAATGAGATAGTTGTAGATATCTATTCTGGTCATTCCGAGCCGAAGCCAATTTCTTGTCATCTGGGGGGTTGGAGGTTAAAAGTTGTCCAGCACGTGATACCCAAAAATCCTTTTAAAAATCCCCCCAGCCAAAAACCTGCCGTAAAATTTTTCTTCTATTCCTGCCATCAACTACTACAACAATGTCTAGCACGCCCAGCGGATGGAAAAACACGTCTCGGTCCACGGACTCCTCGCAAAGCCATGCATACTCGCGCAACTCTGCAGCAAATAAGGCCCTCCGTGCGTTTGACCAGTTCAAAAAGTCGCGTATGTCTGGGGGGTTCCATAACAGCTTTAACAGACCTCAACCCGGGGATGCTGCAGGCAACCAGATCTCTTCGGCTGCTTTGGGCGAACCAATGACTCCAGAGCAGTACGATGCGGCGATTGCATCTCAACAAAAAGCTTATCATGATACATCTGTATTCCCCTCTCCTTCTATTTCCACCCCCGCATCTACTAACTTGTCCTCTAGCCCTTTGGTCGCGGGCCCCGCGGCTCCTCCTGGTGTTAATGCCAGTACTAGTAAACAGCCTCAGAACCTAACAGTCAAGCGACAGCGGGCAGGCATGACATGGACGGATCCGTCGCTGCTGGAATGGGACCCGTCTCATTTCCGTCTTTTTGTTGGCAACCTTTCAGCCGAAGTGACGGATGAAATGCTCTACCGCGCGTTCAACTACAACCCGAACCCGCGTCCGGGCGCTTCGGTGAACGAGGCTCGGTTCCCCAGTCTCACAAAGGTGCGCGTGGTGCGCGATCCCAAGAACCAGTTCCGGAATAAGGGCTACGGGTTTGTGGCATTTAGTGATCCCAAGGACTATTTCCGCGCGTTTAAAGAAATGAATGGCAAGTATGTGGGGAACCATCCCATTCAACTGCGCAAGGCAACGACGGAAATCAAGCCCGTGACGGCGGCATCCTCGAATCACTCGAAAAAAAATAAGAGACCGAGAGACGAGCCCAAGGCGCCGGTCCCAAGCACAGCGGAAGCAGTCATGGCCTCAACGACCATGAAAACGACTGTTTTTAAAAAGGTAAAGGTGGAGGATAAGAAAGAAGAGAAACCTAGAGATGAGAAAACAAACCGGAAGGAAGCTGGAGATGAGAAAACAAATCGGAAGGAAAACGTGGAGAGTCCTTCGGCAGAATCCATACCGGGCTCGCCCGTCGCGGTGGAACCGACGGCCGTTTCTCGCAAGCGCGGGTTCAAGAAGTCAACCTTTGTAAGTAAAAACTAAGTGTGTAGATTAGAAAAAAAAATAAATTTCAATTCTTTGCTTTGTTGATAATCGACTTGGCACGTGATGGCCCATTTGTCAGCACTGAAAATTTATCCATTGATATAAAGGGCTCGCCACCAACTTTTATCTTTACCTATACGTCTAGCAGCTTTAAAATGGATCTTGAAACACTTGAAAATATCAATAGCGGAGCAATTGTTACGTTTACGCCTCAGCATACAAACCCCATTATTGTATGCGCCAACTGTGGCAACCCCATGGAATCTAAGGGGGTTGCCATTTGTCCCGAGTGCATTCGGCTCTCCGTGGACATAACCAAAGACATTCAAAAGTCCGGGACGCTTGTGTTTTGCCGCAAGTGTGGGAGACTGCAGGTGCCTCCGAGCCACTGGGTTTACGCGCCGCCCGAGAGCCGCGAGCTGCTTGCGGCGATCTTGAAGCGGATCCGGGGGTTGTCCAAAACGCGGCTTGTGGACGCGCGGTTTCTGTGGACCGAGCCCCATTCGCGGCGGCTGAAGCTCAAGATTGTGGTGCAGGGGGAGGCAGAGGAGTACCAAAACACGGTTGTGCAGCAGGCGTTTGAGGCGGAGTTTGTGGAGCAGGGCTCGCAATGCCCGGACTGCGCAAAGAGCTACACGGCCAACACCTGGGTGGCTAGCATCCAGATCCGGCAGCGGGTGGCGCACAAGCGAACGTTTTTCTACCTGGAGCAGCTGATTTTGAAGCACAAGGCGCACAAGAATACGGTCAACATCCAGGAAAACAAGGAGGGACTCGATTTCTATTACAATGACCGCAAGCACGCGGTAAAGATGATTGAGTTTCTACAGTCGGTGATTCCTGTCAAGGTGAAGAAGAGCGAGGAGTTTATCTCGCAGGATACGCACACGAGCAAAAAGACGTTCAAGTTCACATATCATGTGGAGATTGTGCCGATCACCAAGGACGACTTGGTGGTGCTTCCGAGGAAGATTGCAAACTCGCTTGGACTCTTACCGACCCAGCTGGTTCTGTGTCGGCGGATTGCCAACACGATCCACTTTCTGGATCCCACCACAATCAAGACGGCCGAGCTGACGGCAGCCAACTACTGGAAAGCGCCGTTTGGGTCGCTGGAGACGATGAAGAATCTGACGGAGTACGTTGTGCTGGATGTGGAGCCGACCGGGGAGAGCAGGGGGAATCTTGTTCTTTGCGACGTGACGGTGGCGCGCAGCTCTGATTTAGGGGCCAACGACACGACATTCTACGTGCCGTCACATCTAGGCGGGATTATTCATCCTGGCGACACGGTTCTTGGGTACGATCTTGAGAATGCCAACTGGAACAGCGAACTGTGGGACGGGCTGGACAAGGACCGGATCCCGAGCGTTTTGCTGGTGAAGAAGGTGTATGATGGCGAGAGCAAGCGCAAGGCCAAGAAGAAGCGCAACTGGAGGCTGAAGCGGATGGCCGTGGAGCATAATGAGCGGGAGCTGGAGCGGACAGAAGGTGGCGAGGGGGGTGGCCGTGGGGTGAGCAAACAGGACGCGGTGATTGCGCGACAGGAGCGGGACTACGAGGACTTTTTGGAGGAATTGGAGCAGGACGAGCTTCTACGGTTGGACGTGAACATTTACGCGCATGCTGATGAGGGGGAAGAGGTTGTGGATGACGAGGAGGAGTTTTTTGATGATTTACCCGAGATTGGGATTGACGAGTTGAAGATTGATAGTGACGAGGAGTGAGGGGTCTTTGTACAAGTACCGGCTATTAATAGGAGGATTTGGATGCAATAAGTATATAAATAATGGGTACTTTTTTGGTATTTAAATGGGGATTGTAGAGGTTGTTGGAGTGCCCGCAAAAGATTTCGACCCGAGTGGAGACCTTATGATGACAACAAAGCCCTTGTGATTGGCCCAAACCTAGGTCGTCAGGGAGAGGACGGAGGGGGACTACGGAGAATTATCGCATTCCCCCCCTTTTATTCAAGACAGCTTGGAAGGACGCTCAGTCTCGGTGTCCTTCAATCAGTCAAAATGACGTGCGGCATAGCTGCTGGTGTTGCTTTTGGTGCTGCTTCCGCCGTAAGTGCCGAGGATCTAAAAATGATGGGCCAGAAGGAGAACCTTTTGAAGCCTCGCCAAACGGGCTTTGAAGCGTTGCTAGCATTTTTTTTTTTGTCATATTCATGGGAGTTTCTATATAGCTTATTTTATTTCATATATTATATTTCATATATACTGACTTTCTAACAAATAAACTCAGCTCTTCATATTCAACTTCCTTGAAAAAAAAAACTCATGGAACCTCGGATGTAGCGCTGACATAACTCCTGACTCAGCCAGTGTGGAGAAAATTGGAAATGCGCCGACTTCCATTGCTAGAAATTTTGCTTTTGGTCTCAGCTTAATTCCTATATAAATACCACACAAAATCCCCCACTTTCTCTCAAATCCTTAAATTTACATAAAAAAATTTCTATTCCACATCTTCATCATAACTCTATCATAATGGTTGAACACGATTATAACGCCGTCGCCGAGGCTATCCGCAAAATCCTCCCCAACGAAGACTACGATGACGGCTCCACCGGCCCCGTCCTCGTCCGCCTGTCGTGGCACGCCTCAGGCACCTACGACGCCGCCACAGGCACCGGCGGTTCCAACGGCTCCACCATGCGCTACAAGGCCGAGGCCATGGACGGCGCCAACAACGGCCTCGAGTTTGCCCGCAAGTTCCTCGAGCCCATCAAGCAGCAATTCCCCTGGATCACCTACGCAGACCTCTGGACCTTTGCCGGCAAAATCGCCCTGGAGGCCATGGGCGGCCCCGAAATCGCCTGGGCCCCTGGCCGCATCGACTACGTCGACGACTCTAACGTCCCCCCCAACGGCCGTCTTCCCGACGGCGCTCTCGGCCAGGACCACCTGCGAGTCATCTTCTACCGCATGGGCTTCAACGACCAGGAAATCGTCGCCCTGTGCGGCGCCCACAACCTCGGCCGCTGCCACAAGGACCGCTCTGGTTTCCAGGGCCCCTGGGTCACAAACCCCACCCGCTTCTCAAACACCTACTTCAAGACCCTCCTCAACAACAAGTGGGTCCTCCAGAAAAACGACAATGGCATTGAGCAATACTATGACGCCGATGACGACGAAGAGGACCTTGACGAGCGTCTTATGATGCTTCCCACCGACTACTCTCTTATCCAGGACCCCTCCTTCAAGCCATGGGTCGAGAAGTATGCCACCGACAAGGACCTCTTCTTTGCCGACTTTGCAAAGGTCTTTTCCAAGCTTCTGGAGCTCGGTGTTCGCAGAGACCCCACCACTGGTCTTGCTGCTATCAACTACGTTGGCAAGATTAACAATCCTCCTGCTCAAAAGATTTAATTGGTTTTTTTCTCATGTATAATGTAATGGTTTATGAATAATGTCTTGTATACTTTTAACCTCCTCCCTTTTGTCTCTTCATCATCTGAACTATCTTACGCTTCCCCTTCTTCCCCTTGAGATTACTCGCTATCGCAGCCATGGCCCGGGCTTGCGCCCGCTTGGCCTCCTGCTGCTTGAGCCGTTTCTTGGCCGCCTCCGCGTCCGCCCTCTCAAAAACGTAGACCCGCGCAGCCCGCGTCTCCGCGGCCTTGGTCGTGTCTCCGCGGCCCAGCGTCAGTCGGTGCGAGTACCCGGGGAACGCCCCCCACTCGAACGCAGACGACCGCTGCACCGTCAGCCCGTGCTGCTTCGCAAGGCTCTTGATTTCCCACAGATTGTACGGCGCCCCCTCAAACAAGCTCACCACCACCGTCCCGCTCCCGGGCCGCAGCAACGCCGCGCCCCGGCGCTTCGCCGTCGCCCCCACACACGACCCGAAAAACCCAGACAGCAGCCGCTGCTGCGCCGCCACGTTGCGCGCCTGGTCCTTGATCCCGGCCCCCGTGTGCGGGAAGTTGAACATCACCACGTCGTACGGCCCCGACGAACACACCTGTTTGTTCCTGTGCAGGGTTTGCGCGTCCACCTCGTACAATGGTGCCGCCGTCCACTCGCTCTCTTGTTCCTGTGGGCCTGCCGAGTCGCCCGGAGCCCCAGAACTGTCAACCAGGTATTTTCGGTAGTCGTATTTTTCATCGTCGTCGTCTGCTGCCTCTTCTCCTTCCTTGGGCAATTCCGCCCGGAAGTTCTCCAGGTATGCTATATTCTCCTTGACACAGTCCGGGTACTTTTTCTCAAGCGTCGCCAACGAATCAAGATTGGTCGGCCGCACGTACTTGGCCAGCCCGGACTCTAGAATGCTCCGCGCAAACGAAAAGTCGCCCTCGCCCACAAGAAGCAACCGGTCCGTGGGCTGGAATGGAATGAACGCCTTGTGAGCAGTTTTTGCTGCCTCCTTTTTCTCAGACGGTTCTTCTGTAGATGCCTCTTCGTTGTCCTCCGCGTCAATCTCCGTTTCCGGTGCCTCCTCGCTCTGATTGATCAGTATTTCGCTCGATTCCTCTTTCTCCTCCTTATCTTCATGTTTCTTCTTGGGGCCACCCCCAGCTTGCTTATTCTTATTCACTCCGTGCTGAGACCCTTTTTGACCCGGCAGCTTGTTTTGCGAGCGGAGCTGCTTGTTCTTCAGTTGTTGCAGCTGCCGTTCTCGCGCAAGTGTTGCGTTCAATGCGGCCAACCCTCCCGACTTTCTTTTGGCCATGATGATATTAATGTTTGAAAATAAATCAATAAAATCAAAATCTTTTGTATAGTTAGAGATGTGATTTAAAAAAAAAAAAATTTTTAATTTTTTACCCACCAGAAAAAAAAACTTCCAATATTCAAAATTATTAAAAATTAAAAAGTAAAAATTGCCGTTGCCCAGAATCGAACTGAGGTTTCTTCGGTCCGATTGAACAGCCACAACGAAGTGTACTAACCACTATACTACAACGGCGAATTACATAATACTTAAACGGATTTTCAGGTTTCCACCAAAAGGAAGGTAAAATTCTTTAAAAAGAAAATCGTTAAATACTAATTTTTAACGTTTATATGCCAAAAGAAAGTTTTTCAGTTATACGTAGGCTAAATATAAATGTAAAATCTATAGGATAAACTTAATAAAAGACAAATGTTTATGTAAGCACACTGAAAACAAATAAAGTAATGTAAGTAATATATATTTAAATTATTAATTAAAAAAATAATTAAATAGTTAAACTGAGCTTACAAAAACAAAAATTTCAACAAAATGTTGATTATTGTCTTTATCAGTAGATGATAGAACAATGTCACTTTTTTCAATAATTAAGCGTTAGTGGTTTAGTGGTAAAATTCGTCGTTGCCATCGACGAGCCCCTGGTTCGATTCCGGGCTAACGCAAGTTTTTTTATTTTTTAAAGATCTCTTAATTTTTCACTACCAGAAAAATAGTAATGTGCAAAATGTGTTAGGATACTGGTTTACAGGTTAGGGTTTAGGATCTAAACATTAATTAAGTGAAAAATTTATTTTTGTTTCACTCCTTACCTTTTACTGTTAATTTGGTGTAACCCTATACTGCTTACTGCTCTTATTCAAGTATAATAGCTAACTCAGTCTTTCAATTAGGTATGTTATATAGAAAGTAGATAATAAGACCTTTTACTGTTAATTTGGTGTAACCCTATACTGCTTACTGCTCTTATTCAAGTATAATAGCTAACTCAGTCTTTCAATTAGCCCTACGTAAATCCTAGTAAATCCTGACAAAATGAAGCTCAAAAGTTTACTAATCTATTAAACACAAAAACTATACGATTTTTTATAAATTATTAAAGTATATTTATACTTGCCAAATAACCTGTTTGGTTATGTTGTTTATTTTATTACAGTTATAGATATCACATCGGCATTGTTGCTATTCTTTTTAGTCTTACTATATAGATTTTTTTATTGAAATTATCAGCCAGTTATAAAATAACTTACTCCAAAAAACAAAATTAATAACAACTAACATTATACAATTAACAAATATGCCTAGATTTGTTAAAAAAAAAACAATTTCTTTAATCAATCTTGTATTTTCCCCGTATCTTTTGTAGACATTTAACAAATAATTTGATAACAATTAAGCGTTAGTGGTTTAGTGGTAAAATTCGTCGTTGCCATCGACGAGCCCCTGGTTCGATTCCGGGCTAACGCAAGTAATATTTTTTTTTTTTTAAGTCTTATTCAATGAAGCTTTAATGAGAAAGTTTGAACTTTAGATGTATGAATAGTTACATAAAAGTTAAGCATTAATTGGCTTAGCATGTCAAGTTTTTGTTTCTACAGTCCAAATCTTCAGTGTTACCTTTCGCTACCAGAAAAAAAAAATTAAATCTGTCATTCCATTACTTTTTATACTTAAAGAGCACACCTACATCAAGGATAAACCCCGTTGGCTCATATTACTGACGGGAAATAGGACCCACCAGCACTAAATAAACCAGAGCAAAAGAGCCAGAATAGACAACTGTGATGACGAAACGTTAATTTTTCCCATGTTACTAGATGAGGAACTTGCTGAGGAGCTCACTGAGGAACTAGATGAGGAACGTGATGTCGATCTTGATGAAGTAGCCGCAGCAATACTGATGTATGGAGTTCTGGAACTGGATGTCTCATATGATGAGATATATTCACTGGAACTTTTAGTGGCATAGATCTGAAAGGATTGACTGGGAGAAGACGTTATATACGATGAAGATTTTTTGGTCGCATCACCAAACATAGATAATAGGTTGTATAGGCCTATGCTGGAAGCTGAGGCCGTTGGAGTTGACGTGGAAGTAGAAGCCAATTCAGAGTTTGCAGCAACAATGATGCTACGGAAAGCTATGAGATCGCTTCGACTTAAACGAAGCGTTTTTTGAGTGCCAGTGCTGTTATTAACGAGGTATAGATGGTCGTCGTCATCTTCGTCGCTGTATTGATTGTAAGAGGTTGTCGCAGAGGGAAAGACAATGGTGTTTGTATTATAAATCGAGCTTAAAAGAGACGCTTTGAATTCGGGATTGCTATCACTCCAAGAAAGTGCTGTCTGGAAACTACTTGACTGGCTAGATGTTAAACTATTGCTTGAAGATATTAAACTGTTGCTTGAAGATGTTAAATACCGATTGGCATTAGTGGTGACACTTGTTCGTAACCAGTTTTGGGGAACGTAATTGATTGTACTTGAGCTTGATAGTCCACGAGTTCCCGATGTCACCTGATAACTAATAAGATTCCTGGCTGCTATGAACGCTCGCTTTTCTTTTACTCCAGTCTGGCCCAGAAACACCTTTTCCCAGAGACTGGTTGGGCCACTGAGGGCCTGATGCGACCCCAACCGGTTGGGCAAGTTTACAACTGGGAAAGCCAGTGCACCAGTGCAGCACAGAACGACAAAGTAAGCGATAAGAAGCATTGGGTAGGATGGGAGAAAGAAAAGAGAGGAAATGAAGATAAAAGCCTGGAGAATATAATCCCAAAATCACCTTCCCCAGGACGATTATTTATACTCGAGGAAGCAAAGCATAGTGGAAACTTCAAGAGGCTAACTTTGCCATGTATGTATGCACATATATTTCTAGATACTCCAAGATCTTGGCGGAGATAAAAACGCTTCTAAGCCTTGCATGAGGGGATGCTGCTCTTTGGAGATAAGACCTAATGGAGGTTTGGCTTGGTTTCGGAAATTCAGCACCATCCGCTACTCTCCTGTCAGGATTCCATTGACTTTTATACGAATAAAAAAGTAAATAAAATCAAACAAAAATTAAAGATAAAGTTTAAGCTTGGGATGATTTTGGAGTGTTACCCAAGACATTTTGGTCTTAACGTTCGTGTGGGGGTTTCCAGCTTTTAACTTTCGCCTTAATTATAAAGACGATATTTCAACAAAATGCTCACCATCGCTTACAGTGCTTGATTATTTGCGCCCATTGACTAATGGGTTAACCAGCCAACATTTCTTCCATGTTTAATCGCATCCTTAAAATATACTTTTTTATATAATTATATCTAAGACTTTGAGTCTCGAAACCAGGATGACCGACCTTCCCAAACCCCGTTTAAATCGTATTCCCACTTATGATTCAATTGAAACCTTCTTGCAGATCACCAAGATCCAACAAAATAATGTCCTACCTATACTTTCAAAAGAAAAAAAACATACTCTGACTACTCTGATAATAAACAAATCAACATCTTATGTAGTGAGATTGCTCAAGACAAAATTTTCCGAGTCTAACAGTTTTGCCGCCGTGGTTTTTCTTAGCCTTGGAACACAGCACGCTCAGCTTGGTGTGACGATTTACCTAACACAGGTGATGTACCAAACTTTACAGAAGATCTTTGCATACCTGTGCGTGTTCCATAACGTCGCCAAATGACACCCATTGCCGTTCTTTCAAAAGTGTTTAATCACCAATAATCTAGTCACGTGATTTGATACTATTGAGCGTTCAAATTGTCATTAAATGTTAATTTTTTATCAATCGGCAATAGTTTAGTGGCTAGAATTTCCGCCTGTCAGCTTCTTTAAGCAGCGCGCGGGGGACCGGGGTTCAATTCCCCGTTGCCGAGATTTTTTGGTACTTTTTTTTTCTTTAAGAAAAGCGATAACAGCTTCTAATTTTTCATTTCCTTAGAAGATACAACTGTTTGTATAATCCACTGAATATTTTCACTCTGGTAATTGATACCTCTTAACTAAATCTTAAAGTTTATTTACTCTCTCTTTCGAAACAACTGATCCTGGAAGAATAGTTTTTCTCTTTAGAAAAAAAACGGCTTATTCTTCATGTCAATCTTCTTTATTCGCTGCTACAGTATAACAAAATTGCAAAAAAACAAAAAATACTCGGCAACGGGGAATTGAACCCCGGTCCCCCGCGCGCTGCTTAAAGAAGCTGACAGGCGGAAATTCTAGCCACTAAACTATTGCCGATTGATAAAAAATTAACATTTAATGACAATTTGAACGCTCAATAGTATCAAATCACGTGATTAAATATATTAAATGTATTGAAAGTTTTTTTGTGATTGACGAACAGTGGAAGAAAATTAAGAGATTGAAATTTGATGGCTAATTCCAATTATGCTTCTGGTAATCATAAAGTGGTTTTACTTTTTACATGTATTTTTGAACTGGCTGTGGCTCTACTGATTTTATTCATGTACATTAGCCAAGTAATTGGCAGAAATTCCAACAAAGTGTACCTACCGTTGAAATAGAAAAGTCTTCCATGTTTTAACAAATATATAGTTTAAAGACAATAATCACAACCGAAAACAACCTTCTAGTAATAGCTATCGTTCCTCGTAGTCACATTAAGTGCACACATTTTTTCAAGACAAAACACTCTCAATTTAACTCCTCAACACCGGGCTCTTCATCTGGGACCCCCCCTTCACTGCTAACCGAACTAACATCAAAGGGATCCATCAGGTCTTCAACTTCGTCGTCCGCCTCTTCCCCTTCCAATACACGTCTCAGCCGGTCCAGCTCCGGTTCAACGTCCTCATCACGCTCCCCCCAGTCCTGCAAAAACCGGTCAAAGCCACGCTCGTACTCGCGGTAAAAGTCGTCATTCATAGCCGCAGCTATAATCAGCCCATTACGAGTCACAAACCGCCCGTACCCACGCGGTGCCCCAAACACCTCGGCCATTTGACAGCTAACAACGTTCAAAATCTGCCACTGGCGTTTTGTAAACAGGGCCTGCACGTGAAACGGTGCGTCAATGTAGTCCCAGATATTTTCTTCAAGGTGCGTGCGGATTCCGATAAGAATCGCCACGACTCGATCACAATCCCGAGCAGGGTCTTCAAAGCACTCTAAAAGCGATACCTGTAGTTCATGCATGCTTTCCCAAGACATGAGCATAGGGTTCGGAGTTTCCTCAGAAGGCCCATTAATAGGAGGGGGCCGTGGGGGAGGAAGTGGTGCTGGTGCCTCATCAGGCGGCGGGTTAAGTGTGGAGGAAGACGACGCCGAGGATTGTTGCTGCTGCTCTACAGACTGTGTAGCCAAATTAGAGGTATCTTGCATACCAGGAAGTCCCTGGACTGTTGAGCCATGCTGGGGCGCAACAAACCCACTTGGTTTTGAAACAAGTGTTTCAGTCCTCATTCCCGGTGACATCAAAGACTGCGGAGCTTGGTTAGGTGGGTTTGCATGCTGTGGTAACTGTCTTGAGGGCACACCAAGTGGAGGCAGACGTAATTGCGACTGGGGAAGAGACGCATTTGCTGAAACTGGAGTTGAGGCCTGCCGAGTACTGAGAAACTGTCTCAGATGAGTGTCAGATGGATTTAAGCTTAACGGCGACTGGGGTCTAGAAAGTGGCCGTGAAGCACTGGGATGCAAAGCTTGTGTTGGGGACATACTCATTAGACTTGTACTCAGTGGAGAATGCTCAGACAGGGGCCTTAAAGGAGGCAATATACCGACATTAGTGGGTGGAGATGAGCGGTCTAGAGACATGCTATGCGGCCTCAACGGTGACTGGGGGTTCAAAGGCCTGGGCAAATGAGGGCCAGGCTGTGAGACCTGCAGTGGAGGTTGTGTGAGTTGTGCTGAAACACGCCTGGTATCCAGCCCCAAACGCTGGCGCTCCTCCCGGATGCGGTCCGACATGGGCGGGTACCACAGTGCAAGCGAGCCGTTTGCGGCGGCTACTGTTTCTGGGGGGTTTGGTGGCCGCTGGTCTGGTCTGGGGAGACCCAGCGGGGGGTCGGCGCTGCCCCCTGCGATCCGGCCCAGAACCTGGTCGCGGTTGTGCATTTCAATGTATGTTGCGCGAAGAAGCTGTTCGCGTCCCTCGGGAATGGGCCCGGGGAAGGTGCGGAAAAACCCAGGGTTCCATTGCATGTGCTGCGGCGGCCGACGCAGAGCGTAAAGCGACCGGCGGTGCAAGTCCGACTCCTCCAGCATTTCGTGCCGCCGTCGCTCCACCTCGCGCCGGCGCAGGTGCTCCTTTTCCCTTTCTTGCTGCTCCTGCTCCCTTTCTTGCTGGCGCAGTCGCCATGCCGGATCATGGTTAAGCGCAGGAATTAGTGGGGGTGGTCTAGGCTGGGGCTGTGGAGATGTTTTAGTGGGTGGTTCATCTTGAGGCTCCTTAGTAGTTATTGGCGTAGGCTTAGTTTTTAACTCGGGTGAATGCTGAGCTGGGTATGAAGTAGGACCATCTGTACTTTTAGGTATTTCTGGAGCGCCTAATCTAGTCTTTTGTTTGATACCTGCTTGTACCGAGGGTCCTGGTTCCGACTCAACTGGTTCGGGGGCTGGCAAAGGTGCCTGCATAACAGGCCGACTTGCAGGCCTGAATGTACTTTGAGAGCCTGATCCCATTTTCAGCCTAGGTTTGAGTCCTGGATCTGAGAATTGGGGAGACAGTAGTACCTCAGAGACTTGGGAGTGCGGCACGCGCAGTGAGTGTACTGGTGACCGACGACCCAAGCTTGCAAGAGGTTTCTGTTGTACAACGCGCAGCGGTTGGTTTTGAGCTAATGCGAGACTACAAGCTGGCCCGCTCTCGTCATAGTCAAGCTCCGATTGAGTCCGTACCCGAGGCATGTAGCCTCCATGCATCTGCAAAGAGCCGTCTGTAGGGTGACTTTGCTCCGCATTACAAAGCGCTTCCGACCGCACCTTGGGAAACATCTCGCCGTATTTGCGCCTGTTGATCATCAGAGCCTCGTATGTTATCATGTCGTCATATCTCCGCTCCATCTGCTGTTTCCAGGTCTTCATATCCTGGCTCAGGCGCTCGTCCATTTCCTTCTGTAGCCGCACCTGCTGCTCCTGCTGCTCGCGAATCAAATCATCCTTTTTGCGCTGCCTGGTTTTCACAACCTGCTTGTAAGGAATGAACTGCGTAGATTCTTGTTGTCTGAAGGACGCAAGGAGCAGCTTTTTCTTGATTCGTTTAGCTTTAGCCACAGAAGTAAGTTTTGGATTGGGCCCAGTTGGAGATGAACTAGAAGGCAAGAGTGGGAGCGCCGAATCTTTTTCTTTTTCATTTAATTGTTGATCTTTTTGCGACGGCTGTTGGTCGGGGGCATGTTGCTGGGACGTGGAATTGGAACGAGTTTTCCTGTCCTCTTGAGCGCTGCCGCTAAAATCATTTTCTGATCCTCCCCTCATGCTCGACCCCCCTGAGGTTGTACCTACCCCTGTGTGATCGTCGCGGCGGGCAGCTGCCGTCTGATCCATTCCAGGGTGCATGCCAGGCCGTGCAGATTCTGGCAAGGGTTCCAAAGTAGCCGGTTCACATGAACTGGGCTGCTGATCCATGGTACTGTTGGATGAAGATATTTCCGGCACCTCAGAGTCTTGTTCCACATCAAGATGCAGCAGCTGCCGTGCGGCCGCGTACTCCAGCCGTGTGTAAGGAGATGCATTATCAAGATTGCGAGCTTCTTCACGGGTGGGCTCTTGAGCCATTCCAGGTCCATTTTGCCCATCTTGCAGAGACTCATTCCCGTCACCGTCCTCCTGTTGGCCGGGGGCCGCAAGGAGCTCCTGAACGATGCGCGGCGAGTGCGGCGGCGTGACGACTCCAGGCGCGACATCTGCTGCTTGGCCGTGAGTCTCTTGAGCCTCGGGACCGCCCCCCAACACACCCCGCATTTCGTGGGGGCGCTGGGCGGCCAGCATTTCGGCCACCTCGGCACGCGCGTCTGCTCGCGCCGCAAGGGTCTCCGGGCGCTCCTCCAGAAACTCGTCCACGCGCTCCTCCTCGCGCTCCTCCTCCTCAAAGGCCACGCGCGCCAGCTCGTGCTCAAACAGGTCCTGCTGGGCGGGCGTGGCGCGCGGCGGCGGGAGGGCCGGGGGGCGGGCCGTGTAGTGGGGCAGGTAGGTGGCGTGCTGGCGCGGGGGGTAGCTAGCGTTCTGGAAAAAGTGTAGGGTCGGGTCGAGTGGCGGTTCGGAAAAGGTTGACCGGGGTATTGGGATTGGTGGGGACGAGGCGGGGAGTGGGGGGTCGGTAGATGCAAAGTCAAGAAAGTAATCGTCGTGAGAGGCGCTGGAAATTTTGAGGTTTCCTCGATGGCCTACTCTCGTTTTCCAGTAAGTCATTTTACCGAATGGGAAAGTTAGATACAACAAGAAGGATGGTATGGAGGTGGGGATTTTTTATTTTAGCAGTCTTGAATTATAAAATTGTCTAAATTAGGAAATTAAGTTATCCTGAGAAATTGACGCGCCAGGTCGCAGTTTTGACCTTGAGATACTCGCCAATTCCGTACCCGAGACCGGCCTCTTTGCCGTAGCCCGAGTCGTGCCAGCCCCCAAAGGGGGCTTCTGCGGACGTGGTCATGCCCACGTTGAGTCCGACGTTGCCGGTTTCAATGCCCTCAAACATGCGCCACAGCCGGTCTGCGTCTTGGGAGAAGACGTAGGAGGTGAGGCCCATGGAGGTTGCGTTTGCGCGGCGCAGGACCTCTGTTTCGGAGTCAAAGGAAAAAAGAGAGAGAATGGGAGCAAAGCTTTCTTCTTTGGCAACAAGCATCTCGTCTGTGACGTCTGCAAGCAGAGTGGGGCTAAAGAAGTAGCCGGAGGATGGGATCTCAATTGAAAGCACATTGGAAGCTCCGCGTTGGACTGCGTCCTCGACGTGAGATTGGGCCTTTTTGACGGAGCGAGGAGTAGTCAAGGGCCCGAGAGTGGACTTGTTGTCGAGACCGTGCCCCGGGACCAATTGTTCTTGCATGCGGAGCTTGAGCATATTCAAAACACGGTCGTAGATGGAGGCTTGGACAAAGACGCGCTGGGCGCAGACGCAGGTTTGGCCTGCGTGGCGGAACTTGCACGCCATGAGGTTTGAGACGGCTTTTTCGAGGTCTGCGTCTTCGAAGATGATGAAGGGCCCGTTGCCGCCGAGCTCGAGCGTGAGTTTTTTGAGGTGCGGAGCGCACTGGGCGGCCAGAAGCTTGCCTACGGCGGTGGACCCGGTGAAGCTGATTTTGGCGACGGCCTGGTGCTCACAGAGCGCCTTGC
Organism: Magnusiomyces ingens NRRL Y-17630; assembly: GCA_900497715.1. Taxonomy (NCBI): domain Eukaryota; kingdom Fungi; phylum Ascomycota; class Dipodascomycetes; order Dipodascales; family Dipodascaceae; genus Magnusiomyces; species Magnusiomyces ingens. The sequence continues at coordinate 266,119 of UIDE01000004.1, forward strand.
CGATGGAGGGCGTGTTTGCGGCATCGCAGGGGAGGACGTTGAGGACGCCCTTGGGGAGCCCTGCCTGGCGGGCCAGGTGGGCGAGGGCCAGAGAGGAGATGGGTGTTTCTGGGGAGGGTTTTGCTACGACGGTGCACCCTGCGGCCAGGGCGGTGGCCACCTTGCGCACAAAGAGAGCGATGGGGAAGTTCCATGGGGTGAGGCAGGCGACGACGCCCACGGGCTGCTTGATGACGACCATGCGGTTATCGGCGGTGGGGCCCGGGCCGTTGCCGTTTGCGACGGAGCCGTGTTGGCGCTCGGCCTCGCCGGCCATCCACCAGGAGAAGGTCAGGGCGTAGTCGATCTCGCCGAGGGCCTCTGAGTAGGGCTTGCCCGTTTCAAAGACCAGGATGTGGGCCAGGCTTTCCTTGTTGGATCTGATGAGGGCGTCCCATTCTAGAAGCAGTTTTGCGCGCTCGCGAGCAGAAAGATGGCTATAGGAGGGGAAGGCAGCGGCCGCTGCGTCGACGGCGGTGGAGACATCGGCGACAGTAGCGGAAGTGAGGGCTATCCAAGGCTTGCCAGTAGCAGGATCAATGACATCAAAGGTGGGGCCCTTTGGGGTGATGAATTCATTATTGATAAAGGTACCCGTTTGGATGAGGGTAGGGTCTACCGATTTGATTGATTGGGACATTTTTTTGGGATGGAGGATGAAGCGCAAAAGAAGGGGAAAAGAGGGAGAATTTATACTTTCAAGAGCCTACAATAGAGAAAGAGGGGAAAGATCATGATTGAGGGGGAAGACGTCCAAAGCATGAGAAATCACAGGGACAAGAGAGTGTGGGGGGGTCATATTTACAAAAATTTATTATATGTACAGAGCAATACACTGGTAATTTTCTTAGTCTTCAGAGTCATAAAGTCATTAAAGTGGTGAGTAGGAGGGGGAGAGATTACCGGGAGGCGGTGTACTTGTCGGACTCGTCGGACTTTTTGAGAATAACTTGTTGGTCGGCAGGGATTGGGGTAGCGCCAGCAGCCTCGATGAACTCCTTGAGGATCTGGTCCGAGTGTTTGTGTTGGACGGGGATGGTCTTGGAGGAGCCGTCGGCGAAGGAGACGGTGAGGGTGGCGGGGATGGAGGCGTGGTCGTCGCGGGAGGCGGCCCAGAAGCGGTTGACGGAGATGGGGGTCTGGGGGTTGTTGAACTGGACCTGGGGGAGGTAGAGCTGCCAGAAGCGGCGGGCGCCCATGTGGCCGTTTGAGTTCTGGAACTTGAAGGAGAGGGAGATGGCGGCGACCTTTTGGGGGAGCTGGACGGCGCCGGGGCCGGCGGAGATGCGGTTGAGGAGGGCGAGTTGGCGGGGGACGCGGGATTTGGGGAGGGCGTTGAACATTGTTATTGGGTCGAGGGGGGGTGGTTTAGGAAGTGATTTGGGTTGAGCTGTGAAAAATTATCGGAATTTTTTAGGAATGGAGGTTTTGAAAAAAGGTTTGTTACAGGGGTGTTACAAGGGTGTTACAAAGTGTATGACAAAAGATGTTACAAAGACGTTACAAAGGTGTTACAGAAGGTATGACAAATCGACAGCACGCATTGTTACAAAAGTGGCGTTACATTTTGCCGGGGGGAAAATTTCAATGTTGCACTTTCCCCGGCGATGAGAGACGCAGGTCGCTGGAAGAGGCGCCGGTGGGGGGGGATGGCTGGCCAACCGCAAGATGCCAACGCGACGGTAAGCTTTTCGACATTGAGGAGGCGGCGGTCCTTTGGGAGGAGCTGGTGGAGACGGGACTTTAAAGGCTGTTGGGGCCTGTGCCTGCCGTGCGGTGATCCCCAAGGGGGATTGTTTTTTTTCCCAGAGAGACCCTGATGGGAGAGCTGGAGCTGGCAGAAAAAAAAAGAAAAGCCCCGGCAGGTTTAGCTTGGTGTCGTTAGGCTAGCCCGGCAGGTCTGTGGAAATAACTAGGGCCTTTGTTTGAGACAGGACGGAGATGGGCACGCACCGCCATTCCAAGGACTTGAAAAATAATTTATTTTAGCAACAAAGGCTTTTTGTGCATAAGGTTTTAATAGCATCTCCTGGTGGGAGATCACTTATGGCGATAATAATAGAGTTCTGTCAAGGAATGCCAGATGATACCGTGAATACCAGCATCCTTTATATATCCTGCTCATCGCCCTCGAACCGCACTCCAGCTTTTCTTTTTCCGGCTCGCCCTAAAACTGCAAACAAAGCCATCTTCGCCGGGTGCCAGTGGTTCTTCACACGATCTCATCGGTGTCGTACTTCCAAAAGCTCTTTCTCTCCTGAGTTTTTTTTCATCCCTTATAAGATATTATCTATGGCTCGGATTTACACTTCAACTTACTCCTAAACATATACCCCCCAGTTCATGACTACCGCATCCTCTCTCCATGCTTTCTAAATCCTCCTTCTTGGACTCCTTCAGACGCCGCCGCCGCGCGTCCCAGTCGTCCGCCAGTCCTGCTCCCGCCCACGACGACCCGGCCAGCAGCTCCAAGGTCGTCATCATCACCAGCAAGGACTTTGAGGAGTCCCAGCGTGCCAGCACACCGCAGGAGCCCCCGGCCGCTCCTCCCTGCGCAGGCGCCAGCAGCGCGACTGGCACGGAGAGGAGCGTGCCCCCTCGCTCCAACACTCGTGATGATAATTATATTGAAACCAACCCGGACCAGAATAATTATAATAATTCCGCCGCTAGTGGTAATAATTCGCCCGCCCATCATCATTCCAACCCTCCCCGCCGCCTTTCCCGCAGCAGCGAGACTAGTGGCTTTTCCTCGGATATCTTTGATCTTTACCAGAGCCAACCTCCCCAGCACGCTTCTCCTGTCCTACCAGCCAGAGTGTCGCCGTCCAAGCACATATCGAGTTCCTCACAAGTATGTATTTTTTGGAGCCTATTTCCCAGTTGGTGATTGCTAGTCTTTATTTTAGCGTACAAGCTATGACGGCTTTTTCATTATGCCGTTAAAAAGTTCTCCACCACCACCAAAAACCACAACACTAACCAAAACCTTTTTAGAAACCAAACTCTTCACCCCTCCATCCACAATCCTCAACTCTATACTCTCTATCCCAGTCGTCCTCGTTCTCCTCTTTCTCAAGAGCCCCGAGCCCAGACCGCAAAAACACCACCCGCTTCGAACCCCCGGCCGCCGGGTCTTCCTCCCCGAAAAAGAACCCGAGTCTCTCCAGCAACCTACCTGCTACAGCTTCGGTCCCAGACCTCTCCCAAGACTCCTCATTCTCAATCTTCACCCCAGTGCCGCCGCCAAAGGGCCTCTTCAACCCCGACCAACTCCAGAACCTCAAAGAACACATGACGCTCCGAGACAAGTACAACCGCTCCCGCTATGAAGAGTACGAAGATCTCGCCGACAGCCTAGACAAGCTGACCTCGGGGGCGTCTAGCCACGGCGCAAGACGCCCCAACCCCGCGCGCACGTCTCCTCAAAGCGCGTCCACCCACAACTCCTCCTCCACAATGTCGCCCCGCGCCATGTCCTCGTCGTCGGTGTCGGCAGCCATATCCGAGTCCCCAGCCCCTGGCAAATTCCCCCAGACCAAGCACGACTCGCACTACTACGACCAGTTCGATACCGACGTCTACGACGACCACGATATCGACGCGTTTTCTTCCCGGCGGCCCCTGTCGATGTATGCCGACGCCCGGCGGCCCGCGTCCCGCATCACCTCGACGCCCCCCGTGCACCAGCTGCGGTCGACGTCGCGGCAGCGCCGGTACTCAATTGATGACCAGGCGTATTTCCAGTACCCACAACACATGGCCCAGGACCCGCCGGCGGCCACGGGCGCGGCCGCGTTTCTAAGTGGCAAGGACTATCTGCGGCAGGATGTGGTGCCGCGCGCGTCGTCCGCAATCGTCAAGCGGGCGTCGCTGCAGCCGCAAACAGGCGCTGGCTCGTCGGGGTCCCTGTGGGACGACTTGGAGGCGGTCAAGGCCAAGCTGCGGCGCATGAAATTGTCTCAGGGGCTGCCAGTCCAGCAAGAAGTGTCTCATGAATCTATTGACACCAATGATCAGCGGAAATCGCCCGTTTTAACTCGATCCCAGCCACACCCTCAAAATGACACTGGGGATAGCCGCCGCCACTCGGCGTCGTTCCGGCACAGTATAGGGACTGTGAGCACCAGTAGCGTCGAGCAGCATGCGGGAGACGATTCCGACTTTAGGCGAGTCAACAAACCCAGCGCCCCAGCGCAGTACCGCTCGGCGGGAGAAAAGCACCTGGCCGAAGTGCTGGCGTATGCGCGGCGGACGTGGCTGGGGCCCAACGAAAACGCCACGGCGCCCACGGCCGACGCTCTGTTGCTGGAGCGGGCGGCCCAGGACGTGCTGCTGCTGTACGACACGGCCGTGGGGAGCGACGGGGGGAAATCGGACCCGCCCGACGAGGAGAGCTTGGGAGGCGCGTCGCAGCAAAGGCAGTGCACGGCTGCCCATTTGGACGCGCTGGACCGCGCGGCCCTGTCGCTGGCCGGGTTCCTGCTGCAGTACCTCAACACGAGCTCGCGCGGGGGGTCTGCGCTGTCGCTGGTGCCGCCAGGGGGCGTGTTGCAGCAGGGCCACGCGAGCACGCACAGCCTGGAGTCAGCCGGGAGCGGGTCCGCGGGGTCTGGGACCCGGGCGCGGACGAGTCCAGTGGTGGGCTACTCGTACGCGGGAAACCAAGCGTCGAGTCAGCAGCAGCCAGCAAGCAAAAGCATCGGGACGCCCCGAGTAGGGCCGAGGTCGAGCAGCGCGCTGGGAACGCCAATGGTCAGCAGTACGCCTGGAGGCAAGGGGCCGCGCGCGTGGCCTGGGGGTTCTACGGCTGGGGCCAGCAACGAGGGCCTGTTTGAGTACGACTCGGCGGATGATTTGCGGGTGCTCAGCGTGAGTGCGAGCGGCCACAGCCGGCGCGGAAGCCTGGGCGGGAGCGGGACGTACTCGTCTCTACGCAGCGCCGACCGGGACTCTCGGCGGTTTGGGGGAGGAGCAGCCACCAGTCTGGGGCATTACAGTGGCATGTAAAGTATATATTGGCAAGTGTAATGAATGTGTTTTCCACTTTAAATTCAAGAGAGATTATGTACATGAGATGAGAGCTAGGGATATAAAAGACAAAAAAAAAATGTACAGCTGTAGGAATTGGTTTTTTTTATCCAAGGGATGAGTATCGTCAAAGGTCATTATTGGTTGTGGGTGGGATTGATTTATAGGAGGGTATGAGACGGTTAGTCCAAGGAAATCTTTCCGCCGGCAGCCTCAATGGCGGCCTTGATTTTCTCAGCGTCCTCCTTGACGACGTTTTCCTTGAGGACTTTGGGGGCGGCCTCGACAAACTTCTTGGACTCGACGAGGGAGAGGCCGAGCAGGCTCTTGACCTCCTTGATGATCTTGGGCTTGGACTTGGGGTCGAAGGATTCGAGCTTGAGTGTGAACATGGTCTTCTCCTTGGGGGCCTCCTCGGCGGGGGCCTCCTCGGCGGCCGGGCGGCGGCCGGGGCGGCGGCGCCGGCGGCGGGGAAGGAGATGTCGGGGATGTCGAGGCGGGTCTTGAGCTCCTTGACGAGGGCGGCGGTCTCGAGGAGGGTCAAGGTGGAGATGGAGTCGACGATGGCGGCGATCTTGGGGTCGACGGGGGCGGCGGCCTCAGTCGAGTTGAAGCGACGGGCGCATGCCAGTGTGGGGACGATGGCTCGTCTGGGAGGGGTTAGCTAGGGTGTGAGGAAGAGGAGGAGGACGTACCGGACGGAAGAGGCAGCGAGGGATCGGGCAGACAGACGAAGAACCGCAGACATTTTGGGGGGTGGTGGTGGTGGAAGTGGGAAGAAAGGAGGGAAGAAACAAAGCAGGGAGGGTTTTTTTTTTTTTAATTTTTTTTTTAGTAATATGGTTGGCTGGACGTGGGTTGGCGATGGCGGTGTGTGAAAAAAAAAGCGATTTTGGTGGGATTTTTTTTTTTGGCGGGCTGGCGAGTGAAAATTTTTAAGGGCGCGGGTTAGGGTGGTGGTAGTGCAAAAAACTGATTCTGTACTTTGCGACTTACGACTACGCACCCGGGGTTTAACCACCACGCCTGTCTTTATATGCCGCCCTCGCGCAGCACCACCACCTCTCACCACCCGCCACCAACAACCTCCACCATGGCGTCGTTCAAATTCTGCCTGGACTGCAACAACATGCTGTACCCGCAAGCCGACAACGAGAACAAGCGGCTGCTGTACTCGTGCCGCAACTGCCCCTACTCGGAGCAGGCCGACAACCCGCTGGTGTACTACCACCGGCTGGAGAGCGACCTGAGCGAGACGGCGGGCGTGACCAACGACATCGGCTCCGACCCCACGCTGCCGCGCTCCAACAAGGAGTGCCCCAAGTGCCACAACAAGCAGTGCGTCTTCTTCCAGTCCCAGCAGCGCCGCGCCATCACGTCCATGGTCCCGTTCTTTGTGTGTCTGAGCTGCCACCACACGTTCCGGCCTACGGACCCCGAGAGCCAGGGGTGAGAGAAGGAAAAAGCGTAAAAAAGCCTATGTACAACAATATATTTAAATAAATTCTAAACTGTTCGAGGAGCCAGCGCAATAATCTTGTTGAAGCCCTTGTCACGCAGCTCCTTGGCCACCACGCCGTTGACACGCGTGCCGAGCGGCTCGCCGTTGTTGTTGATGAGCACGCACGCATTGTCGTCGAAGCGCATGACGGACCCGTCCGCGCGCGGCTGCAGCTGCTTGGTGCGCACGACGACCGCGTGGCGCATGTCGCCCTGGCGCAGCTTCTGCGAGTTGGACGCGCCGGCCGACGCCGCGCCGGGCCCGGCCCCGGCCGCGGCCAGCGGGCGCGCCTTCTGCACGACCACCACGATCTGGTCGCCGATGCGCGCGTGGTTCTTGGGCTTCTTGCCCAGCACCTTGATGCACTCGACCACGAGGGCGCCCGAGTTGTCGACGACGTTGAGCAGGGATTTTAAGTAGATCATGTTGGAGGGCGGTGGATGGTTGTTGGGTGGAGTGGGAAGTTTGGGCGAGAGAATTTTCACGGTGGTGGTGGTGTCAAAAAGCCAGCTGTGTTACACCTCTGTTACACCTCTGTTACACCTCTGTTACACCTCCCGCTTCTATTTTTACACCCGCTGCACGTCGCCCTCAGGGTTTACGTGTCGGGCCTGCGGTTTTAAATTCTCACCCTTTGGCCATCCCAAAGCTTCCAACCCCCCAACCACAATGCTGCTGCCCACGCCTCTCGCCCTGATCCTCCTCCTGGCCTGCACCCTGGGCATCGTCACGGCCGACGTCTCGGTCCTCAAGCCCGTCTCCGGCGCCACCTTCACCGCCACAGGCACCATGGCCATCTCGTGGGAGGACGACGGCAACGCGCCCCTGCTCGACTCGAACATCTCCAAGCTCTCCATCCTGCTCTGCACAGGCCCCAACTCCAACATCAACTGCTTCTACACCATCGTCAACGCCGTCGCCCCCTCCACCCTCGGCACCTCCTACTCCTTCACCATCGCCCCCGTCCAGACCCTCGCCGCGTCGGGCTCCTTCTACCTCCAGTTCTACGCCAGCGCCGCCAACGGCGGCTACTCCATCCACTACTCGGACCGCTTCACCATCTCCGGCATGTCCGGCTCGCTGGCCGCCACTGCCGGCGACTCCACCTCGCCCCCCAACGACGAGGTCAGCTACTCGACCGCCACCGCCACAGACGTCATGCTCGACCCCAACACCGCATACACCATCCCCTACACAATGCAGACCGGCATCTACCGCTACGCCCCCATGCAGCGCCAGCCCGTCTCCAAGGTCACCATGAAGCTCTCCGCCTCGCGCCGATACCCAACCACCTCCGTCTCCCTCTTCACCACCTGGACCCAGAAGCCCGACGCCGTCACCACCACCACCGCCTCCATCACCTACTTTACGACGCAGGCCGTCAACTGGGCCACCCCGGCCCCGGAGCCCTCGGTCGTGGGCTACTACGCCGCCTCCGACGCCCTGGCGCGAACCATCAATGCAAAGTCCAAACGCGGGTACGTTGATCTGTAGCAACCGTGATCACGTGTGTCCAGGGGAACCCCCCTCTCTAAAAAAAAAAAAAAACTTTATATATTTGGCCACCTAAACTTTTTTTCATATAGTCCTTTACAAAATCTCCAACTATATCCTCTGTACCAATTGTCTAGTAAAAATGCCCTCCCAAGAATTCCTCGATGCCGTAAGTTGCTGCTGATCTTCTCTGAATCCCCCCTCTGACACATTCCCAGGTTGACAAGGTCAACAAGCTCACCAAGCGCCCCTCCGACGATGAGCTGCTCGAGCTCTACGGCCTCTACAAGCAGGCCACCATTGGCGACAACGAGACCCCCAAGCCCGCCATCTACGACCTCAAGGGCAAGTACAAGTGGAACGCCTGGAACGATCTCCAGGGCACCTCCCAGGACGACGCCGAGAAGCAGTACATTGCGCTTGTCGAGAAGATCTCGGCTCGTCTTGCCACCGAGGCGTAGCCTTTTAGCCATATATATATAAATAAATGTACCAAGTCTGCTGTGCCCCTCCGTACCTTAAATACTCCAATCCTCCCGCCCTGTAACATCTCCACTTAGGTCTTCCCTTCCCACCCCCCCCCCCCCCCCCTCCAACTATGGCGCCCTGCGGCCTCCTGCCCCCGAGAATCTGCCATCTGGCAGGCTACTGCTGCTGCACTTGCATCTCATGGTTCCCCCGCGCCGCCGTCAACGCCCTCATGTTCTGGGGCTTCTACACCCACTGCTTCTCCCTGGCCCCCGTCCTCTTTGCAACCACCCACCCCTTGGCCCACGCCCTGGCCGTGGGCTGGGTCGCCCTGCTCTACATTCTCTCCTTCGTAGCCTACTTCGAGACCGTCCGCATAGGCGGAGGCTCTCCTCTAGATGTAAGTCCCCGTCTCTTCTCCTTGCTCACCTGCTCACCCGTTAGATCCCCGGATTCTCGGTCCCGCTGGCGGTCTTCCAAGAATGCTGCTCCCCATCCCCCTCCCACCCCGTCCCGCTCCTCCCCTCCTCGTCCCCGGACATTGCTCTCCTCGCCCACCGCTCCCCGCCCCCAAACATCCCCAGCTACACCGCTAAGGACAACGGCCTGCTCCGCTTCTGCTCCAAGTGCCTCGCCTGGAAGCCCGACCGCACCCACCACTGCTCCTCCTGCGGCCGCTGCATCCTCCGCATGGACCACCACTGCCCCTGGTTCGCCACCTGCATCGGCTTCAACAACCACAAGCTTTTCCTGCTCTTCCTCGGCTACGTCTCTCTCTTCTGTCTCTCCTGCGCCCTCTCGGCCGCCCTCGGCGTCTACCTCTTCCTCAGCGCCCAAATCACCGCCCTGGGCCAGGGCGCAGAAGCGGCCTTTGTCCCCGTCAACTGGATCGCCCTGGCCGTCGTCGCCTCCGTCATGGGCTTCGCCGTCTCCGTCTTTTTCCTCTACAGCCTCTACCTCGCCTCCAGAAACTCCACCGTCATAGAAACCCTCGAGGAAACCCGCTACCGCACCTCCCTCCCCCCAGCTAACTTCCGCTACTCCCCTCCCCCGTCCTCGCGCTCGCTCGGCAACATCTTCGATCTCGGCTGGCGCGCCAATCTCGCCCAGATCATGGGCCGCCGCCCTTGGATGTGGGCCATCCCCCTGCCCCTCCCCCGCGCCCCTGTAAACCACCCCTCAAAGTCGCTCCATGACGAAGAAGCAGCCGCAATGCTCGACACCTCCGACTACGACCTCTCCGGCCACTGTCGCTGGGCCGTCTACCCAAACAACGTCGTCTCGGGCGCCGACGGCGACGGAACGTGGTTCCCCGTCAACCACGCCCTTCTACAGGCCGCCCAGCAGTCCGCAGAATCGGAAGCTCAGCGACTAGCTCAGCTCCATGCCCATCGTCTGCGGCAGCAACAGCAAATCATGTACGAGCACGACCTCCAAGACTACAAACCCACAGAGACTTCCCAGGGCGTTTCTCTCGCAGACTTATAAACATTCACATATATACGTATAATTTAAGATATCTAATCCTTCTTGACCTGCTTCTGGCGCGTCTGCCAATACTTGAACGCGGCCTCGGCTCCTATTCCGCCAAACACGGCGCCGACTCCCACCCACTGGCCCACCGTCAAGCTATGGTTGAACCACACCACCGACAGCAGCATGCTCACCATCTTGCGCGTCACCGTCACCGTCACCAAGATCAGCGACCCGTAGGTCTCCAGCGTGTGGAAAATAAACACCTGTCCCAGCGCGCCGCACAGCCCAAACAGCGCCGTGTCGACCAGCACCCGCGGGCCGTTGCGCGCCACAAACCCCGCCGTCATCGCCAGCTGGTCCGAGTACAGCCACGCGCCAGGCACCCCGCCCCGCAGCGCCAGCGCAGAGCCCACCAGGTACGCCCCCGTCAGCAGGCACACGGCCAGGTTGAGCCCAAACATCATGCGCGGCCCCGTCATCTGCTTGTGCTTGTGGAAGATGTGGTCCTGCGTGCTGTTCGTCACGCCGTCCAGCACCAGGTTCAAGCCCACGAGCCCCAGCCCGACCCACGACGACCCCGCCGCGCCGGCCACCACCGCGTGCGACGTCTTGCTGGCCGCCTTGTAGTACGTGAACATGAACACCCCGGCCGTGATCGCAAACACCACCGCGTACTTGTACACCGGGAACGACCGCCGGTACACCGTCAGGTGGATCAGCATCACGGGCACCAGCTTGCACGACTTGGCCAGCAGCAGCGTCAGGTACGACACGTGGCGCAGCGCCGCGTACCCGAGCGGCGCCGCAAGCGTCTGCGTCGCCGCCACCGTCAGCAGCTCCCGCCGCAGCGCAGCGTTGCCCGAAAACACGGCCAGCGGCGACTCGCCGCCCCGGGCCCGCGGCGCCTTAACCGACGCGTACACAAACCCCACCGCCATGGCCAGCAGCGCCTGCACGGCGTTGATGACGAGCGATCCGCGGTAGATCTCCGCCTGGGCCCCGTAGCCCGTCGCCGAGATGCGTTCCTGCAGCAGAGCCCACGTCAAAAAGGATGCGTAGATGCCTGGCGTGAGGTAAACGTTAGATGCGTGCTCTCACGGCGTTGCTCGTATACTTACCGGCCACTGAAAAAAGCAGATCCGCGACTGACCCCTTGGTGGGCGAGGGCCCTGGGCTGGGCTCGACCGTCACGGTTTGAGCGTCCTTTTCACAGGTGATGGTCTTTGTATCCATAGTTTTCGGATTTGTTGGGGGGAGAGGTGGGAAAGAAGATTCCACGTTGTTTTTTATTTTGGACAAGCCCTGGAGCTGAAAACTTTCCGTGCGGCTGCTGGTCTAAAGGAGGTGCCTAGTTTAGAATCTTAATTTTAAATTAAAAAATGAGCTCTGGAAAATTTTCAAAAACATGGCTGCTTTCCTTTCCTAATCTCCATCTACGCGCCTTTGATCGCCCACGTTAGAGCCAAAAGCGGTTTCGAGATACGCCCATTGATGGCCAACTGATGTTACATCCTATTGTTTTTTCTAGAGATATTTTTAACCGTTTGAGCCATCTACGGCGGGGGTAATTTACGCAGAGATCTCGGAGAGTTTGCCCTAATGAGCTAACTAGCCTTTTGATAACGGTTTAAGACGTAATGTTCTTGAATCGCCTCCATAGTGCTCTTTTGCCCATTCTAGGAAACTTTCCATCAATCTTTTTCCATCTTCCATTCGTGAGACTAGAATATCCCAGACTCACCCAGTGTATACCCTTGTTGCTTAAAAAGTATAAATACAGTCCAATTTTTCTACAACCCAGTCTTTTTTCTCTTCATCAGATTCTCCAGCAATGTAGACCTTCAGCTTGCTGGATCCTAATCTGATCACCTTCCTAGGTGGGTCCCACCTTTGATTCTCTGCGCTGGTTCTTCCTCTCGGCTACCAAGCCAGCTCAGCAACTGTCACATCATTCCCACTTCATAATTTCTTTTCCTGTTTCTTCTGCCCCCCCCCCCCCTTTCACCTTGTAACAACCGTTCACATCGTTCTCCCAGTTTGCTCTTCTCTCCATCACTAGAACCCACCTCTGCCACAACTCGTCTTATACCGTCCTCTATTCCTCTCCGTCATATCCTGAGTCAACCTGGTCATCCACTTCAATTGCCATTCTACCTCTCTGACATTTCTTAACCTTCATCTTCACCAGCAGCCTTTACCCCTTGATTTTTCTGCCAAACCTCTCACTCTCTACACTCTGCATCCTCATTCATCCTCAGTCCTTCTAATTCACCTAACATCCAACCCATTGATTTTTCTTCGTCTTTTCTAATACGTTTCTCACCCCATCATTCTTCCATCTTAACCAATGCACTACTAGATCGTCGTCCCAACCAACCTTTTACTCATAGATTTATAGATTTCGCTTTGCCACCTATAGACATTCACTATTTTTCTTTCATTATAGACCTATTTCCTTCAGCGTCTTTCTTTGGCTATAGAATCAGCCTTTTTTCGCAGTCATTCGCTATACTTATAAAATGGTTTCTTTTTATCCCCTTCTATTACTTGTAATTAGATTTTTTTTTTACTCACTCACTTTACTCACCACTATCATAACTGATACAATTTTATTTATCATCACTTTATTCACCGTCGCCGTCGTCACCCTCATCGCCTTAATCATCTTCGTCCCCTTCTTCTTCTTCGCCACATTCATCGCCCTCATCATCTTAATCATCTTAATCATCTTCAGTATCTTCAGTATCTTCGGTCTCATCATCTTCATTATTTTCCCCGCCATCATCCTCTTCATCATCTTAATCATCTTCAGCATCTTTACCCGTCTCATCACCTTCATTCACCACACCCCTTTCATCTACCTCATTGCTTTCATCAACCTCATCGCTTTCATCCACTTTATCTCTTTTGTTTCCTCAATTGCCTCCATTACCTCAATTACCTTATTACCCTCAGAAGTTTCATTCTCTTTCCACTCTTAATCACCCCTACCATCTCTCACTTTCATCACCTAGCCTCTTAGCAATTTTAACCACCCTCACCATCTCTCTCACTTTCATCACACTCACTACACCCATCCTATTACCTCCATTACATATCCATTACCTTCAAAACAGCCCATCACCTTAAGCTTCACCTCCAGCTTTCACCTAATTTTTATTTCCATCCACAAACCCCTCTCCAGATCACTTGAAAAATTTTGGAAATATATTTTTTTTCTAAAATAAAAATATTTTAAAATTAAAAGGTTATTTAAAACTCTATTACGCTGATTATTTTCTTTTCCTGGGTCACAAAATAGCCTCGGTCAAGCTGATTTCAAATAATCGAGCACTCTATTCTTAAAAACCCCAAGATCATGTGTTGGTCGTTCGTTTATATATATACAAATTTATAAAAATAAAAATGAAATGTGTTTCATCGATCTTTAGTTTATGCTGTTCTCGTGATGCAACAAGATTCATTTCACTAGCTACCTGAGACTATTATGCATGGTTTAAGCAACTCGTACTAAGTTCACTGTTATCCCTAAAATCTCTTTTTTATTAAATTGTTTGCAAGATCGATTTGTAGTTTCCATATTCGATCCTTTTAAAATGATTGATTTTTTTCGATATAAATAAAGCGATATCTTTCTCTTTCCCAAACAAAATAAAAATCTCTTGAAAGCTGGGAAAAATGACTGATCCACCAAAAAAAAAAGTTGATACTTTATTACCTTCGCCTATACTGATTGAAAAATGTAAAAAGCCAAGTGACTCGGAGCCATCAACCCCAGTTTCCCAACCAAGAAACCTAAGCTGCCCTGGAGCCCCGCGGTCCAGTCGCAAAAGGGCAGCTCGCTCTCCAATATTAACGCCCACACAAGACACGAGCAATTCGGAACTTTTTGTCTCTGATGACGACTTGGATGGTTACGACTTGTGCAGTATTGATAGCGAGTCATCTAGTCAAGATGTCTCTAAAGATTGCACTATTCCATCCAACTCTGAAGCTGAGTTTCCGCTCTTGGATAAACATGATTCTGACAATGAGGATAAATCAAAAGGCACAGCAAACGCCTCTGAGAATAACAAAAAAGTAAATGAATCTAATAAAAGTTCCTCCCAAGGACACATTTGCAATGATCGTTTTTTTAACGAGTTTATCCCGCCCTTTTCAAGACAGCTAAAGGCTCTTCATGCCTACGAAGCTATTCCTCACCACTGTCAACCTTGGTGTCGTACAAAATGTCAGGAATTTTTTGCAGAAAAGTATGGCATCAAGCCAGAAGCTATTGAGGAAATTCGACAGTTATTTGAAAAGACTGATAAATGTACAAGCCCCTGTGAAGTTTTATATCCCAAGCCGTATAACTATCAGCTGGGTATTCCCTTAAAAAGGGAAATACAACGCGGAAATCATTTTTCCACGCCAGAACCTCTCGAGTTATTAGTTCCAGCTGATTGTGGTTGTTTGCAATCTCTAAATGAGTCTCGACTTAAACTATCTCTGTCCAGTGCGCGAATAGCTAGGAAAAAATTTCGCACAAGCCAACTTAATTCCTTTCTCCGGAATGGTCAGGTGCCGGAAAATTTTACGAGGCTGGCTGAGCTGGATTTTTTTACGGGAGAAGAGGATAAAAATAGCCCTGATTACAGTAAGGATTTGTGGAAACCTCCTGTAATTGAGATTAAGCAGTTTTCTAAAAACGGTGTAGGAAAGACAAACTGGAAAACTGTGCTCAGGCCTAGGGCAGAAGATGCCCTGAAGGAATATTTGGCTGAAAATGAGCGTTTGAAAAGAGAAAAGACAATGTCTAAAGAAGATTTGAAAAAGTCTCGAGAGGAACGACGCTTGGAGGCTGAAAAAAAGGCTAGGGATTTGGAAAAGAAGAAGAAAATGATTGAGAAGTTGGACGCTCTAACTGAACCTTACTTTCTAGCCAAAATGAATGCAAGAGGAGTTATAGAAGGATATGAGGCCATGATTGCTTTTCACAAGGCAAACCCGATTGGAGAAAAATCAGAGCTGAAGAATGAGTCGAGCGAAGAAGATAAGCCTAGGATGGATAAGGACAGAAAGGGGAAGGGTGTTTCGAAGCAAGGTTTAGTCGAAGAGAAGGTGCATATTGAAGGCAAGATGGAGCGTAAGGAAGATGTTTTGTGCAATGTCGAGACTAATTTTTCCGAGGAGACTAGGGTTGAACTTATTGTCTCGGAAAAGCCCTATGGAAGATCCCAAGGAATACGAAGGCGAGTATCTATCAATATTTCGATTGACAAGTAGTTATTTGTAGTGTTTAATGTACATTTGGTGAAGAAAAAAATTGCAGAAGTTCCATCCTAGGTAATCTTGCTCTCAATTCTCTATTATTTTTGTGGGGTTTGCATCTTGCTGCCAAATCAATCCTCCATTCCTGTTTGGGACGTCTGGCTGATAACTTTGATAACGCATCCACTTACGTTTATCCTTTTGCATTTTCATGGCCACACAAAACAATCATTTTGATTCAGGATCAAAAAAGGTTTTGATCTTCGCTTGGAACTGGCTTGCTTTCAAAAGTGGTTTAGATTCAATCATGGAGATGTATATCTTTTACTATAAAAGAAGGGCTTTTCGCTCTCTTCAAATCTAAACCAAACAAACCATCAATTTATCAACCATCAAAAAAACCCCAATGAACCGCTTGAACAACCTCTCTTCTCATCTTTGCTCTTCTCTAGCTCCTCCTAACCACCCTTTGGATCCATTGTCCACTGTGGAACTGGCTGCTGCTGTCAAGATCATTAAAGATGCCTACCCCAAACGTCAGCTCTCTTTTAACACAGTTTCTCTTCGTGAACCTCGCAAAGCAGATATGACTGAGTGGCTTAAGAACCCTGTTCACCATGTCCCTCGTGAGGTTTACTTTGTTTTGTTGGAGGCCGGTGTCCCTGGCCTTATTGATGGCTATCTTAGTCTTACCGATGGACAGATCAAGCTTTTTAAGCACATTAAGGATGCTCAGCCCATTCTTACTGCCGCCGATCTTGCTACTACTGAAAAGGTTGTTCGCACTGATCCTCTTGTCATTGAACAGTGCCGCATTTCGGGTATTCCAGCTGAAGACATGCACAAGGTTTTCTGCGACCCTTGGACTGTTGGTTTCGATGAAAAGTACGGAAATAGTCGTCGTCTTCAGCAGGCCATCATGTATTACCGCTCCGAGCCTGATGACTTTCAGTACTCACACGCACTTGACTTTTGCCCCATCATTGATACCGAGCTTAAAAAGGTCCTCTATATTAAGATCCCCAAAATCCGTCGTCCTCTCTCCAAGGCTCCTCACCCCAACTTTTACCCCAAGAATATTGAGGCGGGGATTGGTTTCCGCAAAGATATCAAACCCATCAAGATCACCCAACCCGAGGGCGTGTCTTTCCAGATGAATGGCAATGTCATTTCATGGCAAAACTTTGAGTTCCATATTGGCGTCAACTATCGTGAAGGCCTTGTGTTGTCCAACGTGCGCTACTACGACAAGTTTGAGGGCAAAGTTCGCCCCATCTTCCGCAGAATCTCCATGGCCGACATGATTGTTCCTTACGGCCATCCCGGTGATCATCATCCCCATAAGTTGGCAATCGACATTGGTGAATACGGGTTTGGCAACTGCGTCAATCCCCTTGGCCTTGGTTGTGATTGTGTCGGTAAAATTCATTACCTCGATTGGTCTCATGTTCTTAGAGACGGTTCCGTGTCTACTGTTAAGAACGCTATTTGTATCCATGAGGAGGATAACGGTTTATTGTTCAAGCACGCAGACTTCCGTGACGAGTTTCAAACATCTATTGTTACTCGTGCTCGCAAGCTGGTTGTTTCTCAAATTGCTACTGTCGGTAACTATACCTATTGCTTCTACTGGAACTTTCACCAGGATGCTACTATATCCCTTGACATTAAGCTTACTGGCATTCTAAACACCTACGTTGCCAACCCTGACGAAAAAACTGAGCCCTTTGGAACAAAAGTTTACCCAGGTGTCAATGCTCAAAACCATCAGCACATGTTTTGCTTGCGTCTTGATCCCGAAATCGACGGCTCCAGTAACTCTGTGGCCATGGTGGACGGTGCAAGATCCCCCTACCCCGTTGGCCACCCTGAAAACAAGTATGGCAATGCCTTTTTCCCCGAGCGCACTGTCTTCAAAACTGCCAAGGAGAGCATGGTTGGTTACGATGGCGCACGCGCACGCACCTGGGATATCTTTAATCCCAACAAGTTGCACCCTTTCACGGGTAAACCAGTGTCTTACAAAATTGTTTCGCGTGATGTCCCCGACCTTTTGCCCAAGGATGGTGGTATTGTAGCTCGCAGAGGTGCTTTTGCAAAGCATGCTATTCACGTTGTTCCTTACAAGGATGACCAATTGTTCCCTGCAGGCCAGCACGTTCCACAAACCTCTGGTTTCCCTCCCGCAGGACTTCCAGAGTGGATTGGTGAGGGTAATCAAAACGTCGACAATACCGACATTGTTGTTTTCCATACTTTTGGAATTACGCATTTCCCTGCTCCCGAGGATTTCCCCATCATGCCTGCTGAGCCTATTAATTTGCTTCTAAGACCACGTAACTTCTTCCTCATGAATCCTGCCATGGATGTTCCTCCTTCATATGCCATCATGGCATCTGAAGTCCGTGCTCAAAAGTCTGGCAATCAAACCATGTATGACAAGGAATCCGAGTTGGCATTTGGATCATCACCCGCTGCACCTTCAAGTTGCTGTAATTAAAGATTATATTTAGTTTAATTATTTATTACAATATTATATAACTATACCAATGTTAGCAAAAGAATCAATGTTATTCATCCCAAAATACAAAAAATAGTATAATTTACTCATGTTTGATTTGTAATGGTGTTTGTTTTTCATCAAAAGATACACTTGTTATGTGTGGTGCATGAGAGAAACATCTAATCATTGTAAATGCGCCAACTTTAATGTATATGGACAATGGAATTTAAAAATAAAAACTTACATTAGAAATTAAAAATTAAGAAAAGCAGTCAATCTACAATCTTTTTTAAAGTTAGTCAAGATCAAAAAAACAACTTAAAACTCCATCAAATTTAATTCAAGTTCAGAAAAAGTAACGAGATTAACTATGGTTGTCTCCATGTAGTAGTCAGAGAGATTCCCAATATAGTGATGTTCATCATTTAAAATTATCAAAAGAATATTATTTATATACTTACTCAAATCCATTACTGTTAGAGAAGAAAGAAGAAAATACCGGGGGATCCAGCGCAATTTATACTTTTTAAATTTAAAATTTTTTTCTTGGTGTCCACCAATAAAACTTTTGAGAACGTGTGTAACCCATATACTGCCATTTCATATTCTAAACAAAACCTACCAAATCCAACCTCTAAAATCCTCAATTCCATCGTCAAGCTCTTCATAAGTATGCTCGTTAAAGTCGTTAACTGTGCATAACCGGGACTGCGAAGTTGAAGTAGAATGCGAAAACCCATTCTGAGTGACACGGCAATTGTCATAAGATCGATAATTATAGTCTAACCCGCACTTCCCCATCAAATGCTTGCTATACTTGAGACGCCATCCCTCGATATCAATCATATATGTTTTAAAAGATGTCAAAATCGGGCATCTAGGCTGGACTTCGCTAGTCTGTGGGCGCACAACAGCCTTTATAAAATCCTTAAAGTTAACAGGTCCATATCTGCAATACGCATTGCTTAGGACTGCATTGAAGCAATGAATCTGCTTCATTTCCAACACATGTTTTTCTCCTGTTGAAACACCGCTATAAGGATCGGTTTTGCGCCGATTTTCAGAAACAGGGTTAAATGTAATAGGAGGCGAGGCACTGTTAAATGTAACTTGCTTAAGCTTGCATGTTGGCTCCTTAACCATTGTATAAAAGCGGTAACTAGTCAATACCCGATCGCACTCATTACCCGGAAGATCCAAAAACTCCAAGCTCTCCATTTTTGAAATTGAATCAAAAAGCTCTTCCCAGTAACAAAAATTACCCAAAATAAAGTATGGAATTCCCTTTTGAGTACCAATGGATCGCTGCAAATAAGTGTCAAAGAGGTACTCAATTTTCCCACTTGGGCATTTAAGTAAAAACATCAAGCCAGCATCCGAAAGACGATACTTCTTTTCAGCTTCTTTTCCATCGCCTTGGCTTGGAGCAAAGCTATAATCCAACTCAATTTCTGGTTCCAGCTCAGCCTCTGGATTTTTACTTGATGATCCAACTTTGCGAAATCTCTTCAGCGAATCCTTATGCAGCTCATCCTCAAGAATTGCAATAACTTCTTCATCAGTCTTTCCATTGATTGAAAGCTCACGAGCACGCGCCAAAAAATTACGTACTTGGACTTCCACAACGTCTTTATGATACTCAATGTATGGGAAAAAGGGCAAGTTGCACTTGATTTTAAACGACAATGACAAGTACCGTACATATTGAAATTTAGGAAGTGAATAGTGCATTCCTTCAAGTGCACGACTAGAGATAAATCGAAACTCGAGACACTGAACCTTTGGGTGTACTTGGAGAGTATCTCTGTCATTTGCTGGGATAAGCAAATCTCGGACCATGACGGGATCATACTCATTTGCAATCTGCTTCATTCGAAGATCCTTCAAGTTGGGGAAGCAAATTGGCGAAAACAGCGAAATAAGCTGCTGAAAAGAAAGCATACCAATTCTCAAGTGAGTCACTTGTTCAATACGCAGCGCTTCTCGATCTTGAGATATACTTCGTTCGCGGAAAACAGCCGGGTTTCGACCTCTAGGTCTTGGGGCTCTCTCATCTCCTTCAACATGAAGCATTTCGCGGACAAGACCATCTGGAGGAAGTCGGAAAAACTCTCTAAGTTGTCGAGCTCCATCAATTTGCTCTCTATCTCTCTCAGCCTCAGTATTTGATCTAAGCTCAGGAATGGTAATGCAGCACTTTGTATATTGGTGTTGAGGCAGCAAGGCACAAAGAACATGAAGAGACCGCAAGCCATAAATGACAAAAGAAACTTCCTTGAGTTTTTTCAAACCTCTAATACTATTGAACACAACTCCATATTCCCAGCTAGAGAACTTTGAAGACGGAAACAAGGAAAACTTTTCCAGGTTTTTAAATTCACCGAGATTAAATTTTTCAACACATTGGATTCCACTAACAAAATTTGGGCCCATCCAATCATTAACCTCGCTTTCCACGCTTGGACAGTTTTGGAAATCAATTCCCATTTTACTAGCAATACTTCGTGCAGTTGAAATGGCCTCAAAAGCTCCAGTAAAGTTTTGGTTAATGTCCCATTCATTTGTATTCCGGGGCGGGTCGTAAAATACCTCAAGTGCCTGCAAGCAGTCTTTGCGAATCAAATTTTTGCATAGTTCGCCAATTGTTGTTCTTAAGCTCAACTTGATTGGGGGTTCACCTTTATTTGTTTTTATCTTGATTCGTGGATTGAGTCGAGAATCAAACATGAAAAGAACTAGATCTTCCCACACAACTTGCTGCCTTGTCTTCAGTCTTGTTCCTTGGTAAACAAATTGGTTTTTTAAAACTACCTTTCCAATGGACTCAACACCAATGTGCCGGAGTTGGGTGTAGCTGGCAATGTCTGGATGAAAGGTCGTTGATCTTTTAAAGAGCAGTCTGTTGAGGAGCTCGTGCTCAGCTTCATAAGAAGTTGACTTAAACCCATAAGGTGGAAAGTATCCAGCCATTCGTCCATAGGTGTACATGTGCCCAGTTTCCCATTTGAACACAAGCCCTTCGATAGCTTCTTGGATAAAAGTAAGTGTATGAACAGAGCCTTGGTCAAACCAGGAGTAATTGTGGGGGAACAGAAATACATATGCTGGGATTGGCCGTTTTCCAATGTCATAGTTGTTGTGATAGCTTAATATTTGTCTGTCATTCCGAATGGAGTTTGGAATAACCATGCAGTTTCGAAAAGAAAGAGGTCGAAAATAACATTGGAGTGAACAACAAGTTTGACTCAAACTGCGCTGGTCATATGGTGAAAGAAATTGACTAAGTCCTTCTAAACTTTCAGTTGGAAGTAAATTTATATTGGACATGGTTTTAAAAAAACTAAATCAGAAATTTTTTGAAAGATTAAGAATTTAAAACAATCCAAAAAAAATATTTTTCTCAAAAAAAAAAAATAGGGCTGGCATTAGACTAATATAGTAGATTATTTACAATTTATTGTTAACATTTTTGATATTTCCCTTTTTATGGCAATTACCAGAGACTCTTCTTATATGAGTTATTGTTTCTCTATTTTGGTGATCGACATGGGGTTGTGCATGAATAAAGGAATCCCGTATCTTATTTGCTACTAAACATAAAAATTAAAATCAAGATTGTTTACTTGGAAGGTGGTGGGTTTTCAAAATAGCGAATGGCAATCGCCAGGTATATACGGTGTTGTTTGCATCTCGTGGAAAGGTGTCGCCGAAACCCCGATCGCAGTCGTTCCAGGCTACCACAGTGTAAACACTTGATATAATGATCGGGGTTATCGCCCTTTGACGCGATTTTTTGGTACTCAGCATCATTGTTGCTTAGTGATAAGTTGCGGAAATAAATGCGTTCAATGGACTTTCCACTCGGGGTCAGGTTTGGGTCGTAGTCCAACGAAGGCGGGTACTCGTGAAGTCGATGGAAATAGTGTTTATATAAGTGAAGCCGCAGCGAGTCGTAATATTTTAGGACTTGAAGTTTTGGTTTTTTTCTTGATCCCAAAATGTCCAAGGGCTCATTTTCAGCCATTTGAGATATTATCGATGCTGTGATTTCAAGATACTCTAAACAACTGAGTAAGTAAGCTGTAAAAAAAATTGCAGAGAGAAAAAACCAGAAACACTTACCATTTTTAGAAGGAAAAGCGTCAACTTCTTTGGGGCGTCGTTTATTGCTTTGTGGAATGATTGGTGTTATATCCAGCGCGTTATATAAGCTCGGACTAAGTTGGGAATCCGCGGGATCGAGATGTTGGATCACAACTTTATTGAGTCCAATAGTGCTACGCAGGTGTGATACGATTTGGTTGGAAACTTCAAGAGGAAACTCTTGTGAGGATATTACATGGATTGCTTTGAGGTCCCCTTCATCGAATTCCTTGCTGTTTGTTGTGGGAATCACTAGTTTTTTGCTTGTTTCTTTACGTTGTGCATGGTTTTCTTTGGGTTGAGGAACAATTGCAACGGTATTTATCAGGTTGAGCGTGCTGCCCCACTGTGAGTGAGTGTAAAATGGCAAATCGCCGACTATATACGTCAATACATGATTATCAATTTTATCGCAGTCTGTTATGATTCTGTCCACCATTTGTTGGTGAAATAGACGATGTAAAAAGATGTATATTGGTGATTGTTGGTTGTCCATTTGATTGATAAGCAAAAGGCTAGTGGAGTAAGGTGGGGGAGGAGGGGTATTGATATAACTGAACAGGGATTTTTTCTCTGGTTTTTAAAAACAGAAGCTGGATGAAATATAAAACTTAAACGAGATTCAATCAGAAGATTTTTAAAAAGAAAAAAAAAACGAGTTTTTTAAATGTTTGAATCTCAAAAAGCCCTTCTTCATAGTTAAATCACCAGCTTAAACAGTGGGTTTTGAGAAATGAGGGGTATTGTGTGGAATCTCTAAAAAAAGGCGGGGGCAAGGGCATGTTGTCCCCACCACTAGTTATGACGCCCCCTAACCCTGGAAGTTGGAGACCGGGGCTGATTATAAATTTAGTGCATTCAGCAAATATCGAACGGGCGTTTGTTTTATGCTGAGCACAAATCTACGGAGGCACAGTGATAGAGATGAGTGTTTACCGCCTTGTCATTTGTAATTTTAAACCACTCGCTGGCACCGGAACCAATGTAGTTCTTCGCGTCTCCATGAAAAAAAAATTGTTCACGTGATCGCAGCAGACTCTGTGTCGCGAAATCCCAAAAGAGCGCAGGTTCGATTCCCACTCTTTGTATCTGCAAGAAGCTTTCCAGAAAGTTGTTTCCAATTACAAGGTTAAGATGAAACTAAGAAGCCTATTTGACGGAGTAGTTTTGGTATATTTAATAATAGGCCCAAGAAATTCCACTAATCAAACAGAATTTATGAGCTACAACCACACTTGTCAATCAAAATAATCCGGCATAGTTTTTTTGCTCATAATCCGGTACCAGTCTAGCATCTACCCTATCTGGGATATACTAGCTAAAACTACAAAAGCCAGTTACAATTAAAGATGCTGGGCCAATGTGAAGAGGATATCTTTGATACTGATGTCATATTTACGACTTTTAAAAAAAACTTCCAGCAACATAAATATACTGTCAAAGTTTAATTTTTTCAATTCTAGATTTTTTAAAAAAGTTTTAGCCACAGTGAAAGAAAAAACTGCGTTAAGTGGTGGCTGTTTCTTCCAGCTCCTCGGCAGAATTAAATCCTCGGTTTTAATCTCTTCTTGAAAAGAAAAGACTGTAAATGTTGTAGTAAGCAATAAACCTGGATCATTTGCTCATTAGCCATCAGTTGATACAGCTATGACATATTTATTTTGAATGCCGCCAATAAACGCTCTTGTGCCTTGCACCTTAAGTTAAATTGAAAACTCTATTGTCAACGGCCTTATTTTGACACATCTTTAGACTTCATTTGACCATACTATTTACAAAGTTTGATTGCAAATAATTTGCGTTTTTTTTCTGGTCAACCACTCAAAACCTCCTGATAGTGAGCGAGTGGGGAAATATAAATAAGAGATGATTTCTCCCTATTTGCGTTCTTATTCAATAGTTTTATCAACTATAAAACATACACTTTTTATATACATTCAGCAAAATGGTCTATCCAGAAACTTTTCAAGCTCTTGGTGTTGTTGACTACGACGACTACCATAATCCTAAGCGATTTGAATACACGCCGCAAAAGTTCCGTGATTATGACGTGGACATCAAAATTGAGGCCTGTGGTGTGTGTGGCTCTGACGTCCACGCCGCCAGTGGCAATTGGGGTCGTCCATACGCTCCTGTTGCAGTTGGCCATGAGATTATTGGTAAAATTGTCAAAATTGGACCCAAGGCCAAGCCTGGTCTTAAACTTGGTGACAGAGTTGGTGTTGGGGCTCAATGTGATTGTGATAGTACTTGTTCCGCCTGCAAGGAACACACTGAACAGTACTGCGAAAATTCAGTGGGAACATACTTTGCCACCTACAAGGAATCTGGCCTCAATACAATCGGTGGGAATGCCTCGCATATTCGCGTCAATTCCAAGCTTGCGTTTAAGATCCCCAACGATTTAGAGACCGAATACGTTGCACCGCTTTTGTGTGGTGGTATCACTGGTTTTAGTCCATTGCTTAAAAACAATGTTAAGAAAGGGACTAAAGTGGGTATCATTGGTATTGGCGGAATTGGCCACATGACCATCCTTTTTGCAAAGGCCCTGGGTGCCGAAGTAACGGCTATTTCGCGTGGAAGATCGAAAGAAGCCGACGCCAAAAGGCTAGGAGCTGATCATTACATTGCTACCTCAGAGCCTGAGTCTCTTAAAAGGGCTGTAAGAACTTTGGATCTTATTGTGAGCACAAGCAATTCGTTTTCTCAGACCTCTTTGACACCAGTTCTAAAGCTGCTGAAGGCATCTGGCACGTTTAGCTTCATCACAGCACCTCCTGAAAAGGAAAAGATGGAGCTTATCCCCATGGAACTCATCTCTTCTGGATATGGTGTTCAGGGGTCTATGATTGGGTCTCCTGATAATATTGAATTTATGTTGGACTTTGCCAGCAAGCATGAAATCAAGCCATGGGTTGAAACGATTGATATTAATGAAAAGAATCTTGGAAACGCATGGAAGCGTATGGAGGACGGTGATGTGCATTACCGATTTACAATGGTTGGGTATGACAAGTTTTTCAAAAATGCTTGAATGGTTAACGTTTGAAAAATAATGCTTTAAGTTTAATTTTTGGTGAAAGAAATCTTAGCTGAACATAGTTGGGGAAAACGTAAAATATATTTTAAGATATTTAGTGAAGATCAATTATTGAAATTAAAGATGGTTCTGTAAATCACAGTTGGTCAGTAAATGCTTGACCACTACAACAAAATGCAGTTCAACTTAATACTAAAAGCAAGAGTTATGGAAGCTATTTTGGGGTCGTATATAAGGTTTCTGAATGTCAGTAGAGAACCAGCAGCTTTCCTGCAACATCCCCAGACGGTTTATTTTGAAACTGAAATAAAACAACTTCTCTTTGGGGATCGACAGGCTGCTATGTACGCCTTACAGAGCCCGCTTGTTCATCACATGTCCCTGGAATTTGTGGCCATGGCGAGGAGCTATTATGCAGAAACCATAATCTGCTGGATTGCTAATCCATAGTGCTGTTTGAAAGTTTATATTAAACCAGCACTGAAAAAAAACATGGATCTTGTAATTAGACACCAGAAGAGATATAAAATATACTATATGATCAATAGCGTTTATGCCGTTAAATATTTCCAAATGGCTTTATTTGTTAATAATCATTCAATGCTCTGACCAGAACCCTTCCTGGCGGTGTAAATAAAGAGCGTATCTTGAGAAAGTATGGTGTCTTTTCTTAACGAGAGCATCACCATCTAAAATTCTGGAATAGCTCAAGCATCTAATAAGCATTGAGCTTTTTTCATAGTTGGTGATTGCCGTTTGGTTTTTGAAATGCGTATTATTTTTATTGCCAACTGATGCTATAACACGTAGAGTTTCATGTTAAAAAACTAACACTCGGATTTTTACGCAGAAGTACTCAAACAAGCATTGTATTATAAATTTACAAAATTTACAAAACGTACCGGGACACCGGAGCATCGGGTCCTGTAAACTTTTTACGCAGTTCAGTTTTTTAATCATTTTATTCAATAAAAGTAGATATTACCTATTATATATATTTCAGAGCAAATTTAGCATTTCCGGGAAACAGCGCGCCCGGGTCCAAGACCCGAACGGTCCAACCGGAAACCCCAGGAAGCACGACGTGGACGCTTGCTCAGGTTACTTCCCATTA
This sequence comes from Magnusiomyces ingens NRRL Y-17630, assembly GCA_900497715.1. Taxonomy (NCBI): domain Eukaryota; kingdom Fungi; phylum Ascomycota; class Dipodascomycetes; order Dipodascales; family Dipodascaceae; genus Magnusiomyces; species Magnusiomyces ingens. The sequence goes on from UIDE01000004.1 coordinate 292,184, forward strand.
TGCCTCGGGCTGAGGCCAGCTTTTCAAGTTTAGGTAGCTGCTAGTTGTGCTTAGAGGAGGGAACCGTTTTTTGCACAAGCCACTTTTCTCCACTCTGCTAAGCCAACTTTCTTCTCCAGCAATGGTTAAACTGGGTGGGGGTGGAAGAAATGAAGGCCTTTAAAGCAGGTGAGAACAAAAAGTGGCTAAAAGATAAAATACCAGAAAATTAGGGAAAAAGTAAAACATTAGACATTCCAGAGAAACCAGAAATTAGGAAAAAACATCAATGGATACCAGAGCTATAAAGTTAAATTAGAAAAAGTAGTTGTTGTCGAAAGATTAAGTCGCTGTAGTCGTCGTCGGATTCCTAGAAATCTAAAAAAAAAAGAAATAATGTTAAATAAAAACACTTCTTAACTTCTACCATGTCTTCAGAAAGACGTGATCAAACGAAGAAAAGATTCTGGGTTCCTCCATCTCCACCTTAATTCCACCACAGTTTAATTTTTTTAAAAAAAAAATCAAACAAAAGCTTCAAGGTCTTTCTCAAGCCCACCTTCAAAAAGTATGCTGCTATCGTAGGTTTCCTTTCCACTTGCTCATCCAATCTGGTTACCAAAGAAAGTAGCTCCAGAAATGAGACTTAGACCAAGGAGACCCACCCCGAATCTCACAAGGCCTTGAAGAGTATATAAACACAAGAAAAAGTGTTCAGTATGGTTCCCAGTTGAAAATGAAACTTTAGCACCTCTAGATCTTGAGGACTTTCCAGAGAGAGAATGGCCCCGAACAGTTTACAAAAAAAAGACAGAAGTCTGCAAAAACTTTTTTTTGAAGGTTATCCCAGTACTCATGGCGCTTATTGGTTGCTAATGATGTTGAATAGTGATGGTTATCTAAAAGTTGAAACGTCCAAATGTTAATCTCTTTACAAACAAGTCGCTTCCCCTTCTACTTACGGCGTTATTTAAAAATATCGAGAAACTTATTGTAGTCTTTGTGTTTTGAAGGTTAGCTTTTCCTGTTTTCTCTCAAGATTTTGTTATATTCTTACGTACCGAAAGCCTAGAGTTCATGGAACAAAAATGCTATTGACCATGTTAGCTCATGAAAAAGCCAATTCGCCAGACTTACCATGCCGTGCTTGTTTCCAAACGTGTCCTTAAGACGGCTTTTACTGCATTTAACGAGTGATTCTTATGAATAGAAAAAGAAAAAAAACCATTTAAGAGAACAATGTGATTTGATTTTGGCGATAATGGCACCAGTGGTGCCGGATATACTAATGTTGCTGATGATTAAGAAGATGTTAATGAAAAAAAGGTAGAAGAATAAGTGCATTTCAGAATAACTTTTCGATAATCTGACGATTAAAAAAATCATCTTTTGAGACCCTTGCTCCAAAAACTTTTTACTAAAAACTCATTTTGTATCATGTAAAAAATTGTTTTTGAAACGCAACATGAAAGAGGTTTTGACGCATTATTAAAAAATCAACATTTCTATATACCAAAAGATTCTAAAGCTTTCCCTTCGATCCGATTTCGTTAAACAAACCAACAGCTTCGATGGCCATTCCCAGACCAGACTGATAGCCAGTGCCGCCAGCACCATAGTTATGGACAATGTACTTGTCATCGTCAAGACGTTCAGTCTCGATGCGCACACCACCCTTGCGAGAAGGCCGCAGACCAGCAGCCTCACGAACAATCTCAAGTTCATGAATGGTCTTGGTTTTACCAGTAGCGGGGTCGCGCAAAAGCTCAGGGTACAGAGCAGTGGCACGGTCAAGAATACTGAAGGTCTCATGGCCATAAGTATCGCCCGAGTAGTTTCCTTGCTGGAGGAATCCACCAAGGACAACATGGCCCACATTGCCAGTCTTTCCGGTGGAGCCGCTGACCACGCTGCCAGCAGATCCGTCGGCCTGGGTATCAACAAAGGAATAGGGGCGGGGGATAATGTAGGTAGCAAAGTAAGGGCTCCAGATGGCTCTGTTCTCGTTGATATGAGGAGCACGAATTACCACGACTTGGCCACGTGTGGGGTAAACATCAGTGTCTGCAACACCACCAAGGGTTTGGGCACCAATACCGGTGCAGTTGAAAATGACGGTGGGAGATAGTGGGGACGCAGGTGAAGCGTATTCAAAGGCTTGGCCAATGTGATCGAGCTTTCTGCGAACAAATGTCGCACCTTGCTGAGCAACGTATCTGGCGAGAAACTTAAGAAACATGGGCGAGTTAAAGTTGAAGGTGGTGTAAGTCACGCCAAAAAGAGCCTTGCCTGGCAGCTCGCTCTTGGGAATAATGCGGAGGTCTGGAATGTAGCTCTTAAGAGACTCGATTTTGGCATCAGAAGGCAGCTGTGTCTCCCAGTACTCCTCAGTGCGCAGCATAGCGAGGCCAGCCTGGGGTCCATAAAGGTCATGAATTCTTTTCAAGTTAATGAAGGACAGTTTGTCGTGGCGAAGAGCTTTGGGGACATCGGAAGAGATGCACGAGAAGTTACCACCAGCCCAGGGAGAGGTATAGTTAATGGACTGGTCGCCAGGCAGGTATTCTGCGATGAAAACAAGGTCCTGGCCACGGCCCTGTTGACACAAAAGGTATCCAGTGTAAAGACCGATAATGCCGGCACTAAAGCAGTCAAGAGTTAGTTAAAAAAGCCATTTCATAAACCACTCAGATGCATACCCAATGATAACAATTTTCTCGCCCATTTTGTCTGCAGAAAAAAAGAAAAGAAGTGAAGTTGAAAGAATGGTTGGTTAAGAAAAAGGGATTTTCGTTGTCTTTTTATACAGCTACTTGCTACCCGGGTTTCTGGTGTGAGTTTCTGTTTCCATTCACGCCCTGGGCGGCTATCTTTCCAAAGACCAACAAGCAAGCGAAAAAAGAAAAAAAAACACTCAATGATGGTGGGTCGATTTTTAACCAGCCGACTACCCCGATAAATTTCGCAAAAGAAAAGGAGGAGTTGATGAGTCTTAAAAAGGTAATATCACAGAAGAAACAGCAAAAGAAAGCGGTCTTCGGAGAGCATATTCCCAAATTTTGAACCTTGCAAGTGGGTTTCGTCATTAAACGCTCGAACTTTGCGTCAGTCGAGGAAATAATTAAAAACGGTTGCCGCATGACCGGTACCGCTGATAGCCGCAGCATAGACATACAAAATCTGTCTTTCCTAAGATCTTAAAGAGTTTTTTATCCCTACAAAAACAGTTACACAATGTCAATCTACTATGAATAACCAAAATAGAAATCTAAAGGTTTCATCCTTTCTACCTATCCATTATCGTCATATCGTGCATATTTATCAGCTCGGGCTGCGTTTCAACACGATTAAAAAGTCAACTGATTTTTAAATACCATACAAGATAATTGTCAGCCAGCCTCATTTTTAACTTGCTGCGCTAACACAGGACTCTGTACCAAACCATTGAACAGGCCATTCACAGGATTGATTCTCACCATCAATGGTCTCCGATACCCAATCGCCTTTATACATGTACTTTTATTGGTATCTATTTGGAGTCTTTAAATGACAGACTTAATCTGTCGACACATACTGTTTAAGGCAGCCTCTATCCCCCCTTAATAATATTCTGCAAACAATAGACAAAATATAAGCTTCAAAAAAAATATTTGCACCATTCATAAACATTAGAGCTAATACTAAAATTACAAATACACGTAAAATACAAAAACTATGCTGAAAGTTGATCTTTCCTAACACTTAAATCCCGTTTGATAGCAATGTCTGTGTAATCTTCGCGTGACTCCAATACAAGTCCTTTTTCATTAGCCAGATGAAGCAGCGAAATGAAACAGAAACTGGTTGAAATATCTTGCAGCTGTCGACCCTGATATATCGTGTCCAAGTTCTTCATCAGTGAAGAAAACATACGCTCTTCGTGGTGAACCGGAGGCGACTTCTCCGGTGGGGGAGACCGTCCTTCATCACCATCAATTTCCATTTCCCCGTCATTGTTGGCCTCATCCAAGTCTAATATATCCCAAACATTATCCTTCAGACGCTTCAGGTCTACTCGCTTTGCTGACCGGGCATATGGAACGTACTCCGGTCGGGCACGCAAGCTTCTTAGTAAATCAATCTGGGCCTCATCAAGTCCAACACTTCCCAGTCTACCATCTCCACTATTATTATAAGGGTCCACCTGCGTGGAGTCTGGGAATGTATTTCCGCCCATATCGTCGTCACCATAATCGCCACCATAATCACCGCCGTAATCGTTGTCATCATCATCGCCACCGGCATTATCAAACACTTGAAATGCCTCGTCTCCAAAGTTGGGATGGATATCTGTTTGACCATTCTCATTCATATGGCCAGCAAAAAAGTTTTCATCAATAAACTCATTTGGCTTTGGCAAACCTTCAGAGTCAACGTTTTTATCACCAATAGGCCCAACCTGAACCGTAGCTTTACTGGCACCGCTGTTTTGGCGAAAAAGTGTGGCTTTAGGCTTGTAAAATAAATGGATCAAATCGTCAGATTGAAAGTGCATATCTTCCGGTAAAAGGTTTGTGGTGACGTTGCGCTGATTTCGTGGAATGTATATCCGGCTTTCACCAGATATAAAAATATCATCATCCAGAACATCTTGATCGTTTAGCATATCAATAGTCGTAATATCTTTTCGTCTTCGAACCTTTTTCTTCCCATCCACTGCGGCGGATGCTACTGGTTCTTCTGAACCTAGTTGTAATGGGTCTATGCCTTCTGTGGGTTCATCTTGAGTCTCTTCAGTAGGTTTGGGAAGTACTGTATCAGTTCCAGGCTCCGGGGGTTTTTGATCAACAAAAATGAGGTTTTTCACTTTTTGAATCTTCCAGTGAACTGGGCCAGCCCAGTTAGACTTTAGGTTTTCGTCAAAGTATGCCATGATTTGAGTAAAGGCTTCCTGTCCTTTTTCCTCATTCAACTCCATGGACTTTTCCTCCATCTGTTTCGACTCTTCCATGTCTACATCTTCATTAATAGGTTTTTGAGTTGGTACATCTGGTTCACCAAATGTGACTTCTCCATCAACCTCAGGGCCAATCAATCCAAATGCACCCACATCACCGTCATCGTCGTCGTCATTGCCACCATAATCGCCAAAATCATTACCATAGTCCCCGCCATAGTCATTGTCTCCATTATATTGGGTTTCTCCTTCCATATTTTCGGCTCCAGGTATCTTTTCAGTTAACTTTTGCTGAATAAATGCACCCCCATCTACCATGTCATCATCGTCATCAGCATTCGTGTGAGAGTACTGTGGCTGGTTTTCAAATGGCTGTGTAGAAGAAATAGAAGTACGTATGCCTGCCTGCATCATTCTTTGTTGTTGTTCTATGCGATCAGCTTCTTCCATTTGTAGTGTCTTTGCATCAGGTATAATGGACACAGAGTTGGATGGGTCCTTGACAATCTCTTCTAGACGAGGTAAAGAAGGACAAACACTCATGTCATTTAGTTCTTCCATGTCGGGGAAAAACCGATCCCGAAGAAGATCCAAGTCGATTTGAATTACATTTTCTTGAGAATTCAGAGTTTCTTGGGCTGTGGGAATTTGCGTATCTGGTGGGGGCACTGCAGTATTTGATTCCTTTTCTGCATCTCCATTTGCATCACTTTGACCATCGAAAACAACTCGACCAGTACCGTCGATGCTTAGGCTGTTTAGTAACAAACTGTGGGCTCCGCCCTCGTTGAAATCAGCCATTACTTTACGGAAAAGGGGATCGACTGCAAGCTCCAGATCGAGTTTTTTAGCCTTGATTTCAGAAAAATCCTTGGCAAGTGTAGATTCGCCCTTGTTTCTTTTCCGTGATTTTTGTCGTAGTTCCGCGGATTCATCTTCATCCTCACCTTCCTGGTTTCCATCTTTTTTACTATTCCCAGATTGCTCGGAAAGACCGCTTAAAAGTTTTGTAGTTTCTGAAGTTACGGAATCAACTCGCGACGTGTAAATTTTGACACAGCCATCAAGAGTAAAGGAAGCTTTTTGAAAGTTGATTCCATCGCCTTCTTTTAGCACAGACATGTCATGAAAGTAGTCAATTAACTGGTAATTCCAGGAATTACTTTCTGTGATTTTGTTGTTTTTGACTAGATTCATTACATCCTCAAAACTAGCCATAATAGGAACCGTTCTGAACCCTGGAGAATCTGCTGTAGAAATGCCAGGCACTGGCGTAGTCGAGTTTCGTAAAGGTGTTGCTGTAACGTTTCGATTACCGAGACCCAATGATTGGCGACGCGGATCATTGGTAGGTCTATTTACGCGTCGACTGCGTTTTTCGTGTTCGTCATCATTAAACTGCCCTTCATAGTCCTTTCCTTGCTCATCTCGCATAGATCTGCGCCGGTTATTGGACTTTGAGTTAGTTATAGGAGGCATTTTGGCTTATTGAGTATTCCAAGGACTTTGATGATGGTGGTAGTGGTTAGCACTGATTATATATTTTTTTATTTTTTTTTGACATGTAAACAAAAACCTTACTCAGATTTTACGTCAGCAACCACAAAATGGATTGGTGCGGCGTTCCAGACAATTTGAGTTTCAATGATGAGTTTTTTGACTAGAACTGGGGCCAACGAAATATCCATCTATATAAAAGCTGATTTCGCCATCAGATTTTTGAAAAACAAACAAACTCCAAGCTACTTATTGCTGAAATGATTGAAGTTTCTACTTTATTGAAACAGCTCACTCGTCAGACCGCCTTTGAGAATATACAACGCGAAACTGCAATTGCAGAGCCCGCCATACCCTACGTAGCCTTATGTGATAAAAGTGCCAGTGAATGCCCGGACAAGCAACGCGGTGCTTGCAACAAGATTCATTTTGACGCCATTGTTGCTAGCAATACTGATATTTCTTTGGGAGACTGTTCTTATCTAAATACATGTTTCAAAGGGAAAAACTGTCGCTATGTGCATTATCACATTTCATTACCTGACAAAATACAGAGAAATATACAAGAACCTAAACTCAATGCCTCCATATACCTGTGTGAAGGCATTATTAAACGAAAAGTAAGTTTATAATATCAAAACCTAACAATGACTAATGAATTATCAAGGATCCTGTTATGCAGTGGATTAATACTGATATTCGAAAGCTGGACTTTTCGGCACTGGGTCAGTTTGCCATTGTTATTGCTGATCGTACGTGCATTGATTTCAACCAGAAGATGATTTAACTAACAAGATTAGCGCCCTGGGATATCCATACAAACACTATTGTAAGCTTAAAAAATAACTTTTTATAAAGCATTCTAACTTAATTAAGAGCCATACCCCGCACATTCATCAAGCTACTTCGGATGAGGACATGCTACAGTTCCAGATGGAGAGTCTGCAGACCGAAGGAGTTTTCTTCTTATGGGTCACAGGTCGGGCGATAGACATTGGGCGCAAGTGTTTGCGAAAATGGGGCTATAAAAACATTGAGGAGCTGATTTGGTGCAAGACCAATCAATTAAGCCGAACGATTTGCACGGGCCGTACCGGCCACTGGCTTAATCACTCAAAAGAGCACGTTCTCATGGGGTTAGTATGACAAGTTGGTTGAATTTCAAGTTTTTAACATAAAGCAGTGTCAAAGGTAACCCCCAATGGCTCGCCCGGAGACTCGATGTTGATGTGATTGTTTCAGGGACTCGTGAAAAGAGTCACAAACCCGACGAGTTGTATCATATTGCGGAACGGATGGCTGGAAAACATTCACGGAAGCTGGAGCTATTTGGTGGTTTGCGTAACTTGAGACCGGGATGGCTAAGTAAGTAAACCGATTTTTTTTTTCAAAAAAAAAATAACATCTCTAACACAGTTTAGCAATCGGAAATGAGTTGGGTAGTACACATCTTGTAGAACCTGAGTTGGTTGAAAAATTTGGTGGAGTTGTTTAAAAGGAAAGTGTTATTGTTTTATGGGTGTACGAAGGGCTAAACTCTAAACGGGGGATCATACAGGTTTCTTTTTCTTTCTCCTTTTCTTTTTTTCACCACTACCACCATCGCCACCATTATTAATTTTTTTTTTCCCTCTGTAACTCAACTTGTTACACTCACCACGAATGCCAAAATGATGTCTCGACGGGCCCGGATTCGAGCTCCAAGAAAGGTATGAGTTGGAAGCTTTTATAAATGGTTATATAGAGAAATAAATATGGTTTGCTTGATTATATATCATACTGATTCAGATTTAATTTTAGAATCTTACAGTGGATGCCGATTTTGAGTCGTCTTGGCCTATTTTATCGGCGGCCATCAAGGAAATACACAGAAAAGATGCCTCTCGACTATCATTTGAGGAGTTGTATCGAACAGCTTATACTATAGTTATTAGGAAAAATGGAAAGCGGTTGTATGAAGCAGTCAAGGCTGAGGTGCGGGCTCACCTGGAGTCGGAGCTCAACACTCGCCTGCTGCCAAAGTATAAGGGCGCCAAATTAAACAAGGTCGATGATGGCAAGTCGACCTCATCAGCAACTTTGACAACGACGTTGGCTTCAACTGAGCCAAATATTGAGCTTCTTACAACGACTCTTGGAGTATGGAACGACCACTGCATCTGCATGCGAATGATTAGCGATATTCTCATGTACCTGGATCGTGTCTATTCTCGTGAAGCCGATGTACCACTTATCTACGACGCTGGCTTATCGATATTTCGTGATGTTATTTTTAATTCTGTTATTGAAAAGGAAATATACTATGCTATTCTAGGATTGCTACGCAAAGACCGTCAAGGCATTACCGCGGACAGACCCATCATCAAATCAGTAGTGAGCATGCTTGAATACCTACCCGATACGGCACTCATGGGAAATTCGATTTATATTGGACGATTTGAACCTATATTATTTGAAGATACTGAAAAATACTACCAGGAGGCTGCTGATAACCTTCTCGTGGCTAACCATAATGCATCAATTTACATCTCTCGAACAAACTCATGGATTAAGGACGAGAACCAGCGCTGTAACATGTACCTTTTACCATCGTCTTTATCACGACTTCAGTTAAGTGTTCAACGTGTTCTCATTACTGACCGTTTCCCGAAGGTGCTTGCTTTCCCAGAAAACGGCTTCAAGCACTGGATTGATACAGATCAATATCAAGACATTAAACTGACATATGAGCTATACCAGATGGTAACTAGCACATTTGACGTTTTAAAGGAAATTTTACAAGCAGCGGTTATTGAACGAGGAATGGAGATTAACCAGCGATCGATAGCTGCGCTGCAGGCAGCAAAGCAGGCACGAAGTGGGGGCCATAGTAATGAAAAGGGCAAAGGCAAATCTGATTCTCAGAGCCCAACAGCTATTGCGATTCAATGGGTTGAAATGGTTCTTACATTAAAGGAAAAGTTTGACAAAATAATTAAAGAAAGTCTTCACCAAAATAGCGGTATCAACGAGGCTGTGGATAATAGCTTTGCAGAGTTTATCAACAAAAACAACAAGGTATCGGAATACCTTTCGCTGTTTATAGATGACAATCTGAAGAAATCGCTTAAAGGTAAGACTGAAATGGAAATTGAAGACACGCTGGAAAAATCGATTGTATTATTTCGGTTTATTCAAGACAAGGATGTTTTTGAAAACTATTACAAGGCGCATCTGGCTAAAAGACTACTCAACAGTAAATCTTTGTCCGATGATATTGAGCGGAGCATGATTGCCAAGCTGAAGATGGAGATTGGTACGTCTTTTACTACAAGATTAGAGGGCATGTTTAAAGACATGAAAATTTCGCAGGAAATGATGGTAGAGTACAAAGAAGAGCAGGATGAAGAAGACGAAGCAGCCAAGAGAGCCAAATCCGAAACGCCCGGTACGCCTACTCCGGAAATTAAAAAGAATCGGGTTGATATTTCCGTGAACGTTTTAACCTCGACATTCTGGCCAGTGAGTGTTGTTTCGTCACAAATCAAGTGTAACTATCCGGAAGTGATTGAACAAGAACGAGCTCGGTTTGAGAAATTCTACTTGAAACGGCACACGGGACGGAAGCTAGCTTGGAATTCGGCTTTAGGAACAGCAGATGTGAAGGTGCGGTTTGCCAAAAGAGTTCACGAAATAAACATGCCTACTTTGGCCATGATTATTTTGCTTCAGTTCACGGAGATTACTGACGCTTCTGGGCTGACATTTGAGCAGCTGTTTGAAGCGACAAATATCTCAAAGCCTGATTTGGTGCGGCATCTACAATCTTTGGCTGTTGCTCCTCGAACGCGTATTTTACGCAAGGTTCCTATGTCAAAAGATGTGAAGCCCAGTGATAAATTCTTCTTTAACAATAAGTTTGAGTCATCAATGACACGATTCAAAGTACTCGCAGTATCATCATCAAGTAAGGTAGAAACAGACTCGGAGAAGAAGGAAACGCTTGCTAAGGTAGGCCAAACGCGCAAGTATGAGGTGGATGCAGCTATTGTACGAGTGATGAAGACCCGCAAGCGCCTGGATCATGGAATGCTTGTGCAAGATGTGATTTCTCAGCTTAAGCAGCGGTTTAAAGCAGATCAGACGCTTATTAAATCTCGGATCGATAACCTATTAGAGCGTGAATACCTGGAGCGGGACCCAGACGAGCGACAGTTTTACAACTATCTTGCTTGAAAAAAATATAACTAGGATAAACTTCAAAAAAAATGCATTCAAATAAATAATAAATGATAAATAAGATAAATAAATGATAAACAATAAATATTGAAAAATTAACAGCTATTTAAAAAGATATTTGTTGTGTTACGAAAAATCAAAAAGGATTCGACATCCTGCGACTGTTTGCACGTTGTTGCAGCCTGTCACGGCGAAACGCTTGCAAAAAGCGAACTCGCTGTGTCTTCCAAGTATCTTCAAGACCCGAAAGTTTATACTGCACACGCATGAAACGGTGCCACGAGGGGTGGGCAGTCCAAGGGTGGGCAGCCCAAGGGCGACCACACTTGTCAAAGGAGAAGTCTTGGTGGGAAAACACCGTTACAGGTTGCTTTGCTGAATGAACACGCGCACGCAAACGAGCTTCTGGGGATGTTGCAACCACTTTGGGAGAGGTTGGTGAGGGATAATAAAAGTCGGCAGGCCTGCGGCGGGGGGATGTGGAGGGCGTTTGAGGAGAGGTATTACCATTTTGGTTTTTATAGTCGACTTCATATTCTACGTCGTCGTCTTCATCATCAAAGACCTTAGAGTTGAGACAGTCATTTTCATAAATAGTGGGAAATGTGTGGCGCTGCAAAAGGTTAGGGCGGACTGTTAGCAAGCCCCCAAAAGACTGAGAGCGGCCGTATTGCAGCTGCTTTTCTTTGGGGCTGGGCGAAGAAGACAGTGCGGCAGTTACAGAAGCAGATCGGCGATGGCAAGTACAGTACGATCCCGATGAGAGCCTACGATGTGAAAAAGAGTACTGGTATGCTCGTAGTGGGCTTTGTTGGAGAAGGTTAAGGAGATCTTCATCTTCGTCTCGGGGGCTTGCAGGAACAAAGGCCGAAGTTAAGCTGCGTCTTCGAAAAGGAGAAACCTCTAGCGGTGCCATAGGTCTATTTGAATCAAAAGCAACGTAGGATTCCAAGGGTTGAAAAGGCGCCAGCGCATTATTTGGGTCCTTAGGATCATAGTAATAACCTTCGTCATCGTTATCTTCGACAGAGTTTTCATTCTGGTCAGCAGTTTGGAAAAAATCCCGAACCCGTTGTTGAAGCAAAGATTCTCTGCGGGTTTTTCTCAAGAGTTTGGCTTGACGGTATGTTAGCGGTTTCCTAGTATATAAATCCTTATGAAACATACCATAATGTGCATCTGAAGTAACGCGATCGTTTCTACGAGATGAAAGAATCCACGAGTTGAGAGAGGACGGAATAGAGGGAAGAATGTGGGGGTTGCGGCGTACGCGGTTGGTTACTGATGGGAGGAAGTTTGGTGGGTCAGGAGTCGCCATGGTAGGTTTCAGGGAAAAAAAAAAACAAAAAAAGGTTGGAGGGGTATCTAAGGGGGAATCTAGGTCCTGTGGGTATCAAATAAAAGCAGCCACGAAGGGCTTTTCAAAGGTATTTAGAGTGTCTTTTTTTGTTGAAAAAGGATATAGCAAGAATATGATCAGGATATCGGTGGTGAAGTTAGGGGGGGACTTGGAGGTTTAAAATAGAGTTGCTCGTCACGTTTTAATTGTGGTTAGATTAGTCATATTTAAGTAAGCTTTCACAAGTCACAAGGTCACATGACTTTACGAACCCGGAAAAACAGTAGCTCGGACCAGATCCGATTTACGTAATGTTAATAAGTTATTTTATTTTTTAAATTAACTTAATTTTCTGCGGTCTCCCTTTTCTGCAATTTTTTTATTGCTTTAAAGAATTCAACTCTCTCTCTTCATCAACAACAGCTACAACAACATCTAACAATGGGTGTCTTCTTGCCGAAGAGTGCGCTTCCAGGCCTCAAGAACTATAAATATTCGTCCGTAGACCACTCGCTGGTATCTCGGTATATCTTGAAGCCCTTCTGGACCAACTTTGTCAAGATCTTCCCACTATGGCTGGCCCCCAACCTCGTCACCCTCATTGGATTTAGCTTTATCGTTATTAACTTCTTGACAATGCTTTGGGTAAACCCCGGCCTCGATACCGTCAGCAGTCCCTGGGTTTACATTTCCTACGGTGTTGGCTTGTTTCTCTACCAGACTTTTGATGCTGTTGATGGCCAGCAAGCGTAAGTTTAAATTTCACGTTTTCTTATCTAAAGTTTCACTAACACAACAAAAAAAAAAGCCGCCGAACCGGTCAGAGCAGCCCCTTGGGCGAATTGTTTGATCATTGTAAGTAAATCAAAGAAAAAAAAACACCGCAAACATACATCTAATCTTGAAAGGTGTCGATGCAATTAATACCACGCTTGGAACTCTGATCTTTGCGTCGGCCGTCAACATGGGCTACGGCTGGCCAATCTTTATTTCTCAGTTTGCTACCCTTTCCAACTTTTACCTCAGCACGTGGGAAGAATACCATACAGGCACGCTTTACCTCTCCGCCTTTTCGGGCCCCGTTGAAGGCATTCTCATTATCGTTGGTCTCGATTTCTTCATTGCGTTTCAGGGCGGCCCTGCGTTATTCCATCGCAACATTGTCGAGCTTTTTGGCCAGCAAGCCGCCGAGTTTTTGGCCTCGACGTTTGGTGAAGACTCTCCAGTGACCGCCTTTGTTTCGAAGCTTAATGTGATTGACATTTATATGGGTGTTGCTGCTGTTGCGCTGCTTTTTAACATTCTTTCGGCCACAGGAAATGTCCTGGTTTCTTGTAAAAAGGCTTCAAAGCCTTTAGGACCTGCACTTTGGGGCACTGTGCCTTACTTGGCCTTTTACGCGACTTTGACTACATGGGCTGCTATGGCACCGAATGTCACTCAAACATATCTTGTGCTACCTTTTTCGCTTTCCACCGGTGCCATTGTAGCGCTCAGTGTAGGCCGCATCATCACTGCTCATGTCACCTCCTCTTCTTTCCCCACAGTTTCTGCTCCCATGTTTGTCCCGGCCATTGCCATTGTTGTCAACTTGCTGGCAAGCAACAATATTCTATTTGACCACTGGAACCTCGACATTACTAATGCAGCACTTGTTTGGCTTTCACTAGGTACATCAGTTGCTACTTATGGGTTTTTTGTTGCTGAGCTTATTGCTGAAATCACAACCTACTTAGATATTGGGTGTCTCTACATAAAACACCCCAAGGTTACCCCAGAGAGCAAAACCAAATAATTCTTTAGATTTTTTTTTTTGTCAAAAAAAATTCCTTCATTCTATTATGTACATTTCATTTTGGAAAATATCGGGACGTTATATATAAAGATTCCTGGGAGTTCATTTTAAATTTTTTAATTCTTTTTCATTAGGTCATGACATCACTAGTAACAGCTTTTAAGCGACGGGAGCCTGCTGGAATCCGCTTTCCGCACCAGGAGCAAGCACCTCATTGGTGGATTGAGTAAGTCTCATCTCCTTTTCCATCTCAATGAGTTGCTGCTCGCTGATGACGGACAGTGTCAGGGGAACACCCAGCAGCAAAGCAGATGTAGTGACGACCCATAAAGCCTTGGTGGTGAAAGAAAAGGTGGTGCTGACAACGGATTGAACTCCACTGGTGACAGATCCAACAACGTTGCGGTAAGCAGGGGGGACAACGGCCTTCAGGGCAACGATGCGCTCGGCAAGGGTTTCGTTCAAAACCTCCTCCTCATAGTCATCGTCATCTTCGTCGTCGTCTTCGTCGTCATCGTCTTCGTCAACATCTTCAACGCTGGCCTTTCTGGGAGTGAGTTTCTCGGTCTCGGATTCGCCGTCAGTATCCTCAAAGTCGTCGTCGTTCTCCTCAGCAGCAGCTTCTTCAGCAGCAATCTCCTCAATGGCCTCTTCAACGGCCTCTTCAAGAGCCTCTTCAAGAGCCTCTTCGACAATCTCCGCGGCAACAGCGGAAACTTCGGCATCGTGTTCGGCCTGTTCGAACAATTCCTTGGCTTTATCGTCGTCGACAAGTGTGAGTTCAACCATTGTAATTATGTGATTTGATGATTGCTATGTGGTTGGAGTGATAAGTTTAAAAAAAAAAAAATGGCGAATATTTTGTGGTGGCGGTGAGTAAAAAAATAGAAAAATTTTTCAGTAGAGGTGTTTTTTCAGTTTCATTGGCCTGTAAGGTGAGGGTGTGACATTACACTTTATGTGGCAACAGTGTGCCTATTTTGGAAATTATAACAACGCGGCTCATGTTAGATTTCTCATCAACTTGAGAATATAAAAGACCAGTCAGTAGGTTTTTAGTTTTTTTTTACATGAAAAAATCAAAATAATTTTATAAAGAAAATATATAAATTCTTTAAAAAATATCAAAAAATAATAAAAGACCAAAAAAAAGAATATCCCTTAAAGCTTACTCCAGTTGATATTACACCATGGCTTCTGTTATCAGATATGCAATGGCTTCGCCCAAAAAGCAGTACTTCACAGGCACTTGTACCCTAGATCTCTCATACATCATGCCCAATCTCATTGTCTGCTCAATGCCCACTAACAACTGCATCAAGGGCTGGTATCGAATGTGGCTTGCGGATCTCCTTGTTTTTCTTGATCAAAAGCACGGTTGCAACTGGCGTCTGTTTAACTTCCAAGCAGAAAAATCGGGCTATGGAGACCAGGACGTGTATGGAAGAGTTTCCCATTTCCCATTTCCAGATCACAACCCGCCCCCGTTTGAACTGTTTCCGGAAGCTATTTGTGCAATCAAGCAATACTTGGCTTGTGATACACGCAACGTGGCTGTGCTCCATTGCAAGGCTGGTAAGGGCCGCTCAGGGTCCATGACATGCGCATTTCTCATGTCGGCTTTCCGCTACTCGTTTGAAAAGGCAACTAGTCTCTTCACTGAAAACAGAATGCGCACAGCCTTTGGAGATGGGATTTCGATTGCTAGCCAGCGCAGGTACCTTCGTTATGTGGAAGACTGGGTGCATGTTTTGGATCAACAATACTACGTCCCCATATGCATCCGCATCGACTCGGTTCGAGTCTGGCAACCATACTACCCGGAAATAGACATTACGGTTGCCCATTACACGGAAGGCGGGGCACACATCAATCCTGTTTACACATTTACGGATGCCGATGTGGCCAAGCGTATGCCGGAGTACATTGTTTTGGTGCCACAGTGTGGGATTGCCAATGACAATGGACTTGGGCTCGTGGTTCCTGCCGATGTTCGCTTTTCATTCCAGCATAAATTCATGATTGGTGGAACCCTGCCAGTTTTGCACTCGTCGGCATACATGTGGTTCAATGCTTTCTTTGAAACGTATGGTGGAGCAGACGGATTTGATTTTGCGCAAACAACGGGATGCGTTTCATTCTTATGGAATGATTTGGATGGGTTTAAGGGTACAAGCAAGCGCGGGTCGCCTCTGTTTGAGCGCATTGATATCTTTTGGTCTGTTGTCCAAGGTGCTCCCGCAGATGAGCCAATTCCGGGGACATGCACAACGACTACAATCACAACATGCACTGAAGAGTGCTAGATTCAACTGTGTTTTTTTCCTCTCTCTATTTTTTTTTTTTGTGGTAGTGCTATTTAATCAATATTTTATTTTTCTTATATCCTTTATCCCATGAAAGCACCACCAGCAATACACAAGTTCCTACTTGTAAACTGCACTTTATAAACGGGTGTTTTTTTGGTATTGAAAACAGCCAAATGGTCTTCTGTGACAGGAACTTCCTTACGTTTGCGACCCTCGAAATCGGAAGTGGCACCGGGTTTCCCAGCTGCTCCGCTAATAGACCCACCGCTTCGAGTTTTGTCATTTTTATCATCACTTGAGTCGTTGGCTGCAGCTGCAGCTGCTGCAGCTGCTACGCTTCCGCTTCCTCCCCCTGCAGCTAGAGAAGGGTCGACGTATGTTTCGATTGGTTCCGGGCCCTGGTCATTTGTCCCGCGGCGCACGTCCCAAACACGGACGGTGCAGTCCGCTCCGGAGGAAACAAGAACGGAGCCTTCCTGAGAAAAGGCAAGCGAGTATATCGAGGACCGGCCATGGCCACGCATGGTTTTTAGGCGTAAACCGGAGCCAAGGTCCCACACATTAATGACATTGTCTTCGCCGGCCGATGCCAGCCAACGGCCGTCGGGAGATACGGTGGTCACATTGATGGGGGCCGTGTGGCCGGTAAAAACGCGAACAGAGTTGCCGCGATTGATATCCCATAGGCGGCAGGTTTTGTCACTAGAGCCAGTGACGACGTACATACTGTTTGGATGAAACGAGACAGTGTCGACGTCACTCAGATGGCCGGCGAAAATACGGAGGGGGTAGATGTGATCAACGCTCCATAAGCGAGCGGTTTGGTCGTGGGAAGCGGTTGCAAAGTAATGGCCAAAGGGGCCAAACGACACGTCCCATACTGGGCCGGTGTGACCCTTGTATGCGACAAGGCCTGTATAAGTGTCCATTGACCATAGGCGTACGGAGCGGTCCTCGGAGGACGAGAGTAAGTACCTGTTATCTGGGGAAAAGCTGAGGCCATATACGGGGCCAGCATGGCCGACCAGTCGTCTGGCAAGCACCGATGTGTCTGGGTTTTCGGAGGCCACGCCATTCATGTCCACGTAGTTGAACTCGTCGTCGCGCAGTACGCTTTTAAGACGCTTGCCCTTTAGACTCCAAATCTTGATGAAACTGTCAGCAAAGCCGGCTGCAACCAGCGAGGCATCAGCGGAAAAGGCCAGGTTGTTGAGGTCATCGTGGGTGTTGTGGAAAGTGTACATACACACGGAGGGTAAAGCAGTTTGGGTAGTACCGATACTAATGCGGTTGCGCGTATCCTTGACAGCTTGAATCTCGGATGCGATATCAGCAGCTCGATACGCGGGTAATGGTAAAGCGGATCTAAAGGGAGAGTCTGGTTCTTTTGCGTGCATTTTTTGAAACTCCTTAATGAGCAGGTCGCCCTCTTGGGGGTCTGTTTTGTTTTCGTCTGCGATTTCCATTTCGACATCTTTTTCAAACTCCGGGTCGAGGGGGAGCCGGCCAAGCTTGAGTTGCTGGGGTCCGGCTTGGGTAGTTGAGGAAGAGGAATCGGAGGGTTTGGTGCCGCTTGCGTTGGGGGTATATGAAACGCCGGGTAGACCCTCTTCAGGGTCCAAGACATACTCGGTGGAAAATCTGCTTGGTCTGGCCGTGGTGATTTTGGCCTCGATGTACTGGTTGATGATTCTAATGATTGCAGAGCCACCGATATCTTCAATTTCGTGCAAGAAGTAGACGAGCAAGTCAAAAGTGGTGCGCGAGACCTTGATGACGTACTTGTTGTTTCTGAAAGCCTTTGTCAGTTCATTTACTTCAATATGGGCAGGGAGAGAAATACGCGACAAGACAAGTAGGTCTTGGTAGTGGAGAGTTGCGTGATCAGCTGCGTTTTCCTCGAAAAAGTCCTTTGCCTGCTTGACGCAGCCTTTGGCAATGAGGTCGAGATAGATGTGGACAAAAACGGGATAGAGCACGCGGCACAGCTCAGGTTTGTAAAGATCCAAGGACTTTTCCGTCCAGTCGCGTAGTGCAAGATAGGGCCGGTCATGGGTATTGTAGATGTGTTGCTGCTGAGCCTGGGTTGCAACGCTTGGGGGCTTGTCGAGTTGTCGGGCGGAGGCGGCAGCAGCGGCGGCAGCGGCAGCAGCGGCCGACGTTAGTTTGGGGGCCGAGTCGGTAGAGCCGGAGGAGGAAGAGAACGAAGACTTTGCAGGCGTTGTTGTTGTAGGGGGAGGGCCTGCGGAGCCGTCGGGGAGGTACTTTGGCCCGGAGACAGGCCCGCTTGTGACGCGTTTTTCGGGGCTCAGGGCCGATTTGTAGTAGGAGTTGAGGCCATTGGGGTAGAAGGGCCCTGCGCCGGAGTCAGGCTGAGCGTTGTTTTGGGAGAGAGTGGGGGTTGCGATACGAGAGGATTCGATGCGCGCGGTGGCATCGTTGCGAGTGAAGCCTGTCTTGTTGAGATGGTCAATGACGGTGCGCGAGACATCGGAGTGCTGGGACGCGCTTGGACGCTGCTGAGGAGGATTTTGTAGACCCGCAGCCCCGGGGATTCCTTGAGGAGGAGGAGGTGATTGAGAGGTGGGTTGTTTTTGTTGTCGCTGCTGTTGTTGTTGCTGCGGCGGAGGCTGTTGTTGTTGACTTGACATTGTTGTTTTTGATGT
Organism: Magnusiomyces ingens NRRL Y-17630; assembly: GCA_900497715.1. Taxonomy (NCBI): domain Eukaryota; kingdom Fungi; phylum Ascomycota; class Dipodascomycetes; order Dipodascales; family Dipodascaceae; genus Magnusiomyces; species Magnusiomyces ingens. Next base: position 310,923 of record UIDE01000004.1, read on the forward strand.
TTGTAAAGAATGGTGGTGGTTGTGAAATATTGGTGGTAGGAAATAAAAGTTTTGACAAAAAAAAAACCTTTCAAAATATTGGGCAATGCACGTGACTTCTAGTATATTTCATAAGACATTAAAACTACAAAAGATTTCTTTTCTCCAACTCTGATATATATATAATATATAAATAAAAAAAATTAAATCCATTATTGTTGGGAAGACCGCGTGTGTTTTTTTGCGGCGGCCTCGGCTTCCTTCTCAGCCTCAATCTCGGTCACATAAGTACTCAGGGAATCAGCGTCGAGAGTGCGAGCCTTTTTGCCGGGCTCGAGGACCATGATTTCAATGTTTTTGGCGCCCGTCTGGACAACCTCGAGCAGACTCTTGACGGCAAGTTTGATGGTGGCTTCTGTGGAAAGATCGGGTTCGTAGCTCTTTTCGAGGAGTTCGCGGACGGTTTTGCTGTTGCGGCCAATGGCGTTGGCCTTCCATGCGGAGTAGATGCCCGAAGGCTCGGTCAGGTAAAGCTGCGGGGTGGAGTCGTTGGGGTCGAAGCCAACGACAATGGTGGAGACGCCAAAGGGCCGGACGCCGCCGGACTGGGTGTAGCGTTGCTGGACGCCCGCAATGTATTTGGTCATGTACTCGACGGTGGCGGGGTCTTCGACGGTGAGCTTACGGGACTGGGCCTCGACGCGGGCCTTGTCGATAAGAATACGCGCGTCGGCGTTGAGGCCGGCAAAGGCGAGGTAGATGTGGTCATCGAGCTGGTTGATTTTGCTTGGGGTTGTGCGTGTGTCTTGGAGCTTGAGGGCAGATCGTTTTTCGCAGCCGACGATTACTGCTTCGCCGCCCTTGACTGCGACGGCGCAGGTTCCTCTCTTGACTGCTTCTAAGGCATATTCGACTTCTGGAGATGTATGTTAGTTTGGAGGGGGTGGGAGGGGTGAAGTTTAGAGGGTAGTAACGTACGAAAAACGTGTCCATCGGGACTAAAGCAAGTTAGCAGAGAAAAAGAGTATATAAGAAAACAATTGACTTACCTGAAAACAGACAAAGCTCTATCGTAACCGCTCATTGTGAATGTAAGTTATGGATGTGAGGTTGTGGGAGTTGTTGGTTTGATTGAAAGTTAAGGATTGGAATTGGTGGTGACTTGCAAGCTTTGGTGGCGACAAAAAGGGTGATGTATAAGCTGTTAGGTAAGGTAAAGGATACCGGGTATGTTGGGGTAAGCTGTAGTAAGCTGGAGGTTATTTTCAGTAAAAAGGTAAAAAAGAACAATTTTTTTATTTTATTTTCTGGCTCTTCACACTCGATCTATGATGATATAAAACACCCACACTATGGCCAACACCAAGCCTTTAGACTCGAAAGATCCACAGGGATGCAAGCCCAAGAAGGCGGCGAAAAAAAAACAACATGCTAGGACGGTGCCCCATAGAGACCAATACCAGCGGCTTTCGTTTCTTTACCAGGCGGCGGCTCATATGGCGGGGGATGAGAGCACGCAAGCGCTGGTGCGAGTCTACACGCAGTCCATGAAGGCAGTAGCACAGAAGAATGTTCTTCGGCTGTGAGTATGGTTGAGGCGGGAAGGTTTTATGCTACATTCTAACGTCACGCTAGGTCGCCGAATGTGAAGCGAACGGTGTGCAAGAAATGCCACCGGTTTTGGGGCGAGGGCACTGGGACGGTGTCGACCCGGCTGGTCAACAGCAGCTCGACCGACGATCCACGCTGCGACGTGCTGGAAAAGGCGTGTGTGTGCGGGGCCACCCGAAGGTTCCCAGTCGGTCAGAACCGAGAGTACAAGCTGTGGGCCGAAGGTGCAAAGGTCTCGTGAGTAGATTCTACATGTGCCTGAGAGGGCCAACACGGCTGGCCAGTTTTTGTGGTAGTAAGATTTCATGTGATAAATATAAAATAAAAACACCTTTAAAAGTCTCATGAAGCCCAATTGTTTTTTATTATCTCTCAATACACAACTTTTTTTTTTGACATTCCAATAAACTTTAACACAATGGACTCCTCTGACGGCCTTGTTGCTTCGATAGCAGACGAAGCAACTGATTCTGCGACCTCGCTACCAGCACCTACGTCACCTCGGTTTTACCGGTCTTCTCGGCACAGCTCGACGTCGTCCATGTCGTCACTGGACGACGAGCCGTCGGTGCCATTTGACCGGCTGACTGTTTTGGATCTGCTGGACTCGTTTGCTATGGGGACGAAGATCACGCAGAAGATCAACTCGACGGTGCGCAAGAAGGGGGGCGAGATCAAGACGATGGCGCTCCGGCAGCGCGACCGCGTTTTGAAGGTGCGGGACGACGAGTCGGTGGAGCGGCTGAAGCAGAACTTCCAGAAGCAGGTGGCGGATTTCGAGGCAAGGCTGGCCAAAGCCACAGTGATTTCCATCACGGAGAAGCTGGCGTTTGCGTTTGGGCTGCTCAATGTGTTTTTTGCCGGGTACATCATTGGGGCGCTGCCCGAGTATTTTCATGTGTTTTATACCGCCCAGATGGTGGTGCTGCTGCCGGTGCGCATTTTCACCTACCGGTACAAGCAGTACACGTACTTTCTTGCGGACCTGTGCTACTTTGTCAATGCCATTTGCCTGCTTTTCATCTGGGCGTTCCCCTCGTCGGAGGCCCTGTTCATATCGTGCTATGCGCTGACGTTTGGGACGCTGTCGTGGGCGGTGGTGACCTGGCGCAACTCGCTGGTGCTCCACTCGATTGAAAAAACAACGTCCTCCGCGATCCACATTCTGCCGCCGGTGGTGTTCCATGTGATTACGCACATTATTCCGGCCGAGTACAAGGCGGAGCGGTTCCCCGGGGCCAACAAGGTGGAGCGGTGGCGGATGGTGCACGGGCTGTTGTGGGCGTCGATCACGTATCTTGTTTGGCAGAGCCTTTACCATTACTTTATCACAGTTCGGCGGAAGGACAAGATCAAGGCCGGGCGGGTGACGAGCTTTGAGTGGCTGCGCAAGTCGTACGCCAGCACGCCTCTCGGGCGGTTTGTGAACGGGCTTCCGGAGCCGTTTCCGGTGGTTGCGTTTACGCTGATTCAGTATGGATACCAGCTGTCTACGATGCTTTTGTGTCCGCTGTGGTATGCGAGCTCCTTGCTGTCGGGGCTTTTCATGACGTTTATTCTTTTCATTGCGGCGTACAATGGAGCGACGTACTACATTGATATCTTTGGCAAGCGCTTTCAAAAGGAGATGATTCGGCTGCAGGCCGAGGTGGAGAAGCTGAATAGTATCAATGGGGCGACTTTGGCGGGTCAATCTGCGCCAGCCAGCGCGACCTCTAGTCCTGTGTTGAAGGCTGAAAGGCCGCCGAGCGCCACTGCTGATTCATTTAGTCTGGGTAGTGCTGCCGTGGAGTCCTCTGGGGAGGTCTCTAAGGTGAATGGTATGAACAAAACAGAGAGGGGGTTATGTGAAGAATCTTAGTGAGATTGATATTGGCATTTTCGGGTCAAAGTTTACAATCAGGAGAGAATCAGGTAAATATATGTAAGAATCAAAGGCTCAAGGGTGGGTATTTGATAGTGTGAAGGGATTGATTTAGGTTTCATTTTTTAAAGATAAGGATGGTAATTGGACTGATGATTTCATTTAAAATAGTCAACTACAAGCCTACAGCAACGCATTATCTGGTTCGGGTGGTTTAAATTGCAAGTATCCGATGGGTTCATGGAGCCCAACGTTGATAGGGGAGGTTAAGCCTTCCTAAATCGTAATAGTATCATATGATATAGTAAAAAAACGAAGACGTAATGAAAAAGCCTCCTTTTTCTTTTTTGGACGTTACGAGAAGGTGGCGACTTTGGATTTTTTCGTAGCCACGGGCTGCAACAGGTCAGAGCTGCGAGTCTGAGCAAAAGGCGGGTTTGTTGCCACCATAGGAGATCTAAACAGAGAGCATAAGAGGGGGCGGGTGGGTTAGGGTTAGGAGCAAATGTTAGGAGGGTCTCACGTTAAGATCCAAGCCGCGGTGTCTGACATCACGCAACGGCGGTTTCCAGTGATAACAGGAAACGTCGGGCCGAGTTAGGCAAGTCGGAAACCAGCGGTTGAACGGGTGTGTTTTTTTTGCTGAGAGACCCGCCTTCGCTGAGTGCTCTCCCCCCTACATGTGCGGGTTTAAACAAGAAGGTTTTTGGCCATTGAGACCGCACGGCGGAGGCGCAGCAGCAGACAGCAGCTTCTTTGTTTGGGGGGGTCGTTGGGATCCGCAGACTGATAAGCTTGATATTTTCAAGGGGGAGGAAGAGGGGTGTCCGTGGGAGCCATTCGAAAGACTAGCTCTGCCTCGGGAGCGTGAAACCAAAGACCCTGGAGCATCATCGAGTGTGAAAGGGCGAGGAGGCAAAGGACGAAGACTCAACGGAGCCTCGGTTGAGAGCTTTTAGCCTTTTGTTTGCCACCTTGTTTGAGCGCGTCAGTCTACTGTAAGGTTTATATTTTATTTAAATCCAGGTCAAGCCCACCAACTTTTCTGCTCACCATCACACCAACCTCTTCATCAAATGACTTATCCGACCAGCACTACGCAGCAACCCTCCCGCGAACCCACACCGTCCCCCGCCGTCTCCGCGTCGTCGTCGTCCACGTCGCTCTCCAGCTTGGCCTCGCAGGCCAGCGACTCGTCCATGTCGTCCGTCGAGTCAGCCCCGCGGCCCTCGCAGGAAGAGGCTGACCGCCTCTACGAGGAGAACATGGAGCTGGAGTATGCCAAACGCGAGGGGGGGGCCTAGGCTGAGACGCCCAGCGTGGCAGCAACCTTAACGCGAAGATTAAAAGTGGTTTTATACTGTTTGTGTATCAAAAAGGTGGCTGTGCTGAATTCTAAAACCCGACTCGTACCAGAATACCCCGCGCCGATTGGTAACCACCCGCGTGCTTTTTTGTAGTGCCAAGTGCCTGCACAAAATCCTTCTCAACCAACCACCTGGATTTATTTCGAGTGTCTGGCAATAAAGAAACCACGAAAAAACCTTAATCCTCTATTCCCGTCCTTATAGCTTTTATATAAATATATTCAAATATACCAAAGTTGTCGTTATCAATCTCACCATCTTTTAGCATATAAAAACACCCAGCTTTGAAACCAAAAATGGGCTCCGATCAAGACTCTTCAAACCCAAAACAAAGAGTCAAAATCACAGTCAACCCTCCGGTATGTCAATTTACTAATCACAATACATATATATATCCCTCCTAACCTCGTGAACCGCCCAGATTGACGCCCAGAATACTTCAATTATCGAATACCAGGACCAACCTTCCTCCTCTTCCCTCCCCAACACTAACAACAGCTTGGCCCCGCCACGCGAATCCTCAGACTGCCACTCCTACAATGACTTTCTTCACAAGGCCCAGCACGAACTCGACGAGGAAATCATCCCCAACCCCCTCCAGACATCCTTCGGCGTCTCCTCTCAACAACTCCAGCTCTTGCACTCGTTAAAAGACCCCTACCTCCTCGTCGCCTTGGGTGGCATCCATGGCCTCGAATCAAAGCTCCAAGCTGACCTCGTCAAAGGCCTCCCCTACTACCACGAACCCCTCGACTCAGAATCAAGAAGACACAGCCTTAACCTCCCGGATTCTTCACCCATCGAACAAAATCACACAAATAAAGCTAGCTCCCAGCACCATGAAACCCTACCTTCTAACGACGCTGGTCCCTCCTTCTACTCGCCAAACACCAACACTCTAATTGATTCCACTCCTATCTCACCACAACCTCAAACATACACCCAACCCCAAAGGAAATCCTTCTCTTCCGATAGAAGAAGCTCTACAATGTCAATCCGCCAACAACACATGCTCTCGGCTACTGAAAACCCAGACTACCAAAACCGCCTCTCCTACTTTGGCTCAAACAAGCTCCCAGAAAAAAAACCAAAAAGCTTCTTCGCCCTTGTCTGGCTGGCTCTCCAAGACAAGGTCCTCATTCTTCTCTCCATCGCTGCTGCCATCTCTCTTGCAATTGGCCTCTACGAAACCTTTGGCCAACCCCCAGACTACGACGAAGACGGTAACCCCAAGCCCCGCGTCGAGTGGGTCGAGGGTGTCGCCATCATCGCCGCCATCGCCATCGTCTCCCTCGTCGGAGCCGCAAACGACTGGCAAAAGGAGCGCCAGTTTGTCAAGCTCAACAAGAAAAAGGAAGACCGCATGGTCCGCGTCACCCGCGGCGGCCACACAACCGAAATCTCCATCTTCGACATTGTCGTCGGAGACCTGGTCCAAATCGAGCCTGGTGACGTTGTCCCTTGCGACGGTATCTTGCTCTCTGGTTACAGCGTCAAGTGCGACGAATCTTCTCTCACTGGTGAGTCCGAAACTGTCAAAAAGCTCCCAGCACTCGAGGTCCTTGACAAACTCAATGCCCACCAGGGCGACGATGCCCTCAACCCCCGCTCAAAGGGCCTCGATTTCTTTATAATCTCAGGCTCCCGCGTCTTGGAAGGCACCGGCGAGTTTGTCGCAACTGCCGTCGGCACAAACTCCTTCTACGGGAAAACAATGATGTCTCTCAACACGGAGGCTGAAGAAACCCCGCTCCAACAGAAACTAAACATCATTGCGGAAGGCATTGCCAAACTCGGTACCCTTGCCGCCGCAACAATGTTTGTCGTTCTCTTCATCCGCTTCCTAGCCCAGCTCCCAACTTCCCCTAAAACCGGATCGGAAAAGGGCGAAGAGTTTATGAACATTTTGATTACCGCAATCACAATCATTGTTGTCGCCGTCCCTGAAGGCCTCCCCCTGGCTGTCACGCTGGCTTTGGCCTTTGCCACTACCCGTATGATCAAGGACAATAACCTTGTTAGAGTTCTCAAGGCCTGTGAGACAATGGGAGGTGCTACGGCCGTTTGCTCAGATAAAACAGGCACTTTGACTCAAAACCGCATGACTGTCGTGGCTGGCACACTGGGTCTAGAATCGAATTTCGAATTGGTTACAGATGAATCTAAGACTGGTGAACAGTCAGAACAAGACGAACAATCTCAAGATGCTTCTTCCCAAACTTTTACTGATGCGCCTACTCTCTCTCTTACCCCTCCACCAGTCGACGCTCCTTCCCCATCTCAATTTGTTTCCCAGTTATCCCCCAAAGCTCTTGATCTACTACTTTCGTCTATCGCTGTCAACACCTCCGCCTTTGAAAACCTCAGCTACGAAGAGGAAATCCAGGCCAGCCAACCCTCCGATAGATATATCGGATCAAAGACTGAAACAGCCATCCTCACCTTTGCCTACAACTATCTCAACATGGGGCCTCTCGACGAAGCCCGCTCCCAGTACTCTGTCGCCCGCGTTTACCCCTTTGATTCCTCCAAAAAATACATGGCCACCGTCATCGAGCTCCCCAACAGATCGGGCTACCGTCTCTTCATCAAGGGTGCTTCTGAAGTTATGCTTGCCGCTTGTACCTCTGTTTTTGACCATGACCACGTCCGCCCAATTTCCTCTTCTGAAAAGGACTCCATTAAGGCCCGCATCGACGCTTACGCCAGTGAATCCCTCCGCGCAATCGGCTTTGTCTACAGAGACTTTGACTGGTCCCCCTCTTGGCCTCCAAAGGACTTTGATGACGAAGAATCCCTGCTGACAAACATGACCTTCCTCTCCGTTGTCGGAATCAAGGATCCTCTTCGTCCCGGCGTCCGCAAAGCTGTCGCCGACTGCCACTCTGCAGGCGTCGTTGTGCGCATGGTTACCGGCGACAACATCATCACGGCCCGTGCCATTGCCCGTGACTGCGGCATTTACGACGAGGGCTCCGACCAGATTGTCATGGAAGGCCCTGTTTTCCGTAAAAAGTCCGACGACGAGCTTTACCGTATTGCTCCCAAACTCAGGGTCTTGGCCCGATCCAGTCCTGATGATAAGCGCAGGCTCGTCAAGATCCTCAAGGATATGGGTGAAACAGTTGCCGTCACTGGTGATGGCACAAACGACGCTCCTGCTCTCAAGCTCGCTGATGTCGGCTTTTCCATGGGTATCTCTGGTACCGAAGTTGCTCGTGAGGCTTCTGAAATCATCTTAATGGATGACAACTTTGGTAGTATTGTCAAGGCCATCATCTGGGGTCGCACTGTCAACGATGCTGTCAAAAAGTTTTTGCAATTTCAGCTTACTGTCAACATCACCGCTGTCATCCTCACCTTTGTTTCTGCTGTCGCATCCTCTGAAAACGAATCTGTCTTGACTGCCGTCCAGCTGCTTTGGGTCAACCTCATCATGGACACGTTTGCTGCCTTGGCTCTGGCAACAGACCCCCCAGACCCAAACGTCTTGTACCGCAAGCCCGACGACCGCAAAGCTTCTCTCATTACCCCTACCATGTGGAAAATCATCATTGGCGAAGCAATCTACCAGCTCATTGTCTCCTTCACCCTCAACTTTGCCGGAAACAGCATCTTCCATGCTCACACTGGCAAGGAAATTGTGCGCGTCCACTCCCTTGTTTTCAACACCTTTGTGTGGATGCAGTTCTTCAAAATGTTTGTTGCCCGCCGTCTCGACAATAAGCTCAACATGTTTGAAGGACTCTCGAAAAACTATTATTATATTGCCATTTCTTCGATCATTTGCGGCGCACAGGTCATCATTATGTTCTTTGGTGGTGCTGCCTTCAATATCGAACGCCAGACCCCCGCCATGTGGGCCGTGGCCTTGCTCTGCGGTTTCGGCTCCATCCCTGTCGGCTTGTTTTTGCGCTGCATCCCCGATGAGTTTCTCATCCGCCATTTCCCCACCCGTTTCTTCCATTTCCTGGGCCGTGTTTATGAAAAATGCAAGTTCTGGAGATACTTTTCCAAAAATAAACAAACTTCTCCCGCGATCCGCATCCAAGACGATGACGAGGCTCGCGTCGACTCCATGCCCCATTACATCTGGCCCGCTCCACTGGAACAGGTGCGCCAGGAATTGATGTTTCTCAAGTTGCGCGGTGGACGTTGGAACCAAATCAAGACTAAACCAAAAGAGTTTATCCACAATGTCTACAAGTCGCTGACGCCGGCTGATCCGTCGTCACCACACTTGTCTGAATCATCCACGCTGCACTCGCCTCTGTCGGCCATTCCGCCGCTCGACGAGCTTCCCGCCCCCGCTGATAGTGAGGGATTCTTGCAGGTGCCTGGTGCTCATCACACGGCTAACGGAAACGCCGGCGGCGGCAGTGGGCTGAGCTCACCCAATGGTAACCGGTCGCGTAGCCGTAAAAGCAGCACAAGCTCCGGATATAGCATCGAGGCTCTGGCCATGGTGCCCAGTTTTGTGGGCGGTGCAATTGCAGGCTGGGGCCCTGAGCTGGACCGCAACTCATCGTCGACTTTGCACAGAACTACCAGCGCAACGCCGCTAGTGCAACCAGAAGACAGACTGTAATCATGGAGGGTTGAATTTTTGTATAAAGATATGTAATTTTTTAATGAGTAATAATTTGAAGACTACAAAGACGCGGAGAATGAAGGCTTATATATCCTGTGGTTGTCGATATTTTGAGACAATGCATTCCCATAAGGCATTATACAGCATCGAGGCATCCGACTGAGTTCTTTGTGTTTAACCGGGTTACGTGGAAAGTGTTGACGATCCGGTTGATCATTTTAAGGCAGACCTTCCCCATCTCAGGTATGCGTCTTGGCTTTCTTAACTACTTAACTAGGCACGACAACCCCAGGTGAGTCGGTGACCGAGTGCACTGCCAGGGCGCGGGGTCCATTGCAAAAAAAAAAGCAACGACCCGCTCAATTCTTTAGGCAGGCGGTCGAATGGCATGGGACTACAGAGTGTGCCTCGCACTTGAAATGCGCGCAATGTTTCTAATGAGGGTCTACTCAAACCATGTTCTAAAAAACGCCTTGCCATAAAACGCGTTGTGGCGGTTTAAAACCAGGGCTAACAGCTGGTTCGCAGCTGCAGGGCATCCCGGACCACCTCTGCAACCGACGGCTCCTCTGTCATTATATATAAATACAATGCGAATTTATTCATATTTGTTCCCGGATAGTACCTCATGAGGTCCTTAGAGAGCGCTGGCGTCAAGAGCCTTTTCTAACGTTGAGCTGTTGGGTTTATTTGGAGAGGGTGTTGCAAGGACCATCACAATCTGCATGTATTGTAGATTACTGGTTTGGGAAAGGATTTTATTACATAATTCTAAACCCTTAGGGCTTTACCCTAATTACACTTTGTAAGAGTGAGTCTGTTTGAGTCTCTCAGTGTATCTCCTCCAAGCCATGACATTCCATTATTTAGCCGTACTATTGTTGTAACAAAAACCTGTAACAACTCCATTATGCCTGTGCAAAAAAAAAAAATTTTTCTTCAGCTTGTTGTCGTGAGGCTCACGGGACTACTCGAACAGGCTGGCGCAGGCTGGGCGGTTGGTGGCCCACTCACACACACACACACCTACCCTCTCCCTCTCTCTCTTTTTTTTTTTTCCCCTTTTTTTTTCCCCCCCCTTCGACCACCTAACTCGATACACCAGTCGACCTATACACATACATATCACAATGGCCAAGGTTTCTACTGGTACGTTGAGCTCGCATCACCTTTCGAATAAACGGAGTACCCAGAGCTGTCTGAACGAAGAAGAAAAGGAACAACACCCTTGATTTGTGCTGATGAAATTTGTGCAATGTGGAAAGTGGACAGATTTTGTATTTTTCAAGCCAAATTTCAACACATACCCAGCATGACCTCTGTCATTTTTCAATACCTCCCGTAATACCTTTCTTCTCCTGACGCTCGCAGTATTCTCGTTGAAAAATTGTATTCTTTACTAACGTTGTTTCCAGCCGTCTCTAGCTCCCGCAGCAAGGCTCGCAAGGCCCACTTCACTGCTCCTTCCCATGTGAGACGTGTTATCCTGTCTGCTCCTCTGTCCAAGGAGCTCCGTGAGCAGTACAAGGTCCGCTCCCTCCCCGTTCACAAGGACGACGAGGTCCAGGTCGTCCGCGGCTCCCTTAAGGGCCGTGAGGGTAAGATCACCCAGGTCTACAGACTTAAGTGGGCTGTTCAGATTGAGAAGGTCGTCAAGGAGAAGTCCAACGCCGCCACCGTCCCCATCAACATCCACCCCTCCAACGTTGTCATCACCAAGCTTTCTGGTGACAAGGACAGAGCTGCTCTCATTGCCGCTAGAGGTGGTGCTGCTGCTCAGGAGTAAATGTGTTTATGTGATGTACCTTTTAAAAAAAATAATATAAACGGAATGACCAAATCTTTTTTTCACAATCTATGTAGAAATCGTTGGATAGCTTGGTGGTCCTCAGGCCTTGCAAATGCAACATTATTAAGAGCCAGGTTAAGCGCCTTACGCAAACTTTTTACCAAACCCTCAAAGTACCTCAGGTTTGTGTAAAATCTTTCCCTTTGGTCTGCAATCAACGTCACTGCACAGTACCTTAGGATCCGATGCAACGCATGCCTAACGTTGCCAATATACAGCTCCCGTGAGCCGTCCCCTCCAGAAATGGGCAGAAAACACCGGTCACATACCGATTGCATAAACGCATCATGGCTTGCTACAACCGCCTGGAAAGACAGGTACTTGGCCTGCCCAGGCTTGATCTCCACGGTGGCCACGATCTCGTGTCCCAGAATCGCAAGCACGGCGTCATGAAGATATCCCTGCACCACCCCAAGAAACACTACCGCTGCATATGTCGCTTTACATGCCCCGGCCGCTGCGCTCTCCGGCGACACCACCCCCGACACCCGCCGGCGTGGAGGAGCACTCCCCCTCTCACGCGCCTGGGCCTGCTGTAGACTGCGCAGCGCTGCCATGTTTTCCCAGTGCACTCTCCCCGCAACCCGCGACGCCCAAGCCCACTGCTGGAGCACCGCCCACACGCGGTGGTATGTCGGGGCGTGGTCCCGGATGACCTCCTTGCCGATCCACGGGGTCGGGTATGCGACGCGAAGCCGCCCAAGGTACGCCAGCGCGCGCCGCGCGTTCCCGCCGCCGTCTTCCTCGTCAACCTCGCTGGTCTCGCTTTCGTCGTCCTCACTCGGCCCAATCTCCGTTTTACTCAGAACGAGCAGCTTGGGGAACACGTCCGACGCCCGCGTCGAGGTGGCCCGCCGCACAGACTCCTCGAATTCGTCTTGCACAAGGTACTTGTCTGGCTCCCGCCACCGCTCCGCCACGCCAAATGCCCACGTCTCCAAGTGATCAAACAGGTGCTGCGAAAAGCCCAAGGCCTGGCTTGCTGCGGAGAATTGCAAGGGTGTTGTGCTTTGAATGTCCAGCATAAAGTACACCGAAATGTACTGTGCCAGAAATTGGGGCAGACTGGGTTTACTACTCTTGGAATACAGCTGCGCCATGAGCTGCCGCGTTATCGCAGCGTGACACTCCTCGGCCCACTGGTTCAAGTTACTTCGGAACCCAGCCCACCACTCCTGCGTGTTTGTTTGTTCTGGCGAAGTGAGGTCTGGGGGGAACAGATTCGATATGGGTCGGGTTTGCGCCGCACGCTCACTGTAAGCGTTGCTGCTCACTAATCGTAACAGCTGGGTTGAAAGCCCTGCTTCGTAAATCTTTTGGCACGTTGCACGGTTCAAGAGCTGCGGCACATAAGAGTGTGTTTCGGAGTACTTGGGTTCCCAAAAGTACGCGTTTTCTGATGTCGCTTCCTTGACAAACAGGCTGGTGTTTTCGCCCTGAATCCAATCCTGCATTGCGCGACCGTAATACCCAAAAGTTTTGTTGAATATTAGAAAAAGCCGGTCAAAAGTGTACGCCCCGGGACAAGAGGACTCCTCGTCATGTGAAATGGCCGAAAATGAAAAGTTTATGACCCCGTACAGCTCATCAAGCAGGTTGGAAAACTGTTGCATTGAGCCGGTTTCACTAGGATACTCAGTAAGGTGCTTTATTAAAGGGATCAAGTGGGGCCAAGGTAGAGCCACAACCCGCAGTTTTTCCAAAAACGTTAGAATAGAAATAACCACGTTTTTGGGATTGTCTTCGTTAGAGTAGTCGATAAGATCCACCTCGTACTGGTCTAGAACCAGATTAAGATCTCTGAAAACAATGTTTTCAAGAGCCACACAAAATACTGACAATGGTGCACGGTCGGTCCCTTTGACGTTATAAATCTGCCGAATCGACGTTATTTCCGCCGCATACTTTGCAATCGTCTTTAGAATGTCAAACGTCACCTGCACCGACAAACCGGTGATCTGGACGCCAGGAGCAAAGGCTGGAGATGCATTTCCTCGCAATAAAAATATGGCTTCCCGAATGGCTGTTGCTTCGTCAATCTCCTTACCCCTTGGCTTGTTCCAAAATTGGTCCTCATAGAGCGCGCGGTACTCTGCCTTTAGCGCCGGCAGGGCCGCTGTAACCAGCTGGTCTTGTGGGAGCTCTTCATCGTCTAGCGTTAAGCCGCTTAAGATCAAGCTGAAATCACTGTCATCGGTGTCCAGATTAGGCTCTACAGGACTTGACCGCTTGGACTCGTCCTCCATGCTCTCATGGGACGAATCATCATCGCTGACATCCTGCCAGTAATCCTGGTCTAAAGGTAATGGATCATCTTTGACAATGTCGTCCCATGTCAGCTCTTTAGTTGGATCATCATTTGAATTTATTTTGGGGCGCCAGGGAAGAGTCTTTTCGGGGCTCTCCATCAAATGATAAAGTGTGACCAGAACCTGTGCTGTTGTGTAGTTACTCTTATCCAAAGTCTTGACACGCTCCTCCAGCATGTCACCCAGATCAGTGCGACCTAGAACGTTGAACCGCTCAATTATCCTTCTCCAGTCAGTATAATAAATGGCCTTGTTCCAAGTAACTTACCGGTCATATCCTTCGTACACTGAGGGCGCATATGTTGCTGTGTGGTGCTGTGAACACGCGTTTCTTGCCCACTTCAGTGCGGCCTCTGTTTCCTTCTGCTCCAGCAAAGTCGCATTATACTATTCAGGTCAATACTTATTCAATTCAAATCTAACAACCTACTCTATCGATTCCAAGATTCCAAGTGATTAAATCCAGGAGCGTGGCTTTCAACTTCTCGGACATGTCATCAAGTGTATAAATGCTAGAGGGATTATATGAAATTGGCTAGAAATGCTGGATAATTTTTTTGAAAGTCTTTGTGCACTCTAAATACACGCGATATGTACTTTCAAAACTAAAAAAAAGGACCATTAGAAATAAAATATTTTTTTTGGTTCTTTTTTTATATATTTTTTTGCAACCATTTACCCCTCTTCTAGTCTTCACTATCACCAATCTTTACATTTCCAATTACTTCTTACTCGTTTTTACTATAGTTACTTTCTTTTCAATAACAGAGGTTTGATTTCATTTCATTCTAAACATTAATAATGGATAACTCGGAGCTCGTTGCACAGTTTTGTGCAATCACACAGGCAGATACCATCACTGCCGGGCAATACCTCCAAGTCGCCGACAACAACCTCGAACAAGCAATTACCTTGTTTTTAGAAGGCGGCGGTGTTTCTCTGGATAACCAAATTAGAGCTGCCAATCAATCGAGCAATATCGCCGAGGATAGCTCATATAACTCTGATGATCATCAGGGTGGCGACAGTTTGGAGGATGATGAGGCTCTTGTGCGAAGACTCCAAGAGGAAGAGTATCAGAATAATGATAGCGTTCGAGAGAGAATACAGCCCGTTACTGAAACCCTGGTTCAACCTGAATTCGGTATGTAATTATACCAAAATTTACTCTTCTTCTAACCTTCTTTTAGGCGGCTATCAGCGCCACCGACCACTGGGGATTTTCAATCAGCAAATTCCATCGCAAAGACCAATTAGCGCTTTTGACGACACAAACATGGACGAAGAGGAAGATGGGAGCTCGAATGAAGAAAATGTCGCCACTTTTTCTCTGGAGGAAACAACCGGCATGAATAATATGACGGCTGCCCAATCTCGTCTGGCGTCTATTTTTCGACCCCCCTTTGACCTTATCAAAAACTTAGGCTTTGAGCAGGCAAAAGAATATGCCGAAAACGAAAAAAAGTGGCTTCTTGTTAACGTTCAAAACGTTGCAGAGTTCCAATGCCAGGTTCTTAACCGTGATCTTTGGACCAACCCTGGCGTCAAGGCAGTGATTAAAGATAATTTTGTTTTCGTTCAGGTATGATGAGTTTAACGTCTTTAAAACAATGACTAACTGAACACAACTAGTATAATCACGATTCTGTTGAAGGCATGGAGTATAGCCAGTACTATCCCTTTACTTCTTTCCCTCATGTTTCGGTTTTGGATCCACGGACTGGTGAACAAATCAAAACATGGGAAACCATTCCTAACGCAAATACATTTACGGAAGATCTTCTCGAGATTCTGGCCAACTTTAGCTTTGACCCTACACACAAGAACCCACCATCCAAGATTTCTAAACACAAGGTCGATGTCAGTCATATGACAGAAGAAGACCAGATACGCTTTGCAATGCGAGAATCGCTTGGGAAAAACGGTGACGAAACATCTGGCGACGAAGATGACGATATGATGATGTATGAAGGCGATGACAACTTTGAGGACCAATTTGACGATGATGATGACGACTTTTATGCAGTGGAGCCATCCGAGGGCGACGATCAAGATGATGAGGTGGAGATTATTGATTCGAAACCATCCACAGCTGGATCTGTATCTAGTCAAACTTCAAAATCGGCACCAAAATCAGAAAAGGCATCAGCATCAGCATCTAAAGAAGATGAAGTTCCCATGACTCCTCCTCCTCCAGACGAGTCTCACTCCTTGACCAAAGAAGAAATATTCGCAGCAATTATCCCTGAAGACATCCCAGAGCCTGCTCCTGGAAAAGACACCACGCGCATCCAGTTCCGTCTTGGCGACGGACGACGAATCATTCGGCGATTTAGAAACACAGACACGGTGCGGGAAATTTTTGCATTAGTGAAGCACCTAGTGGATGAGGCGCGTTATGAGTACTTTTCCTTGACAAGCGAGCGCAAAAAACTGATTGACATGCTTGACAAGACTATTGAAGAAGCTGGCCTTAAAAATAGTTCCATTCTAGTAGAGATTCTCGAAGATTAGGAGTTTTAGCTGAGACTAATAAAGAAAAAAAGGTATGGCATTGTGGATATTAATTGCATGCCACAATCTCCCCAGAGTTTTGTGCGGCTTATAATTTTTTTTCCCCTTAAGCTGGTTTATTTGTCCAACATAGGTAGTGTTTTTTTTTAACATTCTCCTAACGTAGAGGCTTTTTAATACTCATTCAAGTTTTAATTGAGAAAAAAAATCATCCAACACATCTTAGTTTTTAATTAGCATTAACGACTGTATTTCTACTTTTTTTTTGGTACTGCGTCAGATCCAATTTTAACTTAGACTAACACTCTACAGCTTAAAATGTCGTCATTGTCCTTGCACCGGGGCCTCAATAAGCACCATCAGCTCAATCTTTCAGGTGATTATAGCCACCAAAGTGAAAATTATAGTGCCATGTATCCAATGTGAGCAAATATCTCCTTTTCTTTTATTTATTTTTTGTTATTTTACTAAATATCTTCTTTCAGAGAATTTGACAAAGCTTTTGAGGGAATTGGCTTTTCACCTAGCGACGACATGTTTTTTGGGTATCCTTTAAAACTGGACAACAGTGGCGATGAAAATGAGCCAGAGCTTGAAGCTCGTGATTTTGATACTTTTTCTTCGCGGCTATCACTACTCGGCCACCAAATGGAACACGCCATTCACCTTTCTGACTCGGACGCAAGTCCAGATGAAGAAGATGCAATAACTAAGGTGGCCATTGCTTCATTACCACCTCCATCTTTACATTGCTTCCTAAGTCCTGGCCCCTTTTCACCTACTGACCTTAAGGACCTCAACTCTGGAAAGATTTATTCGCCACTTTTGGAATCAGCTACCCGCCAAGACAAGTCATCCACAATATCGACCCCTAAAAAGCTCACTTTTTTAAAAAACCTGGAGTCGGTTCCTACCGAAGCGGATATTTTTTCAATTCGGGGGCGCATAACGGCAATAAGAACAGCGCTGGCCAGCGCCCCAACAATAGACCCGGAAGCCTTGCTGGCAACGCTTGCGGCGTTTGCAACTGAGTTTGAGGACATTTCAACAAGAGCCAATTATTGGGGCTGGGCCCCGAAATACTTTTCCTTCATATACAAGATTCTACAAGGTTATCACGGAACTATTACCGAGCCGGCAGTGCTAAACTACTGTTCGGCAGTACTATCTTACCTGGCATGTCTTATGACAAAGTTTGATTACTGCAGGGAGCCTTCGATTCAACGGTATTTTGTTAAAAAGGCACTGCCACGCTTAGTTGAAATCACGGGCAAACATAACACTAAATTTGACACACCTAGTCTGGCCATGATGTACATTTGCTTTCACTTGAACATTGACGAAGCCGTAGTCAAATTTTTGATTGACATTCGGACAAAAACGCCAGACTTGTTTACTAACAATAATTATAAAATTCTCCGCTATAGACGAGCCTTTTGGCTGGGGTCTGTATGCAATAGGCTGTTGATTCAAAACGACTTGAACAACTCGCCATTAAACCGAGAATTACTGTTCCAATGTGTTTCAGAGGCCCAAACATGTTATTCCTGCGAGCGGGAAGAAGTCATTAAGTCTGCTTACAATAAGTTTTTTCACTTTAATAATAAACAGTATGTTGGGTTAACTACGTCATACCAAACCCTTACTAACGTTTTTTTTTTTTAGATGCAAATATCCTGATGGAGAGACTGAGTATCGCAATTTTGGCGACGGCCTTTTAGACATTCCCAATATGATTCAGAAACAAATGTGTGCTATTTTGAAAAACGATGAAGGTAAAATAGGAGGCAAGCTAATTAGCCGGCTCAAGAAGCTCATTAAGAATTAAATAAAAAAAGTATAAAAAATAGTCATAAATTCATTAGTTGGAAACAGGAGGAACCACGGTGTAGTCAATCTGATCCGAGTTTTCAAACTCGTACATATCAAGAGCAACGAGAGCTGACTCGCGAACAACACGCTCGTTATCTTTTGCAAATTTGTTGAGAATGGGGAGGACGTCATCGGTGGCAATGGATCCAAGAGCCTCGGCAGCCTCGTGGCGAACCATGCCCTCTTCCTTCTCGTTACTAAGGACAGTGATGAGAGCAGGAACACTTGCAGGGTCGCAAAGTTGACCAAACACGTAAGCAATTTCATGGCGGAAGAGCGCCGAGGGATCGTTGAATCCAGAGGCCAGAGCCAGCACGGCCTCAGTGGTGGCGATATCACGAAGACGGAACATGGCTCGATAGCGCTTGAAAAGAGACTCTTCTTGGTTGTTAAGAAGCTCCTTAAGCTTGGAGATTTCAGAGATCTCCGAGGGCAAAGGTGGAGCGGGATCGATCGAAGTAAAGGCGCTCTTTTCAAGGTTCTCGCGTTTGGCAGCCTCGGAGTTTTCCCAAGCAATGCGCTCAATGGCAAGCTCACATGTCTGGCGAATGACCTCGAGGGGGTCATCCATGTACTGCTTGAGAATATCTAGTGAATCCTTATCACCAAGGGCACCGAGGGCCTCGGCGGCCTCATGGCGGACCATGGCAGGCTGCTGCGCGTCACCAAGTACGGAGCGCAAAGGAGTCGCGGAATAAAGGTTTTTAGTTTGGCCAAGAACGTAGGCCAGTTCGTGCTTGAGCAGCTCAGACTCATCACCGAATCCCTCGGCGATGATATCAATGGCCTTATTGTTACCTTCGTGGCCGAGGCCCTTGAGGTTAAAAAGAGCGCGGAAACGGTGGGCGAGAGGAACGTCACCGGAGATGTTAAGTAACACGGTGCGAAGATCATCCAGTGATTCACCCTGGTTCTCGACTTGTCGAAGTTCGTCCATTTTGGTAGTCTGGTAGAGATATCAAAGATTTGGTAATGAAGGTAGTTGAAAAAATTCTGATCTGGCCAGATTTTTTTTTTCTTAAAGTCTTGGGGGGTGTCGTGAAATACGAATCTTTGAGCCTCACGTAGGGGAAAATTTTTTTCTGGGGTTTTGAAATTCCAAAATACAGGTTAGGGTTTGAAAAGTTTTTTTTTTTTTTTTTAAAGTAATCTTTCCAAGACCGGGTCCTTTATAAACTCAACCATATCTACATCATGGCCACCCTAGTTCCTCCACCTTCAAAACGCCAGAGACGCGAACTCCAGGCACCTAAGATCATTGACGAAATTCCAGATGATTTACCTCACGTAATCATCAAGTTCCAGGCTTCTGATACTGGCGATGTGATTGGCGGTAACATCCGCGTTCCGGGAAACGCGACAGAGAAGCAGCTCGAGACACTGCTCAATAAACTACTAGAAACCGATGATGAACCATCGCCCTATACGTTTTCTTTGCTCAAGAGTGAAGCTGCACCGGGATCTAATGAAGCGCCGACACTCGTCGATATTACAGACAACATTTACAGTTCGGTACTCAAACCGGGCCACAAAACGACAGAAGATCATTTAACATTGGTTTACACGCCACGAGCAGTCTTTAAGGTGAAGCCCATAACGCGATCATCTTCTGCAATTTCTGGTCATGGATCAACGATTCTTGCGGTTGCTTTTGCGCCGCACACGTCCGGGCGCATGGTGACTGGCGCTGGAGATCATACGGCGCGCATTTGGGACTGCGACACACAGACCCCGCTCAAGACTCTTTCCGGGCATAGCGATTGGGTTCTTGCAGTTGCATGGTCGCCTGATGGACGGCTGATTGCGACAGGTAGTATGGACAATACCGTGCGGGTGTGGGACCCCAAGACTGGTAAGCAGATAGGTGCGCCGTACATTGGACACAGTAAGTGGATCACTTCCTTGGCATGGGAGCCCTTGCACCTGGTGAAACCTGGAGACACCCCGAGACTGGCATCATCTTCCAAGGACGGTACAATTAGAGTATGGGACGTGGGTCGCCATGTGCCACTGTTTAGCATGACTGGCCACCGGGCCACGGTCTCGCACGTCAAGTGGGGCGGTCTCGGGGATATTTACTCCACATCGCATGACAAGAGTGTGCGGATATGGTCAGGTAAAGATGGCCGACTGGTACAGAATTTGCAAGCACATGCCCACTGGGTTAATCACATTGCACTGTCGACTGATTACGTTCTGCGGACGGGTCCGTTTGACTACAAGGGAAAGAAGGGTGATGTGAGCGACGAGGACCTTGTAAAGCTGGCCAAGGAGCGGTTTGAAAAACAAGCGTCAGTTGGAGGAAGTATTTCGGAGCGTGTTGTGACTGCCAGTGACGACTTTACCATTTACTTGTGGGAGCCTGCCAAGTCCAACAAGCCCATTTTCCGGATGACGGGCCACCAGAAGCCTGTGAACCATGTTGCATTTTCACCTGACGGACGTTACATTGCATCCTGTTCATTTGATAATTCAATCAAATTGTGGGATGGACGTGACGGCAAATTTATTGCCACGTTCCGGGGCCATGTTGGAGCAGTTTACCAGTGCGCGTGGTCAAGTGATTGTCGGCTGTTGGTGAGCTGCTCAAAGGACACGACCTTAAAGGTTTGGGATGTACGGACCAAGAAGCTGATGAGCGATCTTCCTGGCCACCAAGATGAAGTATATGCAGTTGACTGGAGTGTTGACGGTCGCCGGGTTGCCTCGGGTGGTAAAGACAAACAAGTCCGGCTCTGGACCCATTAAGTGGGATCACGTGAATGTAAAATTTTCCATTTAAAATAGAAAGTATCTTCAAAAAAAAAAAAAAAAATAAAACATGAACAACTTGTCTTCCAACCAACAATATACAAATGACTCTTAAATACCCATTTCATGAGCTTGCGGTGAGCACTCCCAGCAAATTCTTATTTGCTGCCGTTCAAAACAGCATTCAAAAATTTGACTTAGAAACCGGTGCGGTTGTTGAAACATTTGCTGTTGCTTTCGAGTCTGAAGGCGACAAGAAAGTCACGTCGTCGATTTCTAGCGAAGGTGCCAAGTGCGCACACGATTTGATACTTACTCGGGACCAAAAGCACCTGGTCGCATTTACCAATGCTTATAAATCGGTTCTTGTTTTGAACACCGTTGATTTAAGTTTGGTGAGCCAGCGTAAGTTCCCTAAGCGGCCGTCGACTCTGTGCCCGTCGTTTGATGGTGCGCGGCTGCTTGTTGGCGACAAGTTTGGCGACGTTTACGATGTGGGATTGTTATCTACGGAGGAAATTGTCAAGCCATCTGATGGCAAGACTGAGGATGTTGCGTCGATTGAGCCCATTTTGGGTCACGTTTCGATGCTGACGGATGTTGAGCTTGTTGAGGCGAACGGGCACCAGTACATTTTGTCTTCAGATAGAGACGAGCACATCCGTGTGACGAGATACCCCCAGGCATTTGTTGTGGAGCGATGGCTGTTTGGCCATGAACAGTTTGTGGCGACCATGACTGCTCCATCATGGGCACCTGGACTAGTTGTTTCCGGTGGAGGCGACGATTTTATTGCCGTTTTTAAGTGGAACCCAGAGGCAGATGAGGAGCCCCTCAAGTCTACGCTGGATCTACGGCCATATATTGGACAATATCTAGATGCAGAGTTCCATGCTGCTCCGGTCCGCAAGAAAGATGCCCCCAAGTCGAATGCGCCTTTGGAGATTGCTGTTGATCGGATCGTGGCTGCAAGGGACGGCATACTGGTGGTGCATGCCGAGGCCACCGGAGTGCTTGTAGTTGTGAGTCTCGACAAGGAGTCTGGTGCACTTCAGCATGTGAATACGTTTGTGCGGGCTGGCGGCATTCGTATAGTGGCCGTCGCCACAGATGGATCTGGCCATTTGTATGTATCGCTGGACCCTAGTGGTGACGAAACAGTGCCGCTGGTTGAAGCATATAATGTTTCCGAGGCCGGCGAGATCTCTCTTTGTGACGAGAGTAGAACTGCAGTTCAGGCTATTTCTGAGGCTGGTTCTTTTGCCGTGGCCGACGGGGAGAAACCTGTTGCTCTTTATTCTGCCCGGCACCTGCGCAAGCGCGGCGAGTACTAGCTGTGGCCATACTTACCAAAGAGTAGGGTGTATTGAGAAATGGTTACAAGAAATAAGTTGGATAGTTACTAGCACGTGACCGCTATAGATTAAGAAAAACTCTCGTGTCACGCAAAATGCAAATTTGCTGATTTGTTTGGTTGATTTTTTTTTTTCAGGGCCTTCAGAAGACCTCCTTTTTTTTTTTTTCCACTACTCCTTTGCTCTCTTACGTAAGAACTCTTGACCTTTCCCATCCAACCCCATTGACGTTGTTGGTTTTCTCATCACTACGACCCTAAACCTCCCCAACCCCGGCACGCCTCATACACCGATATTTAATTAGTTTTTTGAGGCCCCGGCCACTCACTTGTTCCGGTTTTTTATCTTTGTTCATCAATCCATCTCACAACCATTTAAATACCACCATATAGCCCACCCTGGGTGATTTTTTTAATCCTTTAAATCACCACCACTAGCACAATGTCTACTGCAAGTTCGCTTTTTAAACCCTTTATGTCGCTCGTCGTTTACATCTCTGTGCACGCAGCAAAGCGACCAATCCATACCATCGTATCCATTGCAGCCCTTGCAACCACCGCATACTTCTCCATCCTTGATCTCTCTGTGGGCCCTGCAAACCTAGACTCGTTTGCCGTTTCGTACTATCATCCAGGTGGCCCAGCATCCAATGCCTCCGAATGGGTTCCAGTATCTTCTTCCTCTGAGTACCCCGATGCTCCCCACTTTGCATCTGCAAAGCTCGTCTTTGCAGGTCTCCCCTCCGCCCAGGTCCCCCCAGTCGTCCCCAACACTTTTGACTCGGATGTGAATCCCCATGAAAAGAGCCTTGTTGTGCCATATGATGAGCTTTCTCAGTGGCTTAAGGATTCTGCTGTTCTTTCTGGACCCGATCAGGAACCTTGGCGCCTTCGTCAGTCGTTTAGCTGGATTCTTTGGGCCAAGTGGAACTTTACTCGCTTACTTGACCTCATTCATGCCACGGAGACATTTGACCTCGCCGTTATCTTTATTGGGTATCTCGCCATGTATTTCACCTTTATCTCTCTCTACATCTCGATGAAGCATCTTGGATCAAAGTTTTGGTTAGCCACTAGTGTTATGCTTTCTTCCACATTTGCGTTTATGTTTGCCTTTGTTACTTCGTTTTCTCTTGGTGTACCCGTGTCCCTAATCACACTTTCTGAAGGCCTCCCCTTTTTGGTCGCTACAGTAGGATTTGGCAACAAAATCAAGCTTACTAGAGCCACGCTCAAGGCTGTTCGATCACGTCCTCCCGGATCATCCATTGAACATGTCGTTTCTGATGTTCTTTCCACCCAAGGCACTTTGATGCTTCGCGATTATGCCCTTGAAATTATTGCTCTACTTGGCGGCGCTTACTTTGGTGTTAATGGCCTTTGGCAGTTTTGCTTCCTTAGTGCTTGGATCCTGTTTTACGACTACATTTTGACTGCTACTTTCTACTCAGCCATTCTTTCCATTAAGGTCGAAATTGGCAAAATTAAGCAAAAGGAATCTATTCGACAAGCTCTTGAGGAAGATGGCGTCTCTGAATCTGTTGCAGAGTCCGTCGCTGAAGCGTCTACTGATACCCCTGGAACAAAGTCCAACCTTTCCATTACTTTTTTTAAAATATTTATGGTCTCTGCCTTTTTATTTTTAAACTTTGTTCAGCTTTCTCCCTCGGTTTTTCAAGCCTTTTCCAAAAAATCTTCTTCTTCCGAAACTTTGTTCAACCTCGTTCCCTTTGGCGATACCGGTGTTGTCGTTACTATTCTCCCAACACTTATTTTTGAACACGCTAGTCTTTCAGCCCGCTTTGACACTGTTTTCCACAGAGTTCTTAACCGTTTAACTGAAACTCTTGCTGATCCACTTATCTCCAAGTTTATTCTCATTGGGCTGGCCATCAGCATTGGTCTTAATGCTTATCTTTTCCGTGCTGCCCAGGATCCCGTTGTTGTTAAAGTTGTCGAAAAGGTTGTTGAAGTTGAAAAGAAAGTACATGTTTATCTTCGCAAAACTGACACCCCTCCTTCGGATCGCTCCAGTGTGGGCTCCAGTAGTAGCAACGATGCTGGACTCGAACTTCAGATCGGAAAGACTATTATTGAAGAAGATTATGAGGAAGTCAAACTGCGTTCGCTTCAAGAATCGGAATCTTATCTCAAGGCTGGTAATGCCAAGCTTCTTAACGACGAGGAGCTTGTTAATCTGGCTCTTGCTGGAAAGCTCCCTCTTTACGCTTACGAAAAAACCCTCGCTGACAATGCCCGCGCAGTCAACATTCGCCGCGCTGTTGTTTCTCGTCTGTCTGATACTAAAAAGCTCGAATCGTCTAAGCTTCCTTATCTCCACTTTGACTATGACCGTGTATTTGGTGCCTGTTGTGAAAACGTTATTGGCTACATTCCTCTTCCTGTTGGTGTAGCTGGTCCTCTTGTTATTGATGGCAAGGAGTACTTTATCCCCATGGCTACAACAGAAGGATGTCTTGTTGCATCCACCATGCGTGGCTGCAAGGCTATCAATGCTGGTGGCGGTGTCACTACTGTTTTGACCCATGACGGTATGACCCGTGGTCCCTGTGTCCAGTTCCCCTCGCTTCGCCGTGCTGGTGAAGCCAAGCTCTGGCTCGACTCTGAAGAAGGACAGCGCACCATTAAAAAGGCATTTAACTCTACGTCGCGGTTTGCGCGCCTGCAAACTATTAAAACTGCCATGGCCGGCACCTTATTGTTTGTCAGATTTTGCACAACAACTGGTGATGCTATGGGTATGAATATGATTTCCAAGGGTGTCGAGTACTCGCTAAAGTACATGGCAGAGCAGTGCGGTTTTGAGGATATGGAAGAGATTTCAGTTTCCGGAAACTATTGCTCGGACAAGAAACCCGCTGCTATTAACTGGATTGAAGGCCGTGGAAAGAGCATTGTTGCTGAATCGCTGATCCCCAAGGCTGTTGTTGAAAAGGTCCTCAAGAGCGATGTTGACGCACTAGTGGAGCTCAATATTAGCAAGAACCTGGTAGGAAGTGCTATGGCTGGAAGTATCGGTGGAAACAACGCACAAGCTGCTAACCTTGTTGCGGCAATCTACCTGGCGACTGGTCAAGATCCCGCTCAGGTTGTGGAGAGTGCCAATTGTATGACACTCATGAAAAATGTCAATGGAGACCTTCATCTGACTGTGTCGATGCCGTCGATAGAGGTTGGTACAATTGGTGGCGGAACAATTCTCGAGGCCCAGGGCGCAATGCTCGATCTGTTAGGCGTCCGGGGCCCCCACCCAACTGACCCCGGTAGCAATGCACGCCAGCTTGCCAAAATTGTGGCCTCTGGAGTGATGGCTGCTGAGCTTTCTCTGTGCTCTGCTCTGGCTGCTGGCCATCTTGTGCAGAGTCATATGGCGCTGAATCGTTCTAAAGCTCCGACACCGAATCCAGGTGCATCCAGTGCCGACATTAAGCGATTAACGGAAGGCTCTCAGATTTGCATCAAGTCGTAGTTGTAAAAAAAAAAATAGTCATAATAATAATTAATTTAGGTATATACTCTATTATGCTTAGGGGTTTGTTAGTTGTTACTTAATTATATTACAAAATCTGTGCACTCAAAAATTTTAGATGGACCTCTCGAGCGAACCCTTTTCATCCGCCACCAACAACTACAGACGGCACAAGCAGAATGTACTCTGCAGAACCCCACCAACACCATGCCTTCACCACAGGCCTGACGGGATCCGACGGATCTCTAGTCAAACAGCAACAGAATAATGAGCAAGGTGTGCGACCTGGCGTTACGTCGCCTGGGATTTCTGATCGAACCGCAACCTCTACAGATGACTCAGAAACAGTCTCTCCTCCGCCACATTTATCAAAAATACACGATGAGATGGTACAAGCACCAAAGCCAAGAGGCCGACCTCCAGGATCTACAAACTCAGTTTCAAAGCCTTTTATACTTGTTTCTGGGAACGGCCAGGTTACGGGGAACGTTGCTGGCTCTGGACCTGGGGTGGGACCTCGGCGAGCTAAGGCGTGCGAATACTGTAGGTCCCTCAAGGTGCGGTGCATTCCTAGAGACGAATCACGACCCACAGATCCATGTGTACGCTGCGTAAAAGCCAAACGAGACTGTATATTTCATTTGGGCCCACGACGGCGCAACAGAAGAACCGACAAGTGAGTATATTTTTTTACGTGACTTTTATTGTTATTTGTTTGACTAAAGTGAGATTCATGGGGGACTCTAAAAAGTTACTGAATGAGGGGGTAGAAATAACAGCCCCCGCGGGGTAGTACAAGTACAACTGGGTGTAGCAGTTACTAGCCTTTCGGTACTCCACAGATACAAGCATGGAAGAACTTTTTTTTTTCTTTAACATCTAACCTTTTTTTTCTTTCTTTTTTTTTTTTTTAAAAAAATTAGGGTCGCGGCTCTTGCAAAGAAAGTCGAGGTGCTGTCAGCAGCACTGGGACAACAAAAAGACGGAGGTACTTCTGTCCCGGATGAAAGTAAGTCAACACTAACAAGTACAGGAGGTACTGTAAGTGGGGGAGGTGCAGCATCCACATCAGGAACGTCAACAGGGACAGTCGCTGCAGCGCCAACTGGGTCATCGCCATACGGTAATTTTATGACCTTTCAAGCATTTGACAAAAAAAATAAGCCATCTTCACCAGTAGACAAGAAACCGCTACAATCTCTTTTGCCCACTGCACCAACGACACTACGAAACTCGAGCTCACCGGAAAGCTCCATTTTCGATGGGGCTTCGGGTCCTCCAGCATCGCCCTTTGCCATTTTGGCTTCCTCGCTTTCCAGCAAGCTGGGGAATAACAATAACAATATCAATAACCATAATGCGTCGTTTGCTATTCCATTACCAACATCAACATCTTCAACGGAATTTGATATTGTTGCCATCCGCAGTAAGCTTATTGTGCATTGGAAATGTATGACAGCCCAAGACAATGCGCGTGTTGAAAGCATCCGCAAATCTCCACGTATGAGGTCGCCGTGCCTTGAAGAAGATCTTGTTTCTCAAGGTATTATATCACCCGAAGAAGCTGAGTTTCGACTAGCGCTGTATCACGAACAACTGCATAAGCAATATCCTGTTATTGAGCTGCCAAGCAGTTCAGTGTACGAAATGCGCAAGAATTCACCTATGTTATTTCTCACTATAATGTCTGTGGTTTCTGGTTCAATGGAAGGACCAGAAAGCGGGAAGCAGTTTACAACAGATTTCAAAAAGGCCCTTATAATCAATAACCAATGGATTGATGGCTTAATGTATGAAGTCATGATTTTAGGGAAGAAAAATCTCGATTTGCTGAGGTGTTTGGTTCTTTCAACTATTTGGTACAATACACCAGAGATGCAGCATTATCACAAATCGCATTTACTTACTCACATGTGCATCACCATGGCTTTTGATATGGGGCTTGCTGGACATACATCTACATCGTACAAAGGAAGCTCGAAAAATGTTAACACGGTTCACCCTCAGCCATACTCCGTTGGCAGTCGTGGAAGTGGCCGGGATATTAAATATGATCGGATTCTGCGACCTTTTACACTGCTAGACCCACGAACTTACGAGTGTCGCAAAATGTGGCTATGTGTTTACATCTGCTCCATAAATGTTTCAATAGCTCTTAAACGACCTGTTTACATGATGTGGTCGCGGCACACTGAGGAATGTTGTGAAATGCTCGAGAAGGAGGATCGTCCAGATGACGAACGGCTGATTGCGACTATCGCTCGTTTGAATCGATTACTTGAAGAAATCTCGTCGTCGTTACAATCCGGGAAACCACATGAACCACCAGATATGAATGATCCACGGACACAGACTCTAGTCCGCTCATTTGAGCAACAGCTGCGCTCCCAGTTCCCTCAAGGGCTTATTGGCCGTGTCGCGAACTTTACTTACTCGATGCTTATGGATTATATTTATTTACATGAAAACGCGCTTTACGTTGCACTATCGCCGCGTCTTGGCCGGTCACCCTTTAGCGATTTCAGCCTTGCGCTGGGCGAACTTAAAATCACAAAAAACATAGCCTGGTCGGTTGGGACGTGCTTTACAGCGGCTAAAGGGATAATAGACGTTTTTTTGTCTCAGTCATTACCACAGCTAGCGTGCAATTCAATTTTTTCATACTCGCGCCTAGTTATTGGTGTTTCGATTCTACTTAAGCTGCGACAGCTTTTTTTGACAGTGCCGGACTTTAAAGAGATTTGCAGCGTGACTAGTGCAGAGCTTGAGCGGATACATGTGTTACTAGAGAAACTTGACAAGGTTGCAGAGTTATATCCGTTTGCTAATACTGCTCTCAACTATTGTTTAGTTTTGCGGATTCTCATTTATCATTATGATCGGCAGCTTCATTTTTACTTTGAGGATCTCAAGATGCGCATTGAACATGAGCAGGCGAAGGAAAAGGAAGAGAAGGAAAAAGAGATGGAAAGGGCTTTGCAGCAGCAACAACAGCAGCAGCAGCAACAACAGCAGCAGCAGCAACAACAACAGCAGCAGCAACAACAACAGCAGCAGCAACGGCAACAACAGCAACAGCGTCAGCAACAAGAACAAGAGCAACAACACATTCCTGGATCGCCTTTAGATATTCTCTCCAATGTCGCAGTAAAATCTTCTTCGGCCATTGGGAAGCGTTCCAACAATCTCAAAGAAGAATTTGAGGAGCAGCGCGATTACTCGGAAATGCCACAAACTGCGGGATTCAACGGGCCCTCTAACGACCAGAACCTTTCTCAAATGCAGTTTTTCCCAACGATGGCACCAACATCAGTACCGGCAAGTAATATGCAACCATTTAATTACCAAGCAAACACCACCCCTGTGGGGTTGTCTGGTGTGCCTGGTGTGTCTGGTGTCCCCGAAGTACCAGCAGTCCCGGCGGGCCCGGGGCCTGCATTGGGTACAGGTAATAGCCCAATGAGCTCTCTGTCTCCGGAAAGCATGTTGCCTGCTTGGTTATTTACCGATGACTCCTGGAAGGATTTGGTGTTTGGTGCCGAGTCGCTTTCTGGGTTTGAGATGTTTGGCTAGAGTATTATATAGCTTGTAGTCGACAACGTTTTTGAAGATTATTAATAAAGAGCCGTTAAAGGTCGTTTTTTTTTTATTTTTTTAAAAAAATTTAATTTTTTTTTTAAACTTTGGTACTTACCACCAAACTAATCTAATAAAGACATAACTAAATGCCCGAGACAGACGAGAAATCACCGACCGAAAAGCCGTCAGAGCGTCGAGCAAAAGCCTGCAACTACTGCAAATCTCTCAAGGTGCGCTGTGTGCCATTTGATGAGTCCAATCCCGATGGGATTTGTGTACGGTGCCAGAAGGGCCGCCGTGAATGCGTTTTTTACTTCGGCCCCAGAAAGAAACGCAAAACCAAGGAGAATCGCATGTCCGTGCTTGAAAAGAAAATTGAGCAGCTGTCGGCAGCGCTGCAGGCAGAAGAAGGAACCAGAATTAAACGCGAGGTGTCGTCGGCAGAACCATCCACGGCGCCATCTTCTGTACCCCACTCGCCACCAAAGGGCCTCGCATCCACACCACTACTGGTCCCTCCTCCAGAAGCAGTACCGGCTACACGGCCTGGGTTTGTGCCAGACTTTGATATCCAGGACATTCGCACAAAGCTGCGCGACTACTGGCGGGCCATGTCGGATCATGATAGTGCGCGACTAGAGAACCTAGAAAACTCCCCCAGACCTGAACGACCTGGCCCCAACACAGACATTGTTGCACAGGGACTTGTGAGCGCTGCTGAAGCCGAATACCGGCTGCATTTGTTTCGTGAGCAGTTCCATCAGCGGCTGCCGGTTTTGACTCTTTCAGAGGGAATGACATGTGAAGAGCTGAGGAAAGATCGGCCCATGGTATTTTTAACAATCATGTCGATTGCTAGCGCTGCCATGGAGGGGACTCCTAAAGACGGCTCCTGCAAACCAGGGGTTTTCTATACAGATTTTAACACGGCACTTGTTATTTCTAATCAGTGCATTGAGCTACTAATGTACGAAATTATGATTCGAAACAAAAAAACGCTTGAGCTTCTGGAAAGCTTGATTCTTATTAATCTTTGGTACAACTCGCCGGAGATGCACTTGTATCACAAATCCCACATCTTGACTAACCTGTGCATTATTATGGCTATAGATATGGGTCTTGGAGGATATTCTTCGCCATCACCAGGCTCCAAGCGGACAGAGCCTCAGAGAAACGTTCCTTTGACGGAAATTGCTGGTAACGGTACAGCTGATGGCCGGCGTCCGCCCAAATACGACCAAATCATTCACCCATTCAACTTACTGGATCCGCACACGTACCAATGCCGCAAACTTTGGCTCTGTGTTTATATTGCTTCGGTCCAGCTTTCTTCTCAGCTTAAGCGCCCCATGACCAACGTTTGGTCGGTATATACTGAAGAGTGCTGCGAGATTCTTGGTAATGATGACCGTCCACGGGACGAACGCATGGCCGCCATGCTTGCTCGCCTTTACCGGATCATTGAGCTTACAGGCGAAGGGTTTCAATCTGCTGACCAAAAGCGACCCCCGGATGTGAATGACCCATGTATGCAAACTCTCATACGATACCTTGAATTGCAAATGCACAAGGTGGTTCCCGCACGGTTAAAGGAAAGTTCACGCGATTTTGCAGTCCAATGGTACTCTCTACAGATGTTTTTGCACAAGCCCGTGCTTTACACTAGGCTGTCTGCACGACTAGGAAGATCGCCTTATTCCAACTTTTCTCTGGCTATGGGTGATTTGACTATTACGTTAAATGTTGCAAGATCGCTGGGTGCCTGTTACACATCGTCTACTGCTCTAATACGGCTGTTCAACGACATGTCGGTTGCAGAGCTTGTTAGTGCTCCACTGACGACTTATGCTAGGATAGTTTTATCGGCGTCCATTATCCTCAAACTGCGGGCCCTTTACCTTACCGTACCGGAGTTCAAGCGCGTGTGTTCTATCACCTCTTCTGAGATGCAGGGAATCCGGACTCTTTTGAGCAAGATGGACGAGGCGTTGACCACATATCCCTTTTCCAACTGTGTTCTTAACTACGCCGTTGTTCTTCGCATTCTTATTTACCATAGCGACCGACTGCTCAACTTTTACATGGAAGAGTTTAGTGCTGAGAAGAGTGGTCAGTGCAAACGAAGGCGCGGCAGCTCGTTTGATGGGTATGAAGGATCTGGCGATATTCGGGGTGGCGAGTCTCCCCTAGACCTGCTGTCTAACATTGCTGCTGATCAACGGGAGTCAGCGAGTGATTTGAACGAAATACCGGTAGCATCTGCAACAATGGCAACAACCGCCCCACCAACTACAGCACCAGCAGTATCTACACCTAGACCTTCGACGTTACCTGTTTCGATGAATCCCCTGGTTACTCCAATTGCGCAAGTGCCTTTAGCCCCCTTAACTTCTGCCTCGATAGTTCCTCAGATAAGTTTGGCACCTTCACAGTCGCCTCCACGGTTTGTTGTTCCGACGCGTCCTCCACCCAATGCCGGATTTTCTGGCCCGTCCTTGACGGTACCCACACCAGTTCTTGCCGGCAGCAACTCCATTTCCGGCCTGTCGTCCCAACCATTTCCTCCACCCTCTCAGAGCCCGCACCACCACCAAAATCCCTTGCCTCCTCCTCCCCCCGCGCAGACCGAAGATTTATTCCCGGTTTGGCTGTTTACTGATGATTCCTGGAAGGATCTGGTGTCTGGGGCCGAGGCCCTTTCTGGGTTTGAGGCGCTTTGATTTCACCCAGCCCTAACCTCAACCACGTGACTATTGTGATTTTTTCGGCCTTTTGGCCGACTTTTTTTTTTTTTTTTTTTGAAATTTTTTTTTTATTTCTAAATATTTACAAAAGTTTCTATTCTTTAAAGATAAAAAAAAACACATTCCACCAAAAAATGCAAAAGGCCGATGACCGGAGCGGCGCCGTGCCAGCTACTGGGCCCGGAACCGGAACTGAAAAGACAAATGGGACGTTTGTGATTACAGCTTCATCGCCATTAATACCGACAAAAGTAACAGCAGCTCCTGCTCTAGCTGCTCCGGCTTCAGTGGCTTCGTCATCCGCTTCTCCACCAGCATACTCCGCTGCCGCCACATCCCCCGATACAATCACACGTCGAGCAAAGGCATGCGAGTACTGCCGGTCACTTAAGGTTCGATGTACGCCGGTTGACTCTTCTCGCCCGACAGATCCTTGTTTGCGGTGCGTCAAGGCCAGCCGCGAATGTATTTTCCATTTAGGTCCTCGCCGACGGGCACGCAAATCCGACAGGTAAGCAACGAAAAAAAAATTATGATAAAGAAAATTTGCTAACCCAGCAGAACTACCAAGACAACACAGTCGCTCGTTGCGGAGCTTGAGAAGAAAGTTGACCTGCTTTCTTCCGTGCTTTCGCAGAGCGTTTCTAGCGCACCTGCAAAATCAATTGCTATCTCGACTCTGACTGAAGAAGAACCTCTGGAACGGCCGGCGCCCACACCAACCCGCGCAGCAGCCACCAACCCAACTGTGTTGAACCTAGCGGTTCCTCTCCCGCAAACTTCTGATCTTGAAGATTTGCGCCGGACCCTTATTCAAAAGTGGCGCGTGCTGGTATCACACGACACGGCCCGTGCTCGCAATCTATCAATGTTGACACACCATATCACGCCGGCGTTTGACACTGATATTGTCGCACAGGGAATTCTTTCTGCGCGCGAAGCCGAATACATTCTTTGTCTCTATCAAAACACGTACCATGAAAAGATTCCCATTGTATCTTTGCCTCCAGCCGTCACCGTCGACATGCTGAGGCGAGACACTCCTATGCTTTTTTTGACCATCATGGCCATTGCTTCGGGCTCTGTGGAAAAGAATGACGAAGCCGCAACACCGTTCGAAACAGCGCTGAAAATTAACTGTCAATTCATTGATAGTCTAATGTTCGAAACAATTATTCTCGGGAAACGCTCGGTAGAGCTTCTCAAATGCCTTATGCTTGCCAATGTATGGTACAATTCTCCCGAGATCTTACCCTACCAAAAAGCACAGATTATAACCGAAATGTGTCTCACCATGGCGCGGGAAATGGGTCTCGGTGGTCGCGATACTACGGCCCAGCTGGTCGGAGTTGCTGAGTTAATGTCTAAGCCCGACGCGACTGCTTCCACCACCACTACGGCTACTACCAAACTGACCCTTTTACAATCCTCTTCGTATGAGTGTCGCAAGCTCTGGCTAACCGTTTATATTTCTTGTGTCA
Organism: Magnusiomyces ingens NRRL Y-17630; assembly: GCA_900497715.1. Classification (NCBI taxonomy): domain Eukaryota; kingdom Fungi; phylum Ascomycota; class Dipodascomycetes; order Dipodascales; family Dipodascaceae; genus Magnusiomyces; species Magnusiomyces ingens. The sequence continues at coordinate 344,278 of UIDE01000004.1, forward strand.
ATGTCACGGCTCTATTAAAACGCCATTCGGCGTCGCTTTGGAGTCGGTATACAGAAGAGTGCTGTGAAGTGCTTGCTCAGGACTCCAGGCCCATTGATGAGCGCCAGGTAGTTTTTGTTGCTCGGCTCAATCGCATTCTTGAGCAAATTGTTAAGTACATGTCTGGACCCACACCGCCCGATCTAAGCGACCCACGAACGCAGGCCCTCGTGAGACACTTTGAACACGTTCTTGAGACACAGTTTCCAACAGCGCGTGTGCGACAGTCAAAAACTTCTATAATCACAGTTAACTTAGTACGCTTGGTACTGCATGAGGCGGTGTTACACGGTCCATTTTCCGCAAAGGATGGCCGCGCACCCTTCAGTGAATACTCATTACGTGGACCTCAAAGTGAGCCTTTAGACCCGGACTCAGCAAGGTCTCTTGGAGCGGTTAAATATGCAGCAACGGAAATTCTTGTTGCGTTTTCAGAGTTCCCTGTGGATCAGCTTGGGTCCTCACCTATGCTGCTTTACTCGCGGGTTGTTCTTGCGGCTGCTGCGCTGCTCAAACTGCGCACACTTGCCGCCATTTCGCCGGCGGTGCGTACAGTCTGCTTGGTGGCCGACGAGGCGCTGGCGCCTTTACACGCTATTATAGCCAAACTTGATGCTGTTACGGAGCAATTCCCCTTTGCCAACGGCGCAGCAAACTATGCCATAGTGCTGCGGCTTCTTCTTTGCCATCACTACAGTCTCATACGCGAAGAACAAAAGAGCGCACATAGCGATTCCGAGAGCGAGTCTGAGAGTGATGCTGAGGTCGAGATCAATAACAAGAAACACGTTTTGTCTGTGCCTGCGTTTGTGCCAGCGAAACGAAGGCGTTATGTCAAAAAGCTCGAAAAAGCCGCAGAGAACTTAGTATCTGAGCTCGAGGTCATATATGAAGACAATGCATTACCCGTCTGGCTTCGGGATCCTCAGGAGTGGCGAGGGTTGATGGGGGGTGCAGAGATGCTTGCTGGGTTTGAGCTGTCTGGTTGATAGGCAGAGTGAAGGAGAGCACGTTTTTTTTTTTTTTTTGACCAGCCAAGACTTTTTTTTTTCCCCCCTCCCACCTCTCCTCCCCTTTTTTTTTTTTTCTGTCCCCCTATAGAAAATCATTTTCAGTCATTTAATTTATTTATCAAATTATCACAACATGCCATATACAACTCCAGATGAAATCCGGCGTCGCAAAACAGGCCAAAGACCCCATGAGAAGCCGGCGCTGGTGCGCGATGAGAACACCGTGGTGGATTACGAACACGACTTTGCATTTCTTCCTCTCATCAAGGCCTTTATCGGCCTTGTAATCCTGAACTTTGCCGTGTCGCTGCTTGTGACAGGAACACCGCTCTGGGGCAACTCCACAAAATGGACCAACCTAAGATACATTGACCACGTCTACAGATCGGCGTTTCGCCCGGTGCCCCAGTTCACTGATGCTGAGCTGGCTCTTTACGATGGCGAAGCCACCCACGCTGCAGCTGTGGCAAACAGCCCTTACAAAATTCTGATTGCGTTAAACGGAACCGTGTTTGATGTTTCAGGAAGCCCCGAAACATACGGCCCCGGTGGAGCATATCACGGGTTTGCAGGCCGCGATGCAGCCCGCGCCTTTGTTACCGGCTGCTTCTCCAACCCCGCAGAGTACACCCATGATATGCGTGGACTGGATCAGAAAGTGGCAGAGGAAACTGTTGCTGGCTGGACAAGATTTTTCGATAAAAACCACAAGTACTGGCGGGTGGGCACGGTTGTGCACGAGCCCATAGAGCTCGACGAGGATATAAATCCTCCTCCAGAGCCCTGTCTTAACGGGCGCGGTCAAAAACCCGGGTTTCGCGATGAATACATATTGCGCAAAAAGAAGAAGATGGTCATCAAAAACAACCTTTTTGAGTAATCAAACGTGAATGTAAAATAAAAAAAATCAAAATCTAGATGAAGTCTCGTGTCGCATTGACAAATCGCTGGCCGCAATGTCCTTCGGCTCGCAACAGCTCCAACATAACCAGGTTTTGGACGTGGATGATTCGCCATTGTGACTTGCTCAGTAACAAATGAACAGATATCGAAGGGGAACTGTTCTCTTCGCTGGTTTCGGTTCTTGCGCGTTTTCTTGAGGTGCCTTCAGGACCCACTGGATCTAAAGGCTTTCCGTTCAGTATAATGCTGGCATTGTCGGCACAAACGTAGTATCCTCCCCGCGGTGGTCGCGGAACTGTTACCTGCTCATTTAGCGGGGCGTTGACATCTGGTGTTAACGCCGGGGCTCCGTCTTCTTGTTTAATCGCGATATTGCCGTCGTCTGAGGGCGCGTTGGCAGCTGCTACTGCCGCTCCAACAAGTGTAGCCATTTGTCGCGCAGCCGAATCATAAAACACCACCTCCCATTGGCCCTGTGTTTTAAATAATCCCGCCAGCTCCTTGAACTCGGTATCGGTGCCCTTGACCTGGACAACAAGCTCGCGATCCTCGGTGTCAACATATGGTCTCCGGTAAAATATGGTGTGAATCTGTGGCAGTGGTGGTGCCTGGAGATCAACCGTTTGTTGTAACTTGGCAAGCAGCTCTGGTATATTATTAATAAGCTCGGTGCTGCTCCGCGGAATTAAGGCTCGCGCAACATTTCTAAATTTGGCGTTTTTCGGGCGCACGTCGGGCAGCCCAATCACAATCTCAGCTGTCTGGCGGATCCGGTTGGTGCGAATAGCATGCGCAATGAGACGTTGCTCGAGACCCAAAAACCGGTAGTACCTGCACTCGGCAAGAAGACGAGTCCGGTGATCGTCGTCTCGGATTTGTAACTGAGAGCCTTGGAGAACCACGAGTAAATCGCGAAATAAATCCCCCGAGCGGTGCGGCACCGTGGGCGGGGCCACTGGGGGCGGTCGCTTAAAAGTTTTTGATGGAGGGGATATCTCGCTCCCAAAGAATGTGGAAAACCCGAGCGAAAAAAAGTTGGGTGAGTCGCCAGGATTTGAAAAGATGTTGCGCGAAATGCGGAACCCTTGGGACCCGATCCGAACAAAGATTTCTGCGGTTGCTAGCTGTCGTGTTAATCGAGGGAGATGGAAGTAATTTGCATCTAAAAGCAGGTACACAAACTCTACATCGGACTCGGGAACAACGTAGTACCCTTGCAGATGAGAAACAATGAGCTCAAATATCCGTGGAGACCGGTCAATATACAGGGTTGGGGCAGCGTGAGCCGGAACATTTCGGTGCTTGAGAAAGTATGTTGTGAAGTATGAAGGAGCGTCGGATGATAGAGAGGCTCCAGAGAGCTTGAATAGGCGCTCTCCGACTTGGATCTGGAAAACCTGTTCGTGCGGAAGAATGTCGGGGATTCGAGGGTCAAACGAGCCAGTGGGCTTGTCGATAGTTCCTGTTCGTGCCGACGCAGGGACGGTACGATATGCATCCTCGAGGTCTTGTTCTGTAGGCGGGCCCAGAATGGAAGAGGATGAAGTAGATGCCATGGTATGTGCAGATTATGGTGGTGGTGAGAGGGGGAAAGTAAAAGAGGAAAAAAAATAAACAAACAAAAAATAAACCTTCCACTACCACCAACTACTCCAAAAACAACCTTGACCAAGACAAAAAAAAGGAGCCATGTACTACGATCTAGACGATATTGCCAAAGACCAGCAAAGTCTTCCGTGCAAGTTTAACGTGACTGTTCCTAACCTCGGGTATTTGGTTGGCGCTCCAGGGGCTGAAATGAAAAAGGACTCGACAGTAGATCTGCCTGTTTGGCTAGTTCGAATTCTGGCACAAACGCCAATCGCGCCTGACTCCACCACCCCGTTCGTCACGCCGCTGCCTACAAAAGAGTTTTCTGCACGGGTGCTGAATGCTCTCAAGTCGGACCCGTCAAGTGTAGACTTGCGGTTGCTGTCGCCCGTATTCTTCCGTCTTGCTGAGCAGTGGCTGGCGCTCATGGATGCCCCCGAGCTGGCCAGTGTTCTCATCGAGTCCTTTAAACTCCGCGCAGCAGAAATCTCCGATCTGGCGACGGCAAAAACCTCGCGCGACGCGTCCGAGTTTCTACAGAAACTAGATGCCACCGAGACCCGGTTATATCGGACTACCCACGAGGCAAATAAAGATTTAAAGACCTGGTTAGCATCGAACCAGCTTTGATGAATGCGGCATACAGAAAAAGATTTAGACGCCGTTATTTACTTCTGGTGCAAATCAGCTTTTTTCATCTACGCGTTGACTTCATCTCAAAATCCTGGTTCTTGACCACTACCGGTCAAATCAAAGTACTTGGTATGCACTTACCGGATCATGAATTAAAAAGGAGACATGAAGAAGCTATTCCATGTTAACCATAATATAGGTGGGATTGACTCTATGTGGAAGTAATTAGCACAACATTCTCTTTGAAATGGTCAGAAGTATAAAAAAGCGGATATAAAAACAACTCCGGTTTTTGGAAAGTATTTATGACATTCAAAACAGTTATATGCTTTTACAACATTTAAAAACTGGGAGTTCAAAATAAACGGTTATAATACTTAACGTAATGGGAATAAAAATCTTTGTACAGTTAGCATCAAGACCAAATGACAATCGACTAGGTAGAATATTCAAGTTGTTAATTTTAAAAGTAAAAAAAAATGATAATTTGCGTTAGCCCGGAATCGAACCAGGGGCTCGTCGATGGCAACGACGAATTTTACCACTAAACCACTAACGCTTAGTTGTTGTCAAATAAATCATTTGATTATATAAAAATAGATCTTACAAAAAATTTGAGATTTTATAGTAATAAATCAAATGATTGGAGTGGGACCGGTTAGTCAAGTTGGAAAAGACGTTCGCTATATGCGAGAGGCGTGGGTTCGAGCCCCACACCACCCACTCTTTAAATGGTTTGCGGGAGCTTACCATAGTCCGACATAAAGGGCCTAACGGCCGACCGTCCTGTCAGTCTAATTAGCTACGCAGGTGATTGCGGGCCGTATCTCTGACAGGGGGGAATAAGAAATAAAATCACGGTTTTCCGTGAAGCGTCTGTGAAGATAAGTGGAAATTGGGTCGGGAAGGTTTGGGATCGACATACTGATTCACCCCTGTTCCTCGTAGGCTGGCATCAGGGCCCATGCGCTCCGGGCTATCCGAGACGTCCAGACCGACACTTGTACTGAAAAGGTACTACATGACTGACACACATTAGTTAGAAATTAATAAGGATAGCGATAACGCTGATGTTATATACTTCTATAACCCTTGAATATAAACAACAATCAAATGATTGAGCCTTAAATTAGAATATAAAGTTTATCATATCACTTTAAATAAAATTATTTGGCCAATAAGTCTAAATATCAACTATTAAAAGACAAGTATTGAAGATAGATTTAAACATATATAGTTGGATAGTTTCTTTGGTTTATTCAATATCGATAAGTTCTTAAATATATTTTCTATTTAGCTTACTTTGCTTGGTTCTTTCTTGCAGCGATCCGACTTTCTTCACTCTTCACACGATAAACCAATTACATGAAAATCTAAACGTTAAGCCAGGAAGTCAGAAGGAAATGCCAAGTTCACGTGATCGCAAACATTCCCATGTTGTGGTTTTTCTTAGTTTTTTTTTATGCTCGATGTTCCACAAAGGCTACATCGATATCGCAACAGACATTTTTACTGACAAAGCACACCATATTCCGGCACAGAAATAGTTAAAAATTTACAAGAATAGCGATGAAGCTGGTGTTATAGCTCTCAAATAAAAACATAGGTGCAAATAAACACGTTTTTTTGGTTTTATATTTCTAATATTTGGTGTCTAAACGAATTTACTAAATTCATTGACCAAGCAGCATGATTCCAGCTTGCGGGTCTCTCTTACACTAATCTGATTAGCAACGATGGTTATCAGCGGAAAAAATTAAGAAATTTGGAGATGTTCATAAAGATAAGGAGAAAAGAGACAGGACGGTTCAGACCAATGAGCTAATAATTCTGGTCCATCACCTTTAGAAACTAGCTAAGCTTTAAACTAACTCACGTTCCTGTTAACCTACACTCGATAGTATACCCACATTGTATCAATTACTGTTTTTTCAGATTTGTCAAGTTACTTTCACCTTTTGCCAATTTGTCGTGAAGATATTAGGCGTTAAGCTCTGTTCTTGCGTAAATCCACTCATGACAAAACGATCTTCCATCTCTACCTTTCTTCCAGCTTCTTCAACATTCTCATCCACTTTTTTCTTTTTCACATTATAAATAAAATGTTATCTTGTAGTTTTCTTGAATCTGGCAAAACCTCTTAATACATTTACTGAAGAATCTGATCCCTTCCCAACTCATCCTGCCTCAGCCACTTTTTAAAAAACTTTTATTTTCTTCGTGCCACTATTTGGCTACCCTATTTTCTTCACCAATCAATTTAGGTACAATGTTTTTTAAAAAAGCTAATCGTTTCAACAAAAATGAAATTTAGGTAGATTTTACTAATCCAAACCACGCAAGACTTATTATTTACCCTCTTGACCTACCCGGAATCATAGTTCCAGATGATGGATTCCCAGTTTCAAATTTCATTGGCCATGATAGTTGATACAATAAGGATATTCTGCAGGGGAATTTAAGAAATAAACAAAAGTAGCAAAAGTGAATAAAAATATCCGGTAAAGTCTGTGGTCAAGTGAAGAATCCTCCATACGATTTGAAAACTGAAATCAGAGTTCGTGCACTATAATATGACCCAACCGTTGAAACCATTGATGAGCTCAAATTTACTACAGACTACGATTGAATTGATTAAAAAAGTTATTATAGATTTTGGAAATTAGAATTATAAATAATTTTAAACTTATGAATACCCATATCTTACAAATAATTAAAATGAGATTTTTTTTATGAATTATAATTAAATAGCAGGCAATGAAAGCCAACTCAACATGATTATAACAGGTTCTAAATCAGTTGGAATTAGGTGAGACAAAAGAATCAGTTTAAGTGAGAAGGGTATACTTAGATCCCACGAGATGTTTATTGTGATTCCCATAAATCAAAATCAAAAATTAAACAAAACCATTAAAAAAATACACAGAACATACTAATACTCAACATTGCAAAACTGTGAAACCGGACCCGGGTATTATCCAATTGATGGTGGTACATCAACCATATGAACCCTACGAATATCGGTGGCAAATATAACCATGTATGCGAAAATAATACAATCCAGGTGTAACAACAAATTTTTTGTGACGATTCTTTTGCTGGTTATTTTCGGTTTAATTTTTATAAAAAAAAAATAGATATAAAGAGGGATTTTCCCAACTTTTTTTTTTTTTTTACCATCTTATACTTTTTTTAAAAGAGTAAATTTCTCACTTTAAAGATTTCAACAAGTAAACAAATACTACGATATATCAATAACTATTAACACTCTTTCAGCATCAACAACGACTACACTTTCAGACTTCAACAAATCAATTGTAAGTATTAATCGACATGGTCCTTCAACATGTCATAACAATAAGCTAACACGCTTCCAAAAAAAACCTTCAACACATATACCAACCACATTAGCAAAAGAGTTGCGACATAAAAGTAATCAGAGGAGTCCGCACCTTGGACTGTAACTTGAGTCTCGCTGTGGGTTGTTGCGTTGTTGCATCCCGAGGAGTCCCCACCTTGGGTTGCAACTTGGGTCTGGCTGAGGGTTGATGAGTTGTTGCATACCAAGGAGTCCCCAACTTGGTATGTAACTTTGGAGTGTCTGTAACTTTTGTGAGTTTGTTGTCGCTTTAATATCTGTTGACCATTACCCGCCATTAGAATTTTATCATGAGTATTTTTTTAGTTTATAAAACACCAAAACCTTATGAATTCCGTTGTGAAACTTAGCTCTTGTGACAATTTTGCTTCTTTTTTATTTTTCAAAAATTTATTATTTTTTGAAAGCTTTAGAAGTTATCTCGCTAATTTTTTTTATTTCTTGAAACCTACGGATTTGTCAGTATTATTTCGATAACTCCGATTGCCCTCAACTCTTACTAATGTTTTTAGTGAATTTCTTCCCTTTTTTTCTTTGCATTTTAATTTTTTTATTACTCATTGTTTGAATATTGTACCATATTTATTTGAAATTTTTTTTAATTTTTTTTTATGCCTTGGTATATTATACCGTTGATATGTAACGTTTTTATACTTTTATTTACCTCGATGGAAATAGAAAAAAAAAATAAATGACAATTTGGATTTTATTTTAGTTCTACCACATCTATACTCCCTTAACATTTGATATTTAAATTTGACGGGGTATACTTATTGCGAATTATTCAAATAATGTTAGCCTGTTCATCTGTGAAATAACTGCTAAATACATTAAATCCATTTTAAATCATAAATAACTATTAAACAAATGCAACATAAAACCAATCAAGCCCTTAGGATAGTTTTAATTCAGCTTGTTAAAAAATAATATTGTTTTTTAGAGAATTATTTTAACGTTAATGTTAAGTGTCCACTAATAACTGTAGAGCAAAGTTTCATGGGTGTAGTTAATATGGCTGTATTTGCCGAGTATACTTTCAAGTACAAGTGTAGCGGTAATGACATTTGATTTTGGAATTCTGCATAGATTTAAACTAATTTATCAAGTTACAGCCTATTGTAAAAAGATCAAAGCTATGGTGAATATTTTAAGATGCTGTAACAATATTTTTCTCTAAGCACAATGTTTTGTGGGGATAGAACGACTCACAAAAATAAGAGGACTCAACAAAATTGTTAGGCAGCTACTTTTATTATACATCATTTTTTTAAGTAAATACATTCATTCAATGCAAAATTCTTCAAAAACTCCTATTATTTATTTTGGAATCGTTGCTTTAAGTATTTCCAAGGTTATCTCAAAAAAACGAAAATTGGAGGTTTTTGATTTCCAAAATTTTTGTCAAATTCGCGTGTTTCTCACACAACTGCTTGATTCCGTAAGGGCTAGGGTTCCACAACTGCCAACTTTGAGAATATTTTAAAATCTTGATTTATTTAACACCCAATAATTTCTTATTGAAACCATTTATATACTTTACATCTAGACGATACACACTACATGGAAAGATACAATTGATGACGATCGGATCATCGGACAGTAGAGTTGCGGCCTGAAATATACAGCTCATGGGTATCTTTCAGCACGGTACTTTACAGGTTCCGAATATAAAACTGCTTATAACAACGTTGAAAACAAAAATTGAGAACTTCCGAATTGACAGAATGATAAAAAATATATTGATATATTATGCCAAATATTATATGTTAAAAAAAGCATTTATTTATATTAAAACCCTAACCCTTGCGTAATGTTTATTTTGTGTAGAGGTTTTTTTTTTGAAAAATTGAAAAAATCTTTTTTTTCCAAAATAAGCTTTAAGTGGTATCAATCGATTCAGATTTGAAATCTGTGTATGATGGTAAATTAAAAATATCTAGAAACTCTTATTACATGAGATATTCAATGTTAAAATTGGATCCTAGGTATAATCATGCTGAGATATTCAGACAGGGTAAATTTAAGACTAGTTTAAAATGATTATTAAGTATTATTAATGATTTGGTAATGATGAGTAATAATAAATAATTAAAAAGTACTGGTGTTTTGTCTGTTTGTTTTTGGGTGCAAGATTGACGGAACTCAGAGCAACAATTGCTGAAAGAAAAGTCATATATTTCTTCTAGTAAGTTTGAAAATTACTCTAATGGTATTATTATAAAAAAAAATCAACGATATGAAAATATTAAATTTCATATTTAAGGGAATCCAGAGAATTTTTGGTTGTATTGAAACGAAATAAACTTATGACATGAAAAAGTAAAAATAGTTAGGCAAATATTTGAAATCCAAACACAAAAGTACTAATTTTAAAGGATTTTTCAGGTAAATTACATGACATTGTTATCATAAACCATTACTAACCATTGACTAATCTTTAGAAATAATACCTAGAGCCGATTATAATTGAATAAACTGAAAAAACTTGATTTATTCAAATCCCATAATTTTATATTTGGATATTTTTCTCAGCTTTTAGCTGGTATCGTTAAAACATACTTAAAACCTATACTTTGGTCTCTTGATTTACGTTTTATTGTAAACTTGCGTACCAAAAACTTTTGAAATTTTGGTTTAACGCTTAGATATATTTAGAAAAAGTAGTTTTCAAAACTGATTGTATTAAATGTGACACATAAATGATTGATATATCCTAAAAGATATAACTAAATCCGACCTGCAGTGTATAAATATAGATGAATCAATGAAAGCAAAAGACTCATGGCTTGGGAATCAACCAGACTTCTGGATCAAACTGTACATACATAATTTTAAAGTAGTCTTTTTTTTTTAATGCTTCCATGCTGCAGGGTTGATCTACTAACAAAGGTCTCATTTCCCTCATTTCACTAAAGTTTATCTGATCAAAAGTATAAAGATTAAATCAAGGTAAAAATTTCATCAATATGAAATTTGACAATTTAACAGGCCAGATAAAAGATTAAAGTTCTTAGGTCTAATGATCAACTTGTTCGTGTACAATGGAAGTCAAATCACAATAAAACACTTTTTACCTATCTTTTAAGAAAAGTATGAAATCTAAAAGCTTTTAATATGTTGTTACTATTTAATTAGCTCTGGAATAAAGACAAATATTAAACAACAAAATTGCAGAATAAAAAAAACTAAAGTCGTATTAGATTAATTATGATAATCATCAGGTGCTGAAAACATTTGGATATTAATAGCATTATATAAAACATATTTTACTAGACAAAAGGGTATTTGTCTTTGCAACACTTGGGATGTTTTTTTTAAATAAATCATCACACACTCAATGAAGTGAAAGAATACCTTAAACTCAATTTGCGGCCGCCGTATGAAAATAAAAAAAAATATTAAAAAAAATCTCACTCAATGTATATTACAAAAGGTCCTAATTCAAATGAAAAATTAGATCTATGGTTGAAATGACTACTGTCTTTAGAAGTGAATCGATACAAGGTACATGATGTTCTGATTTGCACAGAACATTAGTTGCCTAAATAAATTGCTAGGTTGCACAGTGTATTTTGAATGAGATCGATAAAAAATTTTGGTACAGTTTATTTTCCAATAAAGATAGACATTTGAGTAACCAACTGAAAGAACTTTTATTTACGTTTATATTTATATTTCTAGCTCTAACCTTTGATATTGTATCTCAGCGCCATCCTTCAAATTGCCTAATTAGGAAAAAAGAAGCATAAATATCATGCCTCATAAGCTCTACTATTTTTAAAAATAAGTTTTTACTATTACATAATGTATATTGATTATCAATAACTTAACCAAAAATATCCCCAAGTTGGTTTTTGGATGGCCTTTGGTGAAAAAAACTTCATTTTTTCAAATTGCATGATTTTGACTTTAAAACTCATGATATTTTCTCAGCTTTCAATTGGTATATTTCAAACCTACTTTGGACCACGAAACCCTGAAATACCAAAATAAGGTACATTCTATATATGCATCTGTATTAGCTTTTTAAGTTGTGGTCAAAGGCTATTGTCGAGGGTGAAAATGAAATTTCCATGTTGTCTTAATGATATGATTTCAAGTCTAAAAAAGCTGCTCACGCTAAACTATTTTTTAAGTTTTATTTATCTTCCAATCTGGCTAGCAAAAATAGATAAGTGGCAGTGAAAAGATAAAACTACTGCTTTTAAAGTCAAATATACATTTGAAATGGATCATTTAAGCTAAATGTAAAATTGAACATCATTTAATAATAACTGCATGTGGTTTGACTTTTAATGTCATAAAAACTGTTCTATTTCTCACATTATATTTACCTGAAATTAAGCACAAGCACTAGAACTTGACTAAAACTAAGCGAAAAGTGTCATCGATTCCCTTGCCGACAGCTGTGCGGGCAGGACCCGGTGTTCATGAAGATGGGTATATTAAGGATATAGGTTATACAAGGACACGGAAAATCGGATTAATATATCGTTTTGGTATTTGAAGAGGGTGATGGAAATATATCAGGACTGGGTAAATTTCAGACAATAAGTCTTTATGACTAAGTATTACTAAAAAGGACTATTGCCAAAAACATTCTAATCAAAAGCCTAACCCTTGAGGAATAATGAAGATACGGAGTGTTGTTAGTGACTTTACAATTGAAAGCCTAACCCTTGAGGAATAATGAAGATACGGAGTATTTTTAATAACTTTACAGTTAAAAGCCTAACCCTTGCGGAATATTGAAGATATGAAGTCTTGTTAGTGACTTTTGAATTAAAAGCCTAACCCTTGCGGAATAATGAAGATACGGAGTGTTGTTAGTGACTTTAAAATTGAAAGCCTAACCCTTGAGGAATATTGAAGATATGGAGTATTTTTAATGACTTTACAATTGAAAGCCTAACCCTTGCGGAATAATGAAGATACGGAGTGTTGTTAATGACTTTTGTCTTGAAAGCCTAACCCTTGCGGAATGATAGATATGGATGACTGTCAAACCCTTTGGGTTCATTATTACTCTAGGCTTTTTATTTAGTAATTATTTCGGGTATCGTCCAATTATTAAAGTTAAATTAAAAGAGTGTCACATGAAAGTCACGTTTTTTATTTATCATAGTGGAACAAAACGTGATTTTCAACGTGAGGTTAAAAACGTGATTTTTCACAGGATTGTCACATTTATTCGTGACTAAAACGTGACTGCAACTCAACTGATCACTCAATTCAAAACTACCATACTCATCTTCCTATTCATCAAATCCTCCTTCCAAAAGTACCATGTCGAGCTCTCAAGTGTGGCAAAAATTACACAGTGTCTATAGTGGCCATCATTAAAATATGAGCTTTAAATTTGAATCTCTCACAATTCAAAAATATTTAAAATACAACTGCATGAGCACAAACCCTCACTCACCCATCTTAATATTTCTTTTACTGATGGTATGAAGTAATGTACTCAATATCAAACATTTTGAAAAGAAGTTGGACTTATTGAAATTATATTGTAATAAAATATTTGCCTTATATTAAAAATTATTTTTTGAATAACATCTCACTTAAACAAAGCACAGGAATTCGAAATCATGGTTATCAGTTCTTAAGAAGTAAATTTCAATCAAAGAAATATAAACATTACCATTTACTCTTAATGCCCAAAACAACTGATAGATAAAATTTTTTTAAGAAGGTACTTGCAAAAATTGAGAAAACAGAGAGAGACATTTTCAAACAGTATCAGCATCAATATTGGAATAAATATCCTCCTATAGTAAAAGAAACAGGATGATTAGCAGGGGATAGAGTTATTAAAATATTTAACAATACAAAATTATGTTAATAAAAAAACCCTCTTAATATGCATTTATTTTTTTTTTTCCTTTTTAAAAAAGCGCTACATACCAAATGTTATGACAAGCCTCACTATAACAAACTAATTCGATTAAATGAGCTGCCTGGAAAGTTAAAATCAAACAAAATCATTAATCTTGCTCTAGCTCCTAAAAGATTTTTCCTAAACAAAATAAATTAATTAGATTCAAGAGATTGTCAAGATTCTTATGTGCTTAAGGGAATAATTATATTAGTTGGTCAGCTATTATACTTGAATAGAAATATAAGCGATATAGGGCCAAAGTCGATTCAGAATAAAAGGTAAAGAGCTGAAACAAAAACAAAAACAAAAAATTTTCGTGAAATATAAAAAGAAAAATAAACCAAACATGGAACAAGAGGTCATGATTAAATAACTAGTTTTTTTGAAAATATATAAATTAAAAAAATATACCATAAGTCAGGATCTAGAAAGAAATCAAATTATCTATATAAATCACATGGTAAATTTTTTTTCGCAGAATATAATATAAAAAATAGTATATTGGTTTAGCGAATTGTTGAAAAAATGCGTAGATTTAATACTTTATAAAATAAAAACATTTATTTATGTTATTTTTTATATTTTTAACCCAAACTTGTTGTACAGTTTCTCAACAATAGCATTTAAATTTCCTAATTAGGAAAAAAGAAATAAAAATATCATATTTTGTAAGCAGTAACAAATTTAAAAATAAACTCTTACTAATACATAATAAATAATGATTATTGCTGAATGAACCAAAGACGATCCCAAGTTGGTTTTTGGATGGCATTTAGTGAAAAAAAACTTCATTTTTTCAAATTGCATGATTTTTACCTTAAAATTCATGAAATCTTCTTAGCTTTCGATTGGTATATTTTAAATTTATCTTGGACCACTAAAATCTGAACTACCAAGAAATAGTATATTCTTTAATATGTTTGTAATCGGGCCATTTGATTTTGGTCATAGGTTACTATTGTTTGTGCAAGACAATCTGTAAAATTATTTTGATAATATTATTTCTAGTCTAAAAACAATTACTCACTGTACTTCTCTTTAAATGCTTCATTTATCTTTCGATTTGCTCCTTTTAAAAATAAATAAGTGGCAGTAAAAGGTAGAACTTCCGCCGCAAAAGTCGACTATACCTTTGAAATAGATTGTTTATGCTAAAGGTGAGATTGAGCTCCATTTAATAACATCTGCATGTTACTAAACCCTCAGTGTCTTAAGAAATCTTTTATTTTTTAAATTCGATTCATTTAAACTCAAGCAAAAGCAATAGAATTTGACTAAGCTAAAAGTGTCATTTATTTACCAGCTTACAGCGGCGCTAGCTTGACAAAGTGTTTATGGAAATGGGTATATTAAGGATAGAGGGTATACAGTGGCAATTAAAATTGCTTTAATCTTTGCTCCTGGGTTTCCAAGACAATATTCAACTCTTAAAACTTTTAACTTGATGTAAATAATCGATTAGCTTAAAACTAAATTCCTTTTATCAACAGCCCCCTAGCAGCTTCTAACTAATCCTGGATCGGATTCGATATATGATAAACATTGACCAGACCAGAAACCATAAGAATATTTTGCGCTTTAAAAAATAGTTTAGTAACGAAACACGTTGGTCGTGAATCTTTTTCTATTATTTTTAAAAAAAACATTACAGAGTCAAAGTAGTAGTAAGATATTATCGTAAGACACATATCGTAAAAAATAGCATTTTGGGCTAATAAAAAAAATCAGGGGAGATATCACCCCTGCTTTTTGATAAGTATCGAAAACTCAAAACAAAAAATTGAAGTCCTGGTTTAAGTAAATACTCCTCTTAAAAAACTAAAAACACGTATCTTGTAGAGATATCTTTATTCCAACTTTCAAATTTCCCTAATTAGGAAAAAACAAATAAAACAATCACACCCCGTATGCCCTAATATATTTAAAAATAAACATTTGCTATTACCTAATAAATTTTGATTACCACTAGCTCAATCTAAAATGACCCCAAGTTGATTTTTGGATGGCATTTAGTGAAAAAAACTTCATTTTTTCAAATTCCACAATTTTTAACTTAAAATTCTTGAAATTTTCTTAGCTTTCGATTGGTATATTTTATACATACGTTGGACTACAAAATCATGGATTTTCAAAGTAGGGTTTACTTAATATATGCTTGTAAAAATACTTTTTAATTTTTCGTCATATGTTATTAAAGCCTGTAAAATAATATCGCAACACCGTTCTAATGATGAGATGATATGATGCTTTAAAAAAAAACAAGTAATTGGTTCTGGCCAAACTTTTTAATAAAAAGTATATTATTGTTCATTCTGGTTTAGTATTTAAAAGAAAAAGTGCTAAAAGGTGATGATGACGTGTATATAAAATTCACGAAACCACGGAAACAGACAGTTTTAGCTGAATGAAAAATTTGGCTTATTTCAATATAACCACCATGTTGATGGATCATTTCTTTTATCACAATTTTATCGTTTTCAACCTAAAACCAAAGTATATCTAAACAAGAAATATATAATTACGGAAAATTAAATTTTTATCAATTCCATAATTAATGTGTTTGGGTGCATGCGTGTTAAAATCCAGGGGTATTCAATGGGGCAGTAAATTGCATTATTATTCTTCTTCTTCTTCTTCTCATTTGATCCAGGTATTTTAAGACGATATTATAGTCAAATTGATTGTAACATGTGGATATTAATCAATAATCTGTGAAACAAAAAAAAAAACATCATAAACAACACTATTCAGCTGTTCAATTAATTTTGGATTATAATTAATCTATATTGGTAATAAGCAGGTGCTGAAAACTAAGAATATTTAACTCACAAATATATATCTTTGACTAAAGAAAGCATTTTATGTCGATTTGAATATTATTTTCTGGTTCGTTTTGTCTCAAAACATCACTGTGTTAATATGGTGACATACCACCCTAAAACAAATTTATTCTTGAGAAAAGGTTTTTGAGGCAATAAAATCATGAAAAAAAAAATTTTTTATACAGAATTTCTGAAGTTGACCACGAATAAAAAGAAATAATGAATGCCATGGTTTAAAAGCAAAATAAAATACAACAAAGGACTTGAAATGGATAACTTGATGCCAGCTTTTCAATTTTCCTATTTAGGAAAAATAAAAAATAAAAAAATCATGCTCCCTAAGCTGAAAACGTGATTGAAAACGTGGTAATCACATCATAGAGTAACCAAAACGTGACTGAAGCTGAATTGACCTCCAAACTCAAAATCACTATACATAACTGTCAATAATAATCAGATCTTCATACAGGAACACCTTGACGAGCTCTCAAGTGTGGAAAAAATCACAAAATGTCTGTGGTGATTTGGCCTTGGCACATTTCCCGTAATCATTGAAATGTGTAATTTAAATTGGAGCCCTCTGAATAAAAAATCCTGACACTTTAATTGTCTAATTAGGTTACTCGGTTACACATTGTAATTTGAATAAGATAAATCAACAATTCTGGTTGAGCATAATTAAAAATAAAAGGGGATATTTGAATTATAACCCAAAAAAATTTTTTTATTTATTTTTATATTCTTAACTCTAACCTTTTTTATTGTATCTCAATATCATCCTTTAAATTTCTTAATTAGGAAAAAAGAAATTATAATATTAAGCCGCCAAAGCTCGACTATATTTAAAAATAAGTTTTCCCTGTTACCTAATTGTTTTTAATTATCAGCAGCTCAACTCAAAATGTCCCCAAGTTGGTTTTTGAGAAGGCATTTGATGAAAAAAAACTTCATTTTTTTTAAATTGGATGATTTTTACTTTAAAATTCATAAGATTTTCTTAGCTTTCAATTGGTATATTTAAAACTCACTTTGGACCAGGAAAACCTTGAATACCAAGATAAAGTACATACCATATATGCATTTGAATGAGCTTTTTAGGTTTTTGTCAAAGGATATTGTCATTTGTGAAAGAGAAACTACAACGTTGTCCTGATATGATTTCAAATCTAAAAAGAGCTGCTCACGCTAAAATATTTTTAAAAGCTTTATTTATCTTCCAATCTGGCGAGTAAAAATAAATAAGTGGCAGTGAAGAGATAGAGCTATTGCACTCAAAGTGAAATATACATCTAAAATGGATCATTTAAGCTAAATGTAAAATTGAGCTCCCTTTAATAATAAATGGATGCTGTTTGACCTTTAGTGTCATAAAAACTGTTCCATTTCCCACATTCTATTTACATGAACTTAAGCACATGAAATGAAATTTGACTAAGCTGAAAGTGTCATCGATTCCTTTGCCGACAGCTGTGCGGGCAGGATAAAGTGTTCAAGAAGATGGGTATATTAATGTTAGAGTGTATACAATGGAGAGAAAAATCGCATTAATCTTTGCTCCTGGTATTTTAAATGGATATTGTAATATTAAACCCTGTAACTGGTTGCAAAAAATTATTAGCTTAAAATCAAATTTCTTTATTAACAGCTCCCTTGCAGTTTTTAATTAATCCTGGATAGTATTCGATATATGATAGTTACTGACCTGGGGAGAAACCATAAGAATATTTTGTACACAAAAAAAATTATTTTCGTAAGAAAAAGCATTAGTCATGAATTTTTTTTTTATTTTCTTTTTAAAAAACGTTACAAAGTCTAAGTGGTGACTTAATCACCGTGAGACAAACTTATCGTAAAAAGAGTTTTTTAGACATAAAAATCAATGAAGAATCACAGGTGCTTCCACCTGGGGTTTTTTTTAATAAGTATCAAAAACTAAATGAAAAAACTTATGCCAAGGTATAAATAAGTAATCTCCGTAAAAAAAGCTAAAAATTTTTGGGATTTGCGTAGGATTGTGGTGACTAATTGAATGACTTGGTTAGCTACTATACTTGAATAAGAGCAATAAGCAGTATAGGGTTACACCAAATTATCAATAAATGGTAAGAAATGAAACAGAGTATAAATTTCCATATAATTAATGTTTATTTCTTAAACCCTAACTTTAAATTTTGTATCTCAACATCTTATGGATATCTTTGCTAACTTCACAATTTTCCTAATTAGGAAAAAACAAATAAAACAATAATTCCCGGTAAGCACTAATACTTAAAAGTAAGCAAATACCATTACATAATAGATATTGATTATTTGTGCCTTAACCCAAAATGACCCCAAGTTGGTTTTTTAATGGCATTTGGTGAAAAAAACTTCATTTTTTTAAATTCCATGATTTTGACTTTAAAATTCATGAAATTTGCGCAGCTTTCGATTGGTATATTTTAAACGTATTTTGGTCAACAAAAACTTGGACTACCATAGTAGAATATATTCTATATATACTGGTGAGCGAGTCTTTCAGTTTTGGTCATAGGTTATTGTCGTTTGTAAAAGATAAATTGCAGCATTGCACCAATGATAAGATTTCAAGTCTAAAAAAAGCTGCTCAAGGTAACATCTCTTTTGAAAGCTTCATTTTTCTTTAAATCTGGTTTGCAAAAGTGTATAAATGGCAGTAAAAAGATAGAACTACGGTCTTCAAAGTCAACTATACTTTTGAAATAGACCGTTTATGCTAAATGTAAAATTAGGCTCCCTTTAATAATACCTGCAAGTTGCTGGACCCTTTGGGTCATAAAAACTCTTTCATTTTTCATATCGCATTTACTTAAACCTAAACAAAAGAAATAGAACTAGACCAATTTAACAGTGTCATTGAATTCCCCACTGACAGCTGCGCAAGTCAGACAAAGTGTTCATGAAGGTGGGTATATTAAGGATAGGGGGTATACAATTGAAGTGAACATCGCGGTAATCTTTGTTCTGGTATTTTAAAAAAAAAGTTAAGTCTTTGAGCTTGTAACTTGATGTAAATAGTACATTAGCTTAAAACTAAAAATTTCTAATAGCCCCGTTGCAGTTTCTAATTAATCTTGGATGATATTCGATATATGGGGGTCATTGACCGGTGGAGAAACCATAAAAATATTCTGCAGACTATAAAGATATTTTTGTAAGACTTTAATCGTGAATTTTTTTTATTTTCTTTACGAAAAAACGTTACAGAGTCAAAGTGGTGACATATCACCCTAAGACAAACTTATCGTAAAAAGGCTAATGAGACAGATAAAATCAAAGAAAAATCATGGGTAATACCATCTGCGCTTTTTTGATAAGTATCAAAAACTAAAAGAAAAAATTGAGTCGAGGTTTAAATAAGTAATCCCTCTAAAAAAACTAAAAATAGGTATGTTATCTGGATATTTTTATGCTAACTTTCAATTTTTTCCTAATTAGGAAAAAATCATTAAATCTATCATGCTCCCTAAGCCCTAATATTCAAAAATAAATACTTGCTATTACATAATTGTTTTGATTATCAGCAGCTCCATCCAAAATGACCCCAAGTTGTTTTTTAGATGGCATTTGGTGAAAAAAAACTTCATTTTTTCAAATTCCATGATTTTAACCTTAAAATTCATGAAATTTTCTCAGCTCTCAATTGGTATATTTCAATCTTATTTTGGAGCACAGAAACCTAGCCTACCATAACTGAGTTTATTTCATAAGTGGTTCGAAATATATCCTATTTCTAAGATCTATTATAAATAACTGCCAAAAGACCATATTCACAAAATCATCTTAAACACATGGTTTATCTCACTAGTACTATATTCTAAACTATAGTCTAACTAGAAATAGTACTGAGTCTATGCATTTGAGCTTTTGAGAATAATGGGTATAACTAAAAAAAAATTAGTATACTGTAACAGCACTAGAGTCTTTATATTTCCTAAGAACCTTCTAAACATCCAAGATTTAATAAAGTACCTTATTAAAATCAATTTGATGATATCCTCCTGGCATCTCTTTTAGGTGTAGCTTGTTTTATTTGGTATTTAGGGAGGTAATGACCGAAATCACATCAGCTTCCAAGCCGGTATCAATATATTGCCTCAATGAATTATGTGGCTGGCGTCATTTCAATTAGACTGTTTTTAAAGTAAGAGGTTTCTAATGTATTAATGTTTATGTTTCCCCAAAAACAGGAATATTGGGTAACTACCCAAGCTGGAGGCAGAGGTTTGAATATCATAATCGTATTAAAACTGCACGTTTACAAATAAGAAATAGCCTCCACGTTTTTATTAGACATACCGGCCACAAAATATATTAGGTGATTGAGCTCGCCGATGGGTATAAAATACTGTTTCTGATTCTGAAAAAATCCTTAATTCACTTGTCAAAGAAAAAAGTGCAATATTAATGGCTGTAGACCTAGACACCGGTAAAAACAAAAATGGGAAGTGCTGTAACAGAGGAAATGTAGCGAGTTCATAGTAGAATCAAACTTATGAATAGTAAAATCTTTACTGTTTAAAAACCTTTGTGTAAAAGACATTCTAAAGTGCAATCTTATGACAATAATGTCACCAGGATTCGCTTCAATTTAAAAGGAAATATACCAAAAGTAGCGCTAGAAATATCACTTGCAAGAAAATAGACGGGTCTTTTTTAAAAAGGGGAAAAGGCAGGTAAAAGTGTATAGACAACAGCGTTGTCGTGCACAAGGGAATTGTGATGAAAAATTTATTTGACCGTGGTTTATGTGAGGGTAACGACCATAAAACAAAAGAAAGCGGATGTTAGGTTAAAGACGTGTTTTGGAAAGAAATCAGTCAATTGTATGAGCAGAATTTACTTGTTTAAATGATAGAAAGTGTGGAGATAGTATTAAAAAGAGAATGGATGGTGATAGTGAATGGTTAAAAGATTTAACGAAGAGCTAAAACAAATATTAATGTAAAAACCTTTTTGTTAATATATCTAGAAAAAACTGGAGTGTACTTCATCACAATGCACCAAACGGTATTTCTTAGAGAGCAATTGCTTATCAAGTTAAAGGTATATAATATTACATCTATTCACATCTAAAACACGGAAAATTGATCAGTTATATATATTTAAAACGGCACGATCGATATTAAAAAAATAAAATATATATTTAAAAATGACTCACAATAGCTGAATTATTATGAAGTAAGATATTTAATTTTCGGAATGGAAAAAAAAAAAAAACAGAGCGGGTGTAATGAAATATTGCCAAGGAATAACTTCCAGATCAAAATGACTAATTTATTATTAATAACAATTAAATTACATAATTTAAATATTACTATAAGTCATAAGTCATAAGTAATATAACTTATGTTACATGTTACGAAAAATGTAATGAGCTAATCATCAATATGTGCAGTTCTAATCAAATTTTGTATGTATTAACATTAGAAATAATTTTGTACATATACGCCAGTTCAATGAAAGAAAAGCCCTTTAACTCAAATAAAACTAATATGTTTAAGTCAATCTTAGAATTTATATATTTTAGCGTGGTCCTAAAATATAGTTATTGTTTTGATGACGAGTTTATAAAGATCTTGGTATCTACGAGTTATCCCTATCTAAAAAAAAACTGATGCTGATTCTGATTTTATTCACTTTTTATTAAAATTTATTAGTAATTCGTTGAAATATGAAAAAACAATGTAATTGAGATAGAGCATCCTAAAATGTGACAAAATTGTTTTCGACGATAAATATAGTTGTTTTAAATGTGATGTATTTTTTACTTATATGCATGTGTCATTGTTGGTAATTCGTCGTCATATCGTTCAAACTTAGCTCTGTCAGTGTTAAAAATTACTCCTGCTAAATACTTTTCAAGGCGAACGCATTGGCCCTCTTTGTTCATATACTCCATTACCAATGAAGAATCATAATAATAACAACGATCTATACCATCATTAACAGAATAAAGTGGACTGAGAATATTCCCAATTGGAACAACTTTTATTTGAGATTCAAATACTGAGCTTGGATAATCACCGGAAGCTTTTTCAAAATAATGACCAACAGTAATGGTATTATCCATGGCATCGGATACCTTTAGATTTCTGAGTTTAACCTTCAAAGGTTTGATTGTATTTTCCTTAAACTGTCTCATGAGAATAAAGTGTTCAGGAAGATTATAAGTGCTCGCATCTTCAGCACTGATTATAATAAACGACTTCGCTTGCCCAAACTTAGATGGTAAAGAGCTGTCGCTAGGGTCATCAACATATCTTATAATCCAATTAGTTTCCGCAGAAGTACTGAGTGTCTTTATCCATATTTGATAATATGCTTCTAGTGATTCCATTCCCATATTAAATCCAGGGATATTAGCTGCTGCATTTTTAAATTCAGTATCTAACGGATGCATTGTCTTGTTTTTGGTATATATTTGTTCATATACCTCAAAACTATAGTGATTCCAGACATATTTATGTCCCACGCTTGCGATTGATTCTAGGAAGGAGTTGCAAATAGACTCCTGATTATAATCCTTGTAAGGATATATCTCCTTACAAAGAAAAGAGCTATTCTCTCGAGATGAAAAGTCAATATTGCCGTAATATTTCCAAATTCTTGGAAGATGAATAAAGTTGTGAATGTATAACGTTAATTCTGGCAAAAGTTCAGGGTCACTCCCAAGAATTTCTTTCTCAAAAGAATTTAAAAAAACCGGAATTCTTTCTTCCATGTCATTAATTAACCCTCGTGGAAACTTCTCCAAAAACGCAATTTTATATAGGAGAGCTTGTTCTGCTAAAAAATGTTTGTTTGGGATGGGAATGTTAGAAAAATGGAAGATGAAAAATAGGACTAACAAAATAATGAGAGCCTTTATAGTCAAGTATTAATATTGGGTCAGCGATATAAAGACCTTCTGAAGTTCTCTCAATATGTTTGGGCATTTTTTTTTAATTTTGGTCATATCAAAAGGGCCGCTACCATTCCATTGTGCTGACGGCATTTCGTTGAGATTTTGGAGCATGTTCATTAATCTGCTCTTGTTCGAGTCGTTGAGAATAAATTTTTTTTCAAGTAAGTAGGGCCATTGCCTAGCAGGAAGTATAATAGCTGGTTAACGTTAAACTTTCGACATGTTGCGATCTTGAGGGGTGCGGGATTCTCCACACAGCAAGACTCGGACATTAAAAGTTTAAATGGCCTCTGTATCCCCTCTTTCCATGCCATAACCATTTCAAGTTCATCTTTATCTTTATCTTTATCTTTATCTTCATATTCAGATGTAAAATTTCTAATATCTTTAATGTCTGCAATGATTGAAATGATTTCTTGGCTATCTCTAGGGATAACATTATTGTCTTGGTCATTACAATTAAGATAAAGAGGAAGAGAAATCCCTGATAGATTTTTTTTACCATCTAAATTAGTTATAATTTGACAGCTAAAACACTGGTGACAAGTTCCAGGAAGACCGACCCCAATAATCCGTATTGTAGACTTATCAAAGCCAAAGGCAACGGGATGGTGGCGCACGGTGATATTGTGTTTTGTTAGCGAATTGTAAACTGTATAACCATTAATACTCGATTCTGTAAAATCTTCAATTAAGGGGGATAATAAACTGTTCCAATCCATTGTTAGTTTGTCTGTAAATGGTGCGACCATGAAAATATGAATGTTTTTTCTTTTCGTAGCGTTCCTCTGGGGGGAGATTTAAGCAAACACCGCTAACAAAGAGATAGAGGCTTTTTGAATGGGGTAAAAATTGGATCTCAACATTAACCATGATGGCAAGCTCGTCTTCGCTTTTAAAATATTTTCGATCAATGTGTCTGGAAGTATTTCTCATCCAATCTTTAGCCTTGATTCCTATGTTAGTGTTTTTCAATTGGCGGAAATAGTCGCCGTCAAAAAAATCCCCAACCATGGTACTGTCTCTTTTCTTGTTAACCTTGGAGTTAAATGTTTTTACAAGGCTTGGCCTTGAATACCATTCTCTGACTTTTTCGCGAATGGAATAATAAGTGACAAGGCTGTCTCTGGTAGTTTTAGCCCCACAGTGTGGACATCTTAAGGGTGGGTCACTAGGATAAGCGCAGCATAGTTTTGGGCATATATAAACATATTCATAATGTGTAGACCAATCGCCTCTTCGTAAAAATTCCGGAGTCTTTTTGTCAGAAGGCAAATTGGGGAATATATCTGACATGTTTTCCTTTATAGGACCAGGCGCGCTGAGCACTTCCTCAAGATTTTTGTTTTTAAATGCAAGGTTCCAGTCAAAAACATCATCATCGCCACTGACTGTGTGACTTGTTTAAAAAAGAAGATTAACAAAATCCTTTGTTTTTGTTATTTTTTCACCATCTGATAACTTGCTGCGTCCCTGGGGAGTTTTGGCATTCAATTCTTGAGATAGTAAGTTTTTTTTCATGTTCACATAAGAAAGCCTGGCAATTGGAGATTCATGATAACGTTTAAATGACTTTTTATTATTTTTACGGGTTGAAGTTGTCTGGGACATGATATTAAAAAAAATGATGACGATGACGACGCGACTGGGAAATGTTAAATTTTTGGATCAAGGGTTAAAACGACATTGGAAATTTGATAGAGGTGGGGAGAAAACCTAAAATAGGTTTTGTTTTATTTGGGTTAGGGTTTTCTACTAGAACCTAGTTTGATTATATAAACATTCTTGTGGGTTAGAATAGCAACAGGGCTTATGTGGGATATCAAAATCTAGTCAAACCCAAAATTTCCAAGATGTTATTTAACGGACTGCCAAAATATGTTTGTTAAAAATATTAAAAAGAAAAAAATTGGTAGTGGTTAAAGAGCAATTAAATCCCATATAGGAGTATGGAAGTATTCCACACAAAAGGAGGGGACAAACTTTTTAATGATCTTTTTTTTTTTTGATTCCATTACTATATAAAAAATAAAACTATTTAAACAAACATAACAAGTTATTCTTTTACTTTAGATTTTAACGAGCAAAAACAGGGAAACCAATATCATTCTGGCCATAAGTGTCAATCAAATCTTCTTCACGTTCAGTCTTGATAAACCCATGAGAAGCCCAGGAAGGATTCTGCTCAACAAGAACGTTATCAAAAAACTTCTCAACCTCCTTAATTCCCTCTGTGTTTGTATCTGCAACGAGAGAGACGTATCCATCAGGTCTGACAACCAATATAGCGCCTGTTTCCGGGCTGACGCCATACTTCTCGTAAATCTTTCCATGGCCCTGGTGGTAGGAAGGCTCATCAGTGTAGATACTCCAGTAATCCATGCGGCCGTCCTGGTCTCTGTGTCTGAAGGCCTCAGGGTAGTCAAACCATTCGTAAGATCTTCTGTCAGAAGAGCTGACCAGAATAGGGTCGATGATAGAATAGAGTTGAGCAGAAGCGGGTGTGTACTTTTGGACAAACGAATCCTTAGAGAGAAGGTAGTTGCTAAGTTCCTTGGCGAAAGCAGCAGCCTTTTGATTTTTGGCAACGTCTCCGGAAAAGAAGATGAGTCTCCATCTGCCATCAGACTTCATGCGGTCAGCGAGCCAAACAGGTTTTGCGTCAGAGTAAGTAACGACCTTGGCGTGGTCTAAGCGACGGCCAACGGGGACGTTAGAAGCAAGAGGAGAAAAGTACTGAGCGCGGAACTCAAAAGCCTGAAGTCCCTTCGAGCCTTCGTCAAACTTTTCCATCTCAGTTTTGGGCTTGTTGATAAGCATTGAAGGAGAATAGTCGACAATGGTACCGGAAGCAAACTCGTTGCCCTTTTCAAAGACCTGGTGAAACTCTGAAAGAGAGATCCCACCCTCACCGGGTTTCCCGGAAAAGAGACGCGAAAACTTGTAGTCAAAATTGATGAGATCGCGGGCGACCTGGCGGCGTTCTTCCTCGTATGTGGCAAGGATTTCTGTTTTAGCTACGCCTTTGACGACTTGGGCCACCTTCCAAGCAAGATTGTAAGTGTCCATCATAGAAACATTCATACCTTGGCCAGCCTTGGGAGAGTGAGTGTGGCAAGCGTCACCGGCAATAAAGACGCGGTTGTTCTTGTGGAACTTGGGGGAGACGCGTTGACCAATCTGGTAAGCTGTGTACCACTTTGTGTCGATAATATCGAGCTTGTAGGGGTGGAAGATTTTGCGGGCGTTTTCAAGGATAAGCTCTGGGGTAATTTTGGAGCGGTCCACGCGGCCCTTTTTGTTGGCAGAAGAGTTTGCATCATCTTCATCAGCACGTGGAGTTTCCTTAAGCTGAATGTAAAGACGAACAAGGCCATCTTCACGGGGGATAATCATGATGGAGCCCGAATCCTTGGAGTGGATGGCACATCTGTTGCGAATATCGGGGAAGTCGGTGATAGGAACGGTATCCAAGACGCCCCAAATGTAGTCACTGCTTTCGCCTTCCATTTCAATTCCGAGTTGCTTGCGGACCCAAGAGTGGGCACCATCACAGCCAATGACGTACTTTGCGTGGATGGTCTCTATGTCGGTTTCATCGTCGACGTCAAGCTCCTTATCTCCGTCAAATTGGCGGAAAAGACCGTTTGCAATCTTACCGCCGAACTGCTCCGGATTAGCATCATCATCGGTAAGGGTTTTGACTTTAACTGTGACTGGGTAAGCGTCAGTGTCCTCAACCTTGGACTCATCAATGTCGAGGGAAAGGGGGAGTTTGGGGCGTTCGACTTGAATAGTATCCTGAGACCACTTCTTGATAGAATCGGACATCCACTGCTCGATTCTGCCTTGGTGAAGAACAACTTGTTGGAAGCGAGAAATGCCAATGACAGTGTCAGGAATACGGTTAGATCTGATGATTTCGCCCTTATCGTTAGGTTCCCAAAAGCAGATCTCAAGCATGTGGTTAGCTTCTTTAATGGCACGGTCACCAAACCCAAACGATTGGAAAACTTCGAGGGTACGGCACTAAGAAAATGTTAGAGGAGTGTATAGTATTTACATATTTATGACTTACTTGCAAACCGTCTGCTTGGCCAGCAAAAATCTTGTTTCCTCTCTTGTCAATGATTCTTGCATTGACTCCTGTGCGAGCAAACCAGGTAGCAGCCATGTAACCGGCGGGGCCAGCGCCAATGATTAAAACGTCAACGTTGGATTCTTTAGGAGACATTTGTTTTTATTGGTGAAAAATAATAGGTTGAAAATGTTTTGTTTGTTTTGAACAGAAAAAAGTTTTAAAAGGAGAATGATGATGAAGTAATAAAGATAGAATAAAAGAAATAAATAGAAATGAAATAAGGGAAGAGATGATGTTTAAATAGTTTGGAAAGGGTTTAGGGAAAATGGACTTTCTTTTTTTAAGAGGGGAGGCCACTCATTTGAGACTTGAGTAATGAATAGTTAAAAAAAACATGAGGTTACTAAAAAGCTTAAACGAAAACCTGGGGTAAATCTGTTATTTTTTGGAGGGGAGAGGGAGGGGAGAGAGGTTCTTTCTCCACAAGGTTTTAAAATAAGGGGAATGAAAGATAATGTTGAAGATTTTAATATTAAAGTTTTTTTAATTACATATAGTCAGAATTCCGATGGTTGAATGTAAAAAATTTGTAAAGAAAAAAAAGAATAACGGAGGGGAAGAGAGATGAGTAGGGCGGGGTGAATGGACTGGTTGATTGCCTGAGTCAATGAGAGAGCGAGAGAGAGGCTCTACAGACGGAATTTATAGCCTAAAGGGGATAATGTCACAGCAAATTTGTTGCATTTTTAAAAAGTGAAGATCTTATAAGCAACGGGTGTCTGTCAATCATTTGTAAACGAAAGATTCCAAGCCTAAGGAAAATGAAGCTTCTCTAGAATTTTTCACTTTATGGAAATGTGGGGTAAAAAATAGATGCCCAAAGTTACAACTTACAACTTACGACATGAGACTAAAAATTCTAAGATAGGTTTTGGTCGGAAATCAGCCCAACGGCTTGTAGCGGCATTCTGTCAGTACAAACACTCGGCCCATGTACAACATTACTTTTGTCTTGTCCTTCTATTTTTTTTCTCCCCACTCTCCTCTTCACAAACGGGCTCTTGACCGGACTTTTCATTCCTGCCCCCACATTATGTTTTATTCCGGTTATCCATACCCTATTTAGAAGGGGGAATAAAATCTATCCAATCGAGCTTCTTTTAAAGCTATCTGGGTTTAAATGCTGTCGCTGTCAATAAGTATTGATTTTTATAAAAAAAACATTTGTAATATATAAATAATGATTAAACACTGGGCTCGGCATTATTTTTTCATAGATATTACGTCCTTTGTCCCGAATAAAAAAAATTCCGGATCTTATTTTTAAAAGCTCCGATTACAATAAAAAGTATCACATAAACCTAAAGACAGTAAGTTATTATTCTTAATTGAGTCTAACACATTTCTGTAAACAGAATATTTTTGTTAAAAGTAGATAAAAAAATATTAATTAAAGGCCTAGCATTTCTGAAGTTTTTCAAATAGCTCATTTTTCCGTATATCTGGCATTTTATTCACAAGCTTGGTTCTCGGTGGTTCAGTATTACAAATGATTCGTTGTCATTCAGTGGTCAAAAATTAACAATTGTTTGAAAGCATCAGATGATACCATATACTGAAGGATTAATTAGTCTAAATTACAAATTGAATAAAAAAACTAATATAACAATCGCTTTAGTTTTAAATCTTTTAAAAAAAAGTCTAGTAAGAGTCAAATGAATGCCTATGTTTTTATCTTCATTTGTTAAAACTATTGGATTTATCAAATCAAAAACCTATCCAAAAAAAAAAAATAAATCATCCAGCCGATAGTTAGTCATTTTGATCCCAAATATGGGACCAACTAGTTGATTACATCACTACTTGGTGAATAAACAGAAAATTAAAATAAAATATTTTGTTGATAATGGCAAAATGGCTTCTTAAAAAAATTGTAAACAATGATAATGTAAATCTTTTGATATAAATTAACATTTTGCCGAATAACTTAAAAAAATTACAGTGATATTAATTGATTTTTGTATTTTGTTTGAAAAAAAAGGAACCATGCTCAATTTTTTGAATTATGTGCCTTTTTTTTACATAAAGTATTCTAAAATGTCTAATAGGCAGAAGGCCTCCGGAAGTTGATATCAAAATAAATATATCCACGGGTATCCATTAAATTCAAATGACATAAGTTTATTTAAGTAGTACAGTATAAAATCATTGACTCTAACAACGAATCGTTATTTTTCTGTTGGAAATTTTTGGTATATAAAAATAAATAGTAGGCTTGAATTAGTAAATCGCTTTTTATTAAAATTTTTAAAAAAATATCGTGTTTTAAAAAATAAAATAAACACATTTTAAACAAATATAATATTTAAATAAAATAAAAAATCGCTGATAAAACAAAATATAAACAAAAATAACAAAGAAAAGCTCTATTTGCAATTTTTTGTTTTTAAAACGTTATTTATAAAAGCTTTAACCTAACTTTTTAACAGTATATTGGACCCGTGGTGTAATGGTTATCACGTTTCGTTCACATATAGTGAAATCCGAAGAGGCTCCGAGTTCGATCCTCGGCGGGTTCAACTTTTTTAACCATTAAATAAGGAATGTTTTATTTTTTCCAGACAAAAAAAAAATCATGACATTTTTCAAACTTATTAATTTTTGTTTTTTTTCTTCTTTATTCTTTAAAAAAATTAATTATTCATGTACCATCAAAATGGAATGCTGATAACAATTTAAAAAAACTCAATATTTTAACATCTGGTTTCATTCAAGACTTTACCCCGTCTATCCTTTCAATTTTCCGCGTTCAAGTCTGGTTCTTCTTCACCAAAAGTAAAAAGGCTGCATTAGATAAAAAATTCATAGGTTGAGTTTGTAGAAACAAAAAAAAAACTGCACTCATATGTTTGACGCCTACTCATTGCTTTTTTTCACTTTCATTCCGTAAGACGGTCCACAAATCCCGGCTTCTTGGATAGATTGAATCGGCTACTTGATATAAAATTTGCTCTTATTATCGGCAACTTGTATCTTCTATCACGTGTCGTAATGGTCAGTTTTTAATTATATAGGATTATTGAAACTATTGACGTCAACAGTATTCTCAAAATCTGACAATTAAGTTAATGTTTTGGCATCTGATATGTTATCTGTTTAAACCAAAAGTCAAAGCAACTTTGGGCTTGTAAAAATTGAACTAATGATTCTAACTGGTTTTTTTTGTTTTATACTTCAGCAAATTTATAAAAACTGTTGGTGTATTACCAGTGATGCTTCGAACTTTTCCAATTGCTCTATCTGCTTGTTTGACGTTTTTCAATGTTTTTACAGTTAGTTTTTCCGTTTCAATGGGTGTTCCCTAGTATAAGATATATCATTTACCTTCAAATATATGTGAATGAAATGTTCGCAACAGTTTCATTGTGATGTTATATAAAACGGTATCTAATGTAGCGCTATCAGCACCTGTGGCAGTTCTTCTCACAACAAAAATCGTGTTTGAATTCTGGTATGTTTCAGTATTTTGTGAAGTCATATTTAGCCCTTGTGGTGAATAATAATCAAAATTCATCCTTGTCGTTTTGTGGCCAGTCACTAAATCGCAGTTATAGATAATTTTATTCAAACTTCAAATTTGGTATCAAAAAAACTTGAAAGGATCTTTACCAATAACTATAATACATCACAATTTGTCTATTTGATTATTTCTATTCATGATAAGAGATATATATATATACATCATTGGAATCATTATTTTATTTCAACGTAAAACGAATCTTATAATAAGTATCTGTTAGGTTTCATGTTCCAAAAACAACCTTTCCAAGCAAGTTCACAGAATTAATGTCACGTGATATCTATCAAATGTTAATATTATCTAATAATTTTAATTTAATTTTTCAACAATTCGTTGGTTCGATGGTCTAGTTGGTCATGGCATCTGCTTAACACGCAGAACGTCCCCAGTTCGATCCTGGGTCGAATCATCTTGCCTGTATAGGATTGCTGTTAGAAAGTATCCGGGTGAACTTTTTTTGCCATCTGTAAAAATTAGGTTTTTATACAGATTAATGCGCAAATGACAAAAAAGTTTGATAATCTAAGGGGGGTTAGAAAAACAGTATTTGAATTTATTTTTTAATAAAAAGAAAAAGGGTGATTGGCTTTTAGTGTTAAAAGGGAAATCATGCACAAGATGTTTCTTAAGAAGGTTGAGTTTTTTTCACGGGCGGTAGCAATAAAAAAATGAACCATAAATTTTGGTGATTTTCCTTAAGAAAATCTCTTTGTTAATCAGAAAAAGTAGAGAATAATAAGCCAATAAAAGCTGTAGATAGAAGAAACAAAACTTTTCAAATAAATGGGTAACTAAAACTTTTTTTTCAGAACCTCTCTTCGATTTATAAACGCGAGCCAGTCTTTAGTTTCCTGTCTAATGTTTCTCATTATTTTTTAAAACAGGTCGGTAAAGTTTATCTGAAAGTTATGCGAATACTCCGGTCGTATCCATGGTTATAAATCATTGTTTCTCTTTGAGTTCTGGTATTACCTCACACAGTGAAATCATGATGTATTTGCATATATCTTTATTCCTTTGTGAGTCAATAGTATATTAACTTGTATGTCTATTCAGCTTTCCTGATGGCTGAAAACTCTTTTTAAAAATAAAAATGAGATAAAAAAAAGGTGTTTTTTAAAAGAAAAAAGATTTTCGCAAGTTTGAAAAAAGAAACAAGTTAAAAATCACGACTGGCATAGACACAATATCACCACGCCAAAAAGTTCTTGGTTATTTTAGTTTACGGGTAGTGACATCATCAAATACTTTGAAAGATTGTTGATGCGTACTTACCGACAGAATGATATTTATAGATGTGACAAAAAAACAAACTTGGGGATTGTTGGTGGTTTACTATTAAACTTCTGGAGGGAACATGAACTTGATGAAGAAAGCTTAAGAAGATTGACAGTAAATTATATTCCCTTTTCTCGTTGTTACTATTAAACTTAGGATATTTGTCATGAGGATATTCAAGCCTTAATAAGACCTTATTTTCCTTTATAAATAAGACAATCTGGAAAATAAAATAAATACCGTTCAGCGTCACAAGTTCACTTTTTGTCGGAATGACTACTAAGCTTAGTTTTTAGATTTTTCTTTTTTTGTGAAAATTTAGTTAAGCCTCTTCTCTCAACTTCCCCAAAAAAACAAAATAAAATGTAGGTATATCTGAGCGTACAATTCCCAACAGCCTGACTCTTTCGATTACTGTGTTTGGTATTTTCAGAGCCACCGAGTTTTGGGAAGTAAAGGAAGGAGAACCCTCTTCGCTCCGTCTTTATTTAGCGTGGCGCGCTACAAAGAAATTTCACATCTATGCATAACTATTGAATGCCAGGTCATAACTAGGGGGGAGGAAACAATTCCGGATGTTTTGGATTTGAAAGGAGGACAACTGAGTTTTGATAGTTACACAGTAATTATATCTCGCAATATATTGAATACTAGAAAAGACCTTACGTGGTAAGGTTAATTATTAACAGCGAAAAAGAAAAAAAAATTGGTTGTTCTTTGTCCTTTGGTGAAAGACCGAAACAAAAGTGGAAAAACTTGTGATGGTCTTTTCCGCAGACAGTTGACTCGTGAGACTTTACACCTTAACCTTCCCATAGGCCCGTTGTTTGTTTGGCTCGGGATGGTGGAGAA
This sequence comes from Magnusiomyces ingens NRRL Y-17630, assembly GCA_900497715.1. Lineage (NCBI taxonomy): Eukaryota > Fungi > Ascomycota > Dipodascomycetes > Dipodascales > Dipodascaceae > Magnusiomyces > Magnusiomyces ingens. The sequence continues at coordinate 377,254 of UIDE01000004.1, forward strand.
GAAAATTGTCGATAAACTTGGTTTGAGAGTGTTTTACGTGGCAACGTATACAAGATGAAGCCGTAGGAACCACGTTTTCATTTATATATAACAATGTTTGAACTACGCATTTCTGGTTAATACGGTTGTCATCTCGATGACACGAACGACAGGTATCCAGGGCCAGCGGGATGGAATCGAAGGGTTGGAAAATATACTTTTTCCAAGTCTCCATAGTGAGAATTCATAAACCAAGTCTCCCCCTAAAAAAAAGCCTTGAACCCTTTATTTTTTGTTTTTCCCTCCAAAGTTTATTATTTCTCTTATCATTGATATTCTAAGTTTAACTCCTTTTCTCTTTATGAAGAGAGTGTGTATTTTTAGTCGGAATAAACTTTCTAGCAGCTGGGAAGTATTTCTTCTTGGTGACAAAGGAGGTTGGGCGAGCCATGTACCTCTTTCATTGACAAGTCGGTGCGTTTCCTACAAGAAAATGTGGAGTGTTGTCGGTGTTTAATTAAACTGAACATTTTGCATTTTGTTTTTTTTTTTCCCTCCCAAGACTCTCGCGCGATTTTTTATATAATGGCCAGTTTTTATTCTAAAGAAAAAAAGACATCTTGTAGTGGATAAGTGAAAAAGTAAAGAGTTACGGTATTCAGGCGCGAGTTTGCGCCACTAAAGTCTGAAGACTGAGCAAACAATCTGGTGTTAGACTTTTGGTGTCAATAATCATGAATATGAGATTAATATCGTCTCTGTTTTTTCAAAGTGGTTTTTTTTATTATTCATACAAAACAAAACAAAAAACTAAAAATATAATAAACAATTTTTTTAAAAAAAAGGAAATAAAAACTTTTTGACTTTTCTTTTTGTCAAAGTAAAAAATGGCGATCTTTCATGATGTTTTAAGACAAATATAAGAATCTTAACAGGAGTAAAAGATAAGGAACGAGTTTTTTTTTCAAAATTTTGTAGAGACACCAAAAAAAAATAATTAAAAGAAAGATATGTAAAAGGAGTTAGAAAAGATAAAAAAAAAACCCAGACAAAAATATCGTAAAGTACAATTGATGAAAACAAGAAACAAAACAGTAATGGCGACAGCAACAATGGTGACAAAGATGGTAAAATGATAATAAGTAACGAAGAATGTTAAGTGTGGCTAGGTATGAAGAGGTGTCGAATGATTTTTTTACCCTTTGCAAGTCTTCTTCTTCTTTCTTTTCTCATTTCTGATAAGATTATATCAGAAAATCAAAAAGGAAAGAATAATGAAAAAAACAGGTTAAGAATGTATCAGTGTATCAACATCAAGATCGAAAAAGGGCGTAATGGAAAAAAAAAATTCTTATGATTCCATCATGAAAAATTCACATTTTTTTTTTGATAAAAGAAATTAAACATCTTCTTTTGTTGTTTCTTCGTTGTTGTTTTAATGCGTCGAATGGCCTCTGTGATACTTGAGACCATTGAGATTCTTATACCGCTTACCACATACTTCACATCGATAAGGCTTATCCTTTTCAAGCTCAACACCCTCAGGGTAAGGAGCATTAGATAACGGATCAATAACCGAGTATGTACCGTCGTCATTGAGATGCAGAGTCTGGTTCTGGTGGCCGTGCAGTCTGTGGTACTTGAGACCATTTTGGTTCTTGTATGTCTTGTCGCAACCAATGACTGGGCATTTAAAGGGCTTGTGTTCACCACGCTCCATCACGTAAAGATGTCGGGCGGGGTCGTCGATGCACATTTCCTCGTCATCATCTTCGTCCATTGCCATTGGGGTGCCTGCATTAGAGGATGCTGGCGAAACAAACACCTCGTTTGTAGACACTGCTTCGGCTGTTTGGACGCGTCGCATAATGGGCCCGTGTTCCATTGGTGGGGAGGGCGAAATGTGGGCTTCTTCATAATGCTTGAGTAAGTCATGAAGGGTCGGTAGTATCAGGCCGCAGCAGCTATAGTCTTTGCAGAAATCTGCTTCGAGATTTGGCAGGTAAGACGACGAGTGGACAGGCGACATGCTGACTGGAGGTGGCGGGGCGTTGTGGAACATGACGCTAAAAAAAATTACCAAAGCATTAGCAGTGTGCTTACAAATAAAATTTCAGTGGTTCAAACAAGGAAACCAGTGGGAAACAATGCATCGTGTCCGAAACTGGAAATTTTGTCAAGAAGGGGGTTGGAGCAAGATTGAGTTGCTGGCGGGTATGGTAAGAGTCAGAGGGAATTATATACAAGTATTGGCCTTAGGAGAGGAAAAAGGGAATCAAAAAAAATATTGGTATATATGAAGTGAAAAAAATCAATGGTATTTTGTATGTTTGATCGAGTCGAGTAGTTCTCGATAATGGTGGCAAAAAAAATAAAGTCATACGGAACAAAAGAAAGCCCCGTGGAAATAGCGGCATAATAATAATACAAACGCCGACCTACTTCTCTTAGCCCAAAAAAAAAATCGCAAGAAATAAACGGAGGAGACAGTCCCTGTATAAAAAATAGCAAAAATGGAAACATAAAAAGTCACACTTACTCATCACGGAGCCAGGAGCCGACAGAAACACCACCCCAGCTGATGCCACCCATGCCTTGGGAATGAGCCATAGACTCACGTCGAAATCGTTGTTGGGGTGGCGCAAAGTTTGCCGAGAGATTAAACTGGTTATTTGTGCGCTGGTATGATATGTCTATTGGTGCTGCTGAGTTCATCATATTTGTAGCTGTATTATTTGAAAAGACGGTGCTAAAGCCGGGATTAAACTGCTGGCCGTTTGTGGAAGAGGAGGAGGATGTATTGGATGATAATAAGTTGTTATTAATGCTGTTGTTGTTGTTTCCGTTTTGTGATGCTGCACTATTGAGATTGTCAAGATTGAAGGAAACGTGGGGTCCTGAGGACGTTTGAGAGTTGCCGTTTGCAGGGTTTGTTGTTGCAAAATTTGGAGTATCTGAAAAGGTGTGGTTGAGTAGTGACGAGTGAGGCGATATCGAGATTCCTGATGAGGTATTAGATGGATTGAGAAGGTCTTGCGTAGAGACGCCTGTTAAAGATTCTAAGCTGTTGAGGTCTATACTCGGTGAGTCAATGTGATTGTTTGCTGGGAGGTTGTTGTTATTTATATTGGTGGGATTATTATTGCTGTTATTGTTGGAAAGGTGATTTAGATTTAAACCACTTCCCAAAAATAGGTTAGACGGCGTTATTGTGAATGGGGTAGTTAGGATATCTGCTGTAGAGGCGGAGGTGGAAGGGCCTGTGGAGTTGATAGAGCTATTATTGCTTGCCGAGGTCTGAAGAGAGGAGTGGTTGGACGAAAAGTCTCTCAGGTGAGAAGACTGTTGTGGATCGGTAGCTGGGGACTGAATTTTGAAAGCTGAAAGAGGGAGAGAAAGGGGAAAAGAAAAAGAAGAAAAAGTGGATAAAAGAAGGAAAGTGGAGGGATTATTTATATAGATATATAAGCAATATAAATAAATGTGTAAATATATAAGTAGAAATTAGGCAGAAAAAAATAAAGAGGACCAAATAATATATATATAAATCTATAGTATAAATATATATATATTTTGGTAGTGGTGGTGGTAGTGGTGGAGAGAGAGAGGTATATAACTGTAGTGTAATTAGTGGGCGTTTAAAAGGAGACTGGGAAGAAATATAGACGGTATTAGAAAGCGCCGTCTGATAAGAATTGAGAGAGTTTATTATACACACAAATATATATATATAAATGTAACTCTTTGTTGGTTTTAAAAAAATGAATTATTTAAGAGAAGAAGGTATAGATGATGATGATATGAGAAGAAAAAAAAAAGGGTGGTTTATTTTTTAAAAAAATTAAAGGTGGTTATAGAGATATAGGTAGGTAGATAGGAAAGATATGATAGACGAAGCAACAAGAGTTAGAGATGTTTTATCTAGAAAACGAACTTGGGAAAAAGAGAAAAGAAGGGTTTCTTTTTTTTACTTGGGAAAATGCCAACAGATGAAAAAGAATTTTAAAATAAATAGGAATCGGATAGGTGAAGATGGAATGATAATTGTGATCTTCTTCTTGATGTTGAAGCGTTTACTTTCCGTTGTTTATATTGTTTGGTATTTGTTTGGCTAATATACCTACTGTGGTGATGATATAATAAATATTTTGGTGGTGGTAGTGAGAAAAAAATTAATTATTATGATAATTATTATAATAATAATTATTACTAAAGCGGTGGTGGTTTTAATAATCATATTACTAACTAATTTATATAAGCCCTCCTCCACTGTGTAATCAGCTGTATTCTTCACGGCCACCAAGACTCCACTCTTTACCTACAATAACTACCGCCGTCTATGTCCATCCTCTCTTTCTCTTTCTTGAACCAACCTCTCTTCTTCATATCTACATTTAATTTTCCTCGTTTCTCTATCTGAAAAAAAAAAAGAAAAGAAAAACCAATTGCATGTATTCGCTAAAACGATCTGGATCACCTTCGTGTCCAAAGTATTAAAATAAAAGTATTTATATGTCCATCCGCTTTTAAATTATCAAAATTTAAATATATATATACCAATCCTACCGATAAGAGTTTCTTTGGTCTCATCCAAAAAAATAAAAAAATCGTTATCAGAATAAACCCAAATAATTATATATATTTAAAAAAAACTAAATCATACATGTATGATGATTAAAATCTACCGGGTTGCTCCAGGTATCTTTTTGGCAATAAATTTTGGCTATATAACACAATAATATCACAGACCTTATCGCTTGATTTTATCGAAAGCCGTAAACTCTCTTTGCTTGCGCACAAAAGACACCAAAGTGACTCGGTGCCTCCTCGTTATTTTCAGGTATATACACTTTGGCCTCAACGCATGTATTAAACCTTTTCAAGAAGAAGAAGAATAGGGGTATATAGTCTAATGTAGTTTTTAATATCAATAAATATTCCATGAGATACCAGGAATCGGCTTTCTGTTTTATTGATAAAACCTCAAACTTCCTCCCCACCTCCTTCAAATCCCTGGGGATCTTGCTTCTAGTCAATGAAACCTTCATCCCGTTTATCTCATATACATACACATACACACCCCTTTTTTTTTCAGATCTTGCATCTTGGTATAGAGACCCTAATATTTGGTTGATACTAGAATAAAGGTGGTATGGACGCACATTTAACACATGTCTCACAAACCATTCATACCTCTCTTCAAAAACCCTTGATGTTTTAATCATCCCATTATGTTCTGGGTAAATACAAAAAAAAAAAATGATGATAATATAATATCTTAATACTCATCAGTCTCGGCTAATGACGATGTAAAGATCCACTTATATGCCTCTATGTGTATGGCCATTAATCGCATTTACAGCTTACCCAATCCACTATATAATTTCAGTCTCTTTTTGTTCAAACACACTCTTTCGTTCGTTCTCTTTCCACCAATAATATTATTATTTCCATCATCATAGACTTGCCTTAATAACACTTTCTTCTCTGGGTCTTTTCATTTTAACTTACAAAGAATTAAACGTACTGTTTAAACATACAAAAAATAAAAAAAAACCTCTTATCCAGGCCGCCGGAAAAGTACATACCAGCTTGCACAAAGTATTAATACCGGCGGTGACTTAGTAGCTTTTTTAATTAAAAAAATGCCTACAAAATGTATATATATATTATCCCATTTATTTCGCTCCCTCTTGAGCAATAATCTATCAACTTAACACATACTTGGTTTATAACCATCCCATGTAGATTTCTTTCTGACTATTAGTATATATACGAGTCAGATATGTGAAATGAGTTAATGGAAACAGAAATGTAAACATCCTGTCGCTACTTTGCTGTACTCCCTAGTTACCGAGAATGGTAGTAGGTGTGAGTTCCCAAGTTTTGAAATCCACATAGGTTACAATTAAGGTCCCGCGAAAGGAAACCTCATTTGGAGTAACACGATATTTTACAACACAGAACACACAGCGCTGGAAAAAAAATACATGGGAATTGGGCAAGTGTTTGAGGGCATTGAGTGTTAAACAAAGCGTTTAATAGCTAAGGTTTTTTTGCATTTGAATTGTATGAAATTTCAAATGAAAAGTATTGAGAAACAAAAACTCGGTTGTTTAGGATGAAATAGTTCTAGTAAAAGAAAAAAAAAACTGTTTACATAGTTAGGATATGTAATTTACCACTTTTTTTGGGGGGAAAGGGAGAGAAGGAAGATAGGGAAGAAGGCTTCTTTAAAAATCTCACAATCATCCGGTAACCCAGAAAAGGAGAACACTGTTTCACGAGTCAATGTTTAAGAATCTACTGATATAAACTTTGAATCCGTTTTTAAAAAAAAAATATCACAAAGAAGGTCTGACGAGATGGCGAAGCGTAGCGAAATAAATGTTTCATTTAATGGGGATTCCATTTACAAAAACATTTCAATAAGATCTATTGATTGATATGATTTCTTACAGCTTTTCTGCACCCAATTCATAAAGTTTTCTTGATTAAAAGCAATCCAGTCGTTGGTTGTTTTTGTTGCTTCATCAATCATCCTGAATTACGAAATACAATACAACGGTCAAAGGTAAATTATTTGGGGGGGTGTGAATGTTGGATTTTATTTTTGTTATTGCTCGATAAGCTTTTCGTGAATTAGCAAAACAAATGAAAATACAAGGCAAGATTTATTGTATTTTCATACAGAATTCCTCTTTTATTAACCTTTTTATTCATTTTTTCCCTATTTTATCAATGATTCCTTATTCTATTTGGTTGCTTGCTGTGTTATTTCGGTTTTAAAATTTCCAAGCTTTTTGTATTATAATCTGAAAAAATATATTAACCCTAGTAAATAGTCCCTATATTTTGTATAGCCTTTACAAATATTGGAGCCTCAATTTTGTTTTCAGGAATATTGGAAATAAAACCTCCGAGCTTTTAAATTCTTCCCCGCCTTTTGTTTCTCGGTACTAAAGAAAGTTACAGTCAAATGAAAACTTAAAACCGAATGGCGCTATAATAGTTTGAATTTATCTATATTCATCGTTATCAAGGGTTAATGTATATAAGCAAAAACTAAACACATGAAAATAAAACTTTCAAAGTTTATAAAAAGATTGAGAGGTGAAGCAGAAATGAAAATATGGTCTTTGTGTTGACAGTACCTGAAGTGTCATTGGTCACAATCGTCATCCTGGTTGGAAACCTTGCAAACCCATGTCTATTGTTTACAAATCATTGAGATATTGATTCCATAGATATGAAATTCAAATTATAAATGAGAGAGTCACCTAGGGGTTCATGAGTAACATATTAAATATTGGACAAAAATTTTCCCCAAACTTCAATTAGAACAAACTATGTTGTTTTTTTAGTTATTAAACAAGAAATAATGGAGTAAAGCGAAAAGGGACGGAACAACAAAAGCAAATGTATAACCTAAATAAGGAGACCGGAACGCTTAGGTATTCTTTTTCCAGCGACAAGAACCTTTCTATTTTTTTCATGCTGGTCACTTTGTGTACTTGGTGCTTATGCAAATTATAAAGCCCCCATTGTCTTTTATTCCCTTGTATCTTCAAGTATTTAACACTGTTAAGTCCTTTACTTGATAACCAGCTGTCAAACCTCGTTCTTCTATTTCTACTTCTATTTTTTTAAAAATTTTAAATATAACTATGAAATTTTCTACTGCAGACCAATGAAAAAAAACTCAAGACACGTATACTCAACAATTAGATCTTTTCACAATAATAACTTCGACTTTTTGCCAAGCTACAACTAACTAAAATAAAAGAAACCCTCCCTTCGGTTTTCAAAACCCTCAATTTTATTTAAAAATAAAAATATTTATGAGCTAGTCCTCTTTAAATCTATCGTTTAATGTTTCTGTTTTTTCTTTTAACCTCTTATTTATCTCACGCTCTCAGTTCTTTTTCTTTTTTTTAAGCCAAGACACCTACTATCATTCTCACACGTCTTTTTGTTTCTTTTTCTCTTCTTAGTGTGAAATCAATTTGATTTTACCGCCGATTACTAGAGCCCACCATACATGTGACTTTTTAGTAGGCTAAACCTTAGAAATGTTGTGGCTGTTTTGAGAGACTTGTCTTTTGACTGTGGCCCTAGACCAATTGAACCAAAGTCCGCCTTATTAAACTGATAATAAGCGGAGCAAACTTGAAGAGGCTCTACTATTTGTGAAATGTTCACTTCAAACATTAAAAAAAAATAACAATCCGACACCAGCGCATCTCGGTTAATAATTTTTCAGTCACGTGTCATGGCCAACGGCCAAGCCATTTGTCTTTTTTGTTTGTCTGCTCCATCATGTGCGGGTTTTTGTCCGTACTCGTAGTTTGGCTTTTTCACAGGTCAACAGTTCTTTGACATATTCCACAAATACACTTTATGTAAGAAGATTATTATTATAATATTTCTGATTACATTGATATCACATTAACAGTTAAAAGAGAGAGCTTTGCTTGTTTGATTTGGGAGGAGGGAGGCGAAAGATAAATTGGCAGACTATCCGATCAACATATTTAAAGCTTTTAGCTCGTTTAAGTGGAGAATCTTGCCTGACATTAGTGTCAATAATTGGTATTGCATGCCTTGGTACTTGTGTTTTTTAAAAATAATAAATATAGGCTCTAAATATTTGTGAAAAAAGCCACTTTGAGGCCTTTTTGTGTCGAAGTTTATCAGATTAATAACAGCAACTACAATAAAATCATTTTAAACCATCACATTCTACATTGGACCTATCTGCAAAGAAGATAAGTTGTCCCACTTTGGCTCATGGGATCATTGTTTTTTGGATAGATGATTTTATCCAAAAAAATTACCTTTTTCATAAGCGTCTTTTTCCCATGATTACTTTTTAACCCGCTTCTAATTATAAAAAGGGCCGTTTAAATTTATTAAAGGGGTTTTTTGGTTAAATCAGGTTTACATGCAAAAAGGTTGAGAATAGATAAGTTATGAGAATGTGGATGTTAGATTATAAAGAAAAAAAACCATCGAAGTTGAAGTTCCTCATTTTGATTCACGCAAGTTTAATTAGCTGCGTAACGTCACGATTAAATATCATCTTAGCCAGGTATCTTCTTTTTGTTTTTCTCATAAGTTTCAACAAAAACGAAAGAAAAAAAAAAGAAAAGATTAAGCGAAATGAACAAAAGTGCTGAAAAGATTGGTGAAAGATTGACATTTTTTTAGTGTGTAGTACATTATATCAAAGGAAAAAAAATCACAAGGCTTTAAATTACTTTAACCACTCTGGGTTTTCTTGGTTACTTCTTTTTGTTTAAAATATATAGACTTAATTGAATTGAAATTGGAAAGTTAATTGATAACAAGAGTGTCACGAGCTTTGAAAAAAGTGGGAATATATGCACTCATTTATTTTGCAAATATTCATTTAGATACAAAAAAAAAAGGAACGAAAGAGCTTTAACACAAAGATTCCCAAAATATGGTAAACTTGTAGGAGTCATGTCTAATATATGTGAATGATAAATCCGGAAAGAGCAAGTTTGGAAAAATCTTGGTATCAGTTTTCCTTCATACTATAGAGAACTGATATATGTATATTTCATCAAAGATATGAAAATAAGTGAATAAAAAACCGAATTACCATATTCTTTACCAGACAATTGACTACAATTATACGGTAGCCTATTTTTTCCTCAGGTATACAGAATGGCGGTTATCAGCTTGGGTTTGAAAGGATAAGCCACCAACGAATTTTTTTTTGTTGAGCTGGTGCTTATCTGAAAAAGACTCGAAGTAGGAACTAGGAAGTTTAAAGGACCTAAATAGCTGGGGTATTCATGGAACCCGAAGAGTTGGTAATCTGGGTTACATTTCTTTTGTAACAAATTTAAATCATAAGTATGGGTCTACCAAAAAAAAAGTTCCTATTCAAACTTTACCAGATCGATTGAAAAAAAAAAACTCAATTGATATTAAGAACCAATCTTTTCCCCGCTCGATTCAATTCGTTATTTATTTTGTAACTAGATCTACATTTAATTTAATCATATCATTTCTGCAACAGGGTTCTTTTAAATCATATCACGCACAGTTGGAGCTCTTATACAGATGCGGGTAGATCATGTGACTTATGGGACCACTTATAGAGGGCCGGCCGGAAATGCCGTTAGGGGAGGTGACTTTTGCTAAACGGAATGCCTGTGATTGGCTGGGGAGAGCCATTTGTAAGGTACTATATACTTTGGTCTTTAGTAGTCCGACAACCAAAGACCATAAGCTTGTAATAAACATTTCCGCAAAAAACCCGTCAGTAGGACTTTGGGTTATATTTATATTTATTATTGTCATTATTTGTTTTATATGGAAATCATACTCATTAAGCTTTATTTCCCTCCCCCTTCATGGTAAAATACCGGGGGGCTAATCCCGAGCATACCCCCACCCCGAGGATAGTGCTGTTGAATCCCGATGACTCAAGAAAAAAACGTGTAATAGTAATACAATTACAGGAAGTGTATTTCTGTCTAATGAGAGCGTTTACATATATTTTTATTAAGTTTCAATTTCTCATAGTCACAGCAATTTCCTCCCTTTTAAATTCTACATGGGAAACTTCGGAACAAAAAGCCTGGGACTGGTAGTCAAAAAGCCAAAAACAGCTCCCTGTGTGTTGTGTTTGTGCGTGTGAGGGTAAATGCGAAGATTTGTTACACTATGGCTTGTAACTAAAATTTATGTCATGTCACTTTTTTTTGTTTGTGTGTGTGTGTGTGTGTGAAAAATTTCCAAGTCCACATTAGCCACTACCACCACCAAATCCCCAATCACCCAAAACACATTTTCATAGAGTGGTAGCTTTTTTTTTTAACCTCTCCTCCTTTCCGTTTTTTTATTTTCTCTTTTTTCTCTCTTTTTGTTTCTTTTATTTACTCACACCCCGACCCAAAAACACTAATCCTCCCCCCCTATCTCTATTTCATATATACAACTCCAGTATATAATCACACTCCATTCCCTCCCCATATATATATCCAAGGTATGTTCCTTAACATTTTATATTGACTTCTTAACTTCTTGCGTTGTGTGGCCATTATGTATGTGAATGCTTCAAAACAAGCTTGACAAGGCTGTTTTTCGACCCTCCTTATTAATGACTTCCTCTCAACATTAATTTCAACATCTCTTTTTTTCATTCTACTTTCTTCAGCAGGAAAAGCGCACTCCACTAAAAAAATTCCTCGTTGATATGTTTGATGTGCCTTGATTTTTTCCCAGCAATTGTTCTCTCTTAACTTGTCCAAACAACCAATCACATGCTCCCAATTTCACAACCCAACCACGTATTGAAACATTGTCAGCTCAGAGTTACACCCACTTCCCTCTTTCTTATTCTCTCTCGATCTTATAACATACTCTTCCCTCTAGACATGGCGCAGCTCTGCTGCTTGACGATGTTTTGCTTTTCAATGAAATTTCCAGGCACCTGTGTGAAATGCATTTTTTCTGATAGGAGAAAAAAAATTGTTCTCTGCTTACTTAAAATGGGGTGACTTTTTTTATATACAGAGACTTTATATGGAGCATTACCATTCACATACACATATATATATACCCTTTGATTGACTTGATCATCTTTCATACATCCACACACACACACACGCCCTACCATAACTACTCTTTATAATCCATATACATTCTAACATTCAACTACCATCACAGATGTTGAGAGCTATTAGACCAATGCCCACTGCCGTCCGTGCTGCTGCCGGTGCCGTCCGTGCTGCTTCCACCAAGGCCATCTCTACCCCTGCCATCATTGACCTCGAGAGCCGCTGGGAGAAGATGACTGCTGATGAGCAAGAAGATATCATCACCCAGCTTGCTGAGAGACAAAAGGGCTCCTGGACCGAGCTCACTCCTCTTGAGAAGCGTGCTGCTTGGTACATTTCTTACGGCACATGGGGTCCCCGCAAGCCTATCCACCCCAAGGGTGAGGTTGCTGAGATCCTCAAGGGTGTCGGTCTCATGGTTTTCTTTGGCGTTGTTCTTTTCGCCGGTGCCAGAGCTGTCTCTGAAGGTGACGGTATCACCAGCACCAAGGAGTGGGCTGAGGCTTCCCACGAGATCCTCAAGGAGCAGAAGGCTAATCCTTTCAGAGGCTTCAACCAGGTGACCAAATAAGCATCTTAACTTTTCGATCATCTCGTTCTTTGTTATTTTTATGAGTTATAAAAAAAACCCCTGTTTTAATGATACATGTCTTCCTCTCTCTCATTTCTCTTGCTAATATAATACCAGAGCTTTTCTATTCTTTAGAGTCCACCTTTAAGTATTCATAAGGACTTCATTTCTCCCTCCCAAATCTTTTACCTACAATTTTTTTTAACTATTCGAGAATTTTATATACAAAAAAAAACACAGCTTCAAACACATTAAAAATATTAAAAAAATTTTTGAAAAAAAAAATATGTAGGAAGGAAAAAAAACACAATCCCGAGACTAGCTGGCCAATCAGATTCCCCCATTAGCCAGTGAAACTTTTTTTCTCGCAGTAAATCCTGGGCCACCAGTGCGTACATTTCGGCATGACGGATCCATAACGTGCCATCGTGGGAAAACCTCCATATGCCAAAATTCTCTAGTCGATTGGCGATTCTTAAGTAAGCCACCGTGCGCCGCATTTTGTTTGGGCAATTTACTCAAAAATTTTTTCTTTTCTTCTTTACCCCCAAGTTTTTTCAGACTCCTCTCTTCCCTCATATATTTTATTCACCCATTGGATCAACTTTCAATACAGTAGCTGGACTTTTTCATTACTGCAATTAGGTGTTTTAATCTCGAAAAATATATTATATTATACATATATAATTAAATATATACCTCTTTTTCTTTTGGCTGATAGAATATTCTCGTTAATATCCCAATCCAAATCATTACCACCACAATCACCAACACTTGAATTAACTACTCCGGCTTCAACAATGGCACCAACAACTGCAACAAATACCCGCAATAACAACAATCAAAACCAAACCAGATCGGCAGCCGCAACTAGCAGCAGTAATAACAACAACGGCACCAGCAGCACTAGCAGTAGTAGTAATAATAATGCTAATGCTAATAACAATCCGTCGAAACCGGCTAATGGAAACAGTGATCACAAGAGGAATAATAGAAAGAATAATCATAATCCCAACCACAATAACAACAATAGCAACAGCAACCACAAGAAAAGCCACCATAATTATCACCGCCATCAAAAAGGTAAGCCAAATCACTCTTCCTTCACTCTTCTTGATCTAACTCTTCTCTCCAGATGATGTCGTCAAGCCTGTCCAAGACGAATACGCGGGCTGTAGCGACGAAGACTGTCCCATTTGCGCAAACACAATCAAGTACGTTGCACGCTATAGCTGCAACCACATAACTTGCCACAAGTGTGCACTGCGTTTGCGCGCACTGATGGACGACTTTAACTGCCCTCAATGCCGCACCAGGCGTGACGTTGTTATTGTGACAAAAGACTTTGACAAGCCGTTTGACGATCTGAGCAATAAGGCTCTCGTAGCAAACGAAAAGAAACTAGGCCTCAAGTTTGACGACCGCAGCGTCCGCAACGATGTCATGAGTCTTCTCCGCTTCAATTGCCCCATGCAGGGTTGCAACTATTACTCCACAGAAGGCTGGAAAGATCTCAAGGCCCACGTCAAGGAGGCCCACAACCTCCACTTTTGCTACCTTTGCATCAACGGCAAAAAGGCTATTTTCACCAGGGAATTTGCTCTCTATACCTCTGCAGGTCTCCGCAGTCACGAATCCCAAACGGAGCCCGACGAAGATGGCTTTAAAGGTCATCCCTCATGCCCTTACTGTAGTGAACGCTTTTACTCGGAAGACGATCGTTTGGAGCATCTCAACAAAAAGCATTTCCGCTGTGACGTATGTCTCCGAGAAAATGCATTGGCTCCCCGATTTTTTGCCGACATTAATAGTCTTACTCAGCATTACGGTAACAAACATTTCCCCTGTCAGGTCCCTGCGTGTTTGGAGAAGAAACACATTGTTTTTGCGTCCAAGTTTGAGCTCCAAAATCATATGGGCGTTGAGCATCCCGATATTTATACCAACAAGAGACTCGATGTAGACTTCACATTTAACAACAACAACCGAAACGGAAATCATAGGTACAGATCTCAATTGTCAACTGTTCAAGCAGCACCAGCTTCAAGAAGCAATGATTCTCCGGTACAACTTTCTCGTGGTGACGCTTTCCCTGCTCTTGGAGCACACGCCTCAGGCTCGTCCACACCAATTACCCCTACCAACTGGACTGTCACGCCAGAAATGGCTGAACAGGCCGATCGCAGATTACAAGAACGCGTCCGCATCATGCTCAAGGATGATCCCATCAAGTTTGCGCAGTTTGATCAAATTAATGAGCAATTTCTCAAGGGCGAAAAATCTGCTTATGATCTCATTGCCCAATACAAGGATCTATTCCCAGAGTCCAGTATCCAGGAGCTCGAGGCAACCGTCCATGGCTTCACCAAAGTCATTATTCGTAATCCTGTCAAGGTGCGTGACTTGAATCGTGCCTGGGAGGAGTACCGCTTGCGTTTGCATCTTCCAGCTGCCTTGGCTTCTGCTTCCTCTTCATCTTCTTCCATCTCCGGCGGCCACGCTCCTATGGCCCGCGGATCAAAGTCTGGTGCAGCCCCCTGGTCTACAGGCCCAGTGTCTCGCAAAGCTGCCAAAGCCGCAGCCATTCTTTCTCACGGTGATACTTCATCTTTCCCCTCTCTCCCCCCTGCTTCCCGCAAGCAACCTATACCCCTCACTCGTACCCCTGCTGCTTCTTCAGTCACTGTTCGTAAGCCAGCAGCTAAATCTTACTCCCATGCATTTTCGTCCATAATTACTGGAACAAACGCAAGTAGCAGCTCGCTAGCTGGTAAAAACAAAGGTAAGACTTTGGGGTCGGCTTCATGGGCTTCCAGTAACTCATCATCTGCATCGCTCAATACCTCGTCTACCACCGCGTTCCCTGCATTAGGAGGAGCTAGCGCAAGCTCAAGTTCAACCAGTCTCAACCGTATGACTTCCTCCCGCGCATCATCTTCCATTAGCAAGCGACCTATTTTAAACTCTTCTGAGTTCCCGTCCTTGCCAGGCTCTCGCCCGCGACCCGTATTTGAGCCTGTACACAAAGGCCCTACGCGAGAACTGAACACTAATACCATTGACGATGTGCTTCAGGCTACTACAGTGTTGCGGCCAGCCCGCGGCACTGAAGATGATGAAGCTTCATCATCATCAACCACGACTAATGACCGTAAGGGCAAGAAGAAGAAGGAAAAGAAGATTTTGTTTTCTCATTCTTCTGGAATTTAAAGAGTTTGAATAAAAAAATATAGAGAATTAAATTATAGATTTGTTTTTTTTTTTTATGATCGCAGGACTAACAAGTTTTGCTCCAGATTAGCAGTACGGCAAAGTGGACATTCAGGTTTCTCGCGACACCACTCGGAAATGCACTCCCAACAAAACAAGTGACCGCAAAGCGTGGCTGTTGGGTTGCATAGTGCACTCAAACACAATACACATGTACGGGACTGTTCTGGTATAAATGCAAAAGCAGAGGGGTCATCGTCGAGACGGAGTTCCTTGCGAAGAACCTTTTGTTGTGAATTTTTAGTTGTAGGGACTGAGCTTTGAGAAATGGCACTAATCATTTCCTCGGGGCTCATGTCGGCGTTCAAGACGACCTTGCCTTGGTCGGCAGTTTTCTCATCTTGGTTAGATGATTCTCCAGAATCTTGAGACTTGAGGTAGCGCTCAGTCAGGCCACCAAGAGCACCACGAGCCGCTGAAAAAACACCGGTTTGGGCAATTGTCTGGGCCAGCAGTAATACACCAAGAACATGATACTCTCCCCCGCGTACCGGGGCCCCCGGCGGCGCTGGTGATTCCGCATGTGAAAGCATGTACCGCATTCCTAAAACACGTTTTATCAGCGAGTAGTATTTCCCAGAAAAGTAAAATAGGGCGAGATGGATCGCAGCTGCGCGAGCAAAGATCAAAGGCAAGCGCGAAATAAGTGACTGCAAAAACGCCAGCATTCGGGTGCGCAAACTGGACTCTGGAGAAGACAATGTAGATTTTTTGGACGCTTTGCGGGCTTGGATCTGATCTGCTGCTTGGGACCGTGCAAGAAGACGATCAATTTTACGTTTAATTATCGGACCAAGACCAAGCGCAACCAACGGACCCAGACTTTGGACTGCTACGAGGGTCCAGCGGTTTAGTGTAGATGGTATTGCGGGCAGCCCACTAATGCTTTTAGGTGTGTTTGCAGAAACATACATAAGATCGCAGTATTCTTCTCCAAGGGTCTTTGAAGATGCGCCCGTTGTAGCTGCCAGGTAAAGAAACGATGCGAGGGCTGTTAACGAAGAAGTATGTGCGTGAACGTAACGGGAGCCCTTGATTGCTCGGACAACAGATAACAGGTAATCTGAGAGAACGGAGGAAACATAAGTGTCTTTTTGGTGAGCGCGGACTGGATCAAGAAGGGTTAGAAAAAATGATGTGGGGTTAATGCGTTTGATGAGAAGAAAAAAATCATACTAATTTCGGGAGCTCCAGCCATTGGTAGAGTGAGATTGGCAAGCACCTGCGACCGGGAGGGCTTTGCAGAAGGAGGCGTTGGTATTTGAGCAATCGAAGAAGCTCCTGGAGTAGCATTTTGTTGGTTGTCCATGGTGGGATCAAATGTTTGTCTATAGTGTGGAGTAAAAGAGCAAGTGATGAGAGGGTTGGTATATATATTTTTTGGTGGTGGAAATGCCTTTTTTTATTTCTGAAAATAGGATACTTGAGCCGAGGCTTTAAAAGGGATTTTGGTCCTCCACAACATAAAAAAGCAGTTTATCTATCAAAATGATTTAAACGAATTGAAAAAACAAGATATGCGTTTTAGTAAATAAATATGAAAAGAAAAAAAAAAGCTTTTCATAATTTCAATCACTTTTTATAAGCGTTAAAAAAAAAGTGTGATATATAAAACAGTAAAAAAATACTCGGCAACGGGGAATTGAACCCCGGTCCCCCGCGTGCTGCTAATGACAGGCGGAAATTCTAGCCACTAAACTATTGCCGACTTCTTATATAAAAATATTCTTGTTAAAGTTTATAAATCGATAATGAAATCAAAATGCCACGTAATTGTTAAAATTTGTTTTTTTTTGTTTAAAATGACATTATTATTTTACTAAATATATTGTTTTTTTAAGTGCTTTTTTTGGTTATAGTTTTTTTTTGTATTATTTAATAAAACCCAACAGACTCAATGTTTATGTTCTTTTTCATTTGGGCTTCTTCAATCCAGGCACCAAACCAAAGTTAAGTTCATTCTCCAACCAAAACAATTAAAGATTTAAAACACTGATATCGCTATATTTTTGTATATATTTTGACAAGTTTTTTTTTTATTTTTTTAATCAGATCACTTTTGATTCTTTTAAGGAGTTTGTACCGTCTTTTTGTGTAGATCGTGACAAACTTCCAGCCGTATATTTAGGGTTAGGGGATAATTTTTTTTAAAAAAAGCATTCAAAATTTTTTTCTCCTAAATCCACATATGCAAGCCCACAGGACCAATGACGGCGTCAACATCTGAGAAGTACATTGAAGCTCATAAGAACCTCCTGATCTTTGATAAGGACAAGTTTCAAAAAGCGTCTCAATATAAATCCGTTGATGCGCTTATTGGCGGTGTTCTTACAGGTACTTATTCAGTCCTAAATCTCCCGACTCTGCAACCAGTTTTTAATCTTGACCACATTGATTATCCCTCCAAACTTGATTCAACTATTACCAGTATCATAGAATCAATAGAACTCGTCAAAGCCATAGAGGCGACTTCTGATTTTATTTGTGCTGCTGCATGTCTTCTCCAGCTTTTCATCCAAACCAATTTTACGGGTCCTGCGGCTAGTATCGACATTTACTCAAAAACTATCAAGGTGGCTACTGAACAACAAAAAGACTTTGATTCCCAGATTATCGATTCTTTGCTTATAGAAGGTGAACCTGTTTACAGCTTAACCAGCAATCCACATCTGATTCTTGCCAGTACATGTCTTCTCAAAGCCGTCATTAACAATGAAAAACTTTCAGACACAGCCCTGTTACCATTTGCTAAACTTTGGCTTGCCAGAGCTAATGTAATTTACCAATCGCTTCTCGATAACACCGTGTCTTGTCTGCACGAGCAAGTTTTTGATGGGTATTCGGTCGCAAACCTCAAAGCATTGTTAAACATGACTGACTCTACTGTACCAGCCGATCTACTTTCTCAACATCTGCAAACCATTTTTTACACTGAGTTGACACGTGCTGAGCTCGCGTTCGGACTTGATGCCAATGCCGAGCGTACCCTGACTATTGCTGTCAAGGCCTCACAACTTCAAATGGCAATCACCGGTGTTAAGGGCAAACGCACTAAATTTCAGCGCACGGAAACTCACCAGCTAGTTTTGCTTGCCAAGTCAAAGCATAACAAGGACGACGATGCTGACGACAGTTTTGATTCGCTTCCACCTCCCCCCATTGCTCTCGAGCTTAACTCCGATTTGTTGCTTGATAAGATCAACTATACAAGAATTTCTGATAACGAAGAACTGTTTCGCGATTATGAGTCTCTTCCCGAAGAATTGCGCAACTTGGACCCGAACCGACAACCCACTTTGCAAGATATCGATTCTGCGCTTGTTTTACTTAAACAAGCATACATTAAGGAGACCTCTACCTCGGATAACATTTTATGTCAAGAAGAAATGCTTGCATTGGCTAATCGTATCATTGAAAGCAAGGAAGGTACCGTCAATTGGTGTCTGTATAGTCGTGCTCTTTGGGAACGCAGTGTACTAGAATCTCGAGCTGCTCAGACCGTAGAGCGTGGAACTTTGCAGATGCAAAGTTTGGTGGAAGAGTTGGGTCAAAATTCAGCAACTTTTCTTGCAACACCGCAAACGGAAAACATTTCTGAGCGGTTATCATACATCCATACACTGGTTCCTATACCCAAATGGGCTATGGACTCAAAGCTGGCTGAACAGTTTATGAGCATTGGCTCAATCAAATCTGCAATTGAAGTATATGAGCGACTCGCCATGTGGCATCAAGCTGCTTTATGCTACGCTGTTGTTGGTCAAGAAAACAAGGCACAAGAGGTTTTGAAAGACCACTTGGCTAAGCATCCTAAAGATGCTCGGGCTTGGAGTATTCTTGGTGACATTAATCAAGATCCAGAGCTATGGCAGCGTGCTTGGGAAGTTGGAAAATATCCTGGTGCTCGTCGATCACTGGCATCTTACTATTACAACCCACCAAAATACGCAGGCATTCCTCGAAATATTGATTTAGCCATCAAGTACATGAACGAGGCGCTCAAGATTAACCCGATGCACTTTAAGACATGGTTTATGTATGGATGTGCTGGACTAGAAACTGAACAATATGAACTTGCTGCAGAGGCTTTTACCAGATGTGTCTCGCTGGAAGATGATAGTGGAGTTTCATGGAGCAATCTTGCCTCGGCATTACTCCGTCTTGACAAGAAAAAGGAAGCATTAAGTGCTCTGAAACAAGCTGTCAAATATGTCAATGGAAAATTAAAGTGGAAGGTTTGGAGTAACTACGTTACTGTCGCCACAGAGTTGCAAGAATGGTCAGAAGTACTCGTTGGTCTGCGTGAGGTGCTCAAGTTTAGTGACAATGACGTTGAATCTGCTGGTGATGTTGCCGTACTTGAACAATTATCTAATGTTCTTGTTCGCACTGACTGGAATCCTTCTTCACTTAGCTTTTTCCAGAAATCTGCTACTGAACTTTTCACTTCAAAACTACCCCCACTCATCACCTATAACCCCCGACTATGGCGGGTTGTTGCACGCGTGGAACTGTGGCGCGGACACCCCTGGACTGCCTTAGACGCTTATGAAAAGGGGTTCCGAATTTACACTCACCAGCCTCAGGTGGAAATTGAGGAAGCTGTCTGGAACGAGGCTGTAGAGTTTTGCGGTGAACTCGTAGACGCATACGCCAACTTGGGTCCACGCGAAGGTCGACTGGGTGAAGGAACAGTTGTTTGTGCTAACCACAAATTTAAGGCGCGATCGGCAGTGCGACTCCTTATCGGCAAGGGCAAAAAATATTGGGAAGATAGCACTGGATATGAAAAGCTCCTTGAAATTAAAGACTCAATTGAGTAGATGATGGTATTAAGTAGATGATTATAGAATTTATTTATAGTGTTCTTTCTCGAACTTTTCTTCGGCAATCTTTTCCTCGCGTGCTTCCTTTTCACGGAGCACTTTAATGCGAGCAATGTGTTCGCGAGCTGCCTTAGGATCGAGAGATGTGGGCTCATAGTTTTCTAGAGCTTCCTTAATCTGAGACCAGTAGCCCTTGACTTTAGCTGGTACTTTGGGATTATTTGCAAGGGTATCAATATGGCTTAGAAGTTCCTTGAGAACCTCCTGTGTGACAGAAGAGTAAGCAACGCGGATACGATAGAACAATCCAAAAACTAACAACGAAACAGTGGAGCCATGACGCAACGTGAGACAATCCAAAAAAAGACGCACCAAAATGACCAAATTGCACCAAGCTGTATATTTGTAAAGAGTTGAGCCATGCTCATCAACCAACTTGTGAATATCATCTGATATTTTAGTGTTGGGCTTGAGCTCATCGGCCACATACCCAGCAACGTGCATACCGCTGAAAAAGACAAATGGGAAAATCTTAATCAAATGCCATTTAGTAAAGAGCCAAAAAAAAGCAAGAGCGCCGTACTGGAAGGAGTCCATGCGGAGCAAAACATAAAAGGAAGGAATCTGGCCTTGGAAACGCTGGAAGAGTGAAAGTGCATATACGATAGTTGCTGAAAGGAATAGACCACGATAGGCTATTTGACCAACGAGCGAACCTGCCTTAAAGACGATGAAGCAGAGAATGAAGATAACAGCAAAAACCAAAACCCCAATGTGTGCTAGATCTGTTAGAATAAGGACATATATAGAAACCAAGATATAAACTTACCTGCTCTCCAAACATGTTTAAGAGCCTGTGAGACTTTCGGCGACAATAGTTTTTGTTTGATTTCAGTCGATTTGTTAGTTTTATTCTTAAGAGAGAACATGATGAAAGTTTAAAGGGAAGAAAAAAAACAAGGAAAGAGAAGAGACAATTGCTATATTATTATTTTAAATTTTTACTCACGGGGTGAACTTTGAGGGCAGGTGCCTTGTCGTCGGCTTGCACGTCGGAAGACATGATTATTTTTCAGTTACGTAACGGAGACCAAAGTATGAAGTTGTGAGACAAGCAAAAACCTAAAAGGTCAGAAGGATTCACGGAAAGCAGTCATAAGGCAAGAATAAGGATTTATGGCACTTACACTGGAAATCTTTGAGAAAAAAATACGGTTTGGGGCAAGAATTTAATGGTGGTTTTGAAAAGAAACCGTTTGTGGTGATTTTTTTTATGCCTATCAAGAATTACGTTCCTCCATTCCAGAGTTACGTAAAAGTCACTATACATCAAAACGCCTTACATCAAACCACAGCTGTCCGCCGACGAGCTTTATTCTTACGCTCAATTTGACGCAGAGCCTCGCGCCGACGACCCTTAAACTTCTTCGCCCAGTCACTTCGGCGCGCGTAAAACAACGACTCCCACTTTTCACTGTCAAACTGCTGTAATGTAGGCAGCTGTGCAGCCTGTGCTTGCGAGGACAAAAATGGTGATTCAAAGTGACCAAAAAACAGCCCCTTGCGCTCAGCGGATGAAATCCCGCCAGTGGGAAGTGTGCCAAATGAAGACGATTCCGCAGGACGCTTCTTTTGCCGAACTGCCTCAGCGTCGAGTTGCTCGACAATCGTGTTGTCGAGGTCTTCAGACTCGGCAAAATCTCCTCCAAAAAGCGAAAACTGATTAGAGCCATCCGTTGGATTAAATAAACTTCGCAGGGTCTTAGTACTGGGTTTAGTAGCTGGTGCAGGTTCAATTTCCATTTCCGCCGAATCTAATTTATTGGGCTTTTCAGGTTCTTGCACTATTTCTTCTTGCACATGAACCTGCTCTGGCTCTTTTTCGGGCTTCTCCAGGGACTCGACCTTATGGAAATTTTTGTGAGTTTCCCAGTCAGCCATATCATCATCATCATCATCGTCTTCTTCATTCTCTTGAATGTCCTCATCTAGCTCATTCTTAGAATCCAGTGTGGCCTTAGGAATATAATCCTCACTAGCACCACCAAACATCTTCTCTAAAATTGCCAAGTTCCGCTGTCTCTCCTGTTCTTCCTCCTGTTCTTCCATTTTCTCATCATCTTCCACATTCACACCTACTTTTCTTATGTTTTTAGTAGCTATCGGTCTGAAATCCACAGTTTCAATGACATCTCCGTTACCATCTTTCCACTGCCCGTTAGCATACTGCCACACCACCTCGTCCAGTTTACGGTCTCGCATAAAGCCCCACAGCTTTTTCCGCGGACACTTAAGTATCTTCTTTGTATTTCCTATTATGATCCGAAACGTCATGTATCGAAACTTTCGTCGGGGCGTTGTTCTCAGTCGTCCAGGAATTTCATCGATTCCTCTTCGTGCAGGGCCATACCGCCGCCGCAGGGCGTCCTTTGAAGGCGGAGGATTTGGTCGGGCTTGTTCGCGCACCCATTGTTCGTGAAAATCTAGTTTAGCTTTTTCGATACTAATAACGGATCCCTTAAACTTGAGCTTAGCAAAGGCTTTCTTCATAGCATCATACTGTTGCGGCGTTGTCTCAAAGTTAAGAAATCCGTAGTACGAATCCAATATAGGCTTATGATGGAGCTCGATCGGAGCCAATGGCTTGCCATATTTTTCAAAACGAGCACTAAGCTCATCAATACTTTGAGCTAATAGAGGTGAAATCGACCCTATAAACAGTCTGATTTTAGTCGGCTCCTCTGCATTTTCAGTCATTTTTATTTAAAAGCTTGAGAAAACTTCAAGTTGTTGAATATTCAGAGAACTCAAAAGTTATTTTTTTTTCTTGATTGGGGAAAAAAAAAATTATCTTTTGTTACCCGGCCTGTTTTTTTCAAATAAAATAATTTTTTTAAACAAAGCCACCACAACCTCACCAACCAACAATTCTTCAAAAACAACAACAACCAACCAACCAACAATAATAACCAACAATGGCTTCTCCGGAGTATGAAGATGCACCGGCCTACGAGTACATGACGACTATTAATCCTAATCATTTGGAGATTGGTAATGGTGATGAAGTTGTTACGATTGATCTTGTCAATGATCTTAGAGAAGACCCTGAGGAGATTTGCACCCTTCTTCGCAATGAGTCGTGCGACCGCTCCTACTGGCTTGCCATTGCTGTAAGTTTTACATTTAAGAAATCGTTTGAAGTTACTAACTTTTTAGACTGGTTATTCTCGTTTAGGGAATGTAGATAATGCCATTGAAATAGTCAAGACTGGCATGGAGTGTATGTTTATCAATTTCATTTATTCTTTTCTAACTTTGTTCCAGTTCTTCAAACCGAGGAGGACACGCTCCATTTTCTTTCGCTTCTTGTTTGGCTTTACTACCGCAAGGAACGCGACGCACCAAATCTCGACCAGGATACTGGTGAATCAAAAAAGTCTTATCGTCGATTAGCTACACAGGCAGCAAATCGAATTGCCATGATTGACCGCCAGTCGACTCTCGGCCACCTGACGCGTGGTGAGCTCAGCGTTCTCAAAGGCGATTTTGAAGGCAGTCTTAACTCTTTTCGTGTCGTGCTTACTGAATCGTCTGATTCTAATCTTTTTGGTCATCTCGGTAAGGCACGAGTTCTTTACAGCAAAAAAAACTATAAGGGGGCTCTTTCCATTTACCAGCTCATTCTTCGTTCTCGACCAAGCTTTCTTCCAGACCCACGGATTGGTATTGGCTTGTGCTTTTGGCATCTTGGTGATAAGGAGATGGCACATGCTGCATGGAAACGTGCTCTCGAACTTGACCCTGATGGAATAGCAATTAATGTTCTGATGGGCCTTTACTACATGGATGAGGCTGTTAAGAATGTTGATGACCCTTCTTTTGAAGCTACCTATATCAAGGCTTTGAAACACACACAGCATGCCTACAAAGCTAATCCAAACTACCCAGCTGCTGACTTAGTCATTGCAAGTTATCTTTTTTCGAAAACGGAAATGGATAGTGTCATTAAGTTGTCTAAACGTGCCATTGAATACTCTGATGTCAAACCTGTTATCAGTGACGCCTATTTTTGGATGGCTCGTGCATACCATTATCTTGATAATTTAGATGATGCTCTTAAATACTACAAAAAATCTGAAGAAACGAACCCTCAAAGTTTAGTTGCCCGGGTAGGAAAGGGTCTTGTACTAATGGCTCAGAATGACAGCGAGACTTTATTCACATTTGAACAGATTGTTGAAAAAAACCCCAAAAGCACTGAGGCATTGTTTCTTTTAGCTCTTGCATATGTTCAACGCTGGCAGCAACAACCCGCTCTTACTACTGAGCATAGAGACAAAGCAATTACATATTTAGAGAAGTTTATGCGACTTTCTAAAGAACAAGACGAAGCACCACCCATTGAGGCTTTGCTTACACTGGCAAAGATTACTGAAGAAAAGAATACCACCACCTCTCTTAACACTTTGAACGACGTCATTCAACTTATTCAGTCCCAAGACGATGTTCCAGTCAAGGCTGAACTTTATAATAATATTGGTGTACTTCATTACACTAAAGGCAGCTATGACTCTGCGCGACTATTTTTTGATATGGCAAAGAAGGCTGAGGAAAATGGCCATGTTTTCTACAAAAATATTAAAACGTCTATTCAATTCAATTTAGCGAGGCTTGAAGATGCCAGTGGCAATATTGAGAAAGCACGAGAACTATACCAAGAAATTCTGGATGAACACCCAGATTACCTTTCTGCCAGAATTCGCCTGACATATCTATGTCTTGCTCTTGGAGAGCAGAATGGCCCAGTCAAGATTCGTGAGCTTATGGCTCAACATCAAAATAATTTGGAGGTCAGAGCACTTTATGGTTATTATCTGCGGCGCCAACGTCGGCCCCAAGTCAAGAGTTTAAATGATGACGTTGAAATGAAGCATTACAAGCGGACACTTACAGAAATTGACAAGCATGACACATATTCAATGGTTGCGATTGGAAATTTATATCTTGGTGTAGCGCGGGGTTTGCGCGTTAACTCAGATAATGATTTGAAGAAAAAAGAATGGACGTACTCAAAGGCAGCAGAGTACTTTGAACGGGCATTACTGACGGACAAAAACAATGCGTTTGCAGCGCAGGGCGTTGCAATTATATTTGCAGAAACTAAACAGTCAGACAAGGCACTTCAGATTTTTAGTAAGATTCGAGAAACTTTGAATGATGCGTCTATTTATATCAATATGGGTGATTGTCTTGTTGATTTAAGACAGTTTTCTAAAGCAATTGAATGCTATGAAATTGCACTTAATAGATATAGACGTGACCCGCAGATTTTGATTTTGCTTGGCCGTGCATGGTATGCCCGAGGTATGACTGAGCGTAGTATGGAGGCCCTCAAGACTTCATTAAGTTACTCTGAAAAGGCTTTTGAAGAGTATCCTGAGAATATGGGACTCAAATTTAACGTTGCATTTTTGCGTTTTCAAATGGCGGATTTTATTTTAAGACAGGCTGAACGCGATCGAACAACAAAAGATATTGAAAAGGCTATTAAAAGTCTGGAACTTGCGATAACTTCAATGAAAGATATTGCCAAGTCGCGACATCCTCCCTATTCTCCTGAGGATTTGAAAAAGAGTATTTCTACTGCAGAGGAGGTTACAATTAAAAAGCTGAAGCGGGCTTTGGAATCACAAAAAGAATATGAAATCAAATACCACGATCGTATTGATCAAGCTCGAAAGACCCAGCTGGCAGAAAAGGAACGTCTCGCACGGGAGAAAGAAGCTAAAGCCAAGGCTGAGAAGGAACGAGAAGAGATGCTTGTCAAAGAGCGCATGCAGTTGCAAGAACAGGCTCGTGAATGGGCTGAAAAGGCTGCTGCGGAACGGATTGACGAAGAAGAAGAAGAAGAAAAGCCTGCCAAGAAACGAAGCCGAGGAGGGGAGAAACGACCTCGTGGGCCCAAGCAGCCTCGCAAACCTAAGGAAGACAAAAAATCTCGAAAGAAATTTAAGAGTGCTTCTGATATTGAAGATAGTGACGAAGGCTTAGATGACTTTGAAGATGAACATATGCCTGATGAAGAAGATGAGGAGGAAGAAGAAGAAGACGAAGAAAGAGAAGAGTCAGATCACGATAAAACCGATGAGCGACCTAAACGTAGACGCATTTTGGATAGTGACGACGAGGAATAAATTTTATATCAGTTTATTTATTCATTCTTTACTCTGAAGTATATACAATAAAGTCAATATAAAGCAACTTTAAAAACTTAAAAAAAAACGTAACATAATAGTGAGCTTAAAAACAGCTTTGCATTTTTCTGCAAAAATTGTAATAGCTACATAACAATGATACTCAAGAGGTTTTGATTTCAACTTCAAAAAAAATTTAACATATAAGATAGTAATAATAGGATAAATTAAATTGAAAAAAACTAACATTTCAAACTTAATTTATTTTATAATTTTTTGTGCTGTCAGATAGGTATTTAGTAATACGCCCCTAAAACAACACCTATGTTGTACTCTCAAATTTGAAGATAAAACTACATGGCTGTTGCTAATTTTTTTATTTTTTATTTTTTATTTTTTATTTTTTTTATTTATTATAGTTTTTTATAATTTTTTTTGTTTTTAGAAAATTATATGAAATTTTTTTGCAAAAGATTATACATTAATCATATATCTTAATACGGCCTTGCACTATTACTTATGATATAAGAGTATAAGATCGCAATGCAGTTTAACTCACTTAAAGTACTACTTTAAAAATTATAGGTGGCTTTTAAAC
The DNA here is from genome assembly GCA_900497715.1 of Magnusiomyces ingens NRRL Y-17630. Lineage (NCBI taxonomy): Eukaryota > Fungi > Ascomycota > Dipodascomycetes > Dipodascales > Dipodascaceae > Magnusiomyces > Magnusiomyces ingens. The sequence goes on from UIDE01000004.1 coordinate 404,289, forward strand.
CACGCCTATATACCCTGTGTAAAAAAACAATTTTTTTACATATAAAACTTAAAGATCTCGCTTGCAAAGAGACCCATTGAATATTCACTACTAAGAAAACTCACTCGAACGATCCAGCTAAGACATATCTCTTCAAAGGAAACACTCCAAAAACAATCAAAAGAAGACGGATATCTTGAGCTATAATGATCAATTTATAAAGATAGTTTTTAAAAGGGTGCACATTGCCACAATACTTTTTATTTATTTTAAAGAATTGATACTCCCCGCTAAGAACGCTTTTGGCCACGCCAAATTTCAAGTTGATCTACAAAGTTATATTATTTTATCTCTAAAAAACAGTTTTAATTAATTATAGATTTTAAAATTTTAATCATCTGAACATAAAATCTGAACATGAACACTCGTCTAATAGCCAAGAGTGAAAACGTGTAAATTGTAAAATTGTTTGTCTCCCAACAAATTTACCTAGAAGAATAATTTAAAACAAAAAGACACCTCTAATTGGGAATCTTTTGAAAGTTAGGGTTATTAATTAAAACACATAGCCTTCAATTTTTTCATAAGAACTTTAAGCTGTAGATATTTCACCTAGATAAACGAAAATTTAAACCAGAAAATCAACTGAAATTGGCTACTTTTTTTCGTTAATATCAGGGATAAAGAAGGCGGTATAAAAAACGGACTCAGATATACGCAGTAAAAATGCAAAACTTCAAGGCAAAATTTTAAATGTTGCAAAGTTTTAGGATGAAATCTATTTTTGCTTTTTACAATATTAAAAAATGAATTAATTGATCATATTGAAGATTAATAAATAAAAAGTTTTGTTCAATTAATTACTGAAAGGGTGTTCGGAGACCGGATTATGTAGATCTCATGTCCGTATATCTCAGACCGGGATACGTTGAAGCTTATGCTATAAGTCTCATATATACGCATGTGTAGTGTATATGTGGGAATGATTTAATATATCCCATTCTAGTAAATTACTAGAATCTTTACTATGTAAATGCCAAATTATAATTTACAACGGGGGTTTAGAACAGGTTTAAAGGTCCCGTTGTAAATTAAGGCCGATTATCAAAAGCTAATAAATTTTGAAATTGGCGTCTCAGGGCTTAGTGAAGTAATGGAAAATGTTCCTAGAGCCTCGGAGAGTCCAAAAAAGCAATAAAAAAAGGAGGTTAGATTTTGACCAAAAATGCGAAAATGACCAAGGCTATAGCCTTGGTCATTTTGTCAAAAATGGCCTCGGATAGCTTCCGATGGAATCTCGGAAAAAACTCGATGTCTCGGATAGACTCGAAAACAGCTTTTTGGTGTTCGTAGTGAATGGAGGATTAGATTGAGATACTCAGAGCCGGTATCCAAGGCCAAATAAGGAAAGTCGGATCCCGACCATTTACAAAGTGTTGTAAATTGGAGCCTAAAAAGCAAGGATAATTAGAACAGGAATTAGAACAGGAATTAATATAGGATAGAGAAGAGTTATAAAAAGAAAAGTTCAAGTTTAATTAGATTAGTATTTACTACTTTTTTTAGATATTATTTGATCTATTTCTACTTCGTATCTACTATAGTACAAAAGTTGTTACAATTAAATTTTAAAGATCTTCTAAGATGCTGGATACAAAGGCCTGTAAATATATGGATGTATACTTAATGGTTGACTTAGACCACAGGCTTAATAAAAAGCAGCTTTTATAATCGTGGAGAAAATCCCAGAGGTAATTCAACGATTAGAAAATCTTTTCTGATTTACGGAGTCAACAGACTAGATTAATCTCAAGAGTGTATCTAACTTGGAAGCTATGACAATCAATCGAGGCATCATCCAGAAATTTTGCAAATTTGATTTCTAGTATTTCCAATAGCTTTCGGTACAGTTCTGTGGTGTAAATATTAGAGGGGATGGGTGAGAAATGTAAATCTTGGAGTACCCATTTATTGGTGGGTTAATATTTATCGACAATGCCATCGGAAACTAAGTCAGTCGTTTGATCGGTAATAAAACTATACCCAGAAGATGATGCTAAAGAGAAATTTTTGTTTTTCTAGGATGGAGGGGAGATTTTGGTAGTCAAAGTTATCAAAGGCATTTTTGATGTCTATCATTATTGATATTGTTCTTGATAAGGATCTGAGAGATTAATGCTACTTAATGTCGTTTACAAACTTGAGTAATGCATGAGGGGATACATATCCTCTGCGGCGGCCTTATTGGTGTTCACGTAGAATGCCATTTCTATCAAGAAATGTGGAGATGGAGTTATCAAATGCATCGTCTAGCATTTTCCAAAATATTTAAGAGCTCAATTACCCTGGAAAACTTGGAGATAGCTCTGTCTGTCTAGTTTGATTTGGGTATGATGACAGTGTAACTGGATTTTCATTTTTAAATGGTAGCCTTTTCTTTGGAATACTGAAAACAGTTTGGTAAGTTGTATCTGAAAGGCTGAAGTATTTTCGCTTTGGAGTAGAGTTTGAATAGTTTTGGCATAGATTCCCTCGGGCCCTATGACCTTGTTTAGATTGAAGTCAGATACAGCGTGGCCTATATCAGCCATGGTGAAAAGATTGATGTGATCAGCATCAATGATAGGTATTGGAAGCAATGCACCATAGGGTGGGGTGTGAGAAAAAAAATGCTTTCGCTAGTACATGGGATCTTTTCTCAATAGATCACGTTGATGTTGTGTGGTTAGGTTAGTGAGAGTGGGAAGCGTTGTTTGAATGGGTATTTTCAAGTTTGATGTCATTACCAGCTACCTGGCCAAAGAATTTCATCCAGCATTCATGTTTTGTGTAGGTCATGTGTTGATTTAACTTTCTCCTGGCTGATGTGAAAGCCTGTCAAAACATTTTGGTGTAAAAATGGAATCTGTCGAGAATGCGAGTTTCTCAAAAGTGGGCCCTTGCTTTTAGAAATTCATCATTCTATCAGCTCGAAATTGATGGGGTTTAAAAGATTTGAGAGTATAAGTTTGAACTGATCTTAGCATGTTTGTTAGGTCAAATACTCCCTGATTCATTCGTGCCATAGTGTGAAGGAATGACTCAGGGGGTTATGCTAGTACCGAGAAGCAGTTTTGGGTTAGTGTGGAGATGTCTATGCCGCACAGAAGAATGTATTTACTGGTTTTTGCAGCCGCGCCAGAATAAGCGAAGGTCCATTTGATAAGTTTATGGTTAGAACACAAGTCTGAATATACTTTGTAGAAAAGTATTTTGATTTGATTGAATTGAGGTACTTTACTATCCTGAAATTGTTGAGAGTTTCAAGGTCGATGTTGTGTATAAGATTATTACACAGTTGTTTCAACTAATTACACATGTAAATTAAAATGTAATTGAAAGTTTTAATATGTAACATAAAACATGTGACATAAATATTTTGTAACAATTGATGTAAGCATATAATACATGTCGTGTCCCACCTACAATGGTACCGCAAAACCTACTCATCAGAACTCATCACAATGGACGCGTCAAAACTCCAACTCCGCAAAGCCTTACGAGGCCCCCGTCACATCCTATCAGGAATCATACAACTAAAAACAGGCCACGGCAAATTCGCGCAATACATTACAAACCGCACCAAAAATGAAGACAACATACTAGATAAATGTCCCAAATGTGGACTTGAACCCGAAAACCCACGCCACATCATCACCACCTGCCCATCATATGGGTTCATACCCCCCAACCTTCGTAACGAAAGGACCTCAACACTATTCATGGAAGACTCACTCGACATAATCTCGAAAGTAATCCAAGCCGCTGATCTTGCAAACCAGAACAGATTTTTATAATTGCCGAGTTGCCGCTGGGCCTTCCTCCACAATTATCAACTTTACTCTGATCAAGAAATAATCGGTCTAAGCTCCCACCAAGACAACCACCTAACCCTCCCCCGGCCTTCACACCTGGCATTTGATATTCCGAGGAAATGTATTTATGCAAGCATATATACATTACTTGTAATAGAATTTGTAGCACAGTAGACATAAGGTAGAATAAGATTATGTAATTCTGGGAAAAAAAAAAAAAAAAAAAAAAATAATACATGTCGTGTGATATTTACTCTGTTGGCAAGGAGTATTAGCAGAATTCCCCAACTCTGGTAGTGTTTATGACCTTAAATTTAGATACCCAGATTATAATTAACAATAAAAATTTCAAACGGATTTGGAGATCTTGTTGTAAATTAAATATAAAATTTAAAAGTTCATAATACCCTGAATTGGCTTCTTTGAGCTTAGAAAACTAGTGGAGGATGCTTCTAAAGTTCAAAAAAACAACTAAAAAAAACAATTTTGAACATAATAATAAAATCAACAAAACTCATCAATCTTGACAACATGATACAGTTGGGTTATAGAGCTTTGAAAAGCTCCAAAAAGCTGTAAATTTTGAGGTTACATTTTACCAAGACCATATCATTTGTAATAAAATAAAATAAAATATAAATTAATTTACTGAAATATAAAAAAATAACATAATATTTAGTGCCCATTCGAATATATTGTTTTGGTATTAGAAGTAATTAAAAAGGTTAGTGGATATACTTTGATTTTAGGTTAAAATTTGAATTAGAAATTTAATCGATAAAAATTTACGGCACGTTGTTAATTGGACTAGAGTAACTGAAAAATTATTAAAACACAATTTACAACAAAATTAATTACAAAGCATTTATTGATATATCCAGTAATTAAAATTTTATCATTTTAATTTTTTATTTTACATACGATGTTAATTATTTCAAAAAGAATGTCGTGCTTTTAATAAAGAATTTTATTAGATAAAACTAAGTATTTGTAATGAATTTCTTAAAAACATTGGATAACAACTTTCATGTATCATTTATAAGTTTCTTAAGCAATATCGCAAAATTTCCTATTATAGGAATTTAAGGTGACCTTTGAAATTTTTATAGAGCTAATTACAATTTACTACAGAATTTTATGCTGGCTTCAGGAAACCGGTTATAAATAGAAAATATTAAGTAAATTGGGTATATGTTGAAGTTGGTTTTTTAAACATACAAAATTTGTAAAAAAGTTTTCTATCATCATTGAATATTCAAAAAAACCAAAAAAACGGAGATTGAGTTTCAATAAAAAATATGAAATAAATTAATGATAAAGTGGTTATAATATCATTAAAAAATTGAGTATAATTGGTTTTAACAAAGAATATGATTAACTGTAACATCTAGGATAGAAAAAAAATATTATGTTAGTGTGAATGTACGCATGGAAAATAATTTAAAATACCCAAAACGTAAAACTCAGGGCCAAAAAAAAAACAAAAAAACAATAGACCATAGGGATTAATAACATGTTGTAAATTAAATAGTAATAAATATAAATATTAAAACAAAAATTAGAATGAATATTAATATGATATATAAATATTGGTACATCACTAAATTATTTTGAAAATATTTAAGTATGTTAGTCTAAATAGCAATTTCATCAAAGTTTCAAACAGGATGTTGTGCATAATAATAGATTTGAAGGGGAACAAAACTTAGTATATGTTGTGTATGACACGTATTCTCAGACTCACAACTTGATTCTTGAAATATTAATTCGACTTAAAACAACCATTACTTATTTTCTCATTCTGAGAATCAATTAATAATTTAAATATTTATAAGCAAATTAAAAATTACAGTTGGAATTTATGACGTATTAAATTACCCTGTTGTAAAGTGGTGATAATTTATTAAGGGAAATCTCAGATTTGAAAGCCAAGTGGTAATCAACAAATGTTTTGGAGTTAACGCTTTTGAGATTTACTAAGCTGTGACTAATACTTTTCAATCCTGGAGAGTTTAAAAAAGCGATAAAAAGAAAAGATATAAGCTTGACAAAAATAGAAATTTGAGTTAGAATAGGCCTAATTTTTCATATTAAATCAAAGGTTGTTGGATGGATTTGTAAAAGTATTAAAGTACACATTATAAATAGTAAGATAGCTTATAGGTTTTCCACATAAATTTTGGATCAAAGAAAAGAATTTGGAGCCACAAAAATATACATAAAGTTGATATATATAGGGATTCAAACAGAATTTTATAGTTAGAGAAACCTTTTTGCCAATCACAACAAACAATAGGTGATAAATTATAAAATTAATATTGCGCAACATAATTCCTGTAACATTGAAAATTCAAATATAATATATAAGTCGTCTTTATATTTAAGTATTTCATTATGATTGTGTCTAAACATTTAACAAAACTAACTTTTGAAACAAAAATGTAAAACAAGTTGGGAAAACGTATTGTACAATAAATGAAATTGCAAGAAAAGCAAACATTTAAAACATAATTTCCGATTCAGGTAATTTATCATGACTTTAAAAATTTTAATACCCAAGTATAATTTACAACAGGTATTTTAAACACGTTCTAAATTCCGTTATAAATTGAATATATTTTACAACAGCCATTTTAAACATGTTCTAAATTCCGTTATAAATTAAATATGATTTACAACAAATATTTTAAACACATTTTTAATTTTTGTTGTAAATTGAATATAATTTACAACAGATATTTTAAACACGTTCTAAATTTCGTTATAAATTAAATATGATTTACAACAAATATTTTAAACACGTTCTAAATTCCGTTATAAATTAAATATATTTTACAACAGCTATTTTAAACACGTTCTAAATTTCGTTGTAAACTGAATATAATTGGGTACACATCAATAAAATCAGAAATAAAAGTCCTCAATCTCAGCAACATAGTAAAATTAATTTATGGAGCTTTGAGCATTTTCTAAATACAGGGAAATTTTTATTTTAATTTTTACCAAGCCAATATCGTTCTTGATAAGATAAAAAAAATGTAAAGGGACTTGCAGCAATATAAATTAAAAAAAAAAAATAGTTATCTAAGGTATATTCAGATATATCATCTTAATGCTAGTGGTAATTAAGAAAAACAAAAAAAAAACATGGATCTTGGGTCTAAATTTGATTTAAAAAATTCAAATGGGTAAGATTTACGGCACTTTATAAATTGGACTGCAATAATTAAAAAAGTTACAACACAAATTAAAGCAGAATTCATTACAAATTTTGAATGGGTAGAACCAAAATTTAAGTTTTTATCATATTTATATTTTCTTTTACACATGATCTTAATGGTTTCAAAGTGAATGTTGCGGTTTTAATAAAGTTTCCCATTAAGCACAACTAAGTGCTTGTAATGAATTAATTAATTGGAAATATTTTTATGACAACTCCCATGTATTATTTGTAAATCTCACAACTGATAATGTAGCATTTCCCATTATGGTAATTAAATATACCCTTTAAATTTTATATAGCTAACTATAGTTTACTACAGAACTTTAGGCTGGCTTCAGAAAACCTGTTATAAATTGATACAATTTTGTAAATTTGACATATATTGAAATTGATTTTTTTCTTACTTACAAAATTTTTAAAAGATGTTTCTACCACCTTGAAAGTTTCAAATCAATTCAAAAAAAGTAAAGTTGGATTTAATTTAAAATGAGAAAGTGCTCAATGTTAAACTCTTTGTAATATAACTAAATTGCTTCAAATAAAATTTATCAGTAAAAAGGATTAATTGTAATATCTCGGATAGAGTTAAAAATGTAACATCTTTGTGTGAGTAAGGACTAAAAAAGTAATTCAAAAAGCCCAGATCGTATTACTCAAAACCAAACAAAAAAAAAAAATGTAAATTGAATAGTAATAAATAGAAATATTAGAACGTAAATTAAAATGGAAATTATTACAAAATATAAATAGTTGTACAGCCCAAATTTACTGTGATAACATCTAAGTGTTTTAGTATAAACAAATCTATAAAAGTTGCAAACAGAATGTTGTGCATATTAATAGATTTCAAGTTTAACACAACTTAGTACATGTTGCATATGACTCGTATTTTGAGACCATAACATGGATTTTGAAATATTAATCCCACAAAAAAGAATTAACAAAATTTCCTATTCTGGTAATTATTAAGATTTTAAAAACGTATATGCCAATTAAATTTTATAATAAGTTTACATTTTTTAAAGTTTCAAAAAGGATGTTGTGGTTTAACAAAACTATACTTCAATCACAACTAAAAATATGTGATGAAATAAAGAATAAATTGTCAGACATTCATTTAAAACAAAAATAAATTTTACACTATATTACATTATATTACTAACAAAAGTTAGCAGGATCTATCAATAAAATATTTAAGATATAGCTGGCGTCATAAGTTATATTTAAAAATATCATGACTGTATTTGTGGGAATTTAAAAAAGTTCAATGAGGTGCTCAAAGTCATGATGAAAAGCCAAATAAATAAAGTTATGGCGGCGGCAATTTACTAAATGCTATAAATTAGTGTACATGAAATGAAAATTATTTATAACGGGAATTATCACGGGAATATAAAAATGGTTAAATAATATGAAGTAATTTTTATTAGTTACTTAATTTTATTCAACACATATTGCTGACCGTTTCATGAACAATGTTGTAAACATGATTATACTACAAAATAAACACAACTTAGTACAAGTCATAAATGACACTTTTTCTTTGACAAAAACATATTGAACAACAATGATAATGTAATATAATGATGTTACATGAATTTGGTAATATTGGAAACGCTAGCAATGCTGTTAACACAATTTCCATTTTGGTAATTTATCATGACCTTGAGAATTTAAATGCCCAAATGTAATTTACAGCAGTTATTTAAAACAACTTTTAAGTCCCTGTTCTAAATTGAATATAATTTTATTTTCTCTTGTATTTTCCTTTAGAAATAAATACATGACTTCATTACTTAGAATTTCATTTTTTAACTTTCTACATCCAATTTAAATAAATTCATTTTATATTCATTTTTTTAAACATATCTAGATATTAATTCCCATCAAAAAGTGATGAATATCGATATCAGTTGGTCTTTTTAATAGAAAATGCTCAGTACAGAGTGCACTTAACGCGTACTTTATGTCATGATTAGTCATAATATTTTAATTCTGGAATTAATTAAAATGTGATATTTCAGTACATCCTCTTGTTTTTTGTAACTCGAACGTTGAATATCTCACCCAAAATAAAGATTCCTCAAGGGTTAGGTTTACATTTTTATTTTTTTAAATATTTGATTTTTTTTTATCGACTAATACTTCATCGATTTTGATTCATTTTTCTCATTTTTATATCCCAAAATATTGTTGTTCGGTCTTTTAATTGGCTTTTTTGGAAATTTTGAATTCACCCTTAATCCATTTAAATCCTGGCCATTTCATTAAACATATCAGTCTTAAAGATCTTGCCATACTTTTTGTAAACGATGCTTAAATATTAGGACTGGCTAAAAATCATTTTTCATTCATATGAATTGTTAATAATATTTGCGTTTCTATGTTTAGTTGTCTAGATACCCATATTTAGCTTCACAGCCAGGTGGTACCGGTATTGAAAAATACTACGACTGTATATTTCAGTCCGGGCCACTTCACTGTACTTCAATTGACTGATTATATGTTTCTCTTGATATATAATCATCGGTATATATATTTTATATAGTTTTTATTTTAATGTTTTATTGTTTTTTTAAAAAATTTAGAAATTTGAAAAATCATTCAATTTGTCCATGTTTATACCCCAACCCTTGCGTAATATACGGAAGTGTCTAAAATCACGATGATTTTCAATTTTTTTTACAAAACTTTAGACCCTTTTTTTGGTTTTTTAATCATAACTCTTTAAATATCTATTCTACAACTTTGAAACTTTAAAATACAATCTTTTCATTAATTTTAATTCAATTGAATGTAATATTATACCTTGGGCTGAATTATTAACAATAGCTATCTAAAAAAATTCTATTTTGTGCAGTGGGTGTGAGGCATTGTGGTATTGCATCCCATCCTTCCTCAAGTAGATTAATATTAACGTTTCTACATTGAGATTAATTTTGGCTTTTTTTTAGACCTAATTTTTATAATGTGGTCTTAAAAGTTTTATTCATAAGGGATATATTTGCCCTTCGGTAAGTATTATAATTAACAAAGATGCTGAAACTGCTTGGAAATACTGTTAAGTTCTATGTTTTATATATTTTCATATTAACTTACAATTAATTTTTAATCCTTTTAAATATTGTTATATTCATTCTGTTTATTTAAAATTCATTATATTTTCCGAGGTTAAAGTATCTCAATATTTCCCATTTCAGTTTCCGCTAAATTAGGTTGCTACATGTTCCTTGTTTGTTATTTATTCTAAACTGATTCTACATTTAGCTTTTGTGATGATTATTTCATTGTACTGTTTATTGCATATTCTTTTTCTTTTATTAGTTTCCTATCTTTGGACTTCTTTTCAGCTTTGCTTAAAATTGTTATATTGTCAAAATGATAAAATTTTGTCATCCTTAACATTTTCAATATTTAAAGTACTGGTTTTCCTGTTAACAAACTGATGAAATCAACTCAAGTTTTAAAAAAAAAAACTTGAAATTCACCTTTATATTTTTGAGCAATTTAATTTTAATTTTGCTTATATCAATACCCGTACTATACTATTATTTGATTCAATCGGTGAAGCTCTTTCTTGATTAAAATATTAAAATAATTTCAGGATTTACGTACGATTCTAATTGAATGACTTGGTTAGCTATTATACTTGAATAAGAGCAATAAGCAGAATAGTATTACACCAAATTAACATAAAAAGGTAAGGAGTGAAAATAAAAATAAATTTTAACTTAATGGATGTTTTTTTCCTAAACCCTAACCTGTTAATCTGTGTCCCAAAAGATAGTTTATGAATCGAAGTAGTGGGGGAAGTCCTTAAAACCTTGAAAAATCCAAAAAAGCAATATATAGGTGACGTTAGATTATGGTCATAAGTGAAAAATTGACAAAGACTGAATAGCACTCAAGTTTTGGACAATAAACATAAATGGCTTTTGATCAAATATTTTGTAAAACTTGATGCTTCGGCTAAATTTGAAAATATCATGTTGTGGGTAGTGAGTAGTGAAGTCAATAGAAATGCTCAGAATCAGGATTATTTACTACAGGTGATAGATTTTAAAGCAGTAATGAAAATTTTTTAAACAGCAGTTGGTATGGTTTATAAATAGTTGTATAACTAAAAGTTAAATTTCAATTAGCTTAGTATTTTACTTTACTCAGATTGTTGAGGGTTTCTTAGAGGATGCTTTGGGCGTAATTATATTACTCAGTAAATATGACTTAGTACTTGTGATAAAAACTGTTTAATCATGTGACCTTTATTACGTGACTTAAATAATATGTAATATAACTTTTATCATGTGACTTTGTTAATCTGAGGATAATCGTTTCATTTTCCAATTCTGGTAATTAATTACACCCTTTATCATTCCAACCCTTAACCTATGGTACTGTATTTCTACACCAGTCCTAACTTTACCCACATCATATTGTAAATTTTTAGGAGAGCTATTTACAGCACACATGTAATCTGTCTTTTTTTTAAAGGTAAAATTAAAAGGTACCTTGAACTAGGTTGACGCTGATGATATACTTCTATAACCCTTGAATAAAAACAAACAAACAAACAAACAAATACATTGAACCTCAATCCACTAAAAGTTTTTTTTACCTCTTTCCACACGGATATATCAACATACGACACCTCTACTTGTCACAATTCGAACACAAACATTTAGCGAAGTTTTTTTTAAAAATTTTTAAAAGTTAATAACAAAACTTAGTTAACTACAATTAATTTCTTATTCATTATTTTTGACACATTTAAACTCATTTTTAGTGTGATGTATAGGTATAATTGTTGAGATCCAAGTAAAGGCTGATCATAAAAAAATCAAAACTCATACATTAACACAAAGAAACTCCAGAGAAAAGTCTTTTTTATTAGAAAACTAACAATGTTTATTATAAAATATTTGAAAAGCTCAAAACAAATAATAACGCGTCTTTTTCGTGATTTTTACGAAAAAATATTTTACTTCTTATGTTTCAGCAAGGGTAGTTATGATGATTTGATTTATAACTACACAATTAATTAACAATTAAATCATTATATTAATTTTTACACAAAACTTAAAATTTACACAATTCTCTATTTTGGGGCCTCTCTTTTCCACCATAGGCGTTTTCAAATCATTCAATTCCTTTTTTCATCTTAATTAAATTACCAATATCGCTTTTTTTGTAAAAAAATTAGGTAGAGCAAATTTCGCATTCCTTTGAAAAAAATGATTAAGAGCGAAAAACAGCAAAATCTTTGGTCACCGGGTCTTAAAAACTTACAACCTAAAATTGAACTGCTGCTTTAAGGTCCATAACTTTTCTTCAAAGGAATCCCAGGAAGCACGACGTGGACGCTTGCTCAAGCTACTTCCCATTATTAGACTTTGGATCATCATACAAATCATTTCCAAGTCTAACGCCTTTGATCATTTAATTGGGGTGTTTTGACTAGAGAGAGGAGCTCAGTCCAGTTCTACAATGAGAAGTATGGGCAACAACTCAAGGGGGAAGCATAGAACGGATTCTTAAATCAAGCTCATAGATTACAAATGCTTGTCTTTATATCAAAGCATTTGAACCGAAAACTTTTTTGGTTTGTTTTTTTTAAGGACAAAAATAAACAAAAAGTTTGAAAAAGAAAAAAAAAATGCCTTTAACCAGATTGAAGTCTAAAATCTAAAAAAAAAAAAAAAGTTAAGAGAAATAGAATAAAATTTGTTGAATCTGTAAAAGTACCGATAATTAAAAGTTTTTGAAGTAAGGTTGATTGTATTATCGAATATGGGTATCAATAAATATCCTTAGGAAAGTTCCGAATTCCTGAGGTGTCGAACAAGCGATTAATTAGTATCGATTGACACTAATGTATTTATTTGATCCCTCGTAATGGCCCCACAACTAAACTCCTCGTTAATTCCCTACCAATTTCCCTTGTAAGACCCCCTACCAGTATCCCTCGTAAGATCCCCACCAATATCCCTCAGTTTTTCCCACTTTTTAAAGTGCATCCGAAAAAACCCCTAAGATGACACTGGGAACCTTTGGCGCTTCCCTGCTAATCCTCAGGTTCCCCCGACCCCAACCAGTTTTCTTTTGTTCCCCAGATCCCAAAAATGCCCATAAAAACCAGAAAAAAGAACAGAATTTCCAGAAGTACCAAAAAAAGACCAGAATGAAAAATAAATGTCAGTTCACCAGGCAATAGTGATTTTACTCTCTCTAGAACCTTTTTTTAGGAGAGATATTGAGCAAATAATCCTGTCACAATAAGCTCTACAGAGAGGGATCAAACTTTGATCCACGTTTAATCTCTGCTCTCCTACATGCAAAGACCGTGGGTGCATGGCGCATTCCTTTCAAAGACAAACTAAGAACAGAAGCGACTTGTGAGCTGAAGGCATTATCGTGCGTCCTTGTTTTTATCATCATAAAAACACCTATTTGATTTTGTTAAACATCTGAATAAAATAATCATCAATGCATTATACTTCCCATTTGAAATACTTAATTAAAGTAATTGTTTAGCAGTTTTGATTCAAAAGCTTCCAAAATCTGTTTAAGTCAGGAATCGTTTATCACAAGTAACCCAAACTCACCAGAAAGTATACCAAACAAAAAACAAGCCATTTATCGATGTATGCGCATTTCTACACAATATTAATGTTAGTATCTGATCCAAAAAACTAGTTAATTCACGTTAAAAACAAATAATGAAAATAGGAGACGTGAGAATGAAAAGGGTGATGGTAAGAAGAAAAAGAAGAAAAAGAAGAAGAGTGATTAAAATATTGATTAAACTATGAGATTGCTGAGCCTTTAGAAACTTTGCATGCAAAGGGTTTGGTTTGATCTTTTAAATTTTTACAAAAACTAAATAAAAATTTACGCCATATAATAAATCGATTTTTCCTCATAAAAAAAACGCGTTTTTATTTTGAATCGAGCTACGGTCAACTGAAACGCGTGGTGAATCAGAAAAATTACTCTGCACTAAAAATCAATTTAAGCCGCACATCATTACCATAATAGGATATGAAATTAATACAAAAAATAAAGGGAATAGGAGGATAGGTAAGTTTTGATTACTAAGATACTTTTCTTTAAACACATTTTAAAGTGTTTCAATAAATACATGGGACACGTGATATATTTACCCGGTAATTTAGTTATTTTTAATAAGATAAATTGTTTGTTTGTTTTTGTTCAAGGGTTAAAGAAAAATATAACATCAGCGTCATCGCTATCCTTCTTGTTCTACCGATATAAGTTTTCATCATTCATTGAACTTTTCATCCCGTTCCAAACATGCTTCTCCAACAGCCTGAAAATAAATCCTGATGCCAGCTTACGAGGAACAGGGAGTCTAAGCCAAACCTTCCCAATCTATTTCCACTTGTCTTCATCAACGCTTTTAAAGTTTATTTCTTATTCTCTCCAAACAGAGATAAAGCGTGCAATCTCTTGCAAGCCAGTTAGACTGTTTAAGAGGGTCGACATGTCCATTTCAGGAGATATCCTTCTGAGTCCTTTTCTTTTTTCTTCCAACAGAGGACACTCAACCAGAATGTGTCTAACTGTTTCCAGCTCGCCACACTCATAGTCGTAGCTATCCTTTTGAATGCCGAACTTTTTGAACCATGCGCCAAAATTGCCATGGCCCGTGCGGAATTGAGTAATAAAGCTCAAGGTTCTGCGACTATCTTTCTTCATAACCACTCCCGTGGTCATTTTAGAAGGATTATCAGAACAAGGTGTTTCTGCCGTAATATCATGGTACCATTGATCTTTCTTGCTATGCCAATAAGCGTCTCGCCATTTTTCTATCGCTTGCTTCTTGAGAATCGCAATGAGCTGACTCTGAAGTAGCTCACGGGTAACCGGTCCAAAAACTGGTTTCTTTCTCGTTTTCATCAAATTCTTTATTACCACTTTTCTGTCTTCTTCTGCCTCTAAATAAACCGAGGTTAATTTGGCGATAGGAGAATTCTCAACTAAGGTCAACAAATGTTCCTTTATTGGATTAGTGTTACTGATGTTCAAATGAAGGCGGATGGCCTTTCTTGCAATCATAAAATTTAGTCTGATGCTATATGGCATAACACCGGCTTCTTTCTGTAATACCGCGATAGGAGTAGTACGATAAGCACCAACTACCCTTCTTAATGCCATGTTTTGAGCAACTTCAAGCTTATGAGTTTCACCTTTAAGGATTTTGTGAAACCAAATTTCCATACCGTATTCAATGATTGATCTAACACATGCGATATACAGAGACCTCACAGAAGATCCTCGCATACCTCTAAGTGTTCCACCAAGTCGCCAAATAGCTCCTATTGCTTTCCTTGCCTTGGTTATCTTACTCATAATATGAGATTTGAAATCCAGGGTATTATTAAGAATGATTCCAAGTAACTTGACTTCCTTTTGGGGTTTGAGGTGTTCTCCATTTGGTAGAGTCAGCTGTGCTTTTTGATCGTTGGCTTTAATATTTTTTGCAAAATGAATAAAACCTAATTTATCTCCAAGATCAATTTTTGTCATTCTTGACTTTGCCCATTCACAACATTTAGCCAAAATGTTGCTGAGTAGCTCAGTGTTTTTGTCTATGGTGCCTTCAACTGTGATTGTAACATCATCAATAAATCCAAAAGCTTTTCCTCCCCATTGCTGGTTAGCCTTATACATTGGCGTGAAATATATTAGGAACAGTAAGGGGATATAGGAGAGCCTTGTGGGATTCCAGTACTGATTTTTTGAACTGGACCTTTTCTTCGATCCATGAGCATGCTGGCTTCTCTCTGGCTAATAAATTGGTAAGTCCAACTTATCAACGCATTGGGTAGCCCCATGTTTTCCATTGTTTCAGCGAGTATGTTTCTATTTACAATTTCAAAAGCACCTTGAATGTCAATCAAAATAGCAGAGATTTTTTTCTCGGCTTGTTTCGATTCTTTGGACAAGCTCCAAAACGGCATCCGTAGCACAATAGCCTTTTCTGCCTCCATATTGCTCTGGCGGTAGAAGTTTATTGGTAAGTTTGGTTATTCTGGTTTCCATGATCTTTTCCAAAATCTTGTATTCTTAAAAAATGTTTGTTTGTTTGTTTGTTTGTTTGTTTGTTTGTTTGTTTGTTTGTTTGTTTGTTTGTTTGTTTGTTTGTTTGTTTGTTTGTTTATATTCAAGGGTTATAAAAGTATATAACATCAGCGTTATCGCTATCCTTATTAATTTCTAACTAATGTGTGTCGGTCATGTAGTACCTTTTCAGTACAAGTGTCGGTCTGGACGTCTCGGATAGCCCGGAGCGCATGGGCCCTGATGCCAGCCTACGAGGAACAGGGGTGAATCAGTATGTCGATTCCAAACCTTCCCAACCCAATTTCCACTTATCTTTACAGACGCTTCACGAAAAAACCGTGATTTTATTTCTTATTCCGCCCTGCCAGAGATACGACCCACAATCACCTGCGTATTCTTAAAAAATACAGTAACTGTATTATGTAAATATTTACTGAAAACCAACATATATTGAAAATAATTAACAAAAATATAAAGCGTTAGTGGTTTAGTGGTAAAATTCGTCGTTGCCATCGACGAGCCCCTGGTTCGATTCCGGGCTAACGCATTTTTTGATTAACCAAGTTTAACAAATTTTTTTTTTAAAACTTATGGCAATTAAGTCTTAGACTAGGAAATAGTGATTTGATTTTGTTTTTTTACTTCAAATGAAAAAATGTTTTTATCACCTTCTGAATCATTTGAATAATATAGATTATAAGTCCAACAGTGTAAAAATTGATAAATATAAAGCTGTTAAAAAAGCGGGAAATAGAACTTTCCAATTAACAAGATCAAAATTATATTGAAAGATTCAACAGTTTAAGGAGTTCACATCCCTAGTGTTCAAAGTTTTTAGATGAGATAGTCCTAACTTTAAAAAATAGGATAAACAGAAATGCAGCTCACCTACGATTCTAGGAGTTAATTGAAAAATAAAGTAAATTATCTCTATATTGGCATTGATAGATTAACTATCATCAAGTATGAGTGATTCTCAAAATTGAAATAGTAATAGAGCATAATGCGGTCTAATTAATTTCAGGAAAAACGGTTTTTTTAATTTCATCTTTCTCTTTTTTTTTTTTTTTTTTTTTTTCAGTTTGATGAATCCCTTTGAATTTCATGCAAAAAGTATAAATTACTTATATTTCCATACATTACAGGACACCTTTCGAATTTAACTAGAAACTAATGATATTAGATATGGGTAAAATAAAAAAGATGTTTTAACGTAAAATAAGAGTACAAGATGGTAGTAATGATTTTATTTGAAATTGAGTGGGAATAATCTTCATTACACCGATATTACGTCAGCTCAGCAGGTAATTATTATAGAAATCCGGAAATATCCGAGGCGCCTAAACACCAGTCTCTAGTAAATTTTATATGACAAGCATCCATCACCAGTAGAAATACCTCGATATACTGGGTTCTACTGAAAATTTCCAAATTCTCTTATCTTGTTCCAAAATATAGCCATAATCAACTAATGGCTGTAGTTTTCTAAGCAAAAATTTTTTATTTATACCATGTTATAAAAATACAAAAGTCTAAAGCAAATAAATAAAATAAACTCCCCAGAATAATAATTAAATGAATAATAACAAAACTCAGAAACCTTAATAAGTTCTCTTGTCTAATAAGAGCTGGCCAGTAGGCTCAGAAATGTGACCGCCAGTATGAGTGAAGATGGTTTCACCGTGCAAAATGGTTTCAACAACGAGACCATCAAGATGAGAGCCGTGATACGGAGTAAGTTTATTTTTGAATGGCAAAAGGGTCTGATCAACAAATAAAGTTCCATCTGCATCAAATATGCAAAAGTCGGCATCTTTTCCAACGTCAATAGAGCCTTTGGTGTCAATAAGACCAGCCTGATAAGCAGTATTGTAACTAGTCAGACGTACAACATCAACGAGATCAAATTCTGGGTGGCTATGCTTAATAGCGGTCCAAAGAATAGAAAGACCAAGGCCGACAGAGGAAATCCCACCCCAAGCTCTGAAGTAATCACCCTCGTCAAGAAGCTTAAGTATTGGTGTGCATGGTGAGTGGTCAGAGACAATGGATGTGATTTCACCCGACTTAAGAGCAGACCAAAGCTGCTTATTGACTTCAGCCTCTCGGATCGGGGGCACACATTTGAAGTGGGTAGCCTTGTCTTTAATGGTTTCGGCAGTAAAGGATAGGTAATGAAAACACGTTTCCGCCGTAAGCTTGACACGATCTTGTTTAGCCTTGCGAACTAAGGGAATAGCGTCCTTAGAAGCCAGATGAACGATATGTAAAGGGAGGTTAGGTGCAACTTTTGATGCTTCAATAACAGTAGAAATAGCCTCAACTTCCATAATTTCTGGTCTGGACTTAAGGAAAGAGTCATAACACGAGTGATCCATATGATCAAAGTCAAGCTGAGGAGTGGTGTGCTCGTTGCAGACCTCAGCGTGAAACATGACGAGAGTGGGCTGAGCCTTGAGGGTTTTGAGAGCCAGCTCAATATCAAAGCGTTGCACCATGGGGAATTCCTCGACACCAGAGTCAGCCATAAAGCACTTGAAGCCACGAATACCGGCGTTCACAAGAGGAACTAGTTGGTCGACATTTCCAGGGATGATACCGCCCCAAAAACCAACATCAACCCAACATTGGCCTTTGGCTGCGTTGAGCTTAAGCTTAAAGTTCTCAATGGTGGTGGTTGGAGGAATAGCGTTAAGAGGCATGTCAATAAGGGTGGTAACACCACCAGCAGCTGCAGCTTTGGTGCCAGTCTCGAAGCCTTCCCATTCGGTGCGGCCGGGCTCGTTGAGATGGACGTGTGCATCCACGAGACCTGGCAGGATGTGATGCTCTCCGACATTGCGAAACTGTTCTGGATCAGTGATTCCGAGCTTTGAGAGTCTGGGATCATCATAAATAGATGCTGGGGGTTGAAGAATGTGGGTGATTTTGCCAGTACGCAGAGAATAGACTATTGTTGCCGGTTCAATTTCGTTTTTGAAAACAACGTTATTGGAGGTAATGGCCCGGTCTAGGGAATACGATGGTGCGATAGTAGCGGGCATGTTAGAAAGAGTAGTTTGTATGCGGCAGGTGAATGCGGTATTAATATTAGTGTACTGGTGATAATTGTTTAGATAAGGCGAGCACGGATATTAAGTAGTTTATATAGATTGATAAGCTGATTCAAAACTCGTTTATGAAATTTGAAAAAAAAAAAGATATAAGTGAAATAAAAAAGAAAGAAGGTCAAATCCGAAACATGGAGAAGAGGGGGAGAGAGGGAGGAAATCAAGCCCCTTTTATAAAATAGTCAGGATGATGAAGAAAGAGGCCAGATTTCAACGATTAGATAAACAAAAGTAGAAATTTCGTTCTCCCGAAGGAAAAGCCGAGCCCGCCCGTAATCAAAGGACGTTAAGGAGTGGACTGAAAGGCTTCTTGAGATAAGCATTTTTGTGTTTGTGGAAGGTTTTAAGAAATTACAACTTTGTTACAGGAAATCGGAGATATCCGGGCCTGGAAAATACCAACATGCTAGTCTCCCTCAACTTGACCAAAAGACCTCAACATCAAAGCCATTTGAAGTAATTATATTTAAAAAAATACAAAAAAGGTTAATTGGTATTCTTTCTTTTAATTAAGAAAAAATTTTCATATAAATTTTTGGTTTTTAACAAAAACTTAACTTTTCAAAGATTTCTACAAATATCCTCCAACTTACTCGGAAACCACCGCAGGACCGGTTCGGCGATGGCTTCCAATTGTCGTGCAAGACGTTTAGTCCAGATCTTTTCTTTTTTTTATTTTTTATTTTTATCAATTACCCAAAATGAATAGACTTTCCCGAACCCGCATCTAAATTGGCAATGACGGTGCTTCTCCTTGTATCTCATCATCTAACAACGGCTGATGCGCGGCCTTTTTCGTGTAAAAGACTGAGATGTACACGCTTTCTGAAATGTACAAAGCCCTTTTTTATTTTGTATTACTCGATCAAATATGTTTAGCACTTCACTTTTTTCTCACCCCCACCTCCTCTCTCTTTCTATCGTGATATTTAACTAGGTGAAGTACCTAAAAATCTCAGAGGCATTTTGATTCTGCTTACTCGATACAATTTTAAATTGAGAGCAAAAATATTTTTTTTTTACTGGTCCTTACTTCTCCACGCATAAAAACCCAAAAATAACTCACTTAATTCGTAGCAAAGACGTCCATAAAAAACAGACTTTAACTTGCCCGTGGGTCTTGAAATCTTTTCTTCATGGCAATTTTTCTGTAGTATCATTGCTTAGTTGTATGACTCTTTTTTAATCTTTATCAGTATATATATTTTGAAATCAATTATCATTCTTGTAATACCTTCCGCTCATAATAAACTAGAATAACTTTAGAAGGCCCTGAAAGCTTCTTCTTGTGGAAGACACTTTCTTCTTTTCTGGGCGTAAAGCAATCCATGCAGTTTGATCGCACCGCTGATGAGAAACATAACGGCCAGCAACAATTGAAACAAAAAGCAAAAAAAAAAACAAATAATAAAAATGGAAAACGCCGTTGAGACCTGCTTTATTCAAGTCGGTTCTACTTCAACCCCAAAAATGGTCTTCAAATGGATATTTCACAATGGACAAGCCACACAAAGCCACACAAAGCCACACACACCCATTCTCGCAATATTTTTATGTAATATACTTCTTAAGAAAAGCCTTAATTCGAGACTCTTGCCAAGTACATGTCACCTAAAGACGTTAAATCTAGTTCTAACTTTTTTCTTTCTAAAAAAAAAACTCTATTATTAAATACTTAGGAATTTTGAAGAAACCACGTGCTGGTACTCCACGTCCTTTCGTTGTTCTTGCTCACGGAGTACAAGCCCCATTATTACAATAATGTCTGCTAGTTGATACCCAGGCTCCCAAATTGTAAATTCCCCTACTTTGCGCGTGCTCGACAGAGTTTTGGTATAAATGTTATGGTAAAGAGCCACTGGAGGTCGTTGCCGCTCCAGTTCCTGTTGCTGCTGTAACAGATGTTGTACCTCCTCGGCACTGCTAGTACTGTTGACTCCGCCGTTGACCGGCTGACCATCTCCTGTCTCAACACTCACCACACCCTCTGACCCGCTTGCTCCTGCTGTAAGTGACAACCCTGTTGCAGTCGCATTAGCCCGTTCAATGAATCGCAGCTCAAAAAACCCAGAACCAAATGTTGATGCCAGTCCCGTTGTGCCGTACCATCGCATCCTTATTCCATCATACATTGTATCTGTCACCCGCTTGCTTCCATAATTGATCATCGTCACTGTTGGCTGCGCAAAGTCCAACGAGTTTTCAAACTCGATTACATATTTGACCTTGTCTATTGTGCCCTTCATCACCTCCTGCCAAACTCGACATAGCGGCCTCTTTTCTTTGCTATTTGGCTCTGGTGCTCCATATTTTCCCGTGCCACTGTGATGAACATGATGCCCAGGATCTAACCCAAGCTCTAGATTACGTTCCGCAACAAGTTTCCCAAGCAGTAGCTGACCACCACCCTGTGGCCGACTCCCATACGTATACATGGTCATAAAGAGTGTTCGTGCTTTAGGAAATGGGTTGTATGATGTATGTGGAGTACAGTAAATTGAAGGTGGCATAGGAATTTCGCTTCTGGTATCCTGTGAGGTCTGGTCATCATCCTTATCCATGTGACAATCTGTACTATTGATATCAGCTCCGCTTTCTTTAGAATGGTCACTGCTCCCGCTTGTTCCAGACAACTCTACTTTGTTTGTTGCATTGCGTTTTCCCTTTCCCTTGCCCTTGCCCTTGATTTTCGTGCTTGAGCTACCACTACCACCAATATATGCTGTTGCTGATCCCGTGCCCTTGCGTATCAGAGTACGCGTTACTTTGGCGGCCAAATCAGATTCAAACACCTGTGCATTTGATTTAAATCTTGTTGCATAAATGGGCAACGTCTTAGAATGATTGTCATCGTAGAGCAGAGCCTCGTCAGTTCCGTTTCGTCGTCCTCCAAAACCCATAAATGTTCGGCTATCTCCAGACCGCCCATGCGCATTAGCTATAAAACTTCCTCCAGCAGATCCCCGAGCAGCTACCCGTGTTGTTACCGATGCACTATCATCAAATGGTAGTAAGGTGTTCGCCGTCGAGCTGGCATCATCTAAAATTAATGTATGTAAACTCGACTCGATAGAGTTTCGGCGACTTGTATTGGTCGTATTAAAAACACCAGCTTCGTTTTGATGATGTGTTCCATCACCTACTATTGGCTCTTCCGAGTAATGTGGAGAATCTTCTATGCAATCCTCACTACTGATGTTTGAATCAAGTTCATTCGTATCCACAGACGTAGTTGAAGAAGCGGATGAAAAAAGTGAGCTACCACAGTCCTCATTTTGACTGGCACTTTGTGGAGACGAGTCGATGGGTGGGCTATTGGTTCGTTTCTTGCCTTTGCTGATGAGCGACTTTATAGATAATACGGCCATTTTTTGTGAATTTCTGATCTTATATGTGACGAGGATAATAATAAACGTAAAAACTACCTAGAGACAAGACGTAGAAGTTTTAATAAAAATTGGTTTGGAACGAAAAAAATTTTAAGTTTGTGATTAAGATTTTGCGGTTAAATTTTTTTTCCTTATTTAGAAGGAAATAAGCGCTTGGACTATCTTAAATCCGACAGGCATGTAAGACCTGCCTTTTTATGGGGATACACGTGACCATCACCAAAGTACAGATTCGTTTATTTCTTAAAACACTAGTTTGGTTCAGGAAATTGAGATCGATTACAATACAAAGACATCATTTTAAGGAAGCTTATAAAAAGAAAAGGACATTATATATATATTTTTAAATGAAAACATCTATTGCAAAACTGGAAACAAATCAAATTAACAGAAAAAATCAAATTTATTTTTTTAGGGAATCATTGGATTCTTCGCGAACAATCTCAATGGGTTCCTCGATAACCTCAGATGATTCTGTGCCCTCAAAAACAACATCTATCTTTTGAGCATCACTCATGCCCTTATCAACATCAACCCAACAGTAAAGCCCAGCAGCAATTAGTACCAAAAACAAGTTTGGAACCATGGGCCAGCGCAAGTTTCCGGTACGGTCTTGGATGGTGGCATTGACTAAACTACCAATCCAACCGACAGCAACACCCATTGTGATTTCCAATCCAAAGAATTTCGCTTCACTTCCTTCAGGAAGCAGAGAACTGTATAAAGTGCGATTCAAAGAGCGAAGAGCACTAGAGGTGCCGGCATAGAAAATCTCAAAGACCCAAAACTCAGCACGATGTTTGAAGCCAACATTAACATGGTCAGGAATACCAATGCAACCCCAAAGGTTAGCAAAAAATGAAATAAAGAAAAATCCATAAGCCCAATGCTTAATCTTGAGTGGTGTACGAGGATAGGCAAACATCCAAGTAAGAGAAAACAAAGTAGAAATAACCATCGTCATTAGGGTCCAAACAGTGTATTCTCCATCAGAACTACCCAAACCTAATTCACTTCGAAACAAAAGATTAAAAACAGAAAGAAAGTTTGAATAGGAGACATTCCAAATAACCCAACCAATACAAAGCTTCCAGGCTTCTGGATATTTTTGAATATCTTTTAAAAGACCGAAAAATCGCTTTACAGAAACAGTCAAAATATTGACATCCTTTGGCTTCTTGATACCCTTGACACTAGGAAAAATGAAAAAAGCAATACTAACAGCCACCATAGAAATACAACCAGCAATTGTGACAGCAAGCAAAAAGCGTCTGTAACCAATAGAAGCAGCAGCACCCCAATTATAGGTAATAATAACACCAATCAAAGTAGCGGTGATACCACCAACGTTTCCAATAACAATACCCAATACACTAACAAGAGAACCTTGTGCTAAGACCATTTTTCTTTTAACCTGTTCGGGTTCTGTTCCTTTGATTTTCACTGAAGCACGAGACCGCATAAAGATAGGAATGTAAGATCCTTCAATAATTTGGTACACCGAGTCAATGCAAATCATCAGAGAGTATAAAAAGGCCAAACCAACGAGATTGCTATACTTTTTTTCCCAGAGACCAGCAGCAGGAAGTGCAGATGCACTGTAAAGAAAAAGAGTACCAAACATAATTCCACGTCTATAATTAGTGTAATCGGCAACACCGGTAGTGAAGATTCCTAAAAGACCCTCAATAGATGTCGTAATAGCTTTGATATAGAGAGAATAACTGTTGTAATCGATTTCACCATTACCAAACTTGACCAAACAGCGTTGACCAGTAGCAAGCTTCCGTGGACAAGGGCTATCAGTTCCTTTTAAGTGACCAACAGCATTGGCAATAGATTGAATACTTGCTGGAACATATGACCTAGCCATAGAGCTGACAGGACCATTCTAAAATTGTGTTAAATAAGAGAAAAAAGGGGAAACGAAAACATTCAAACTTACCGAGTAACAAATCAAAAGCCAGACACCTAAAGATTTACGAGTACTCCATTTCAGCACTTCTTCACTATCTCGGACACTAGTGGGTTGAACAGGAAGCTCTTGAATATTGGCTTCGTCCGCTTCTTTAATGCTTGACGAGTCATCTTGTGACCTGCGCTGTTCTCTCGTTTCAGAGCTGTCTAGGGTTTGACTCATTTTCCTTTTGTTCTTAAGATATAAATAGAGTGTGAAATAAAAAAAAAGAAGTAAACTAGCAATAGCCTGTGCCTTATTGCAACTTAAGAGTTGTTGCCCAAAAGAAATTTGTCTTATAGACGAAATATTTGAGAAAAATATAGAAGAAAATAATAAAAAGAAAAACTTCTCTCCAAAAAAAATGGAGAAAAGACATGGTTTATATATTAATGACAGAATTGGAAAGCATGATTCAAAACGAAATCCTTTTGTACAGTAAGGTAAAAATGATATACAGTAAAGATGATGTATTTTTTTTGGGGAGGGGGAACTACCTTAAGCTTCCAAAAAAAAAATACCAAAACTAGAAAAAATAGGTGGGGTTCCATACATCCAAATGATAAACCAGCTGTCACGTGAAAAATACACCGTAAAATACAGTTCTCTCACTCAAGGGTCGCAAACAAACCCTTCTCTTTAAAAATTAAAATATTTAAAACTTTCTCTATATACGTGGAGTTCATTATTTTTCATTATTTTATAAATTTTTTAAATAATCATTTGGAAATTCACAAAAAAAAATCTTTGAAGTTGATGTTACTACGTTTTTTTGGACAGAAAACTTGGTTTTAAAATTCTTCATGAAACCAAACGTGATTGACGCTCCCCAAAAATTTAAACTATAAACACAAAAGGCAGCATATACTATATTAGTCCACTTAATTTGCTCATGAAATATTCAATTAATATCAGCGAACTCGGATGCAACTGCAATTCAAATTAAAATTGCTTTAAACAAAACAGGTGTTATTGAATACGATCGTCAAACCGATAGCTTATTCACTTAAGTTTTTCTTAAGAAGAAATAAAAAAAGAAAAAAGCTTTTTACATCCATCGCAAGAATTTAGTGATTGATTTTAACAGCCATCTTTAAATGTAACTAAATTTGTAAGTTGAACCAAATCTCAAACTAGGGGTATCATAGAAAAAATAGCATAATGAAAATGTTTAAGAAACTGGAGTCTCTTGCACCTATGTCTAGTTTTGAAAGATCAATTTCATATTTTGATTTTTAATTGGCCAGTATTTTTTCACGCTTTCAATAATCAATAAAATAGGCTATAATCGATTCCAAAAATATGGTTTGATTTGATGCAAAGGAGAAGAGGTCTGAAATAATGATGAATATAATCTTGCGTAGTGAGTGACAAGCTATCGTGCCAAAAGTGGGACGTTCTTGTGATTAAACTTTTTGTTTTTTTAACAAAAAAAAACTCTTTTTTAAAAACCAATTAAACCCACTCAGTTTATACTGTTTCCAACTAAAAAAAATCAATGCATTTAGATTTACACATCTGTATTTTACTTTTATCTTACCTCAACATCCGAAAAAAGACAAACGATGTAGCTGCGTAAAAATTTTTGGAAAGTTAATTAAGTTAAATTTTGTTAATTTAAATGATTTTTTCAAGTTTTTAACCTAAATTTTTATTGTTAAACTTACTGGTTTATTAATTTCTTCCTACTTACTGATTGCTTTTAATGAGAGCTTGTATATAGCGATGTTGCTGATGTTATATTTTTACAACTCTTGAATAACAACAAATAATAAACAAACAAGGCTTGTATATATATATGGCGATGATGCTGGCACTTTATTTTTTAACCCTTAAATAATATCAAACAACCGACAAACTGAGCATGTATATGTTTTGTCGATAGTTTTGTAAATTATTATTCACAACTAATACTTGGTTTTTCGGTTGAAAAACCTAAGTTTCATGACTCCTATAAAGTTAAATGTATAACGAGATAAAAAAAAAGGTTAAGCAGTTATTACTTTATATGTAATCATTTAGGAATTCTTAAAGACAAGGCGTCAAGAACAAAAAGCATCATAACAATAATGATCATAGCCTTTTAATGAAAACTTTTAAATGTCAAGCCCACCTAGATATTTTTAATAAACCGTTTATTGAAAAATCTTAATCTAAATTCAATGTGAACACCTAATAACAATTACTTACTTGTCAACTAAAAAAATTTGAATATTATTTACTTGATAACACTTTTTTTATCGAATGCTTTTGAAATGTTAGTAAAACAATCATAACAATTCTAGGTTAGTAAAATTATTATTCAAAGATAATACCCTTATCATTAAAATGTTTACTTACCATATCGGTTTTATAAAGCTATTAAACACATTTCAACTTCAATGACTTAAAGATAATCAACCTTTTTCATTTCTATATGTAACTATAAAATGTTCTTTAAGAAATCATTTATTCAAAATCTGGTTTTTTTAAAAGCGAGAAAAATAAAGGAACAAATATATATATATATATATATATATATATATATATATATATTTACTCTAATTAAAAGATGAGAAATTTAAATGTATATAATGAGCCGTATATAAAAAAAATCACTTATTTATTAAACGGAAGAGTATTTAAACAATGATAATTTCCGCTTTTTCTATTATATATAATTATGAGCAAAAAAATATCTAATTCATCAAAAAAAAACACTATATAAACAGTGATAATCCCCAATTTTTTGAATTTTTTTTTTGGAATTAAATAGCTATAAAATAGAAAGAAAAATTGTTATTTTATTTTCATCTTTTTCTGCCATTATTCTTTTATCCTCAATTATCATTAAACTATGTCAACTTTTAACTACGATATATAAACTAAATAGTTAACATAAGACTTTTACCCTTCAACTTATTTAGGATTCTTTTAGTCTAGTGGTCACCAACATTCTCTTTTATCAGAATATGTATCAAAACTTATTTCCATCAATTGATTTTCCTGTTTTTCGGATTTTTTTTGTAAAACTATCAAATTGATAGTTTCTTTTTTACGAAGATATATATTTTGGGGAGTGATTTTTACCAATAAGCTTCTTATTTACTGAGTTAATTATCATTCCCAAACAAGAAACTCTCACTTAAGAGAAGGTTGCCTAACATTTTAGTGCAACCGCTAATTTTTTTTTTTTGCTCATGAGAAAATAAACCGCCTACTTTTAGAACAGATGGGGAAGGGGTTTCATGTATTCTGTAAATCAATTAGGTCATTAAAAATACATGTTTTTTTAAAAAAATTTTCTTTCTTTTTTTTTTTTTTAAAATACAAAGTTGATTAATTAAAAAAATGCATTAAAGTAGAGTACAAATAAGTTAAAAATATATAAAAAATTACAATTGCTTTTGCTGTTCAAATTTTGGGTAAAGTGGTTCATCTTGTACCAAAGATTCATTTGCTTGTGTTGCCAATACCGGGGATTCTTTCGGCATAGGTGAAGAAGTAGAAGTTTCAGGCATTGGCTGAGTCGTAAGATATCCAGTTTTTGTTAATGAATTCCTTGATCTAGACCTTGAAATAACCTCAACTGGAGCTGGTTGTGGGATTTCAGGCACCTCTTGTACCATAGGGGCAGCTGGACCTTGTATAACGCTTTTAGCAGCTGCAGCTTTTTCTTCGGCAGCCGCCTTTGCTCTGAGTTTTTTTTGATCCAAGTCATGTCTCCATTTAGGGCCATACTTCACGAGTGCCAAAACCATAGCCAAGCCAAAGAAGTCAATAAAGGCCAAACCTGTAAAACACCAGCCTACACCCATTCTACTAATAAGGGGCTCAATAATTACCGACGAAATGGCCGCGCCAGAGTTTCTGAAAAAAGATGCAATTGCCACTAAACTTGCTGGCATTGCTGGAGCACACTCAGTCAAATAAGTTGTATTAATAACAAAAACCCAAGTCATGCCAAAACCAGACATAAAGGAAAATACCATGACACTAACAACATGTACATGCTTGTCAATCATCCATCCATAACATAAAATACCAGCCATTGATACCAAAATGCCAAAAATTTGAATTGGCAGACGATGTTCGGGAATGACTTTCCCATCAGGGTGGTTGGCAATCATGCGTTTGCGAATCTTATCGGAAATCCGTCCAGATATCAGTGATCCAGAAGCAAGTGAGACACCAGGAACAATGTAACCAAGACCTACCTCTGTGGTAGAAAAGTGGTATTGACTTGAAAGATACTTAGAGTAAGTCACGGCAATGCCATAATATGTAGCAAACAAAAGACCTGCATTAATTGATACAAGGGTCACCGGAATATAACGCATAATTCTTAGGTACCCAATAAGACTAGGTTTCGGAGGTTTGGGAAATCTCTTGTCATCAAAAACAATCTTTTTCTGTCTTAAGTGGGGATGAACAAACAGTTTGTTTTCATAAACTGAACCATTGCCAACAAGATATCGCAGCGTTTCAGGTAACATAAAGATAAACATTAAAAGAATAACGGCACCAATAATAGCTAAAAAAAGATGTTAGATTCACATTGTTTCCACAAGTATTTTCAAAGAAACTTACCCAAAAACCCAAAAATCCATCTCCAATCATCACGTGCGGCGATTGCACCACCGAGAATAGGACCAAGAACAGGGCCCAGTTGTGGCCCCAGCATAAATACAGCAATGGCAGAAGCACGATTCTTAGGCTCAACCAAATCCGCAACGGTTCCTGCTCCCAGTGATTGTACACTTGACGCGCCAAAAGCTTGGACTACTCGAAAAACAAAAATGACTGCAGTATGTGCTGGCAGAGCTGCTAGACAAATACATGATGCGATATAAATTATTAGCGAAACGATATACAAAAATTTTCTTCCACCAAAGTCTGCCCAAGAAGCCCATAGCAGAGGCTAAAATATAATGTTAGAGTATAGGTTCCTGTGAGAAATTGTTAAAAATTTAAACATACGGCAAATGCAAAAACAATCATGAAAACGGCGATTGTAGTGTTAGCCACAGTTGTTGAAATGCTAAACTCTTTTTTAATCACTTGAAGGACAGGCAAGTAGATACTTCCTGATAATGGCCCCAGAAACCCTGCAGATGTCACCAAACCAAGAATCATTCTTTTTCTCCAAAGAGGGAATGCTGTATATGGAGGTGGTTTAGGAGGGTCTGCTGGTGGAGCTTCAGGAAGAGAGGCTTCACATTTTTTATTTATTGTAGGTTTGTCGGTAGGGTCGCTCTCGGGAGAGGATGCCTTTATTAGTATTTCTGCATCTTTTTTATTTGCAAAGTCTGTAGACGAAGCCTTGTCTGAATCATCCAAGGTGCTACTGCTGTCTTCTTGGATGATAGTTTGCGGAAGGACAGCAGTATTTTTTTCAGGGTCTTTTTCAAAGTTATTCATTCGCAAATATAATAACTTTTTTTTAAAAAAAAAGTTTAGTTTAGAAAAAAAATATAAAGGGGGTGAAGGTAAGGTAAAAAAAGAAGGTAAAATCAAAAAGTAGGAAAATATCTGATTCTTATACACAAGATAATAAGATTTATGGATTTAAGCTAGAAATCATTACATAATTTAGTTAATGTTTGTCTAAAAATTCCATAGTTGTTTATTACTATTTAGATATAAATGCCGTTTTTTGCAAGTTGGGTTAGCAAGAAGGGGAAACTTTCTTTTTCCTATTTATTCAACCTTTTTGGTGGGTCATTTTTCAAACTCTCAACCATTCAACATTTATCATCATTCACTTCTTGGCTTTTTTTAATCTTTTTTTTTCATTCATTACATGATAGCTTTTTTTTTTTTAATCTTTTTTTAATGTTTATATTTTTTTGAGAAAATTACAAGGTCGAAAACGGGACCGCTTACCATGTCATTTTGGGCAGTCATAATGCTCAACGCATTGCATTCACAGCTTATATTTACGACTAGTCAGTGTGCGGCTGGATGTACTGGTAATTGTGGTTTATGCGGGTTCCTATCTTTGGTGTTATGCTGAATCATAAATGATAAATATTGTTGGAAAAATAACACACTTCAAAAATCCCTTTAAAGTTCAATTTTTTTGGGTCATTTTTCACTCACATTCAAGATAGTAAAAATCTTTGAATTACAGTTTTAACCAAAAAAACATATATTTTATACTACAAATACAAAAAAATCTTATATCTAAATAAAAAAATTCATAGACCCAAAGTTATGTTCATACTATTTTCTAACTAAGTTTACAAATATAGTTTACGAGTTGAATTTGGAAAACTTTAGCTTCAAGAGAAAAGGAGATAGTGGACCACCCTAAATGCAAAAAAGTTAGTAAAAGATCCTTTCCAACCTAAATGTATATCGTTGGTACTTACCGGAGTCATCATATCAAACCAGTCAGGATCAAGCTTCCAGCTTAGCTCCTTTAGCAACTCCGTCAACAAAACTCGAGTTTCTGTCAATGCAAGACGTTCACCAAGACACGCCCTCATACCTCCGTGGAAAGCAATTAATCGAGCCGAACTCTTGGCCGACAGATAGTTGGTACGAATCTCTTGAATGTTTGAACCCCATCGCTCAGGAATAAACTTGTCAGCATCAGCACCCCAAACTTTGGGATCATGTCCAGTTGCATATCCAATATATCCCACATAGGTATCTTTGGGAATAATCACCTCATTAGAAAGCATGGCAGGTCGAGCCGTTTTACGATTCACAAGCTGGGAAATAGGCGGGTACATTCGTAAGGTTTCGTAAATGACCGAGTTAAGATAAGGCCGTTCCTTCAAGGGAGTTTCCGATTCAACTTCATCTCTCAGCTTTTCTTGAATATCCTAATATATGGTCAGTTATAATTACATTTTTTGTTATGGAAAATAAATCAGCCATTAAGAGAATAGCTTTTTTGCCACTTACAGGATATTTTGCGCAAATATAAAGTAACGTCGTCAAAAATAACTGTGGATTTTCGTGTCCTGCAATAAAAACAATCACTGCATTATCTCGAAACTGTTTTTCAGTAAAAATACCAGTTTCAACTGCAGCAATCATGCTATTTGAGAGATTGAGCTCAGATTTGTCAATCTTTTCATTACTCCGACGAATGTGATTGCACAGGTTTTTGGAAAACTTTTCGATCTCCTTGCGAGCTTGAGTGCGACTGGGGATTGGAAGAGTATCGAGAATAGGGAAATTTAAGAAAATGGGCTTGAAAATCTCTTTTTTGACGGCAAGCTGCTGAAGATGAAGAGGAGAATCTGATCTACTAAGAGTCTTGAGCAAAGTGTTAGTATGAAAAGACCAATAACTAGAGGAAAACATAAACATACTTCAAAATCAGTATTTAACAAACAAACAGCTACATTGGCAAGAGTATATCTTTGAAGAAAGTGTTGGATCAGTATCCCCCCGCTTGTTTTTTCCTGTTCTTTTTCAATCAATGAAATCAACTGTAGCGAATTTTTTTTTAAAGGTTCTTCTTCAAAATTTTTCTGCAGTCCCGGTTGCAAAACCTTTCTATACTTCTTCCAGTTTTCTCCATGTGCACTAATAATGTTATCACCGGTATATTCTGCCAAAACGCTGTATGGGACTTTTTTTTGGTTGCCGCTTTTTTCAAATGTGTTTAAATCTCGAAACATTTCCTGAAGATACTCAGGCTTTTGCAAAATCAGATTCCATCGAGAAGCAAAGTAAAGAGCAACAATACCGTGTTCTTCGATTTTTTTTCTAATGTAGATATTGTAAATATCTTCTTGAGAAATCTTATAAAACAAAGTCAAAAAAGAAACATAGAATGGAATCACCGGAACATTCTTGGGGAAATTAAAGGGTGGGTATACAATGGTGCGAATAAAGTATCCCAAAATGATTATAAAAATGATTAGAACAAATGTAACAATATTCATTACTAAAAGATAATGAAAACACAAGACTGTATGTCGATTTTTTTTGAAAAAAAATAATAAATTGAAAAAGGAAAAAGGAAGAAAAAAAATAACGATAGAAGGTTAATTTTTTTTTTGACAAAAAAAAGTTAATGAGCAAAAGAAAATTTCAAAAAGTGAGAAAATTTTATTACTTTTAAAGGCGTATTATTGTAGTAGATAGGAGCCATCTTATCCACCCCGAAGAACCATAAAAATGATAAGATCTTTTTACACCGAACTGATGCTTGACCTTAGTGTTTTAATATCACACGAGGATAAAGTTTAATTCCGAATCAGTGTATACGTCCAGATGCAAAACAGTGATGTTTGATGTTGCATGAAAATAGTGGCTAAACTCGTAGAGGTCTACAACCTATTAAAAACCACATGAGCCTTAACAATCCTTCTTGTTTTTTTATTAATTTTTTAAACGGAATTATATCTTAAAATGAGCATTAAATAAATATATGTATGTCTCTAGATCTCATATAGTGAAAACTTTACACTTTTTTATTGTCACAAACGTTTGAAAGCTTTAATGGCCTAAAAAATGCCGTAGAGATCAAAAACAGAGTCCCTTACTATTTTATTTTTAAAAAATAGATATACTGTTCTGAGAATTACTTTTTTCTTAATTAAAAAAAATGATCACATATATATTTTGTGTGTCTACGAAAATGATATCAACATGAGGATATGAATAAAAAAAGTTGCAGAAATAGTGCCAATGCAATCGATGAAAACAGACATCCTCCTTAATGCCTACAAAGTATCTCTACAAAAAGTTTTAAGAAAAAAAAGATTATGTATTTAAGCAAAATTTCACATTTAATATCTCTCTTAAAAATATAAATCAAAGTCAAGTTATAATCAGGGAGGTATTTCATATACGAATATATATATTCCTGTAAAATAACTGGTATACTAAGATTACCAAATCTTTTAATGTCCTGGATTATTTTTGCTGATATTTGGCAAAAACTCCACCTTGCCTGTACGTTTAAGGAAATTTTATTTTCTCTCTACTTTGGTTGGAAGCTGAGTTAATTAGTTGCCCTTTTAGGGTTTTAATATCAGGTGACAATGTAACGGGTTTTCTTGACGATGACCAAAACACACATGTTTAGATCTCGAGTTTTTTTTATGAACAATGTATCAATCAAATTTTTTTCCAGTTTAAAATAATTTTTTTAATTTAAGAGCACATTTCTTTAAAGGTTTAGGAATCTTATCGTCAAATAACGTGGTACGAAATATGTCAAAGGGTCGAGTATGCTTATTTTTTTAATACAAAATTCTCCAATTATGAAGGTTTTTTGAAGACGGTTGGTGACACGGGCATTAAAATGACGTACATTAGTTGAATCCTCTCCTATTTTTTCATGATATAGCTTTGAGTCTAACAACCAAACTAAATTTATGAAATGTAAAATTACTGATGACTTCAAGTTATGGAAAAGTAAAAAGAAATAAAAAAACTTTAATAACACTGAGCAATTGATAGTCAAAAAAACAAAAAAGAAGAAGCTAAATTCCAAAGTTTTTTTACAAGCGACCCATTGAAAACTTGGTTTCCACATGGTCCTCTAGATATCAATTAAAAAATATGCAGAAATTCATAAATAACCGAAACTATTTATTCTGAAAAGCTTCCCCTTTGTAGCTATTTATTATAATTTAAAATTTTTTTACCTTTTTTTATCTATAAAAGTAAACTATGTTAATTCCTAGTTATCGTTAGATCAATTCAAATAGGTATTTCCATGAGTACTGATAGTTTATTAGCGATTATTTTTTTAAAATGACTTTTTTAAAAAAGCTTTTTAAAACAGAAATTAAAAAAAATTATATCCATATATTTTTTTAAAAATATAAAAATATATGGTAATTAATTTAACTTTGCAAAGTTCCTATATAAAAAGGGTGCCCCTGCCCCTTAATGATATCCTTTATCTATTTTAGTCACCGCTTTATATCCTTTTTATTATTTTCAAAATCATAATCTTTCATAAAACCTAATTGTCTATCCTGTCTTTTCCTTTTTTTTTTTACAATGAAAAAATTTAATGATATGTCTGTTCATAATGAAATCCTGGCTATTTATACCAGAGACTTAAACAACAACAAAACCACCACTTTTAGTGGAAAGTATTCTGGAATTCTTTATAGTTTTTGGAATAAAATTAATGAATTGTCTGAACCATTCATTAATGAATTTGGTGTTTCTGAAAGAAAAGCTTTCATAGAACCTTCAATTGCTAAAGAGTTTACTGGTACTGATTTGGCTCCCTATTTTGAATTTCGTAAAGATGATGACAGCCATAAGCCTGTCATAAAATTTTGTGAAATTCAGTTGTCCAATGAAAACCAAACTCGTGGATTAGCAGTTGCTGATATCAACCAAACCGTTTTTGGAAAATGGTTCATAGCCCATATTCTTCACTACTCGGATCTCCGTTTTGGCGAAGTAGTTGCTGAACCTGGCATTAATAATTACACCAAACTTATCACGGATTTATTTGACAGGGAACTTCGTAACGTTACACGTGACGACCAATGGGCTGCATGTGGAAGAGAATATTTTGAAAAAACGGTCAACTTCTTCACTTCTAGAAATCTTAGAATTGAGGCTTGTCTTCCTGCTTTCCCTGCAAAGTCAACAAATACAGATAAAGTTGCTGGAATCAGCCCCGATAAAGGGGAGGAGTTGGCTCTTCGTCGATTGAGTGAAATCATTGCTTTGGCTTCAAAAGTTTATCCTCCTGGTATTAAAATTTGGATAATCAGCGATGGCCATGTTTTTAGTGACTGTGGTAAGTTTATTGTATTTATAACAACAAAACTAGATTTTTTTTTGACACAATTTTTTTTACAGTTGGCATTGATGACCCTGTGGTTGATATTTATGGCAAAAAATTGAAAGACATGAAGAACACAATCATTTCTGATGACTTTGTTGACTTCCGTTCTTTGCCCCAAATTTTAACTAATGAGACTCATGAGTTTGATCAGACTTTAGTTGAGGGTGTTATTGTTCCTCACTACTTGGAGACTATAATTGAAAATAATTCTGAGCTTTGTCGCAAAATCATGATGACTGGCTGCCATACTAGCGATGAGATTCTTCGCCATCTCATTGACACCCAAAACCCAGCCAAGCTTGCACTTTACCGTGGTTTTACAAAGTTTATGGAAGAAGACTTAGCTCTTCATCCAACCTTTATTAAAAAAGGCACAAGAAAGGGATGCAAAAAGATTGCCCAAAAGTGCGCCTTTGAGATGATCAAGGTATGTGTTGAAACTTACTAATTTTCAGCAAACTTTTAACCAAAATTCAGCGTAACGAAGCTTATTCCAACTTGGTCGAGCTTATGTTTCCTCACCATCTCCGACTTTCTATCCATGCGTAAGTATTAATACTTTAAAACAAGTTTAAACTTTTTTAACAATACCTAGTCACTGCAATAGCGGTCCAAAGTTTGGCATTAAACTTTTGTCGACAAAGGAGTGCCATCCCATTAAGTCTTTGGACGATGAATCTTTGCCCACCTTTGACGATCTTTTACATATTCCGACCCCCTGGCACAATTGTATTATTAAAGTTGAGGGGAGACCTCAGTTTTTTGCAGCAAGATCGCGAGTGGCCCATGAAGGAATAAAAAGCGGCAAATATGAAGGTGAATGGGTAGAAGGAAGCACAGGAAACGGAGGGTATTATTTATTGAAAAAGAAGGATTCACCAATGGCCTCTTCTACCTCTTTGCTTTTGGAAAAGCCTTCTGCAATGGTTTCCATTGAGATTAAAAGTATTAATTAATGAGTTTTTTTTGAAAATTTTTAATAGTAGTTTATTGTTTTTTATAATAAACTTGGTCAGGGACAAAAATTGGTATAAATGATTTTGGCTAGTTTTACCATTTCTAAGTTTAATAATAGTTGAGTTTAATTATATAGTTGCAAATTTCTAAGTTTTTGTTTTTTAAAAGTTAGTTTTTAGATCTCGGTAAAGTTACCTCTCTTTGTGAGTAAACGCTAATCACGTGTTTTCCAAAATAGTACAAGCCGCATTTCAAAAAAAAAAAAATTTTTTTACTCCAACTTGTGACAGTTTAAAGTCCGTTTATCTTTTTTTTTTGCTTTATTTTATTTTTGTTTGTTTAGAGCGATGTTCATCCTTTTACTTCACCACACCCGTATTTTCAACCCCCTTCCACCCAAGTCATAATGTCTGATTCTTCTCTCACGATTCTTCTCGTTGGTAACGGTGGCCGTGAGCATGCTCTTGCTTGGAGACTTGCGCAGTCTCCTTCCGTCAAGACTATTTACGTTGCTCCTGGTATGTTTATATACTTTTTCTAGGACCCAATGGGATATGATTTTTGTGGACTAACAAAAGACTATTAGGCAACGGTGGTACGGCCAATGGATTGAACAAGGTTCAGAACATTGATATTAGCAGCGGCGATTTCCCCAAGTTGGTTGAGTTTGCCCAAAAAAACGATGTGAACTTGGTTGTTCCTGGTCCCGAGCAGCCTTTGGTCGATGGCATCGAGACCTACTTTAGAAAGGTTGGTATTCCCACTTTTGGTCCTTCTGCTAAGGCCGCCGTCATGGAGGGCTCCAAGACCTTTTCCAAGGACTTCATGGCCAAGCACAATATCCCTACTGCTGAGTTTCAAAACTTTACCGATTACGAAAAAGCCAAGGCTTATATTGCTTCGGTTAACCACAATGTTGTTATCAAGGCTTCCGGTCTTGCTGCCGGTAAGGGTGTCTTGATTCCTCAGAACAAAGAGGAGGCTTATGCCGCTCTCAAGGAGGTCATGGAGGACCGCGCCTTTGGAGATGCTGGCGATGAAGTTGTTATTGAGGAGTTCCTCGAGGGTGACGAGCTTTCCATCCTTGCCTTTTCTGACGGCTACACCATTGTCGATCTCCCTCCTGCCCAGGATCACAAGAGAATTGGCGAGGGAGACACTGGCTTAAACACTGGTGGTATGGGTGCTTATGCTCCTGCTCCCATAGCTACTCCCAAGATTCTTGACGAGATCCGTGAGACCATTCTTAAGCCTACTATTGCTGGTATGAGAAAGGATGGCTTCCCCTTTGTCGGCATTCTCTTTACCGGTATTATGCTTACCAAGAATGGTCCCAAGACTCTTGAGTACAATGTCAGATTTGGTGACCCTGAGACCCAGACTGTTCTCCCCCTCTTGTCAAAGGACACTGATCTTGCTCAGATTTTCCTTGCCTGTGCTGAGGGCCGTCTTGACTCGGTTGACATTAAGATCTCCCCTGGCTACGCCGCCACTGTCGTGATGTCTGCTGCCGGTTATCCCGAGTCCTACAAGAAGGGTGATGTCATCACTGTTGGTGATATTTCTGAAAACAATTACATTTTCCATGCTGGCACTGCTATTAAGGATGGAAAAGTTGTGACTGCAGGTGGCCGTGTCATTGCTTCGTCTGCCACTGCCCCCACTCTCGAGGGTGCTCTTAAGCTTGCTTACGAGGGAGTTGACAAAGTCAACTTTGAAGGCAAGTACTTCAGACGCGATATTGCACACAGAGGTCTGCGTGACCTGAAGCTCTTGGGCAGTGCTCAATATGGCATCACCTACGCCCAGGCCGGTGTTGATGTTGATGAGGGCAACCGATTTGTTGAGCAAATCAAGGCCAGCGTCCGCTCCACCAAGAGACCTGGTGCTGATGCCGAGATTGGTGGCTTTGGTGGTATTTTCGATCTCAAGGCTGCTGGTTACGAGGACGCTCTCTTGGTTGGTGCTACCGATGGTGTTGGTACCAAGCTCATCATTGCCCAGTCCACTGGCATTCACAATACTGTGGGTATTGACCTTGTTGCCATGAGCGTCAACGATCTCATTGTTCAGGGTGCTGAGCCTCTTTTCTTCCTCGACTACTTTGCCTGCGGTAAGCTTGACAGCAAGACTGCTGCTGACTTTGTGTCCGGCGTTTCTGAGGGATGCGTGCAATCTGCATGTGCGCTGATTGGTGGTGAGACCGCCGAGATGCCAGGCCTTTACAGTGAAGGCGATTACGACTGCAATGGTACTTGTGTTGGTGCTGTCGAGAGAACCAAGGTTCTCCCCAACCTTGATGCCTTTGCACCCGGTGATGTCGTTCTTGGTCTTGCCTCGTCTGGCGTGCACTCCAACGGCTTTTCTCTTATTAGAAAGATTCTTGAAGTCTCCAATCTCTCTTACAGCGACAAGGCTCCTTGGACTTCTGAAAACAAGACTGTTGGCGAGTCGCTGCTGACACCTACCAGAATTTACGTCAAGTCTCTTTTGCCTGTTATCAAGAAGGATTTGATCCTCGGTCTGGCTAACATCACTGGTGGTGGTCTCATTGAGAATGTTCCCCGCGTTTTGCCCAAGCACCTCAATGCTACCATTGATGTCACCTCCTACCAAGTCCCCGAGCTTTTCAAGTGGTTTGCCAATGCTGGCAAGGTTCCTGTTGCTGACCTTGGAAAGACTCTTAACATGGGTATCGGTATGATTGTCATTGTTAAGCCCGAGAATGTGGCAGCTGTTACTGAGGAGCTCACAAAGGGCGGCGAGACCGTCTTTGAAATTGGCAAACTGGAAGCCGGCGAGCAAAAGTGCATCTTGACCAACATTGACAACTGGATCAACTAAATAGAATAAGAGGTCTTGATTCCTTGAATTTGTAGAACGTGTATTTCTCAAAAAAAAAAAAAAAAATACATAAATTTAATGTTATTCTTTACGACGATGAAAAGGGTTTTTCTTTGACAACAACCTTGAGCATATCACAAACCACCTCGTAAATGCCAAACGTAAGGGCACTTCCAGCAGTGACCTTGATGAAGCGAGGGAACGATCCTACCCAAAAAGTCAAGATGCCCTCTTGGACAAAGATTGTGTAAGCAGCACGTGGGGTGGACTGGTACACGGAGCGCGCGTTCGAGGTTTGCATTCTGGTCTTGAGGAGATCAATAGGCTGGGTTGCAGCCACAACTGCCACACTTGATAGCAGGCCGGCACCTAACGACTTGTATACAGGAATAGGTTCCTCTGTTTGGGGGTGAATGAGCTGTCTCAGGAAGTTGTATGTTGTAAACTGGACCGTGCTGAAAGTGACTTGGCGAAAAAGCGTGGGAGCAAAGCCTTGGACAAAAGCACGGACTCCATGTTCGCGTAGCATTTCACGAATGGTACCCCCCATGGTTTTCACGCTAGAGTCGATGGGGAATATGGGAACCACTTTTTGATTTGGCTTAACCATGAACTTGGGGGAGGCTGCCGAACCTGCCGGCGCACGAGGTCGCACTTTTTTAGGATGGGGTGATGTGGAAGAGGCAGTAGAAGTATGTTTTGGAGCTGGGGGAGAGCGAGAAGGTTGGGCATTTTCAACGTGAGGGAAACGGGTTTCTTGAATTGCCTGTTGACGCAAAAAAGCTGCATTGGCGGCAGAAACGGCAAAATCGTAGTTTGCCTTTGCATTAACAGGGCTGAGTGTTTTCTCAACCATGCGGATCTTGACATCTAAAAGAGTTAGGCGAGGTGTTGAATGAATCGACTTTACTTACTTTCAAAAGGAACAATGAAGAGAGACTCGATAAAGCCTAGATGGTTAGATAAATAAAACAGTTATGATTCAACAACTTACCGGTCATCATGCCTGCAACAACGACTTGTGGGGCAGCAAGTTCGCCGTTTTTATCTTTCATGAACTTTGTTGCCGAGTTATAGACGGAGTATCTGGCAATGCTCTTGACGCATCCACCTAGAACAAGTGCCGAGCAGCCTCTGTAGAGAATACGGGAGGGCTCCGGAAGAGTGTACTTTGCATTATTGACGCGGCGAGACAATTGGTTTTGTGTTTTGATGAAATCAAAAGGGTCTGGAGAGTTAGTAGAAGATCAAGACAAAACTTGAAGACATACATGTGATGAGGCCTTCTAATGAAGCTGCGGCGATTCCTGCGATGGAGGCCGTCAAGAGGGACTGCTAAGGTTAGCATTGGCAAGAATGGAAAATAAATGAAACGAACCTCAGTAATATCTCCAGACTAGAATGGATGTTAGTATTATATATTAAGCATAATCCTTTGCACATACACTCGAACTCATTGCGATTCTAAGTGTACTCAGCAGTAATCCGAAACCAGACGAAAAAATCGGGAGGGTTTGAAATTTTTAAGAAAAGCGCCAATCATGTGACCTGAGTCATGTGTAGTACTCCCCTATTTTATTTCTTTCTTCCCTTCCTATGGCAGGTCCCCGAAAAAGACAAACCCTTCTACAAACTAATTTTTTTTACTTCAACAATGGCAAACATCAAAGATCTGGATGCTGTTAAAGATATTTTATCTCCTGGTGCGTGCTTCTCGCCAGGAACTCTACGCTCATTTTTACGGCTCTCGCGCAAACACTCCGACGACTCGCTGGTGACGGCCCTTCCGCGCGTTGGATCTTGCGCCAAATGCATTTCCGAAACGCTATTCCCGGCTTGGGTGGCGCG
The DNA here is from genome assembly GCA_900497715.1 of Magnusiomyces ingens NRRL Y-17630. Taxonomy (NCBI): domain Eukaryota; kingdom Fungi; phylum Ascomycota; class Dipodascomycetes; order Dipodascales; family Dipodascaceae; genus Magnusiomyces; species Magnusiomyces ingens. Next base: position 445,302 of record UIDE01000004.1, read on the forward strand.
CGACTACATTCTCGAATATTGCGATGATGTAGCTCGCACTTCTACAGCAGCTCACCAGAACACTACTCCGGAACCCACGCCAACTGAAACAGAAAACAAGGTGGATCCACGATTTGACCCGTACGGAGCCAGGGACTTTGGCAAAACCGAGTCCTCTCCTGAGGACGATGTGCGGGCTTGGATCAGCAGCGAGCGCATGGTGGAGGATATTGTTCGTGACGACTCTGTCCGGTTTTTGGCAGACAAATGCGGGCCTGTATTTTTGGACACTTCGCCAACCTCGACTCGTCTCGCAACGAGTCCCGAGTCTTACATGAAAGCCTACGTATCGTATAAAAAAATTCACCAGAATTAACTAGTATTTATTCCAACCCTTGTACATAATAATAAAGAAACATTAATTAATCATTACAAGTCATAAACGTCATTACAGAAAAAACAAACACTCTAGTAAAAGTAGCCGAGAATCTTTCCGGCAACGTGCTTTCTTCTAGCCTCCTCGTGGTCCATGATACCAGCAGAGGTGGTGAGGATAATGTAACCAAACTGTCTAGCAGGCAACATGTTGGTGACCCATTGCTCAATCTCGTCAATGCGGACATTGAAGCGAGGAGAAATGACACCAGCCTTGTTTAGACGACCATTCAGCTGAACGACAATCTTTCCGGCGCGGTGATCATCGACATATTCAAACTCTCCAATATAACCTGTAAACGATTAGTATATAATCAAATATTGAAAAATAAAAGAAAAATGTTCATCAAGATTCCAAAGATAAAACTGGTAGACTTTCCAAAAAGGAAGACAGTAGTATCAAGTTGAAAAACCTCATCGTGTTTATTATTTCGAGCTGATAAAAAACAAGGTGCACTGAGAAATAGCTCCTCATTCAGTTATAACTCGAGGGTTGAAAAGTAAAAAAAAATAAAACTTACCATGCTTCTGCATAACCTCAAGGAACTTGATGATAACCTTGGAAGAGGGTCTCAAAAGAGCCTGTCTCTTTCCAGCCTTCTCGGCATTGTTGATGGTAGTGAGAGCGTCAGCAAGAACAGAAGTACGAGTCATCTTGTCTAAAATCAATGTTAGTTTTTTCTAGATACTTTGCATAGCATGTTATTTGCCATCGAAAGCAAATATGAGTGTCCAAAGAAGTTTCCTTTGGATTCATAAAGCATAGTGCCGGGAGACATGGGTGTGTCACGGTACTCATTGATAAAAACTTGGTTTTGTAAAATACGAACACCGTATTATAACAATATCAAATTCATATAAGTGAGACGCTTGTGATACCCACATCAGTTTGATGACAAACTTACATGAGAAGGGTCTTGTTGGATATTTATGTTTGAGTGACGATGGTTGAGAAAAAAAAAAAGGAGAAAGAGAGGGGAAGGTAAAAATTTTTTTCATTTTAAAGGGGCGAGGAGGTGAGTGACAAGTTTTTCAGAGTGGGTAGGTGTGTGATGGAAAATACACCCTAGTACTGAATGTTCACAGTTACCCTGTCTAATAAGTGGGGGGTCCAAAAAAGACCTGGTTTTACATCCTGTTCCGGGACCCCAAATTAACCGCATCATGGAATCGCTCGACCAGCAACGCAAAACGGCATTTTTAAAGGTACGTTTGATCCCAGGTGACGAAAAAAAAACGCGTGTTAATAACAGTAATTCAGGTTAGAGAGCCATGTGTCACATTATCTCGGCTGTCTCTAGCCCCTAATTTTGATCCTGAGTCTCGCGCAGTAGCCGATGCACTCGAAAGCCTTTACCAGACCCTCACGTCGATTTCGAATCCGGGCGACGTGCTTGAGGACAATTTTGCAGACTATATATTTTTTCCAATTTCGCGCTTGCTGCAAAAACCCGGGCTGGGCGACAGGAGCACTGTTTTTTTACAGCGCGTATTGGCGTTTTTGATCCAGTATGCGTGGAGACGTACAATGGTCCCGGAAATGGCTAAACAGCTGTTTATTCTGTTGACATTTTTAGTGGATAAGAAATCAAACAAGGACCGGTCCGATATAAGTCGCGCAGCGGGGTGTGAAGCCCTTGTACATCTATGTGCGGCAATTACTGATACACCCGGTACTGCGCTTGCGTTCCGAAACGACACAACAGTGATCCCCACAGTGGGCCAGGCGGTTTCTTTATTTCTTGAATGTGCATTAACGGGAGAGTCGAATCTGGATCTGCAAAAAAATAGTTTACAGGGTTTGGACGCTCTGCTTTTTAATGTTGTAAAATCTGGGGAAGCAACTGCTACAATGCTTCCAGGAATTGTGTCAACACTGAGCAAGATTCTTAGCCCAAAGCATAGTACACAAAGGCATTATACGATATACGCGCTTGTTTTCCGGATTCTTGAGCACTTACTTACCAGCGTATTTAACGACGCCGAGCTTGGCCTTTTAAAGTCCAAGAAGCAGCCAACAAGCATAGCAGAGATTGCAGCCGGAATCAAGGCGGAAAAGGCTAAGAACACAAACAAGATTCGCACGGATTCTTGGCTAAGGGCCAGCAAGGAGCAGTTAAAAACAGCATTGAGTGTAATACCAGCATTTAAAGAAACAAAAGCACAGGTGCAAGGGGCGGAGCTATCTCTGGCTTTGGGTGTGATCAAGCAGTGTAGTCAATCTCTGGATAACTGTGTGCCAATGTTTCTTGATATTCTGTTGACGCTTGCGTCTCAGGGAGATGCGGGCGACGCCATAGTTGGCCAGCAAGCACGCACAGAAACCGAGCAGGTGCTGGAAGGAAACGCAGCTATCCGGGACAAGCTACAAGAGCGAGTGTTTGCATGGGTTGATGCTTTACCTCGGTTGTTGTCTGCGCATGACGACACGCAAGCGCTGAGAATTTTATCGTCAATCGAAACAGCAGTGAAGGCTCTTAAAGGGAAAGAAAGCAGTGTGGAATTGCGAATGCTACTAGACAAGCTTATGAACCAGGTTCAAGAGACGATACGGCTTACGCCTAACGATAAGGTGATGCCACAGGCCATTATTGGTGGGTCAGCAGAAGATACAAGCTTAGAAATTACAGCAGAGGTGCCATTTAGCGATTTTGGAGTGGAGACGGCGATGACTCCTCATGTACAGATAAGAGTAGGCCAGGTGGTTTCGACACTTTCAGGACTGCTTGCTGAGGAGACTGGCGGGGTGGAGTCATGTCGAAAATTGCTTGAGCAGGCGAGAAACATTCAAACGAGTGCGAGCGATGCAGCAGTAAGTACGTGGCTTGTAGTGGCTGCGTTTGAGGGGACGGTATGCGAGACGCAGGCTCGACAAGAGGTGGATAGCTGGTTAAACGAGGAGAGTGGGGCAGGGCAGGTGACAGGGAGTATGCAGAAAGCGAAGGATGACTTGGCGGCGGATGTGTATACCTTTTGCGTGGACCTCGTATCAGCCGCCACGTCGTATTCGGAGACGGAACTTTTGGGCAAGCGTCAACAGCAGATTGCGAGGGTGCGAGATGTGCAAACGGCAGCCGGAGCTCGCGGTCTTGGGCTTGTTGCACAGTATATGGGGACGGAATTCCAACACTTGCTGCCAGATGTTCTTTATCCGTTACTGGATCTCGTGGGAGGCCCGGGGGCCCCTGGTGTTGGGGAATCTGCTCGGGCGGCCTTGGCACAGATAGCAATGAGTTGTGGGTATGCTGGTGAGAAGAGAGTGCAGGAGCTCGTTGTCAGCAATTATGATTATGTTGTTGATGCATTGTCGTTGCGGTTGGCCGCGCTGGATTTTTCGCCACAGGGTCTAGCGAGTCTTGCGACGGTGGTGCGGGTTGCAGGCCCCGGAGTGCTTCCTTATTTGGACGACGTGGTGGGGAGTTTGTTTTCGGTGCTGGACAGCTATCACGGGTATGGAGGGGTTGTTGTTGGTGTTTTTGGAGCGCTGCGGGCAGTTGTTGAGGAAACAAGCAAGGCGTATGTCAATGGGCAGGATGAGAAGATGAAACAATTGGAAGGGGTTGGGCGAGACGCAGAGCATTTGAAGACGTTTGATGAGCTTTTGGAGGTGCTTGCAAGGAAACCCGAGGAGGGGTTATCTGCCAAGGAGTTTGAGGAGATGCTTGATGGAGACGTTCCTCACCCCAACAAGCCGTTTGGAAATAAGGAAGAAGCGAGAGAAGACGTTGATGAAGCAGACAAGTTGGAGAAGGAGTTACAGGATCAAGGGACAATGGATGGTGGAGAGAAGAAGGAGCCATGGTTGTCTCCAGTGCCTCAAGCGGCGTGGGAGCTAGTGAAGCAAATAGCGACGTATGCCGGGACGTTTCTAGTGCACGAGTCGGGGGCTGTGCGTCGGGGGCTTCTTGAGGTGTTGCGGGAGGCACTCGGGGTACTCGGTGTGCGAGGGGAGTCGAAGGATCCGCCCGAGGGGTTCCTGGCGTTGGTCCACGAGGTGTGGCCTGCAGTTGCACGGGTAGTTGAGGACGAGGACGCCGGGGCGCGCGAGCAGGCCAAGGCGCTGGAGGTGGTTGCGGAGGTGCAGCGGACGGCAGGGATGTTTGCAGCGCCGCGGGTGGCCTTGTTGTGGCCGCGGGTGCGGGTGCTCCTTTTGACTTATGGAGAGCGGAGCCATGAAGAAGGTGGTGAGGGGGGCAGTGGCCGCCATCATCATCATCACGGGGTTGTGCGGGCTGCGCTGGAGGTAATTATTGGAGCGTTGGAGCACGCGCGGCCAGACGCAGAGACGTTTGCGGGGATAGTGAGTACCACGGCGCCGTTTTTGGGACATGAGGGGAGTGAGATATCGCAACGACTGGGAAAGGCAATTGCAGGAGTTAACGAGGATGCGGCTTGGTTTGCGAGGGTGGGTGAAATGGCAGTGCCAGATGAGGGGTATGGATTTATAAAGTTTTCACTATGTGCTATGTAATGTATATATGTTATAAATGGATATTTACTCTTGGACTTGGTGGAGAGGACGGTACTCGGGCTTCCACATTTGGTTTTCGACCCAGATGGCAAGGGCCTCGTCGTCTTCAGGGATCTGGATGAATTCATCAGTGCCCGGACTCTTTTCGTTCTGGACGGTAGCCACGCCATCCTTGACGGCTTGTTTAATGACGGCGACTGCAATTGTACGAGAGACAGTGCGAATGTCGTGAAGGTTGGGCAAGAGACCACCGTTGGGGTCGGTGAGGATGGGGGAGATTGCGGAGAGGGCGTCGACGGAGGCGGCAATCATGTTTTTGGTGATGCGGGAGGAGCGGGACAGGACGGCTCCGAGGCCAATGCCCGGGAAGGAGAAGCAGTTGTTGTTTTCGGAAATGATGCGGTTGTAGACGGGGGGGAAGGGGGATCCCGTGGCGACAAGGGCGGAACCCTGGGTCCACTCCAAAAGGTCCTTGGGGACGGCCTCGTGAAGACGGGTGGGGTTAGAGAGGGGGAAGATGATGGGGCGCTCGACGTGCTTGTTCATCTCCTTGACGGCGGCCTCGGTGAAAGCGCCGGGCTGGGTGGAGGTGCCGATGAGGATGTGGGGGTGAAAGTTGGCAATGATGTCGACGAGAGAAAGGGTGTTGATGCCCTGGGCTAGATCGGAGTCGACGAGGTAGGGGAGCTGGCCCTCGGAGACACCTTTAGAGTCCTTTGTGAGAAGACCGAAGCGGTCGATGAGCCAGATGTGGGAGCAGGCTTCCTTGTACGAGAGGCCCTTTGTGACGAGATGGTCGGTGATTTGCTCCGCAATGCCGAGGCCAGCAGAGCCGGCGCCAAAGATGAGGATGCGGGTGTCGACGATGGGGGTGTTGAGGGTTTTGAGGGCGGCGGTGATTGCGGAAAGGGTGACGGCGCCGGTGCCCTGGATGTCATCGTTGAAGCAGGGGAGGACGTCGCGGTACTTGTGGAGGATTCTGCGGGCGTTTTTGACGCCAAAGTCTTCAAAGTGGAGGACAGCCTTGGGGAAGAGTTTTTTGACTGCTTGGACAAAGGTTTCGATGAAGTCGTCGTAGGCCTGGCCGCGGATGCGGCGGAAGCGGTTGCCCATGTAGAGGGGGTCGTCGAGGAGGGTTTGGCGGTCGGTGCCGGTGTCGAGGACGACGGGGACGACGCGGTCTGGGTGGATACCGGCGCAGAGGGTCATGAGGGTGAGTTTAGCGACGGAGATGCCGATACCGCCGGTGCCCTGGTCGCCAATGCCGAGGATGGACTCGCCGTCGGTGACGACGATGTAGTCGACGTCGTCTGGGGGGCCGAAGAGGGCGAGGCGCTGCTCGATTTGGTCCGGGTGGTCAATGTCGAGGAAGCAGCCTTCCGGGCGGCGGAACTCGTGGGAGTAGTTTTCAATGGCCTCGCCCTGGGTGGGGGTGTAGATGATGCCAAAGGTTTCTGCAATGTGTTGGAGGAGGAACTTGTAGTAGAGGACCTCGTTTTGGTCCTTGAGACTGGTGCAGAAGGCGTTTTTGGCAAGGTCGGTGGGGTTGCGGAGGAATTGCTGGTAGGCGCGGGAGACCTGATCGTCGAGAGTGTTGATGTGGACGGGGAGCAGGCCGTGGAGGTCGAAGAGGTCGCGTTCTTGTTTGGAGAAGGCGGAGCCCTTGTTGAGGGCTGGGGTGTTGAGGATGTCTCTGCCAGTGTAGGGGCAGTCCACTGGTCCAGTGACGGAGAGACGGGTGTGTTGGGAGTGCGGTGCGTGTTTATTGACCATTGTTTTGAGGGCTGAAGAGAGATGGGGTGGAGGAATGGGATTGGGATAGAGGATATATATATTATGGAGGAATTGAGCAGATTGAAGATATTCTTGAATGGAATATTAAAGAAAGAAAGGGAAAAACAGGCCACATTGGAAACCTAAAGATCACACGTTCTTGAAGGTTACGAAAACAAGGGAGGTTAGTTTAACTGGGGTTAACTGGGGCTAACAGAGGTTAACCGAGGGGGTTGAAAATGCCTCAATGTCATGTGATTCTGCCACATTTTTTTTGGTGGAGGGTGGGTGAGAGAGAGCTGTGAAAAATGTAGAGTTGGGGGGCTTAAGAATGAGGAGGAAACATTTGGCATAAAAGTTTATTTTTATATTTTAAAGAAAGAGGAATTTGAAAAGATTAGAATTTGAAAAGATGAGGATAGTTGATAAAGAGATTAACGAAATGGTAAGATTTTGAGATATCAAAGGCTGAGGAGAAAATTTTTTCAATGAGGAGATAATCCAAGAACGAGTTCCAAATAGTGATATTAGAAGTGCCTTTTACTTTTTTTAGTAGAAACAAATTTACGTCTTAGCTTTTTGAGTTTTTTTTCTTTAACTTCATTCTAAACAAGGTTGAAACTAAAAAAGAAAGAAAAAATTTTTTTTAAACTTTTGAATGGATGGCCGAAAGAGGAAATTCCAGGTTATCATTTGATTTTGTGGTGGATGAGGGGTGAGTGTGGGGAGAGAGAGGCGGGGATTTTTGGAGGAAGTTTTTCAAAGTCTGGACCTTTTTTGCACATTGATATGAGAAGACCGCAAAAGGGAGATTTCCAGAGTACTTGAGAAAAACGATAAAACGCCATTAAGACGAGCAAGACAGCTAAGAGGACTCGAGTTGAGCTCGTGAACCCTAACCTCGGTGGTATCTTCGTTTGGCTACACTGGGGGGAGAAGAGAGAAAGTTTTTTTAGTGGTTTGTCAGGTTTCCCACCACCCACAACACAAAGGTCCAAGAGATCAGGTGGAGGAGATAATTGAAAAAAATGGGACGAGGGATTATCCAATGGGTTTCAAGAGCAGTTATAGAAATTTTTGATGAACAAAGAAAAAACAGAAAAGCCTTTTTTTTTTCTTACTGCAATTTCTCTGGCGGAGGAGTTTTTAGCACTCGGTTTATTTACATCATTACATGATTTCTTTTTGTAATGTCACAGACGAGAAGGCGTAGAGATATTACATAACAACCGAGGCATGCTGACTGATCCCTGACATAAGGCGCAGATTACCTGTTTATAGTGATGTCAGCCGGTCTTGTTTTTTTTTATAGTGTTATGGTCCTTTTATTTCCTTCCCTCTAAGCAACGTTGCCACAACAACCCGCTTTACGTAACGCCTTATGTCACCACATAGAGTTTTTTCTTTTTCTCTCTTCTCCTCCCCTCCATTTTTTTTTTGTGCAAATATCCATCACACACAAAAAAGCGTGCGCTGTTGTAAACTTCTGATAAGCTTTTTAATCTGTTTGGTCTTTTCCCTCTCTCCCCTCCATTTCGATTCTGGTATAAATACTTACAAATTTCCCTGCCTTTTTTCACATTCCTTCCTGATATCCTCTTCCAATATCGTTATATACTATATATATATCTCTGTACAATAATATATACAGTCCCGTTTTAAACAAAAAATAAACGTATCAATATATATATATCCTCAAAAAAGTCCCTCAATTACCTCTATAAAAATGGCCACAGTCCCTTCGAAACCTGTATGTATCCACATCCTGAACCTCCCTCTCCCATTCCTAACGCCCCCTCTAGAAATCCTCGGTCGCAGACGACCAAATCAAACGCCTCTATGGAAACCTCCCGTCAAGAGCTCAGCTCTTGAATAAAAAACTCCAGGATCGAAAATACTTTGACTCGGGTGATTACGCCCTCAGCCAGGCTGCCCGCAACTCGCAATCATCTACTTCCTCCTCTTCCACTAACCACCAACCAAATATCCCCACCTCGGTCTCCCCCCAGCAACAACAAACCCCGGCCTATTTCGTGGGCTCCAGACACCCGGACCCAGGCTCCATCCCTCACAACTACAATAGCGCGCGCCGTGGCTCCACCGTCACTTCAAGTCCTCCTCGCCGCTCCTCCATCATTAGCTCAGGCGAACTTTAACCGCCAACCCTTTTGCAAAAATTTAAAGAAAATTTTTAAAAGCTTTTTTTTAAAAGGATGAAAAGCACTCCATAACTTATGGACTTTTAGGGAGGGGGGGGGGACACACCTTGGCTAACTCTAGGTTTCCTAGGGTTTTTTCAATATTCTTAATGTCCCGGGGCTTGTCCGGCTGCTGTTATGGTTGTTGAAAAACACTCAGTTGTTTATTTTTTTTTATATATAGTAAAGATATATAAATATCCTCACTAGATGCTGTTTTTAATCTTGATGATTCCATGTATCATTGTCCTTGGCATAAATCTCTGCTGTTCGAGCGCGACTCATCCGAACACTCTCGTCAACATTAAATCCCGTAGAAAGCAAGCCAGTCACTTCCTCCAACGTCAGCCCGGCAGTTTCCGGATACACAAAGTACACAAATATGGCGCCCGTGACACAGAGCCCTGCAAACAGCGCAAAGGTGCCGGTCGGCGTGATGTTGCGCAGCATGGTCAGAAACGTGGACGAGATGACGAGCGAGCCTGCCCAGTTGGTGGCCGTGGCCAGCGACGTGCCTGCGCCTCGCACGCGCGTCGGGAACATCTCGCTCTGCTGCCACGGCACGTTGCCCGTGCCGATTGCGTAGAAGGCCACGTAAAACAGCATGGCGAAGATCACGACGCCGGCCCAGCGGCTGTCCTTGTTGCTCGGGTCGCCGACCAGCCCGCCGCTGGAGCTGATGGAGAACTTGAGGAAGTGGAACGCAATCGCGTTGATGACGAGCCCCAGCGCCATCCCGGGAATGGTCCACAGCAGAATGCGTCGCCGCCCGATGCGGTCAATCGCCAAAAACGCAACCACCGTAAACACAAAGTTGGTCCCGGCAACAATCAGCGACACCGTCGTGGGGTCCTCAAACCCAACGCTCTCGAAAATGGTCGCGCTGAAGTACATGAGCGAGTTGAACCCAGAAAACTGCTGGATCCCTTGTAGCCCACACGTAATGACCACGGCCCGGATGTTGGCTCCAACGCTCAGGACCTCGTAGTATGGTCTCAATGTTCGAAACACCCATCGGCCTAGTCGGCCCTTTATATTCCGCTTATTCGGTGCGCTATTCGTGGCTCGTAAAGCTGTTGCTCTTCTCTGAGCCTCGTCTTCACTTCCTTCTTCTGCTCCCCCTCTCTCCCGATTCCCTCTACTACTACCACTACTGCTACTGTCCTCTGTAGAATACTCAAACATCCCCCGTCCATCTACATAAGAATCTTGTCCTAAATTATACTTGATCAACTCCTCCAGCTTATCCTCAATCTCCTGCTCAGGACAAACCTTACCATAAACCCGAGAGAGCACCCTTCGGGCCGTCTCTACCCGCCCTCGGCTCACCAGGTACCGAGGCGTATCCGGCATGAAGATAAAAATCACCATCTGCGTAGCCGCAGGAATCATCGAGAGTCCCACCAGAATTCTCCAACCGTTGTTAATATGGGTGAGGCCGACCGAGATGGCATAAGCCACCAGCTGGCCGCCAGTGATGGCCAGCACGTTAATCACAACCAACCGCCCCCGGAACCGCGAGGGCGCCATTTCCGAGATGTACAGCGGCGCAACCAGCGACGCAAGACCAACCCCCCACCCCATCACAAATCGGCCCCCCACCATGGTCCACAGCGTATGCGCGCCCGTCTGCATGCCCGCCCCGGCAATAAACAACACGTTGGCAGCCGAAATCACCCACTTGCGCCCAAACTGGTCCGCCAGAATGCCGCCCAGGCACGCTGCAACCAGCGCGCCCAGCGACGTCGCCGACGTGATCAGCTCCTTGTTTCCACTTGTCAGCGGGACGCCTCCCAGGTCATTGCCAATCACCACCAGCGCGCCTGAAATGTAACCCGTATCGTAGCCAAACAGAAACCCACATACCGAGGTTAGGAAAGTCAACACCACCATCATCATGTTCATTCGCCCAGTTTCCAGGTTGTTGTTTTGGTCGTGTCCATTGTCGTCGTCGTCGTCGTTGTCATCGTCGTCATCGGAAATGTAGTCGAACGGTTGGCTTTGAGCACGCCATGAGGGGGTTGTTCTAGAAGAAACGGCTTGCGGCGGTTGCTGGACGGCCGATTTTAAGTCTGAAGTCCACGGAGATTCGTTAGACGAGGGATAAGTCGAGGATTCCGCGGGTTCCTGAGAGGAAATATTGCGGGTCATATATGTAGAAATGATGCAAAAAAGTCTGGGGTATGTTTGTAAAAGATTTTGAGTTGGAAGAGGATAAAAGAAAATTTCAAGAGGCGGTAGTGAAAAATATTCCAAAAAAAAAAAAAGTGAATCAGGACTTTGAAAAAAAAAAAAAAAGAAAATCTACTGTTTATAAAGGACCAATATATAATTTTTATCCGGACTTTAAAGAACCCGCGGTAAAATGGCCGGGTCCTTAAGTTTATGCAGAGGTGGGTCATGTCGAACCATTAAAAATCTATCGTCAACTTATGAAAAAAAGACCTCAAGAATCCCTTTCATCTTCAGGCTATTTATTGATCTTTATGAATTTTTTCATCTTTCAAAAACTCTTCATGGCTCACAGACTTCCGGATTACTAAAGGTCTTAATTAGGAAAGTTGTATAAACGTAAAAAATTTAAATTAACAAAAATATTCAAACATATATATAAACAAAAACTACAAAAAAAGGGGATTGTGAAGTCCCTGCATCTTTTCACAAAATCTATTCTTCCTTCTTGGTGATGGCCTCGTTGCCAGAAGTATCTTCCTCCTCAGCCATGACGCCCTCAAGGACCTCGGCGTCATCAACAAAGGTGTGCTTGGGACCAGTGAACCACTTGCGAGCATCAATAAAGTAGTAGGCAAGGGCACCAAACCAAACACAGCCGTTGATGACACAGGTATAGTTCATGGTATCCTTGGTAGGGTTGGGGCCCTCCTCGGGGAACATGGCCAGACACACGATAACAAAGGTACCGTAGAGGGTGGCGATGCCTCCAATGACCTTGGAGCCGATTTTGCCCATGTAGAAGGGACCAGGAACAAAGGTATCAACGTTGAAAAAGACACGCATGGCGATGGGGAGAATCCATGCAAGGGTGTTGGAAGCAACAGCAAGAGAGAAAAGAGCGGAGGTGGCAGCAGAGTCGATGAGAGACAGCAGGCCAATAATGAGAGCAATAAAGCACATGAACCAGAGGGAACGGAGGGGGACCTGGAGCTTCTTGTTAAGGACACGGAGCCAGCCGGAGAAGGGAAGAGCACCATCACGGCTGAAGGCCCAGACTTGACGAGAACCAGCAACGACAATGGAGAAACCCATGAACCACTGAACAATGAACATGCAGACCATCATACCAATGGTCCAGTGCTTGCCGAGACAGTCGTAGTAGATTTGAGCCATGGGCTGGCCGGTGTAAGTGTCCAAGGTGGCGGCGACATCGGGGTTCATGGAAGCAGCGATGATGGCGTTGATGACGAAACCGAGAATACCGCACATGGAGATGGAGCCAATGATACCGAAGGGGACGGCGACAGCAGCGTTAGAAGCTTCTTCAGCCATGTGGACGCAGGAGTCGAAGGCACCGATGGTCCAGATAGGGGAAAGCCAAGCAAGCATAAATGTGAAACCCTTGGGCCATGTGTAGAGGTTTTCCATGTGAGTAAAGACCCATTTGCCGGAGTTGACGCCGCCGTTGTTAGCTCTGCCGATGGGGAGGGCGATAATGGTGACGACAATGATGATGATGTTGGTGATGATGCAGACGGTTTGGAGACGGGAGACCATGTTAGCGGCGAGGGCACCAGCAATGGCGTGGGAGATGACGCAAGCAGCAAAAACACCATAGGTGTGGTACTTTGTGGGAGAATAAGCGCCTTCGGTAGCGATGGCCGGGATGGAGAGAAGCAGAGCAGAGAAACCATAGTCGATGGAGACGAGACCACCGATGAGACCGAGGGAGTTAGCGTAGCCGGCAAGGAAACAAGCGGGTTTGCGGATGGATGGTGGGGAGAACTTGAAGGTCCACCAGTAGAGACCACCGGAGGTGGGCATGGCAGAACCCATTTCAGACATGGAGAGACCGATGGTGAGAATGAAGCAGGAGGGGATGATCCAGCCCCAGGTCATTCCGACGGGGCCGGCCGGGAGGGAAAAGGCAAGGGTGGAGGCGATGGAAGGGAGCAAACTCATGATACTGAAGGCGATACCAAAGACTTGGATGACGGAGTAGTTGCGTCGCAGTTCAGGAGCGTAGCCGAGTTCACGGAGCAAGGCGTCGTCCTTGCCTTCTGCTGGGACTCCTCCCACTTCGATGGAGGAGACTGTAGGTTGGATATGGTCAGCGCCCATTTTTTTAGGTGTAGTTGTTTAAAATTTAAAGGAAATGGTGATAAAAGATTAAGAAGGTAGGTAAGAAAATAGGGGAAAAGGGGCTGATGAAGAAGAAGAATAGAAGATGGGAAAAAAAAGCAAGATTTGATGAGGAAATAAGACTTGTATTTATATATTGAATATTCTTGACGAGTCTATAATCGAGAACAACCTAGTGAAAAACGGTTTTTTGCCCATTCTGGGGGGTCTCCAAGGTTTTAACGACGAAGCCCAATAAGTCCGCCAACGCTTGATCAGGCACTCGGCGTATTTTTTACAAAACTTATTTTTGTTATCAACCGATAACATTTATGCGCCGGGTTCATATACTGTATATTTTTTTTACGTATGTATACTAAACAAAAAAAAAAAACTATCATTACACACATTTAGTGAATACACACATATAAATGGGCGGGTGTTTAATAAATGAGATGATGGAAAGATGAGTATTGTGACTTTTAGTGAAGATGGCGATAGTTAAACATGTGGTTTTTTTTAAGCGCTTTTAACTGGTGATGGACTTTGAAGGGATTGGGCACTCCTCTCCCCTTTTCTCTACATTGAATTTATCTCACTGCGATATATTCCAATAAAACGAACATACAATTAGAAGCTCTCATCTCGGCTTACATTTTGTTGCTAATAGCAAAGGATTGAGCTGCCTAATAAAGCATTTGCCGGAGGGTTTTTGTTTAGCTCCAGCCAGACCTAAACAAGTAAAAGGGTTTGCTGATAGACTGCCACAAAACCTTAGATTGTTGGCAAAAACAAATCCAACCGTCCTGGGCCAATCGATAAGACAAAAAGCGTGATGATTAACAGCCGCCCCTTAGACTCCTGCCATAAAAAAAGTTGTAAAAAAATAAAAAAGAAAAGAAACCTTCTTTCTTCTCTTTTTTGATTTTTTTTCAAATGATGCTTGATGGCTTTTCAAAGAGCTGTGGTTCTCGCATCTTTGTAAACTTGACGCTTGGCGATGGGCTATCGTCCCAGTTTTTTTTGAATACCCCGAAAGCCAAGATGATATGCAGTTAAAATATCCAAATAAACTCTACACTAGCTGGTCTTGTTTTTTTCTTCTATTTCGCTCACTTTTTGGTTTTTCGAAAGAATTTTTCAAAAAAAAAAAAAAAGGTCTTATGGTGAATATTGCTATTATGTTGATAATGGTAAATTTAGCCGCCCTTTGAAGGAGACAGTGTGTTACGTGCGGGCTCGTCCACTTAAAAAAAAAGCTTAAGGTGCAAAAAAGCCTTTAGGGTTAATTAGAATGTAAAAGTCCGTTGTATTTTACAGATGACTTTGGTACCCAATCAAACAGGAGAGCAAAAAAATATTGAAAAAGCCTTTCCCTCAATTTATGACAAGTTACTTCATGACGACGGTCAAGGAAAAATAAAATAACAGTTATTCGGTATTGGTTCTGGGGTTCTAACAAAGCCCTCAATTCCTTACTCCATCTTTCCTAACCACCTCATTTTTTTCCTGGTAACATTCGTATACGTTGTAGTATTTTTTTATAAAAAACGCGTCTAAAAATTCTTACAATGTAAATGATAAACTAGGAGTATTCAAATATAAGCGCATTTATGTAAAAAAAAAAATAGTAATCTACATCATCCCGATATTTCTTTATTATATTTTATTAAAAGCCACTACCAAAATAACCCCATCAACTTTTCGACTTCTGATGATTAGCATCAAATTTAACCTCTAAAGATATCTTATCAAGATTACTAGAAACGCTGGAAATCCCTAGACGCCACTAAAAAAACTTCTCTTCCATAACATAAAGATCTTTCAAAATCAGAGTATCAAAAAAAGACTATTAACAATAAGAATGGATAAATATTGTGAGATGTTTTTTTGCTTGCCAACCACACATTCTCATTAGTTATTCCTAGTCTTCAAATCCACTTTAAAGACCCCTCTCCTATAGAAACTTGTTTTTTTTTGTCAAAAGTAGTTTAAAATAGACTTCTGGTGGAGCCTAAATGGCATGGCGCACCGTTGCTGACCATGGCTAGGTGGAGACACAGAGAATAAAAATAAAATTAAAGATATTTTTCTACTTTTGAAAAAATAAAAGGTCTTTTAGAGATAATGGGCGGTTGTTATTTTCGTGTTTTTTCTTTTTTTTCAAATATCAAAGTCTGACGGAATGTTCGGGCAAAAAAACAAAAAATTTACCTTTTCATTCCTAGCCGCCACCCTGCATGTTGGCCACTAAAAAGAATCCAACTGTTGTAGTCGTTCCATCTCTGTCACTTTGGTCCAACAGTATCCTTCTGTTTTGTTTTCTTCTTTTTTTGTTTGGTCAGGTTATCTGTGGTACTTGAAACTAGGGTTACAAAAAAAAACCAATCCCGAGAATATTCTCTTCCCATCTTTAGGTCGGCTATTTGTCTTGAAGGTTTCTAGTCGAATCCTGGATCTCTCATGATCAAAGCAGCTGGTCGACTTCATGTTTGACAGGTTTCATCGGCTATTTTCATCACGGTCATTAACAGGAATTTGAAGCAAACCAGAGATCCCCCTTTTTTTTCTATGAGTCTTATTTTTAGCAGCTCGTCTCAATAATGAGGTTTATAAGTCTCGTTACTTTTAACCAGCCTGTTTACCTCTAAATTTTACCTCTATCTCGTATTTTTTTACCGTGTTCTGCTTCATTATAATTGGTTGTAAAGAATAAACATTTCTATCTGTAAATGATAAGAGACGAAAAATATGGGGTAAAAAATATTAAAATATTGAAGATTTTTTTCTTTTTTTTTCTTATAGAATAATAAGCTACTTAATCAAGTCAAAAAATTCCATTTGATTCTCTTCATGTGATAACTCCTCGTCCATTTCCATGGTGAGCAAACACAGCTCTTCAAGCTGGTCACAAATCATCCTGTTGGAACCCCCCATTGTAGGAGCATATTGAAAAACGGAAATATCATCAAGCAATAGTCGTTGAAACCAAACAAACTCTGTTCCATCGTTAGTTTAATCGTAGTCCAGTTCAATTGCACTTGTTCTTGTAAACTTACCTTCCATAATCTTCTGGAATGCCTTGTATGACGGCCCATCCATCCATTCAGGACCCTCAGACAAGACAAACCTCACGCTCTCGTTTGAAAACACTTCAACAGTCTTTTTCCTTCGACACAAGGCCACAATTACAAACAGCCGGCTGCTTCCCTGTCTAGGTGTCTCATTCTCGTAAATAAAGACAAACGGATTGACCCTCATAGGCTTCCTCCCAAGTCCGCAATCAAGCTTCCAGATAACCTCCCGCGCCTCGCGGAACCCAAACATCCCCAAATACTTGGCCAGAAACCCTCGGGCACTCAGCCCAAGCATATCTTTAAAAAGCCCATTGAACAGGCGCGCATCAAAAAGATTGTTCCTTGTAGACTCAATGATTTTGGCGCCTGCTTCAATTCTCACGCGTTTGTGTGGCCGAGGCCGTCTTCTAGTTTGATGAAAATCGATTTCTTCATTCTCAATCTTGGCCTCTGATTCAAAGCCTTTATCTTTATCTCCATCTTCTTTTACATCTGTTCCCGCGTCTATCTCCCCCCGGGACTTGGCCAATTGAATCCTCACCTGAGCCATCAGAGCTGCATTCTCCTCAGCCAACAACGTGAGCTTTTGAAATGACGTCTGCGATAGCGGTAGTGGCAGTAACAAAGACGGCGGCGGCAGCTGATGCTGCGGTGTGGGGGGCGATTGAGCGGGCGACGGCAGCTCTCCTTGGCCTGATATCGGCTGCATCGACGGGGGCGACGGCAGCAGCAGCGCTGGCCGCGTCAGCAGCATTCGGGGTGAAGATTGGAGCCGCCGAGTACACCCGGGCGATTTCGCCCTGGTGGGCGGTGTCGGTGTGCTGGGCGGTGTCGCCCTTCTGGGCGGTGTCGGGATGCTACGTTGAGTCTTGGCCCGGTTGGGCTCTCGGTTTAATGATGTTGGAGTGGGCTCCCCACTGTGGAGGGTACTAGAAGCACGGTGGGCTAGGGTTTGTTCGAAATAGGACACTTTCTGCCGGACAAGTGACATTTTTGTTAAAAAAACTAGTTTTTGGTTAGGTTCATATATGAATATATATGATCCTTTTTATAATTCTTCAGTTGAAACAAATAATCAAACCTTTTGAAAAGTCCCGAGACCTGGCTTGTCGCAAGTTGTTATTGCCAAACGGGTTTCTCTTCAGATGTTGGGGATTGGCGTGTCCCCGTGACTAGCCGTAGAGTGTAAAAAAATCAGGCCAACGGTATTTTTTTTTACCTCCTGCTGAAGCCACATATGCAATGACTAAGAGCTGAGTCAGTATCGCCGCTTTTTTTTTTTTTGCCGGCATGGCTGGCTTATCCGGCCATACAGCATGCAGCTGGCGATCGTTTTGGCTGTGTGGGTGAGGCAGGCAAAAAGCTAAAAATTCAAAGATCCTTTGGCGTATTCAAGCGACTTTGGTCTTTACCGCCTAAGCTACTTTAAAATGATAAAAAGAAATAACATTATATATAACTACCGTCAAAGTTAATGAGTCTACAAAAAAAAGTGACTTGAAAATAACAAAAAAACCTTACTTTTTTCTGTTGAGTTCTTAAATACCATTTTTTTCTTTTTTCTACTAAATTCCAATAATATTCATTTGCTTTTTGAAAACAGCATTAATATCCATCACTTGGCTTGGCTGTTTTTGTTTCCTTTTTTTTCCAATCGGCTCGAGCTTCTGCTTTTAGTCCTCACGCCGTGACACGACCCTAAATATGAGATTCAAAAGAATCCGGGTCTTATTAACGATCCGGTTGGAACAAAGCCTTTGAGAAAAAGCAAAACAGAGAGTGGGGAGAGGGAGGGGTTAATATCACCCAAAGTAAAAACGCATGGGCTTGTTCAATCAGGAGCTTTTTTTCAGAATATCTAGGGTAACAATAGTACCCCAGATAATGTAATCCCATTGTATCCAAACATGGAGTCAAGGAGGTGGGTTTTTCATGGGTGTGTACACCCATTTCAAAGGGTAAATACTTCCATTTTTTTACAACTTTTTGTTCACCATCTTTTAGTAGCCTAGTTCTTTTTTAAATTAGAGATCTTGATATCGATATTGGTTTTTATTCGATATTGAATACTCACGGGCTTTTTGTGGAGACCTCAAGCTAAAGAAAGGAAACTCCTTGCTGTAAATGTGAATGTTCAATATGTTTGGAGGACCAACTTGTAAATCCTCACTTTTAGTGAAAACGTGGTGGAAGTTTGTGGCGGCTTTTTTAAGGGATTGGTTGGGCGGTGAGAGAGGAAAAAATAAATTGGTGACTTTTTTTCTTCTTCATAATGGCGATTGATTTAGCGTACACAATATTGAAAAATTTGTAGATGAAAAAAGTATTCTAAAATGAAAAAAAAACTCATGATCTTGTAAAGTATAAAATTTAAAAGAATCCATTTTTTCGTTTTAACTTAGGATATGGGGAGAATTTTTCTTTCATATTATCACTCAAAACAATGGAACTACAACCGATATATCAAAGCCATTTTACATTTAAAAGCACATTTACTCTAGGAAGACCTATAGCCGACTTGTTGTTTTTACCATTTTGATTAACCGCCTGTATTCAAGTGTAGACCCGCTGTTTAAATGGTATAGGGTTTAAACTATGAGTCATTTAGTATAAATAAGAAGCCTTTGGCACATTGTATATAAATGGGTTTCTTATTTTTCCTTTTTTTTTACATGAATGAATTAGCCTCGGTTTTTATTTGACTTTATTAACCTTTAAAACATGTTCAACTCTAAACATCAACCAATCCGTTTAATTACTTTAAAGCTTCCTTGAAAAAAAGAAAGAAAAAAGTCTTCTTTTACACCTCCTTAAGTCTAATACAAGTCATTATTGACTACTTCAGTGCTTGTCTAAAAATGTCTTTAACTTTGACTCGCTTGTTCATTGGTAACTATTAAACAATATTCACTTTTTAGTCGACACTTCTTTTTAAAAAGACATCAACTTTAACAGGTCTAACTCATTCTTTGAAATGTTTACATGCAACTGGTTTTAATTTCCACTCACCTTGGCTGTGAAGCTTGCAGCTTTTGTAATCCCAAGAACGAGAAAGTATTCAGTAAAGATTAGCTTTCTATTTTCATTTAAACAATCTAGTGTACTCTTTCCAACATCTTTTACGCTGAATCTTTCCATCAAAAAACTTTTCTTCACTATGCCTAAACCCAGCTGCTCATTATCTTGTCGTTTTTGTTAACTGCGACATTTCTTTATACGTTTAGCCACCAAGTTTATACCCAATAGTATACCACATTTGAACCTTTGGTTTTATCGTTTTTTGGCACTTTTAAATAAAAACAACTTTCCGATGATAACTTCTTTTTCGTAATCTAGTTCAACCACATTTTTTTTGATACTTCTCTTTATATTTGGCAATCCAATTTACATTTTATAGTTTATTTTATCTAAATTTCTTTCTAGTTGGTTTTTAAAGTCTCCAAATTCCAACCGCGCTCGGATGATAGCCGTTCGCTTTCATTCCAGTTTTTATATCTAGTCCAACCTTTTCCCACTATTTCTCTTATTTAAAATTTAGTCATCTGTTCATTGTACCATCAAGTCCAACTTTTTCTTAACTTTCAATATTCTTTTTGCATCTTTTGACCTTCAATATAGTTGTTTCTCACTTTTATTTCTATCACCTTTTAAACTTCCACCATTAATGACTGCTTTGGGTTGGTCATGTGATCTGAAGAAATAATGGTTCGCGCGCCTCATTTTTAAACACGCGAAAGCTGTCTAATATCTTTTGGTAAACATCTAAAACTACTCCAATGTTTCATCAAATAGTTAATACATTGCCATGTTTTTTCCATAAAAAAACAAAATCAGATGTTGAAAAAAAATATCACTGGGGAGAAAGCCCAGAGCAGCACAGCCGCATGGAGCAACAGTACTATTTCGAGAAGGCTGCGCACGCTTGAGGGGAAATAAAAAATAAAAAATTGCAATTCGTCACTTTCCTTCTACACAGCTGGCTGCGTGGCAGGTATTGGCGAGCGCGAGTTACAACAATAAGTGTTACACTTTAAGGAGTCAAAGTGGAGGAATACAAAATGACACAAATATAAAGTAGTTTGATAATTTTTATTCAATGTTAGTGCAAGTTTTTTTTTTTTTTGATGGTCCTAGGCCTTCTAGAAATGTACCATTCACCTATGCAGATTGTTGCCTTATTGCTTGATTTTTTATACTAGGATAATGGCGCAAAATCTCTTGGTATGAACCAAAAAAAAAAAGAAACCAAAAAAATAATATTCAAACCCACCAATTGGAGTTATAATATTGATTTCTTGGGACTGATGGGTATGGCCATCCAAAAAGAGTGAGAGCAAATAATTAAAAACAAGCTTATGTTAACCACAGCATGATTTGTAATAATGCCCAGTTTAACTTGAATATCCAGTTAGCGTATATTTACGTTGTCAAATCACTTGGACATTTGTTGAGTGTTTTAAAAAAAACACTCATGACCACTCTCTCCCCTCTGAAGCCTTTCCCCTTTTAATAATAAATAACAACTGATTCACAAAGTTGGTGCCCACCACCAAAAGTGCAGTTACTAAGGAGATTAGTTGCGACCGTCCCATTTTCATGTTTTTATTTTTTATTTTTTCGTGTGGTTTTCAGATTTTAATCTTTCATAGGTTAATACTAAACCCGTGGGTTTTTAAAATGCTTTTTTTGGACAGAATAAAATGTGTTGATTTTTTTCCCTTCTTTTTATACATTTTGGAAAACAATACAACTTATAAAGAATGCTTTAAAGGAGCTAGGAAAGGTCTTGTATACTGTTATAGATAAGAGCATGAATGTTAAAAACAATAAACGATAAAAGTGAATCCTTATAAAAAGAGGTTTTTTGACTTTATTTTCAAATTAAACAAATGAACTAGTTACCAAGCCATTCTAATGGTAAATGCGAATTCTATAAAAACTAAAAAACACTCAGAAACAAAAGGTTGATTTTAAAATAATAAACCTTTACACAAATGTAAAGCTGGATCAAATGGCTTTATTACTATCAGATAAAACAAAAGGCTTCAAATTGATAGTTGAGGTCATGGTAATCATCGCCAACATTTCGCTCCATAACAAGTTAATCATTAAAAAACAAAGGCCATTAAAATATTTTACCAAAGCCCTAGATTTGAGGATTTGTTTAAGGTTTAATAAGATTCTGCAAAAAAGCCAAACCTTTTTAACCTGTTGAGATATCTTCAACATTTTTTGATTTATTCAATATTTCTTCTACACAATTCATCAAACAAACCAACAGCTATCTAAAGATTTCCAGTGGTAAACTGAACCAGGAACACTGCTATTTTTTTTTGAGTTTGACTTCTCAAAGCAAATGCCAAAGATTACAGTCACATAACATCAAATCATGTCGAAACATTAAAAGTATTACAGTGGTTTATACTTTGTAAAATCCAATCCCCATTTTTTTGTAATTTTCAAATTCAGTCCAACACACCACCCATTTACGTCTATTTATTTATCCTTTAATTACATTTTATTTTTTTAAAAACAAATACCCAATTTCCAAACTTTATAAACATTAAACTTTTTGTGCATATTGTTCTTTTTTATTTTTGGGAAACTTAACTACGAAACCTGGGCCCAACTTTGGGTATTTTTTCTTCCACTTATAGGTCTTTTAAAGACCAATACTATTTTTCCTTAAGTTTTTTATTTATCTATTGTAATCAGTTGAACGCTCGATTAAATTTTAAAATTTTGATTTGATACAAAAGTACAAACCAAAAAAAAAAAAATCTTTTGAATAAGCATTATGATCTCTCAAAAGCCAGCACTGACACGAGAAAGTTTTTTTTCCTTCATTCCATAACTACAAATGAGAAACCTTAATAGTCCATTTAAAACAATTTTAACAGTCAAAAAGATTATAATTATTTTTAACAATGATAAAGAAATCAGCTAAATTGGAATTAATGTCTAGCTGACCAGTTAATATTAAATCCAGGGTCCATTTATATACATGTATCTACAGATGTACTAGCACTAAGATGAGTACATATCTTATTGGTCAAGTAACTGAAACAGTTAACATTTCGATAGAATATTTTTTTTCTTAAAAATGATTCCATTAGTGGTAAGACATCATTGGCCAAGCTCCAGGAAGCAAAAGGTTTTTTATTTTTAAATGCAGTGCACATCTGAATACACGCTTTTGACAGTGCGCCCTCACTAAAATAAATAAATAAAAAACAAATAGGCATTAAACTTGTGAATATCAAAATCTCCAAGGCCCTTTTTCTGTCGGCTTTTCACGAGTTGTGCAGCCCTTCCAATTTGGAATTTTCTTACGTAATGGCCCAAGTTTTTAACTCAGCTATTTCGTGAGTACCTGAGCTTTTCTTATTTTTCCTATTGGTCTATTTTAATGGCCTGGTGAAGCTGTTTTCAATGGTATTTCGATATAGATGAGTGTATATGTACTTCTATGGATATATATAAATGTATATCGACTTGGAAATCGCTCCACTGATTAATTGATATGTATGTGCAAATATTTCTTTTTTTTTCTATCCATTTTTTTCTGCATACAAAAAATCTTCCCACCCCCTCCATTTTCCTTTTTATTTTTTTTGCCCCTTTCTTTTATTTTTATTTTTTTCTCTCTTAACACCACCACCACTTTCTTTTTCCCATCCCCCCCTCCAATATTTAAAAATTCCTCCCAATCAAAAAACCCATCTTTATTCTTCTCTCGTTTTTTGCTTGTTTTTTTCAAAAAAAACAATCTAATCCTTGACCATCTCCTCCCCCCTCTCATTGGACCCTCCTACTCATCGCTCGGTCCTTCTGCAGCTTTAACAATACTCCCCCCCGCCTCGTTGCAATGCCCCCAAAAGGCGGCAAACAATCATCTCTATCGAAGGTCCCCGCCTCGCGGCGGGTCCTTCGCGCACACTCGCGCTTGTCGGCTGCGCACGACATCCACATGTTCTTTGCCGAGTCGCCAATCCCTACCTTTCGACACCAGGTCCTTGAAGCCTACGTCCGCGCCATTGCTCAAGAATACGAGTCCGAAATTGAACCGGGCCACGAAAACGACTCTGACCTGGAACGCAAACGCTCTGCTGCTCGTCCCAGAAAAAAAACACACGTCTCTACAAACTCAGCCTCCGACTCCGCTTCGGACTCATTGATTCCCTTATCAAAACACCTTAGCAACGAGGACATGGACGGCTCCCCCGTCACCCTCCAGCACTTGACCCGCAAAGTCTATCTTAGATCAGGTCTTTTTTGCGAGGTCCAGCACAGAAAAAAAAATACACAAAAGCCTTTTGTTTTTTCCCTCCCAGTAAAAACTTCTACTCTATTGACCGACCAACAAGATTTCGCCCTACCTTTTGCCATTTACAATTCCTTACCGGCAGGTAATCCCCATTGGAAAAACCTGAAGAAAAGTAAGTTTTTTTTTTCTAGAACTTATTGCATCTTTATGTTATATTGAAATATATAACAAAAAAATACCCTCACATAAACTTTCCCTTCTACGTCATGGGTCATTTATTCCTTTTACTAACTTTAAAAAGATGTATGGGTCGATGTGGACGTTCCTTCCTTTCATGGTCCCCGCGCACTTTGTTCTTGTACAAAAACTTGCGATGAAGATTGTCTTAATCGGTAAGTATCTCATACCACCTCTCCATCTCTATTTCTAACAATTTCAAAATAGCATGCTTCAATATGAATGCGATGAAGAAACTTGCCCCTTTGGGAAAAATGATTGCGGCAATAGAGCTTTCCAAGTATTAACAAAAGAGCTTCAAAGAGGCAAACGATACTCCAATGGTTTTGAGGTCGCATGGGTATGTCTATTATCCTCTCTAAAATACAAACAAACTAATCTCAATCTTTTTAGCTCGGCTTACGAGGTTACGGCCTTAAAACTACCCGTCCATATGCTCCAGGTGAACTCATCATTGAGTACTGTGGCGATGTAATTTCTCCGACCGAAATGAAGAGACGAATGAAAGAGCATTACCTGGATTCAAAAGTATGTTAAAATAATTATCCACATGTACATCTCTAACACTATTTAGAACCACTACTTTTTAAGTTTAGAAAATGGATGTGTAATCGACAGTGGCCTAAAGGGATCGGCTGCTAGATTTGCAAACCATTCTTGCTCTCCAAACTCAGAAATGCAAAAATGGTACGTCAATGGCATACCCCGAATTGGCTTGTTTGCTTCTGAGAGTATACCTCCGAATACTGAGCTCACTTACGATTACAACTTTGATTGGTTTGAAGGTGCCAAAATGCAAGTATGTCTCTGCGGAGAACCAAACTGCAGAGGATATATTGGAAAGCGGACTTCAAGACGTCCCACCCCAGATGACCAGCCAGATGAAACCATAAAGAAGCGTACTAATCGCCGCAAGAATACCACTACAGACTCGGCTTGGAAAACTCCTGTTCTTCGCGCCGAAGAATCCACAGAAAAGGAGCCCACCAAAATATCGCGACCTTCATCCAAAACATCTAGCCTTACGGAATCAAAGAAATCGTCAAAGGAAACAACCCCCAAATCTGACGTCGACGACAGTGACTCTTCTTTCGCAGATGCTGATGGAGAAGACGAAAACCCCGAAGAAGAGGAGTTTGAAACAATTGCTCCCAAGCGTACTAGAAGTAGAGCCAAATATCATCGCCGTATCATTGAAGACTCACCAGTTGCACCTGTGGAGCGTGTCACTCGCAGCAAAAGAAAACTAATTGATCTCACAGACGCTAACGATGCAACAAAGTCCGACACTTCGCCACCACCACCTCCACCACCAAAGCGCACCAGGGCCAGTGGTTCCAAATCTAGCCCCTTAACCTCTATCGACGATAAGAAGGAAAATATCTCTGCTGCTGCCAAGCCGGAGGAACCAAAGGTTGTTAGCGGAGCTGCTCTCTCTAAGCACATAACCCTCACCTACACATCCATCGATTCTCGCAAAACCAAGAGTCAAGCAGCTGAATCAAGTGCAACTTCAAACCAACCAAAAGATTCGGCCACTGGCACCAAAACTATAAGGAGAGTTTCAGTGGCGGACCTAACCAACAACTCTCCAGAATCACCCGATCAAGAAGCCAAGCCTTTGCAAGAATCAAAAGCCCTCTTACAAGGTCCCGAAGCCTCGCAGCCCGTATCCAACGTTGATAAACCTGCTCCTCAAACCACCTTTTCTGCCTCTTCCTCCCCTCTCGAGCTACCACAGGAACCAAAAGATTCTGTTGTTGTGGAGTCAAATCAACTTCTTGTCACTTACTCAGAGCCTTTAAACTCAAATCGCAAACTCTCTTCCGGATCTAGCCGCTCCTCTCTTGCTGATTTGATGAACCCTGTCGAGGAGGAAGACAAATCCCGCTCCATGGAGAGAAGTGAATCATCCAGTGCCAGCTCTTTTGACTTTTCAAAAAGTTCCGTCTCTTTAGCTACCACTTATTCTTCTTCCTCTGTAACTTCAGGGTCCAACAGAAGATCCTCCGTCTCTAGCATTTTGAATCATACATCCACTGTCGATCAGTCACATTCCCTCTCGCGAACACCCTCATACGACCATCAGCGCCTATCGCAAAACCTTTCAAACCAAATGACTACAGTGGTTACTCACGTTCCAGCAAACTCTTCCCCACGCAGCTCATGGTCCAGCTCAGGTTCACCAGCTTTTGCTGACCCAAACGTGCAGGATGTGCCCAAAAACCTTCCCCAGCTTCAATCTTCCCCGCACTATCAAGGGGGGGGTGATCCCAGAAATCGCATGCCTGATTCCTGGAGATACGATCAAAACATGGAAAATACATACTCTCACCAGCAGCGACCCGCTGATATCTCTAAAAAACAATCCGACTTTCAATTGCCTGTTCCTCAGCTTATATCCGATATGCAGAGAACAAAATCAACCAATCCAATATTATACCACGGCCAACAAGCTTTACGCCCACCTCCACCACCTTCTACCTTTTCTTCATCTGCATCCTACATACCCCAGCAGCAACAAAAACAACATGACTCATCTACTCATGGCTTACCCATTTCTGGAGCAAAACCGCTTGACAGAAGCTACTCTTATCAACCTCATCACCCCCCCTTCAACTCCCCCCAAAAGTCTATTGACGGCTACAACCGCATAGGATCTCCTGAACTTAAATCTCCCATTCAGCATTCAAATCCTCTCCCCACACCTCCTGGTCTAACTCCATCAAATAGAGCTCCCTATCTTCCGCCCTCTGGCCTCGTTAACCCTGGCCCATACAATAGAATTCAGCAATATCCAGAAATCAACGGCGTCAATAACCACCCACAAGTTTCTACCTCTCCCAATCACACTTCTCAAGCTCACTTGATGCGCCAGACCCAACTCCCCCAGCTACCTCAAATCATTCATCCTCCTCCTCCACCATTACCTAGAAATCCTTCGGACCCACATCCAATGGATAAACCAATGCCACCGGGTCATGGTTCTTCTGCATATCTATCAAATCATATGGCTTACAGACCAATGGGACCCGACAGCAATCCCAAGGAATCTCAGATGGAGTTTGTACCCCCCAATCCTCAGGTGAATGTTCGTCAAATCCCGGAACCCATCCTTCCCTCAGAGATTCTTAATTCTTCCAAGGAACGGCTCTCAATAAGTTCGTTAACCTCCAGTAATCAATCCGAAGACCTTGCTGCAATTCCCGTTTCAAAACCAGATAATGGTCATAGTCAGCCTGCTTCCATTAACCAATCCCATTTACTTAATACGGAGAATCCTGAATCTACACAAAATAAGGTGAACAGGACCCCTCGGCGCGGCAGACCAAGCCTAAACAAGCCAATTCAGCCTGCTTCCGGATTCGCCGGCATCAAGCCCAAGCGTGGTCGTCCTAAAACCAATCCAACGGTAGTAGCGGCAGCCGCAGCTGCAGCTTCTGCTTCCAAAACAAGTGCGAAAGTCGTGGCGGCGTCAGCAGCCAAACAAAGAAATTCGGATTTTAGGATGGTTGTGTCTGGCCCTCAAAATTTCCAACCCTCTTCGGCGGTCGATCTGGCTTCTAGAAACGTCATAAATCAAGTTTCTGCCGAACAAAAGTCGAGCCAACAGCCAGCAACCACTGTTTCATACGAGTCGTCTATTCATGAAAAACCCACCTTTAAACCCCGCGAGTCTAGTATCTCCCAATTGCTTATTCAACCAGGAACTTCTGCAGAAAAAACCTTTGTCCATTCCGTGTCCTCCCCCACTATTGTTCCCAGCGAAGAAAATGAACGAGGCTTTGATCAATCCCGATTAGGGTCCCAGCAGCGACAGCCGCCTTTACAGCACGCAAAATCAGTTGACTCCCAACAACATTTTCAACCGCCGCGGCTTAATCCATATGGTCCCCAGCACAAACAGCCCCAACAACAGCATTACAATCCTCCTTTCACACATGTGTCTGTCCCCCCAGTAGCTGTACCAGCCCCTCAAGTACAACTCCCGACACCCCAGTACTTAAACCCACCACCTCCTCCTCCACCCTCTTATCTTGAGGTTCCTCCTACAAACTCTAAAAACATTCTTTCTATTCAATCGCTGACAAATCCAGATACCAATGAAGAAAAGCTTTTGACTCGACTTCCTTCTCCTGGTGTTTCGGAAAAAGAAAACTTGGTTACAAGTCACTCATTTTCACAAACCACCGACAGGACTAAGGCAAAGACAAAAGCAAAAGGAAAAGGAAAGAGTGTTAGAAAATCTATCACTCCTGAAAATCTCTCGCCTACGTCATTAGCCAAAGCAACAACTAGCAGTGAAGATGACGAGGCGCTAGAAAATTCAAACTCTGGATCTAACAGTAGTAGTAGTAATAACAGCCGCCGGAGCAGTGGAGATGTGAAAAACAATGAATCCTCTACTTCCTGTAGCTCCTCTCAATCCAATGAGTCTACTACTTCTGGTGAATCGGCTCCAAAGAAACGGGGGCGACCTAAACTTTCTACTGGAGGAGGAAAGGCGCGACGTGGGAGACCACCAAATAGCGGGCCCGTTCAACGACTCACGCTTGCTCCTTTGGCATTACGTACACCAGTGCCGCTCCAGGCAGCACCAGCACTACTTGCTAGGATTGGTACAAAAACCTCTCCAAAGCCTATAGAGTCAGCTGCACTTTTGTCTAATAAGCGACCCATTGCTCCAGCCCCTCCAAGCGACCCGCTCAAAACTCGAAGTCTTGGAACGAAAGCAAAGAGCTTGGAATCATCTTCACAAACCGCTGGCCCTAGTGGACTCAGCTCTTCGTCAAATGGCGATTCACCAGGAATGAAACGTCCAGGTTCTATTGTGGCTTCGACTCCTAGCAAAAAATCAACAGGCAAAAGTAAAACGCGTCCCATATTACCGTCTGCGAGCGTTGTACAGCCAATTGCGCCAATGCCAGCCTCAATGACCAATCCTCAGGCTCCGGTTTCGGTGGCATCTGGAAGTGCTCGCGCTCTTTCCAATCTTGTTTCAACATCTGCCTCTTTCTCTTCTAATAACCCTTTGCCGGCGCCTCGACGACGCGGAAGACCACGTACTAAGCCATTTGTTCCGCCGCCCCGAGGCCAACTTACCACTATTGCGCCGAATCCGCAAACACCAATGAACCCCAACTCGCGCCCACAACCAAACCTACTCTGGAACCGACAGTTGCGGAAATCCGACGATTCCATCCCACGTACTTCCAACGTTGGGCTAAACAACATCTCTTCAAATCTACTGCCAACAGCCGCAGCAGCCGCTGCCGCTGCGGCGTCTACAACCCCGCCCGGATCTACCGGCAGTGGCACATCTGAGAACAGTGGGCTTCGTGCTCAGTCCACTTCTCAAGTCAATGAACAACCGCCCAAATGATTTTGATTTTTTTATGATTTTTTTTCTTTTTTGTTTATGTACTTTTTAAAACATGTTTTTTCTTTTTATAAACTTGAAATTGGGTTCAAACTAGTTTTTCCTCCCCTTATTAATTCAAACTCGGTTTTCGATTAATATTTAATTACAGGTTGGAAATAGTAATCCGTTCCATTACGTGAATGTCTAAGGTTACTATTCAGACCTCACGCTTATCATTTGGTGTTTACTGTTGTAAAAAAGAAACCTGTGTAAAATACTGATGATATCAAACTGATTTGCCAATATAAATTGCGTGTATGATACTCGTTTTTCTAGTATGCTGTGGTATAAAAAACAAGATAGTATCACGGGCAACAACAGCCATGTTGTAACCTCAAATAAATACGAAAGATTACCCACCGATTACTTTTTTCTTTTTTACCATCTCAACACTTTTTCACGGTTTCTCTTTAAAAGAAACTCATGTCCCCACTTGTCAACACGGCGTTAAAGCCGCCACTAAAGTTTCTTACCTTTTGATGATTCTTGGACTTTTTTACCATGTTTTTTAGGTTAATGGAACTTAGAATTCGGCCTGACTTAAAGACAAAATTCCTCTGACTTGAAAAGCTTCTTTGGTAATTATACTTTATTGGTTCCCCTCTCCCTTTGTTTATAAGTCTAGCTAAAAAAAGGCTTCGTTTAGCTGGGTCACATTTTAATTAAAATGTCAACGTCATTGGTTTAGGTATGTTTATTATTGATGTTTTTTTAACCATCTAACACAATGATTAGCTGACTACCCTATTCTTTATAAATAAAACTTGAAATACTTGAGCGGATAATGTGGATGGACCAGCCTTATCCAAATAGAACCTTATCCAACGATGTTGCAGTAAAACCTTATCAACATTGTCGTAAAACACCGTGATGCTTGAGGCCTCAAGTTTTAATACCCAGTCTCCTCTGGTTCTGCTGCACTAGAACCAAATAATCAATTATAGGATAATTTGTGAGTTACTTTATGGATATGGAAGAGCTTCACTTTGTAACTAATAAACTACCATGATGCATTTCTGTTATATGGCAAAGCCATCAATTGAGTTCATCTGGAAAAAAATTATGGTTGGATAAGTGGATGGTGTATAACTGTATGCAAATTTTAAGGGGATTCAACAAAACATGGATGGGATGTCAGCAAAGAGATTTGCTTTTTTAAGAATTACCAATTATGTGATTTAAGTTGATTATACAAATACTGTTAAGTGTGATTTTTAAATGATCTACGGGCTTATGGTCTACTTTAAGGCTCAAGGAAGATAATGACTTGGAATCTAAATTGAATATAATTGAGGTCAAAGAATTGAAAGCAAAAATAAATGATGTTTAATGAAATGTGACCTGTTGGACTGATTTAGAACTCTTAGTCAACCTTGAGGAATTGATCTTCGCTGTCAATGAAATTGTTGAGTCTTATCTAATTACAAGTGGATCTACAGAGGTATAGTATTATATATCTAAAGATCGATTTTCATTCATTAAAGATATTAATTTTATTTTAATAATTTGAAACGAAACTTTGGACTTGAGCGATGGTCATATACTAAAAAGTGAAGAAATACGCCTTTTAAAGTCAATGGCTCTACTTAAAGACATAGAAATAATTTGAAACAAAAAAAGACCTTATTGAAAATCTCTTGAAAGTTAGGGTTATAAATTAAAACACATAGCCATCTATTTTCATGCAAATTTTAAGTTGTAGATATTTCACTTAGTCAGAAGAAAATATAAACCAGAAAACCAATTGGGTTTTGCAACCCTTCTTTTGTTAACATTTGGAATTAAGAAGGCTGGAGCCAAAAAACAGACTCAGATATACGCAGCAAAAAAATAAAGCTTTAAGACAAAAATTTAAATGTTGAAAATTTTTTTAATAAAACAAAATTGTTTTCAATAAAATAAAAACAATAATTAAATATATAAAAATTAATATTTAAAGGTGTTTTGTGTTTAATTGATTACTGTATAGATGTCCCAGGATCAGGTTTTGTAGATCTCACGTCCGTATATCTCAGGCCGGACTAGGTTTAGGCTTAAGCTATAAGTCTCATATATACGCATGTGTAGTGTATATTTGGGAATGATTTAATATATCCTATTCTAGTAATTTATTAGAATCTCTACTATGTAAATGCCTGATTATAATTTACAATGGGGATTTAGAACAGCTCTGGAGGTTCCGTTGTAAATTATCGACAATTTTCAAAAGTTAATAATTTTTGAAATTGGCGTCCTAGAGTTTAGCATAGCAGTTCAGGATGCTTCTAGAGGCTTGGAGAGTCCAAAAATGCAATAAAAAAAGGGGGTTAGATTTTGGCCAAAAATGCGAAATTGACCAAGGCTATAGCCTTGGTGATTTCATCAAAAATGGCCTCGGATAGCTTCCGATAAAATTTCGGAAAAAACTTGATCACTCGGATAGACTCGAAAACATCTTTTCGGTATTTGTAATGAATGAATGGTTCGATTGATATACTCAAATCCGGTTTCCGAGGCCAAATAAGGGAAGTTGAATCGGGACCATTTATAACGTGTTATAATTTGGAGTGCTTTACATAGAAATGATTTACAACAGGAATTAGAACAGGAGTTTATATGGATATAGGGATAGGTAGAGAAAGGTTGAGCTTTAACAACCTTTGTAGTTTAGATTACACTAATTTTTAAATGTTTCGAAGGAAATGTTGCACACGTGATAAATATATTTATATAATGATTAGGTAATACTTAGTAATAAAAATATAAATTACATAAAATTTTGTAACGATATTATGTAATTTATATTATAAAATATCAGTTGTCACGTGGTGTAAGTAGATTGCCTTACATAGGTGGTTAGGGTTACAGGTTGCGAGTGGCAACAAAACAACAACCACATTGGGATTGCACTACCACCATGCAAACAAACTGCGAGTTACTGGAGACACTAACGAAACTAAAGAATAGAAACGAGGACCTCTTAAGAACAGAATTGGCGGGGCTGGGATGGTAAACCAGAAAGGAACAAGTGCTAACACCCATACATAGGTTTATCTGTCTTATTGATAATAAAGAATTACAAGGAATACAAGGAGAACTGTACATCTTTTAAATTAGTACATTTGTGTTTGGATTTCGAATATTTGATGACCGGTTTACTTTTTCATGTAATAAGTCTATTTATATTTTGCATAAATACCACCAAAAATTCCCTTAAATAAAAATTTTATCTTTTCATATCTATGAGTTTTTTTACTGTTATACCATTAGATTAATTTTTAAACATATTTAAAGAAATATATGGCTTTTCATTTAACAATTGTTCCTCTGAGCCCCGTCAACTTTATCGCCAAAAACCCATACTGTGATTGTTAATTATTAATCATTATTAATTACTCATCATTACCAAATCATTAATAATACTTAATAATCATTTAAAACCAGTCTTAAATTTATCATGTCTGAATATCTCAGAACGATCATACCTAGGACCCAATTTTAACATTGAATATCTCGTGTAATAAGAGTTTCTAGGTATTCTTAATTTACCATCATACATAGATTTCAAATCTGAATCGATTGATACCACTTAAAACTCATTTTGGAAAAAAAAGATTTTTTCAATTCTTCAAAAAAAAACTCTCCACACAAAATAAACATTACGCAAGGGTTAGGGTTCCACTTTAAATAAATGCTTTTTTTTTTAATATATAATATTTGGCATGATATATCAATATATTTTTTATCATTTTGTCAATTCGGAAGTTCCCAATTTTCGTTTTCAACGTTGTTATACGCAGTTAAACATTCGGAACCTGTACGGTACCGTTCTGAAAGATACCCAGGAGCTGTATATTTCAGACCGCCACTCTACTGTCCAAGATTCCGATTGTCATCAATTGTATCTTTCCATGTAGTGTGTATTGTCTAGATGTGAAATATATAAATTGTTTTAATAAGAATTTATTGGATGTTAAATAAATCAAAATTTTGAAAATTTCTCAAAGTTAGCAGTTGTGGAACCCTAGCCCTTACGGAATCAAGCAGTTGTGTGAGAAACATGCGAATTTGACAAAAATTTTGGAAATCAAAAACCTCTGATTTTCGTTTTTTTGAAATAACTTTGGAAATACTTAAAGCAACGGTTTC
Organism: Magnusiomyces ingens NRRL Y-17630; assembly: GCA_900497715.1. Taxonomy (NCBI): domain Eukaryota; kingdom Fungi; phylum Ascomycota; class Dipodascomycetes; order Dipodascales; family Dipodascaceae; genus Magnusiomyces; species Magnusiomyces ingens. The sequence goes on from UIDE01000004.1 coordinate 478,585, forward strand.
AAAATAAATAATAGGCATTTTGGAAGAATTCTGCATTGAATGAATGTATTTACTTAAAAAAATGATGTTTAATAAAAGTAGCTGCCTAACAATTTTGTTCTGCTTGGTTATTTTTATAAGTCGTACTCCATACTCCATTTGTGCTTAAAGAAAAACACTTTTTACGGCATCTTAAAATATACTCCATAGTTTTGATCTTTTTACAATAGGCTGTCACTTGATAAATTAGTTTAAATCTTTGCAGAGTTCCAAAATCGAACGTCATTACCGCTACACTTTTACATGAAAGAAATTTCAGCAAATATAGTTCCAACTTAACTACACCCATGAAACTTTGCTCTACAGTAATTAATGGAAACTTAAGATTAACGTTAAAATAGTTCTCTAAAAACAATATTATTTTTTAACAAGCTGAGTTAAAGCTATCCTAAGAGGTTGATTGGTTTTATGATGTAATTGTTTAATAGCTATTTATAATTTAAAATGAATTTCATGTAGTTAGCGATCATTTCACAGATGAACACGCTATCAACATAATTTGATTAATTCAAAATAAGTACACCCAGTCAAATTTAAATATCAAATTTTAAGGAAGTATAAATGTTATAGAACAAAAATAAATTTCAAAATATCATTTAATTTTTTTTTCTATTTCCATCAAGGTAATTATAAAGGTATGAAAACGTTTCACATCAACGATTTATAATAAACTAAGGCTTAAAAATAGAATTGTAAAAATTAATTACTCAACAACAGTTGAATGAAATTATTTTGGTCAATTTTCGATGATGGTAACGACAAACCAGAGTAAAATAGAAGAAATGACTAGTCAAGGATCTAACGCAATTAAACCGACAGTGACATCAATGTGAAGAAGTTTCAAAAACAACAAAAATGTCAAAATAATTTGTAATGACAATTAATCTCACAAATTTTGTACATATTCATCAACAAAAATCAAATCAATGAAGGCTGCGAAAAACGGATAACCTTTATGACATAACAAATAACAGAATTTTGAGAGAACATGTAAGTAAAACCATTAACCAAAAAAAAAAAAAAAAAAAAAAAAAAAAAAAACAGGTTTCACAAAAATAATTAGTTGAATTTAAACATTTGAAATAAAAATTGTAAAATATTCAAACAATGAATAATAAAAAAAATAAAGTGTAAAAGAAAAGGGGAAGAATTTTGGTAAAAACGTTAGTAAGAGTTCAGGGCAATCAGAGCTGTCAAAATACTAATAGTGACAAATCAGAAGTTTTCAACAAATCAAGAAAAAGAGGAGATAACTTCAAATGCTCTTCAAAAATAAAAGGAATTAGAGGTATAAAGAAATAATGAAAGTGCCACATTAAGAGCTAAGTTTCACCGCGGAATTTATCAGGGTTGGGAGTTGTATAAACTAAATCATAACTCAGGATAAAATTCGAATGGCAAATAAAGGTCAATAAATACTACATCAAAAACAAAATGACAAAAAATACCGAAATTCCCAAATTACATATCAAGGTGAGAAGAGCTCAGTTTGCAACAACTCAACTACCCCCAGCCAGACCCAAGTTGCATACCAAGGTGGGGGAACCTTAGCATGCAACAACTCAACGACCCTCAGCCAGACCCAAGTTCCATACAAAGACGCAGGAACCGTAATATGCAACAACTCAACAACCCTCAGCCAGACCCAAGCTGCATACCAAGGTGGGGGAACCCTAGTATGCAACAACTCCACTACCCTCAGCCAGACCCAAGTTGCATACCAAGACGCGGGAACCTTAGCATGCAACAACTCATCAACCCTCAGCCAGACCCAAGTTGCTTAGGACGGTGTCGAAACCACTCTTTGCAACGTCGAAAAACCTCGCAGTCATATTTACTTATCTTTTATTATATATTGTTTTTTCGGTCTTTAATAGTTCGTCGTTATTATATATGTTGAATTATTCGATGGTATTCGTCTTTTACGTTTCTTTGATATCATATTTATAGTTGTAATATTCTTATGCTGATTACTTTCATGTCGCATCTCACTTGCAGATGTAGTTGCTACAAGTGTTTAAGATTGTTTTTAGAAAAGTTTAGGCTTAGTTATATGATATGCTGAAAGGCTTTTTGAATTAGTACTTACCATTGGTTTGTTGATATCGGTACGTTAGTCGTTGTGGATGATGAAAGAGTTTTAATTACTATTGAGATCTCGTAGTATTTGTTTAGTCGTTAAAATCTTTAAAGTAAGAAATTTAATTTTTAAAAAAAGGGTAAGATGGTAAAAGAAATGAAGAATTTGGGAAATGCCTCTCTTTTTATATTTTTTTTTGGTTATATAAAAATTAAATCAATAATATCTAACAAAAAAACATCACAGAAATTTTGTTATTACATCTGAACTGTATTATTTTGATAGTCTTAGTAGTATTCGTCACGGATATTTGAACGGTTCATATGGTTGGTATACTGTCATAAATTGGATAATACCCCGGTCGGGTTCACATAGTTTAGCGATGTTGAGTATTTTTATGTTTTTTGTGAATATTCATAATGGTTTTGTTTAATTTCTGATTTTGATTTTTGGGAATCACAGTAAAAATTTGGTGAGATCTAAGTATACCCTTTTCAGTTTAACTGATGCTTTCGTCGCATCTAATTTCAATTGATCTAGTACTTTTTGTAATCACTCTGAATTTATAATTATTTTGAACTGGCTTTCATTGTATGTTATTTAATTATAATTCATAATAAAGATATCATTTCAATTGTTTGTATACTATGGGTATTATTAAATTTAAAATTATATACAATTTTAATTTTCAAAATCTATAATAACTTTTTTAATTAATTCAGTCGTAGTCTGTAATAAATGTTTATTCAATCACTGGTTCCAACGTTTTGATCATGATACAGTGCATGAGCTCTGATTTCAGTTTTCAAATTGTGTAGACGATCCTTGACTTGGTCAAAGGCTTCACAGGGTATTTTCATTCACTTTTGCAACTTCCGTTTATTTCTTAAATTTCCTTGCAGAAGATATTTCATGTATTAACCATAATGGTTTATGAAATTGGAAACTGGAAACACATCATTTGGTATTATGGTTCCTGGTATGTCAAGATGGTAATAATAAGTGTTTCATGGTTTGGATATTTAAAATCTAGCTAAATTTCATTGTGTTTAAAATGACCAACTTTCTTTAAGAATATTGTACATACTTTGATGGGTAAGATAAATAGGGTAGCTAAATAGTAGTACGATGAATATATAGGCTTTCTGAAAAACTGCTGAGGCTGGCTGAATTGGGGAGGGATCCGATTTTTCGGGACATGTATTGATGTTTTGCCAGATTGAAGAAAAACACAAGACGACAACTTTTTATTTATGATAAAAAAAAGTAGATGAGAAGGTCGAGGAAGCTGGAAGAGAGGTAGAGATTTTTTTGTCATGAGTGGATTTAAGCAAGAAGGACAGTGATTAAAGCCTAATATCTTAACGACAAATTGGCAAAACCAAAAAGTAACTTGACAAATCTGAAAAAACTGTAATTGATAGTATGTGAGTATACTGTCTAATGTGGGTGAAAGGAACCTGAGTTAGTTTAAAGCTCAACCAGTTTTCAAAGGTGACTGACTAGAATGATTAGCCTATTGATCTGAACCGTCCTGTCTCTTTCTATTTACCGCTTAAGATATGCCCCCCTGATCACCATAGTAGATAATAAGATTGAATAAAGAGGGCGTCGCAAGCTGAAATCATGCTGCTTGGTCAATAAATTTAGTAAATTCGCTTATACACCAGATATTCAAAATGTCAAATTAAAAAAAACTTGTTTGTGAGCATGTTTACATTTAAGGGTTATAGAAGTATATAACATCAGCGTCATCACTATCCTTATTAATTTCTAACTTATTCTGTGCCGGAATATGATGTACTTTTTTAATGACATTGTCTGTCTTGACGTCTCAAAGTACCCGAAGCGCACGGGCTCTGCTGCTAGCCTTTGTGAAACATGGAGAGTAAAAAAAACCTTAGAAAAACACAACATTTTAATGTTTGTGGTCACGTGAACTTGGCATTTCCTTCTGACTTACTGACTTAACGTTTGGATTTTAATGTTATAAGTTTATCTTGTGAAGAGTGAATAAGAGAGTCGAATAGCCCAAAGAAAAAACCAAGAAAAGTAAGCTAAATAGAAAATATATTTAAGAAATTATCAATACTGAATAAACTATGGAAACAAACTAACTCTTTACACGTTTAAAACTATCTTCAATAATTGTCTTTTTATAGCTCATATTTTAATTTATTTAAAAAGTAATTTTATTTAAAGTGGTATAATAAACTTTATATTCTAATTTAGGGTTCTATCATGTGATTTATTAATATAACATCTGGATTGTTTTGTAAGGTCTAATTTTAATACAATCAAAATTGAAATTTGTTAACAAATAAAGCGTTAGTGGTTTAGTGGTAAAATTCGTCGTTGCCATCGACGAGCCCCTGGTTCGATTCCGGGCTAACGCATTTTTTTTGTTTTTTACCACTCTTGACTAGCGAATTTCTTCAAGGGAATCTTAGAAAATAGAACAATTTGGTTTGCTTAGCTCTAACAAAAGTCGTTGCAGCATTTTTTCTTTAAAATTTCAAATGAATAAATTCTTGTAAAACCTATAAAAACCAGTTTAATAACAGGTCTTGTGAGCCCATCATTGAGAAAAATTGGAAAATAAAAACGTTAGCTGCATGAAGTTTTCCTTTCATGGCACCACTTAAAATAGCAGTAACAATGATTGCAACTTGTCCCTTAAACAACAGCCTTTTTTAAATCAATTTTGTTTTTTTAAAGACTGTGGTAACCACTTGATTAAACATAGACCAATCGTTGTCATTATCTGGACAAACCATCAAAGCTTCATTTGACCTTTCATCCCAAACCATTGCCGGGCCAAATATCGGAATACCATAAGACTAGACTACTTTTATTCTTTTGACATAAACTAACATAATGACCATGGTCTGAAAATATTGACAACATTGGGGTTGCGATTGGTCAAATGCTTTGCGAAAAGTACCTTGACAGATTGGAGGACCCTACCAGTTGTATTTGAAAAAGCACAACTTCACCTCTTTTGATTTAAAAAAATCATTTAAATACAAAGATAATTCTCATTGTCATTAATCACTAGCCAAATCATTTTTGAATAATCCTGCAAAAAAAAAAAAACCCAAATCTTTCAAATGAATAAACCAAATCATAAAGTTATTATGCGCCGGATTTTTGGTCCCAAGCACCGTCCAGGAAAGTCGTCAAAACCAGTCAGACATGTACTTGTCCGACAAAACGTACACATCCATGTTAATCCTAGGTATTTTAATTCACCGGAGCTCCTCACTTCAGCTGTTATTGCAAATGTCTCCGAGGCTTTGGCCTCGTCGTTAACAGCAGACATGTCTGGTTCCCTTGATACTCGCGAATCCATTCCATGTTCCAACGAACCTATTGTGGATCCTGAAATGGTACCTCTGACGCCTGCTCCCAGTCCTCCAGCCACAACCATGGATTTGATAGAAAATGATGTCATAGCCATTCCAGAAGCCCAAATCCCCCAGGCTTTAACCGAAATTCTTAGAACTGAATCTGATGTACCCATAGACGCTTTAAGTAATACCTCCGATAACCAATCTGAAGCTTATACTTCAAACGATTTAACAGAATCGTCCAATAGTGATATTGTTGATTCTTTCAATAGTGATGTTGTTGATAAATCACTTGAAGATAATCCACAAGTTTCCGAGAAGATTCCCAAAGAGCCATCAATCAAGCGGAATCGAGAAAACGAAAATATAGAAGCCGAATCAGAAGAGCCTAATATTCTAGACATTGTTTTAAAAGAATACCGTTCTTTACGGAAAAAGGCCAAAAAAAATAAAACCAAAGAGCTTTCCGTCACAAAATTACCAGAAACCATGACGGGATTCTCAAAAATATATGCAAGCGCCGTTCTCCCAAGGTTTAAACCCCTCAAACGTCATAAAAAAACAAAAAAGTTAAAACCAGTCAGCCCGATTAAAGTTGGTTTTGAAAGCCAATGAAACAAGAATGACACCTGGTATTGTAACTCTTATCTCATTGTAATTTTCCTTTAATGCAAATATAAAAACCCAAAACTCCAACTTTAAACCAAACCAAATCCCTTGGAATTTTCAATGGCCAAGCGAATCATTGTTTCTAAATGACCAATACTCTTATATTCTTCTGAAAGATTTAGTATCGAAAAACACACTGAAGCCGTTGGTATCAGATTAGGGGCGGAAGTGCTTGACTGAATTATAAAATCAAACTTACGCGAAGGTGGGACGCGATTGGAGCCAGTTACAAACTCGAAAAGGTTTGCAGTATCATCATTTGAAAATCTTGTTTTCACAATTTTCCAGAATAGAATAACTGTAGGTGAATTGGGTGTAAAGTTGCCGCCGTATGCCACATTGGCTTCCAAATCTGCAGCAGTGACTACATGATTCCCTTCAATTAATTGACGCAATTCAAGGGCGGAAAATCCCGTAAGATGAGATTCCTCAACAACTAGAAAAATGCCATCAGCAATGGTCTTAATAAGGTGACATTTTTTTTTGATTCGCTCTTGGACCCAGTTGGAGATAAATTTGCGGTAGTTTTTTGAGGTGACATACTCGGTGTTATTGTGAGTATCATTGAGCGGGATTTCCATTTCGTCAATGGTGGACGGATCATCATTCATCATTTGAAAGGACTTTCCAACGGAAGGGTATATTTCCTTGAGATAATCCATAGTTTCTGTAAAAGTGTAGCTGTTGAACTCAGTATCTCCATGAACGCACATTTTTAAATGCTTGTAAAAGAATAAAGGCAAACTGATGGAAACGGTACAGCCATTGTAAATGGCAATCCCCAGAAAAATTCCCAAAAAGAGATATTCAGTCAAGTTTCTGATAAGAACCTTGGGGAACCAAGCCACGGTAGATTCGTCGTCAGTTTCTAAGAAAAACCCTTCCTTTTTCATAACTTCTGCTCCAAAAGATTGGAAAAATTCAACCTGGACGCCACCCTCGTCCACAGCAATTTCGCCTGTATTCCCATACTTGACTCTAAAAGGCAGGTTGAAAGTACGAGGAACGCCAAATAGGAAATAATCGCTTAGGTTAAGAAAAGCAGATTCGATTAAATATTCGCGGAAGACGGTTATTTTGAAAAAAGACAACATCCACACATTGAGCTCGGAGTTAAAAGTTTTAAATATGACAGATTTTACAGCTCGTGAACAGGTTTTAGACATTTCCATCATTTCAAACATCTTATAGCGGAAAATTTTGTATCTGGTTTCAAAGGGAATAAACTTGGGATAGTCCGAAATCATGTGAAGAGAGGTTGAGAGGTAGTTGCTGCGTACAGGATCTGAGGGATATTTGATTAAAAGAGGCCTTTTCTTGCCAGTGAGTAGTCCTTTGATGATAACGCGGGGGGAATCAGGAACAAAATCAAGCAGAGGATAGGGTCCTATTTTAGTTTCAGGCAGTTTTAAATCTGGCATGAACCTGGAAAATGGAAGGGCGTTGCAATGCATGGACTTGTACATGTGGTCAATGTAGGGAGAGGACGAAGAGGAAGAGAACGACCTCCATGTTTGGAACGCCTTTTTGCTACAGGCAATGCTGTATGGCTTAGAAAAATGCAGTCCGTTGAAAGCAGAAAAGGCAATGGGTACATTGATGTATTGAACGTTTGAAGGATGTGCAAGTTCGACGATTCTAGTTAGGTAGCTGATGAGCTCTCTTCCAGCATTGTTGAGTTCAAAAGAACGAATCTGTTGTATGACTAGTGGTCGCAATACCGGGAGTACAACAAGAGCATCGGATACGGTGCGCACAAAAAAAAGCTGCTTGTTTTTATCAAGATTATTCATGGCCCATTCGACAAGCTTATCGAGACTGGGGAAAAAGCATTCTCCAAGAATGCACCGCCTGAGTCCAATATTGGCGACTGAATCATCCCAAAGATACCGACAGGTAAAGATTGTGATGAGAGTTGTTGCAGTTTTTTCGCCGGTTGGATCAACAGACGTCAAGTCCAAGGTGCCGTTACGAGGGACACGTTTTGTGATAAGACCAAAGTCAAGGTAATGTGCCTTTAAAGCCCTGCCCTGTCGTTCTTTTTTGGGTATCCAAGGAATTGGGATAGGGTCGCTGAGATTAAACTTGTAGCCAAAAACAGGGGTGGGGATTTCAAGAGAAGCAGCTGAGACGGAGGAAGAGTGTTTTTTTTTAATCGGTGCTCTCTTGGTATGCTCTGCGGAATGTTCTTCGGGAATTGCGTCAAGACTCGATGAAGTTTTTTTAGTGTATCGCGACAAGGGCTGCCGCAAAAGCTTGGGATCCTTTGCACCTGGCTCCTTTTTCTTGCGCCGACGCTCGCTTCTTTGAAACGCCTTGAGGAAAACCTTGGATCTGAGAGGCTCTTCTTCGCATAGAAGCGCAGCAACAGCCGGTGGGAGAATGGGCTCGCGCAGCAACATGCACAGCGCATTACAACCACGTAGCGATGTCAAGTGGATTGCCAGATTGAGGGCCGCAAAGGGCGTGAATGTTTGGTTTGGAAATACTGCACTTGATTTCTTTGCAGATCGGCAGGTGAGTTGGGTGCACGAGGGCGAGCCGCAGCCATGAAGGATCTGGTAAAGGTACCGGACCACTAGCTTCGAGGTGTTCTCAGCCTGGGAAAGAGGTTTAGGGTCGGAGCCAGCATAATAGTGGACTTGTTTTTGCATTTAGAAACGTTTAGAGCAAGATAGCAGTTTCAACGCGTTTGTGATATCAGTTTTAACATTACAAAAGATACGTGTATATCACGTCCCTACGAATATTTCAGAACCAATGAAATGAGTGGTTAGTAGGTTTTTTTATTTTTTTTGCACACCACCACTTTTTTTTTGGGGGGGGGCCAGTTTGTGCTTGTAGAATTTTGAAAAAAAAAACTAAAAATTTTCCCACCACCCACCCTCCTCTCTTTTTCCCTCTCCTACTCGTACAACTACCCCCATCCACCTCCGGTTCCACAAGCCACCTCCCAGACCGTCCAAAATGCCCCGTCTTATGATCCGAAGCGCCAAGAGAAAGGCCGTGGCTCACCCGCCACCAATATTCTTCCCCAAGGTTCCGCTTTCGCAGCAAATCAAGCAGAAAGAAGAGGCCAAGCTCGCCAGCAAAGATTCGCCAGTAAAGACGCCTCTTCCTCCAACTAAGCCCAAGAAGAAGTTTGCGGCCGGAACGCGTGCGCCGCCCAAGGCCAACCGCGCCTCGCAGGGTCTTGCGCGTGCCCGCGAGGCCATTGAGAAGGGCGAGCCCCATTTCCACGTCGGCACAAAGCAGATTTATTTCCCCACCGCCAAAGTGGTGCTGCTGAGACCAAACGCCAAACACACACCCTTCCAGGCCAAGTTTGCCGTCCCACGATACTTCAACAAGCTCGATCTGAGAGACTACCTCTACCACGTGTATGGTCTGCGGGCACTGAATGTGACGACCCAGCTGCTGTGGGCCCGCTGGACACGCGATACACCAAGATCATCCCGATACCGCACGTCGCAGATTAAGAAGATGACAATCGACATGATTGACCCGTTTGTGTGGCCCGAGGAGCCCTCCGAGAAAGCTCGCAATAAGATGTTCAACCTTGAAAATGTTAACGAGATGCGCAAGTACTTTGAAGACGCCTCTCAACGCTTTGGCGCCGACAGAAACAAGGAGCCCACGGCCTTTGGCGGCATTGTTGGTCCTTTCCCCGACCCACCCCAGCCTTTCATCCCCAAGTACTTGAAGAAGTACGCTCAGCGAGAAAAGGCTCGTGCTGAATATCTTACTCAAAAGGCCGAGGAAGAAGAGCTCGTCAAGAAATTCCTCAAGTTGTAAACAACTTGTGTTTAAGCACCCATTTTCATCACATTTCTTGAGTTGTCTTTTTTTTTTTAGGTCTCTCCCAATCCACCATGTAAATATATCCTACATCTACTATTTTGTTTAATGTTCATATGTTGTCTTCCTGTATTTACTTTTTTTTTTTTTTTTTGTTAAAAAAAAATCCATTTGTATATTGCAATTATTACTTTTCCCTTTTTGTTTCAACATCACCCGCGATGCTCGTTGGGTGATCGTCCTCGCTGGCTTCCCGGTGGGTGGGGAGTCGAGGCTGATTCCAATACTTTGATGGAACTTTGTACACCGCCGCGACCACGGAAACGCATATCGCGCCGCGGCAGCTGTGGAACAGGACCCGTGGAAGCTTGAGGTCCATGCGATGGAGACGTTTGAGGGCTTGTCCATCGTGATTGCTGGCCACCACCTTGCGATGGACCATGGCTCATGGATCGTGTTGTGCTTACCGACGGATGGTGCGGGTTGGAATTGCCAGTTGCCGTGGACCCCCGGGGTCCTGAGTGCATACTGCCATCACTGTGACTTGATGTAGACGAGCGTTCTTGTGGCACATACATGGGAATAGGTGCGCCAGGGTCTGATGGTTCTCCCATAGAGTAGCTCTCACTTGGAAGCCTGTTCTGGAGACTTTTCATGTTATAGTTTTCCATGAAATCGTTTTGAGCTCTTTCCATGCGAATTGCATATTTCTGAAACTCTGCGTCCAATCGCGTATATCGTTCGTCGAGTTCTTGGTATGCAATTTCGAGCTCTCGGTTCTTGTATTCGGCCCGAATACGAATATCCTCAATGCTTTGCAGCATCATTTTGGATGGCCGTGAAGCTTTTTCCTCGGCGTCTTTAAGCTTTGCTTGGAGATTGTTTATTTGTAGTCGGAACTGGCGGTCAGACATTTCCTTGGCCTTTTCCTCCGACTCACGCATCTTGTTGTACTCCTTGAAACGCACAAGGAAATCGCTAGCTGCCTTGGATTCTTCTGGTGACAAGAAGTTTTCAGTTTTGCTTTCAAGCTGCTCAATGGTTTTTTCCGCATCAAGAAGCTTCTTCTTGTAACCGGCAGCCTTCATGTCGTCCTTGTTAAGCTCGGTGATGTTGAGCTCCATAAAGGCGATACGCTCCTCCTTGGAAAGAACAGATGCAATAAGCTCTTGATTTTCCGTTTTAGAGGTTTCATGCTGGTCTTTAAGAATCTCATGCTCTCGCGTCAAGGTATCAAGCTCAGTCTGCAGCGATTTAACTTTTTGGATGAGAGACGCCTCAGAAATACTAAATTTGGATCGCTGCTCCTTGACCTGCGCTCCTGCTTCGTCAAGATGCTTTTGGAGAGAATCAAGTATACTATGCAGTTTGAGGTTGGACTGTGCCAGAGTCTCAATTGTTTGAATAAACATCTTGTCTTGAAGTCGTGAATGCATGAGTCTCCGCATTTGATAGCGGTTATGGAATTCAAGGTAATTTAAAAAGTCAAACTCGTTGCGTAGAATGCTAAACTCACGATGATAAAAAAGTGTTGTGATTGCTCCTCCATTGTTGACATTTTCTGCGTTTCCCTTGGCTGCATCGACAATGTAAGAAGAAGAAGGACGGTTATTACGCTTCTTGATGTTTTTGGGAGTCTTTTCTGTCTTTTCTTGTTTTTTCAGTGGCTGTTGTTGTTGTTGCTGCTGTTGTAAAACATACTGAGCAGGACGAAGAGATGACAATGGGGCAAGCTCTGGACTAGACACCGTCACCGTTGTGCGCATATTGGGGGAAAGTCTCATGGGCTCTGGGTCAGCAAAGGATGAGCTGACTGCGACTGGCGGGGTCACGCGCGGCGTTCCAGTGATTGGGATCGGCGGGCTGTTGACATTGACAGGGGTCACGGAGCTCGACGGCTCTGAAAGACCAACAAGCAAGGGACTAGCCATGGCTTCGGCTAAAGGTCGCACAAGAGGAGAAGATGGGGTCATTCGTCGAGCATTTGTTGGGGCTGCTGGTTTGATCGGTTGGTGGGAAGGTGGCGATGAAGATAAAATGGAGCTTCCAGGAGTGGAGCTTACTGCTGTGACTGAATGGTTTGACAGGACTGGGTGAGCAGCTGCGCTGACAATCGAAAGGCTTCCTGGAGCCGTGTCATCAAGACTGACATCAGGAATTGGCTCTGAAAACTGTCTGGTAGGTGGTCTGTAGCTGCGGAAACCTTTACGATCGTGGCCATTAGAGCCGTTTTCGTCCTTTTTGAAAATCTGCTGGGATTCGGAGAGAAGGTCCTCGATGCCCCTGATGCTAGGGGTGCAGACTGTCAGGCGTGGCGTTGCCTGGGAGTTGTTTGAGTTGCGTCGGTATTGCATTGGAGAGGCAATAAGAGAGATTTCATTTGATTTAGTTCCCAGGGGGATGGACCTTGGGCTTTCACTAGGGAAGGGGTCTTTCGGGGTGGTAGAATTGGTAAAAGTGTTTATAGGAGTTGTGCTTGGGCTCGAAAGAGACATGTCTGTGATTTCATTTTCGTCTCCGTTATAATCGAAAAGAAGTCTGCAGGCTCCAAACTCGTCATCATCCGCATCATCGTTGGGTTCTTGCTCAATGGAGTCAAGTTGTCTGGTGTTATTGTTAATGTTAGTTAGCTGAGACTGAGGGTGGATTTCGATTAAACTTGAGCGCCGCCGAGAGTCAACGACAGTATCTCTAAACCGGTCGTGAAGAGCAATGCAGTGGGCAGCAATATCGAGGGGGGTACCTAGAGATGCTGCTGTTTTTGGGTCCAATTCCTGTTCCTTTGTAAACTTTATCAACAGGGGGTTAATGGTATAATAGTCAAAGAGCTGGTGACTCCGGTCGGCAATGATGGCGTCGTTCCAGGCCTCAGGAAGCCGTGTATCTGATTTTAGTATGGAGTTGATAAAGTCTGCGGGGGAAGAGATGAATGAAAACACGTTTGCCGGGTAGAGGCCGTAAAGACAGGTAAAGATGGGGCTAATGTCGATAATGTGTACATCGGGGATATCATAGACTTTGGTTAAAACGGACCAGCCATAAGGGACTGCAACCTCCGGCGGTTGAGGTATGCCTTGGTCATCGGAGGGAGAGTCGGATGGCTTAGTTTTCCCTGTGAATGCACTTGTAGTAAAATCGTAAGAAAAGGATGACCAGCAGGCAAGTCGACCGTAAAGCATGAAGATGTTTGCAATGTCGGAGCGGGATGCTGTGGTTGCCATGTAGGGTATAATCATTGCCAAAATTTTGGTAGCAATGTTGAGGCCGGTAGACGAGGAGTCATATCGCAAGCTATTTGTGATTGTTTGGAATAGGGGGGTAGAGGTGATGATGCCCACGTTAGCTTCCGGGTTTTCGGAAATGAATCCAGAAACGAGGCTAAAGATTTGCTGGCGATGCTGCGCCTGAGTAGCGCGGTAGTTGAGACGCTCGAAAAAGAGCTTTTCGTGGCCGTGGCCCCAGGAAAGGAGCAAGTCGCGTGCATTTTTGACTACAAATCTGCGACGCTCGTCTCGATCGAGACCGGTTTCCTTGAACTTGAACCATGTGTGTGGGGATGGGGCTCCGAGAAAGATATCGAGGATCCAGTGAAAGTATAACTCGCTGCTTGTTTCGATGGTGTGGGGGGTGTCATTGAGAGAAGTTGCGGTAAAGGAGATGCTGTTTGTAGGGTTGGAGGGGTTGTCGTTAAGTTTTTCTTCCAAAGATGAACCATTGGACTGGTCATCCGGGTTGGAATTTGTAGAGGAGTTTTGGTCAGATGAGCTTGCAGCGTCAGGATGGGACTCCTTGGACTCGGAGATGGACCTTAATGCAGAGGAAGCAAGCGAGATGCTATTGTTTGTGGAGGTATTCGAGGTACCATTTGTAGTTGAATTTTCGGTAGAAACAGGAGAGAGGATGTTTAGTGGTTGGGCAGGGATGTTTGAGGAAGTAGAAGTTGTTGAGTCAGACGAGCCCGGTGCGGAGGAGGTTGAGTTTGAGTTTGCGCTGGAGATATTTCGAAGCTCTGGGTCAGGGTCAGTACCAGCTGAGGGGTGTTGTTTGAGTAATGACGCGGAGGTTGTAAATAATGGAAAGTTACCCTTGTCGAGTACCGCCGATATGAATTTGCGGGAGGCCTCGACCACGTCATTTTTGTGGCCTGCCGAGTTGATTGCCGGGTTGACATACGCGCGGAACCACTCGAGCAGATGGTCTTCGTGGCCAAGGAGCGGGGCGAGGAGGGCAAGGCCTTGGAGAAACCCTGCGTCGGGGACATGCTTGTCTTTTGCAATTTGCTGGAGCCGCAAGAGCTCGTCGTGGAGACGGCTGCAGGAGGAGGCGCCGCGGTCCAGGGGCGAGAAGGAGGAGCAGTAGGAGGCAACTTGATCGATGAGGGCGGGCGGCCAGTGGGCTTTACTTTCGGGCGTGACGTCTGTGTTGGAAAAGAAGGCCTCAATGGCCTTGGAGGTCTGCCGCCGCGATCTTCAAGACAAAAGTTAGTGGCAAAGGTGGGAAAAAGGGCAAACCCTGAGTTACATACCCAATCATTGGCACGCGACTTCAAAGCGATGGGCGAGAAGAAATGGGACGTCAACGTGGGAGGTGGTTAAACGGAGAGGATGGTAGTTTCGAGTGCGAGGGGAGGCAAGAGCTGGGGAGAGATGTGTGGGGAGAGGAAGGAAGAGCAAAAGGCTTGAAGTTTTTTTTAGGGTGCGTTTGAAGGGTATTTAGGGGGAGGTTTGTTGTTGATGTGGTGGTGGTGAAAGAAAAAAAATTTCCTTTAAAAGAAATAAATCTTAGGACTTGGGACTTGAGCGTGCAGTGTCTCCGATGCATTTTTTAAACAAACCCACCCCTTTTTCAACCCAGAAACCCACCTTCAAACCACTTTTTACCATGTCCAAATCGCTTCTTGATCTCGTGAAACAAACAGACTGCGTGCCGTACCCCTTCGAGGCTCTTTACAGCACGCTGGCCGAAAGCTTCCGGTTTCTTGCGCACGACGGAGCCACGCAGCTGGGCCTCATGGTCCCCCCGGTAGCCGGGGTCCTGCACGAGCTGTTCCCCGAGTCGTTTGTCATTGACCGAGACGCGCGGTCGCTGGCGCTGGCGCCGCACCTCGACACTGAGGCGCTGCGCTCGGCCGCGGTTGCGCACGCGGCCCAGACGCTCCGCGACGCCGGCCGGTTTGCCGAGGTTCTGGGCGGCTGGCGCAACGAGCTGTACCCCGTGTACTTTCCCCAAAAGACCCTTTACTTGCTGGTGGAGCGCGCCGCGTCGCCGCTCTTTGGCGTCGTCACGTATGGCGTCCACATCACGGGGTACGTCCCCGGGGATGGCGGCAACGGCACGCGCGAGCTCAAGGTGTGGACGCCGCGCCGGTCGTACAGCAAGCCGACGTTTCCTGGGATGCTCGACAACACGGTGGCCGGCGGGCTGGGGTACCCGTACGGGGTGCTGGAGACGGCGGTCAAGGAGTGCGGGGAAGAGGCCGGGTTGGGCGAGGAGTACGTGCGGGAGCGGTTGGTTCCGACGGGCGTGATTTCGTATTGGTATCGCCACAAGTACTCTGCGCAGCTGGATCTGTTTCAGCCTGAGGTGGAGTACGTGTATGATTTGCGTATGGATGATGAAACGGTGCCCAAACCGGTTGATGGAGAGGTTGCAGAGTTTAAGTTATGGGGGGTGGGCGAATTGCTGCAGGAGTTACGCGCAGGCAACTTTAAGCCCAACACTGCGTTAGTTATGATTGACTTTTTCATTAGACACGCAATCATTGATCCAGAGCAAGAGCCTGATTACTTGGAGATTACGTCGCGCATGCATCGTCGGTTTCCATTTCCAACTAGATAAATATATGATATGTTTTTTTAACGTTTTATACAAAGGGGGGGGATAAAAAAAGATTATGTTTAAAATCACTTGTTAAAGTGCATGCCAATATTCAAGAATTGTCTTGCTTGGACTTGTTCAGGAGTCAGACTAGGCCAGCCATAGGTGATGGGAGCAAAGAAGATGAAAGTAGCCAGTAAGACTGCAAAGTAAAAGACAGTGACGCCGGTGTAGGTGACTCTGATGGTTGAAAGCTTGCGGAGGAGTCTATCCTTACGGGAAGGAGCTCTGGGCTCGTCGGAAGATTGTTCAAGGACGCCGAAAAAGAAGTCAAAGAGGGCGCCAGCAAGCAAGGCAGCGAGTAGGTGGGCGGGGAGGTAGTGGTGGAGGAACTTTTGGCGGTCCATCAAAAAGAAGGGGAAGTAATGGGTAGCCCAGCCAATGAAGAAGAAGCCCATGGAGTTGTAGAGCTTGCTGCGTGTGTGGTTGTCAAGGATGAGGAGGTTGCGGCGACGGGTGAGTTGGTCAGCGGCGAGAACGCCGAGGTAGATGGCAATGAAGGCGGTTTCGACCCACCAGCCGGCCGGGTTACCAATAAAGTAGATTTGGGTTTTGGATTGGTTGTTTGTCCAGAAGGAAACGCCGGAGAGCAAGAAGGGCCAGGCAATGGGCTGGGAGGCGTAGGGGTGTTCCTTTGAGAGCTTGTTGTTTTGGGCAAACATGGTGGCTTGGAGCTCGAGGTATTTGCGCAAAAAGGGGAGCTTCTTGCGTTCCTTGGGGACGTGTTTGAGACGGGCGGGGTCGGTGAGGTTGATGATGTCATCGAAATACCAAGTGTTTGTGATATCCTTGAGGTTTTTGTTGCCATTGACGTCGAACTGGCCAAAGCCCCAGTCGGGGAGTTTTTTGCCGCTGGACCACATGGCGACCTTGTTGGTGAGGTGGACGAGGGAGAAGTAGCCGAGTTTAGTTTTGACGATTTGGCGCTTGGACTTTGTGCGGATCTCAAAGAGGGTATCGTTGAATTTTTCGCCGAGAGCCTTTTCCGGGGAGATTGTGGTGAATTCCTGGTTGGTGGGGAAGAGCGGAGAGGCAACATCATGGGTATAGAGGTAGGTGTCAGTGGCGACATGGCGAAGACGAATGTGCTGGCCAGTGTAGAGGGGGACTCCGAGCTTGTGATCTTCGGGGAACTCCACGGGGGGGACAATCTGCCAGTTGTTATTGTCATCGGGGTGGGTATAAGCAGTGACCTGTTGGCCTTGGGAGGAGATTCTTCCGTCGTCGTACTTGAGGGGATATCTGGCATTGTGGGAGTGGAGAAGGCCCTGGGTAGTTTTGTGTCTCAGGGTGACAATGTCGTAAAAGTTGACTTGCTTGGAGTCCTTTGTGAGGGGATTATCGCCGAGGGTTTCCTGGAACTCTGGGGACATGAAGTTGTCGCCGGGGCCCGAGTTGATGAGGATCTGGAAGTGGACCCAGAACCAAAAGAGGAAGATGGTGAGGGGGACGAGGATGAGGCCAAAGAAGCGGGCAGCAAAGTGTTTGAAGAAGATTTTGAGGGAGAGGCCGGCCTTGTAGTCGAGGAGGTTCCAAAGATCGATGAAGACAGCGGCTCCGACGGTCGCAAAGGTGAAGACGCCGACATATTTAGTGCTGATGACGCAGGAGAGGGCGACGCCGGTGAGGATGAGCCACTTCCACCAGTCTTTGGAGAAGGGGGAGGCGCGGCGTTTGGAGAACTGGACGTAGGAGTAGATGGAGGCGGCGACGGAGATGATGAGAGTGGAGTCGAGGAGGATGAGGCGGGTTTCGGCGACGTGGGCATTGTCAAAGAGGACAATTGCAGCGCCTAGGATACAGGCATTGAGGCTGTAGCCGGATTCCTTGAGGGTCTGGAAGATGAGGGGGACGGTGAGGGCGCCGAGGGTAGCGGAGAGGGATCTGTAGGCGACGTAGGGGACCTTGTTTGTGATGTAAGACTCGCCAATGTTGTCGAACTTGAAGGCGCCGTCGTAGCCGACGAGGTAGCCGACAAAGGCAATGAGGAGCTTAGCAAAGGGGGGGTGGAGGTCGAAGAAGTAGGTTCTTTGGAGGTAGAAGCTGGCAAACTTGCCAAAGTGGACCTCGTCGAAGACGACTTCGTTGGGGTAGTTGATGATGTAGAAGCGGGTGACGAAGGCGATGGCGGTGAGGATGTAGAGGGCGATGCGGTACCGGGACTCGAGGGCGGATTGCGAGGGGGAGGCGGACTGTTTGGGGACGAGGAGATCGTCGATATCGCTGTCGCCGGACTCTGTGGGGGAGGGTTTCGAGTCCGCGGCGGGGCCATGGCCGGGTTTTTTTTTTTGGTGGCGGTTTCTAACTTCTGACATTAGGAGTTAAGATGGGATTGGGAAGCGAAGAAGAATTGGAAAGTTTCTTGGGAAAAGAGGGAAATGGAAGAGGTTTTAAAAGGGTTTGGTGAGGCTTTAGAAGGCGGATTTTGGTTTTATTTTTCATGACACGTAGCCATTCTCAAGCCAGAAGAAAATTTTTTTTTTTTTCCCGGGTTTCTGGCAAGCTGGACTACGGGGGAAGGTTTATTTAAGGATTCTACACCGGTGAAAGGATGACGACGGCGATGAGCAGCAGGAGAAACAGCGTCTCAGGGACTGAGTTTGGTTTTTTTGGGGTTCAGGGAGTTTGAACTGGCGAGGTGACGAAGTTGGTTTTTGTGCTGGTGGAGAGAAAACTGGAGAGCGCATGTCATGTGATATGAACCTTATATCTTAGGTAAGAGGTCATGTGATATAGACCTTATAACATAGGTAATAGTTTATATTCTATAACACTTAGTAGCTAAGACATAACACCTACACCCCTCTTATCCCGCTTATCCGCTCTTTTTTGTGTTTTTTTCCTTATCAGCAACTTTTGCAGTCTATCACCGCGCTTCCCTCCCCACACATGAAACTCCCAAATGATAAGCAGCAGACGCTCCACGGGCAGACTCCACTGAGGCCTTTCTGGTTGGTCTGCTGGCACACTCGTCCGCGTCGCTCACGCAGACCGGCAAGCCGCGGGAAGCGCCTGTGACGTTTTTCCGAGACATAAACAATGGCTGATAAAACATCCAGGTTGATGATAGCACAAGATAAACACCCAGAGACACTTGTTCACTATATCAAGATCTCATTGACCCAGGTGCTATGCTGGCGTGAAATATGAAATTTCATCATGAACAGCCCCCGCTGCGGCAGGCAAACCACCCATAGATCCCCACGTCGAATTGAGGTACCTGCTCGAAATTGTACAGGGCTGCTGGGTCGATAAGCTTTAGATTAGATAACTGCAATCTGTTGTTCCTATGCCTCCAGCTTAATTCTCAACTATAAATACCGCCCAATTTCCTCTTTTTTTTTTAAACTTCCTTTAACCATACCACACTTTTTCCCCTCTCTCTTTTGCCCTCTTACTATTTTATTCAACCATCAATTTACCTTTCAAAAATGACCTCCTCAGATGACGTGCTATCACAAATTCTCACGGCCATTAAAACCCTCCATGACGACCACCAGGCCCTGGCCAAGACGGTCGACTCGTCTAACGACAAGATTGGCCGCGTGCTGGTAGACTTTGAGTCCCGCCTGTCGACGCTGCAGCGCGCCGTCAAGGGCTCTACAAAAACCCCCCTGGCCCCAGACTCGGTCTCGGCAGAAACCCTGGCCAAGCTCCAGGCAACCGCATCCGACGGCTCTGCTCCGTCGTCCACAGCAGTCAGCCCCAACGCGTCCTCGGTCAGTCTGGCCTCGATGGCGACCGGCGGCAAGATTGGCGAGCGCAGATACTCCAACAATGACCCGTCCAAGTGGCCTAACCGTATCACCATCACGACGTACCCTGGCCAGGTCGGAATCGACCCCATTCCTTTAGTGTGGGGGGCGGCCGATCCCAAGGTGCGAGGCCCAGTAGTTGTTTCGCGAGCTCCATCCACCATCAAGAGACGTAACGCGCTGGGAGCGCACTTTGGGTCCTACAGCGTGTACCAGGCGCTTGCGGTGGCGATGAATGACTTGCCAGTCAACCACATTCCTGACTTTACCAACTCTCAGCCGCCTGTGTCCATGGGGCCCTTTGCGCAGTGGAGCGACCCCAAGAAGATTGTGTCGATTGATCCATTCGGACACCTTGCGCCCTGGTTGTTTGAGGACTACATCAAGTCCGGGATTGATGTTCGACCCACCATGGCCATCACCAAGGCCCACATGCAGCTGGCCGAGATCCGGGAGATGGTGGAGAAGGGAGAGCTGAAGGTGGACGGGAAGATTGTGCTGAACGAGATGGGAGACTTGGCGGTGACGAAGGTTGCAGTGGAGCCCGTGTGGTACCTGCCCGGAGTTGCGGAGCGACTGGGCGTGGACGAGGGCACGCTGCGCCGCAACTTGTTTGAGGTGATGGGCGGGTCATACCCGGAGCTGATTACGCGGAGCGACATTAAGGTGTTTTTGCCGCCGATTGGAGGACAGACGGTGTACATTTTCGGAGACCCAGCCAAGGTGAGCCAGAAGGACGTGAAGCTTGCGCTGCGGGTGCACGACGAGTGCAACGGGTCGGACGTGTTTGGGTCGGACATTTGCACGTGCCGGCCGTACCTGCTGTTTGGGATTGCGGAGGCCGTGAAGGAGGCGCAGAATGGCGGGAGCGGCGTTGTGATTTACTTCCGCAAGGAGGGCCGGGCGCTGGGCGAGGTGACCAAGTACCTGGTGTACAATGCGCGGAAGCGCGGGGGGGACACTGCGGCGGAGTACTTTAAGCGGACGGAGAACATTGCCGGGGTGAAGGACATGCGGTTCCAGCTGCTGATGCCGGACATTTTGCATTTTCTGGGGATCACCAAGATTGACCGGATGCTGTCCATGTCGAACATGAAGCACGATGCGATTGTGGAGCAGGGCATTCCGATTTTGGAGCGGGTGCCGATTCCTGAGGAGATGATTCCGGATGACTCGCGGGTGGAGATTGATGCCAAGATCCACTCGGGGTACTTTACCACGGGCAAGGTGTTGACGGCGGACGAGCTGAAGAATGTCAAGGGGCGTAACTGGGAGGATATTGATCATTAAGACTAAATTTTATAAATAATAAAGTGTGTACATGAGATTATAAAGGGGCAAAGAACTTGGTAGTGGGTTTGGACAAGGGGCCGTCCGGGGACTGTTCTTAGTTGTATGGGTAGGGGTTGTTGAGCATGCCTTGAGGAGTCTTGTGGACAAGACCATAGGGGACATCGGGCTCGCGCGAGGAGATGTGCTCAGCATCTTCGAGAGACACGAGGCCCATGTGGTTGTAGCCGGTGGAGGGGTCAAACCCGTCGACCATGGAGAACTGGGCTCTGCGGACTTTCTGGAAGATGGGGAAGAGGACGCGGCCCGGGGTGTAGAGGACAAAGTTGAGGGTCTCGAGGGGGACGGAGTAGGCCTTGTTGCGGACGCGCTTGAAGTTGTATGCGTAGGAGGCGGTGGTTGCGAGCAGGGTGACGCCGCCAAAGACGGCAATGAGGATGATTGTGGGGAGAATGTCAATGTAGGATTCGTAGGAAAAGACCGAGTAGAGGTTCTTGTTGTGGGCCAGCGAGGCCACGTTGAGGTACGCGTCCTGGGAGGTGCGGAACAGGGGCGTGACGGGGAGATCGACGCCGTCGGTGTAGGTGGAGGAGGAGGTGTAGCGGGCCTTGAAGTCGGAGTCGAGGGAGGACTTAGCGTAGCGGGTGACGGAGAGGACGTATTGGTACTCGAGGATGTCGATGGTGCCGTTGACGGTGGCGGTTGTTGTTTGGCGGTGGACGGCGCGCTTTGTGAGGAGGTAGGACTGGGAGGGGTCCGAGGCGGCGGTCGTGTTTTGGAGGGAGATGAGGCCGTACTTGACGTCGACGTCGCCCGAGGCGAGGTCGGAGAGAATGGAGTCGGCCGAGTAGGCGGTGTTGCTGGAGTAGTTGTAGGTGTTGTTGAGAAGAAGCGAGCCGTCGGAGGAGGTGTGGGAGGCGATGAACTGGTAGTAGAGGTCGAGGGCGTTGCTGGTGGAGTATGTTTCGGCGGAGAAGGCCGTGAGCTTGAAGTGGACGTAGTCGAGGGTGTAGAGGCCCTGGACGGCAAAGGCGTACGCGTCGCCGAGGCCAGCGGCGGTGAGCGGGACCTCGAAGATGGCCGGGAGGCCATTGTCCATGACGCGCGCGGTGATGGTGCCCGGGGTGGTTGCGGAGATGGAGTCTGCGGAGATGCCGTCGATGGACATGTAGACGGTGGTGGAGAAGTCTTTGCCGTTGCTGTCGTCGATGGAGATCCAGTTGAGGTCGTTGATGAAGACGGAGACGTTGCCGTTGAACTGGGTCTGCGAGGCGGCGACGGCGCCGCCGACGGAGGAGTTCCAGAGGGCGGAGGGCTGGAACAGGGCGCCGTCTGCGGTCTGGGGGCCCAGGTAGGAGTCGGAGATGAGGGGGTAGGAGAGCTCGGCAGAGGAGGAGGAGGGGATGGCGGAGGCGTCGATGAGCGCCGGGATGGCGGAGGAGGGGGATCTGCGGAGGGCGGTGGAAGAGGTTTGGAAGACGATGGTGGAGAGGAAGAAGAAGGTGAGGCCGAGGGCGGCGAGGGCGGCGGTGGCGATGCAGGAGCCGAGGGGCCGGCGGCCGTCCTGGCCGATCATGTATCGTTTCTTGGAGAAGCTTGTGACGGCCATGCGGAGCTGTTCGAGGAGGGGTTGGTTGGCAATGTGGGTGTACCAGGCGAGGGGCGTTGAGATGGGGGTGAGGAGCATGGCGATGGAGTTGAGCATGCAGAGGGAGAGGACGTTAGCGACGACGGTGAGGATTTGGCCGTAGATGGCCTTTAACCAGATCATTTTAGGGGGGGGTGGGAATTGGAACTGAGATGGGAACTGAGATGGGAATTGAGATGGGAATTGAGATGGAGAGAAAAAAAAACGCGTTATAATTTATAGGCAAGAAAAAATTTTAGGGTGGTTGGTGGTGCAGCCCAAAAAAAGGTTTTGCTAATTATAGAAAAAACGGGCGTGTTGGGATTTTAAGGGGAGAGACACAGAGAGTTTCACAGGGCTTTGGAGCGTCAAGAGAGTGCATGGTGAAACGCGTGTGAGGACGAGAGGCGGTCGGGAGGGACCGAGGGAATTAGGGCGGCGGCGGGTCCGGGCTAGACCCGGGGGGACCTCTGCCGGTTATTTGCTCGGTCGCCGCGCTATTCGCTCTGGCGGTTTAAGGCCACTTGGGTACAAAGTCCGACGCGTCGATATCGCGAAACAGGAGGCCGTGGGCCCCGGGACAGGTCATCTACGGTTTGGGGGGGACGGGTCTTTGGCCTCGGTGGAGGGGTCCGTCAGGGGGGGGGGGGGGGGGCGCAGACCCTGTGCCAGGCGCCCATGGAAACGCGCCGGCGAGGGTGCGTCACGTGGCGTGGGTTAGGGTGCGGGCTAGGGTTGGTGCGGCTGACTGAGCTACGGGGCAGCGAGGGTTGGGGTAGAGCGCTCGAGGGCGCCATGGCAGGGGTTTGTGGGCCCCCCGGCATTTCAGAAGCTTAAAAATTATTATTTGGGAAGACATCTGGAATTTTACGCCGCAAACAATGGAGCGTAAAGGCCCTCGTTATCGCGGGAAACCTCGCCGGATTGGGACGCGCGCGTTATCATGATTATGCACGGCCACCTCCCGCCAATCAGGCGCGCGCAGATAAAGGCTTTGGGTCCCGCAGGTCGTCAGGCTGAAATTTCACCCTCAAGTGCCACTGTGGGGCCAGACGACACCCGCCCGGCGACCAAGGGCTTCCAGCAAGGGCCCCCCTCCCGAGACCTGCTTATGACGTGATGGATCCCGCGAAGGAAAAGCTTCCAAACGGCCTCCAAGTTTTTACAAAGCAGCAAGCGTCCCTGGAGATAAAAATTTTCCTCTTCCGAAAAAGAAAAACTCCTGGGGTCTGCCAAACGCACGTGCGCGGTTGCTCATCGCACGTGCAAGAATCAACAGGCTCTAATGGCTCCAAGACGGTAAAAAATTCTATCATTGTTATACATAAATCAGGCCAAACGCAATCATTTCACCCACTCCAGCAGCTTAATGGCCAAGACCACGGCGACAATCGTAGTAGGCAGCGTCACCACGGCGTACCCCCAAAACAGCACGCCGGCCATCTCGCGCTCAAACACCCCGTTCAGCTGCGAAATCTGCGACAGCTGAATGGCCGGCGGCGCAATCGTAAGCAGAAACGCCACCAGCAAAAAGATCGGGTCGTCCAGAATCGAAATGTCAAAGAACTTGATGCACAGCGTCACCGTCGGAATGATGATCAGCGACGGCAGAAAAATGCGCGACGCAAGCCCGGCAATCACCAGCTTCTTAAAGTTGCGCGACGGCGGCGCCTGGCTCTCGTCCGGGTACAGATTCGACCCCAAAATCACCAGAATCAGCGGAATCGCCACGCCCCCCATCTGCCGAATCGCAGACGACAGCGTGCGCTCCACAAAGCGCCCCGGCGTGTAAAACTGGTCCTTCAAAAACGGCACCGACGCAACAATCACCGCAGACAGCATCGACCACAGCGGCGGATTCATCACGCCCCAGAACCACGTCCCCAGCACCCGCACGCACGCAATCACGGGGCCCACCACCGGCAGCCGCTCCGCAGCGTTCCGTGGCGCAAACTTGCTGACCTTGACGCTCATCTGTGACGACGCCGACGACGACACCTGCGTGCTGCCGCTCAGGCTGCGGTGCTGCTCCTGGCCAGCGATATCCGAGCTGGACGACGAGTTAGAAGACGGCGCCAAATTCACCGTGGGCTGGGTCGACGTGCCGGGCTTGACCGAATACGTCACCTTGTTCAGCTGGTCATGTGCAAGCAAAGCCGACCGCTCGCCCACAAGGACCTCTGGGTGGCTCTGGTCATTCAGCTCAGTTTGATTTGCCTCTCTTCGAGCATTAGCTCCGCAGGAACACAAGCACGTGCAGTGGTTGCGCTCACAAGAAGTGCACTCCCGGGCAAGCTCGCACTCGTGCTCGTGGAAAATGTTGTACTCCAAATCCTCATAGGGAATGGGGATCTGCTCCTGCTCCTCAATCAAGTCCTCCGGAGTAGGCTTGGCCAGCAGCGTATTGTACCCCCAGGACCATCTCAGCGTCTGGCCCAGCTGCTGGAAAATGAGCAGGTACATGATACCGCGCGACGCAATCTTGTCCTGGTTGTCGTCCGGGACGTTGCTCCAGTCGAGCCCCGGGAGCGAGTACGCCATGGCGACGGTGATGGTGACGGGGATAGAGTTGGAGTTGCCAAAGACGGCCATGGCGGTCACAAAGTTGGACTCGCGCTTGTTGAGGGTGAAGATGCGCGACATAAACTTGGAGCACGAGTAGGTGACGAGCGTCGAGAAGACGTAAAACACGGGGATGATGGAGATATCAATGAGCGTCTTGAGCGAGAGCGAGGAGGCGAGCTTGGTGAAAATCAGACATGGCGTGAAGAGCTGCACGTTGAGGTGGGAAATGTGGCGTTGTGCAGACACGGGAATGAGTCCAGTCTTGGTGGCAATGTAGCCTGCCGAACAAATGATGACAGCTTGGAGGACTGCCTGGAGGGTGAGATAGGACAGCTCCAAGAGCGAGAGATCTGAAGCAGATGTCATTTTTATATGGAGATTTATACAGATGGGAAAGGGGGGAAAAAAAGGAAAGAAAAAAAATCTCAAAACAGAGGAAATGCGGGAGATTTTATATATGGTGTAAACAAGAAAAAATGGCGTCAGTGATGGCTGTGAAAAATAAAAGGCTGTTATTAAAAAAAAGAAAAGTTTTTTTACACTGGCCTTTTTTACATCACATCACGAGAGAGTGGAGGTTCCATTTTTTTTACGCAATTCAAGCTTCGAAACATGAAATGTCGTCATGGCCGACTTCAGAACGCTGCCTGGGCGCGTGCGGAGCGCCAATCAACTGCTGGCAGTCCGCCTATTGGGCGGTCGCCGTGGACCGCGCGTGCAGCATCCCCTGGTGCAACAGCGTACTCCCATGTTTTCTTTTTTTAGGGGCTGCAACAGGGCAGCCCCAAACGGGCACTCTGGAATGTTGCATACCGGCGTGCCAGTGAAATCTCTTTCAATCCTAGCCATCGCTCTAATCTCACAATCTTTTATCTCGTCTTTAAAATTTTCCTTGGTCCCGTCAAGCCACAAGCCACAAGCCACAATTCTACATTCTACCCTTTTCTACCCAAAAAAAAAAAAACCTCCCCATCCTCAAAAAGTGGCTAATGACCTCGCGCTCAAAAAAACCTACAAATCCACTCCTTTAGGAAGCTTTCCTGATCTCATTTAGCTATACAAAAAATAATTAACCTACTACCCCTCTTTTACTTCTTCTTGTTGGACGTGCTGTCCTTGGGAAGCTCCCGCACGTAGGGAATGAACGAAGGCTCTCCAGGAATATACTTGCGCAAAGGCTCGGGGACATTAAGACCCTCCTCGGTCTGGTAGTTCTCCAACAAACAGCACAAGGCGCGCTCAGTCGCGCACAGCGTCGAGTTCAAGCAGTGGACGTACTTCTTCTCCCGCTCGTTCATCTTCTTAATGCCACAGCGAATCTCAAGGTTGCGAGCCTGGTAGTCGGTGCAGTTCGAGCACGAAACAAGCTCCTTGTACTCGCCCTGGTAGGGGAACCACGCCTCCAAGTCGTACTTCTTGGCCGCAGCATTGTTCAGCTCGCCAGAAACAATCGCAACAACACGGTAGGGAATGTTGAGCGACTTGTAAAAGTCCTCCGCGTAGGAAATCATGTGCTCAAACTCCTCCCACGACTTCTCGGGCTCAGTCAAACAAAACTGCTCAATCTTCTCAAACGCGTGCACCCGGAAAATGCCCCACGCGTCCTTGCCGTGCGAGCCAGCCTCACGGCGAAAGCACGTAGAGAAGCCCGCGTAGCGCTTGGGCAGCTGCTCCGCCGGCTGCTCAAACCACTCGCCAGAGTGGTACGCGGAAATGGGCTGCTCCGATGTCGCAATCAAGTACTTCTCGTCGGACCCGTCAATCACCTTGTACAGCTCCTCGTCAAACTGCGACAGCTGCGCAGTCTTGGCCATCACGTCCTTGTTCATCATGACTGGTGCCTGCAGCGCGGTGTATCCCTTCTTCACAAGAAAGTCCAGGCCGTAGTTGATCAGAGCCTGGTTCAAAAACACTCCGTAGTTGCGCAAAAAGTATCCGCGGTGGCCCGCAATCTTGGTGCCGCGGTCCTGGTCAAACCCATCGAGACGGGTCAACACTTCGTGGTGCGAAAGAGCAGCCTTCTTCTCGACGCTCACAGTCACTCCCTCGGGCGCCCACTTTCTAATAAGCTCATTGTTTTCCTCGTCGTCACTGACGGGAACGCTCGTGTGCACAATGTTTCCCACAAGGTTGACCTTGGCGCGCACCTGCTCGTCGGCCTCCTGCTCGCGCACAATCAAGGCGGCCTTTTCCTGGGCAATGGCCTCCTTCTCCTTCAAAAGCTCCGAGGCGTCCTCCTTGGCCTTGAACTTGAGGCCGATTTCTTTCTGCACCTTGTTGAGTTTCTTGTTGACGGCATCAAGATCGAATCGGACTAGTCTTATAGTTAGCTTTTTGCTTCTTTCTCGCTCGCTCTACTCACTCTTGGTCCATTCCTTGTATCCATTGATGATTTCATCAACAATCTCGACGCTGTCGCCACGAGCACGCTGCGAAACACGGATCGACTCGGGGTCGCCGCCCTTTTCCTCGATGAATTGCACAATATCCAACATCTTGATGCTTGATTAAGTCGGTAAGTTGATAGGTTGATATATAAAGTTGGGTTTAGTAGAAGAAAGGGAGGGAAAAAAAAAACTTTTAGGTGGCAGTAAAAAAAAAAAAAAAAGGGGGGGCGTCAACCTTTTTTAAAGATGTTTGGCTGTTCATTTTTGTGACTAATCCAACCACTCCTCTTAGCCACCTTAAATCGAAATCCTCATCCTCCTCCTCCCTGGCCGGTTTCATGATGAGCTTTTTGACGACCTCCTCTCAAGCACCGCCACATGCAACGCTCCCTCTCCTTTTTGCCCCCTGTCAACCCTCGGCCCTCAAACTCCAGTTACCCGGCCTAGACTGAACCCGGTCCGAACCCGGTCCGAACCACCACTTAAACTCTTCTTTTTCCGCCCACCTCTTCTACCTCAATTAGGTCCGCCCTCCAAGCTCCCATCGCCATCAGTATGAACTTCCAACTGCCCACTGATAGCCACCAACCGTTGGCCCCCGCTTGGTCAAATTACCCCCTCCCCTTCATGGTAATTGTCCGCAACACGTCCTTCCTCATCGAACCAGCTCCTCCCCAAGCCTCGTCCTCCCGCTCTCGCTCCCGCTCCCAAACCCGCAACAGCCCCTCCAACGCCCAACCTCCACACCTCTCCTCATCCCCTATCCACTCAGAGATCTACCCGGAAATCAGATACGTCTTCTCCGACGACGACTTTGCTCCTACTATTGATGTTCTCGACGCCCAACAGCTCCCGGACTCCTCCGCCCCGCCTCACGTCTCCCTCATCTTGGATTTCGACCCCTCCGGTACTCGCATCGTAAACGCAACCTCCCTATCCTCCGCATGGCAAATCTCTCGCGTCTCCGAGCGCTCCTCTTCTTCTCCATCAACTCACCCCTCCCTCGCTTCCCACCACCCCTCTTGGGCTCCAACAGCCGCCGCCGACACCTCCACCGCTGACCTCGACTCGGTCGCTCACGTGTTATTTGTAGACGGAACAAGCGCACGACCTCTTTTCAGAACTGCGCCCCCATTACCTCCTAACGTTCATAATGATGCACCCCCATCACAGGGCCTCGCAGATAGCCCCCACTCCACCCCGGGAACCAATTTCGCGTCAGTTGCTTCCATCTCGTCATCCTCAGGGTCTCTCGTAAGTGGCGGTGCAGCTCCAACAAAGCTTCGTGATGACGAGGGGGATGACTCACCATCTCATGCAAACACCCAACAACCCCCTTTGGAAACGCCAGAAATAACCCAAATGACTGTTCGAGCACTTACGGAACAGTTCCTCGAACGCAACAGACAGCTACGTGAGATTATTAATTCCATGGCGTCGCACACGTAGACCAAATACGATCGTAACAACCCCCCAAATTAACGCCCCTTTGGGAGAAACACGTCTAAGATTCCCCAAGCTTTCCCCTATCGGTCTTATCTTTTAAACCCAGGTTTGATTATCGCCAAGAAAGTGTAAAAGAAGGTGAGAAATAAGCTTCTTCGTCAATGGTCGTGCATGTCTGAAGTAAACCCCAAGTTTCTTTTTCTTTCCATGCGAATCCCTTGTGTGAGAAAGGGGTTTTTTTTACTAAATGAAAGTGGCTGTTCATTGTCTCAAATGGAGCAACCTTCTCTCACCCTTTTTACGCAACCTCCAAACCATCTACATCCATTAAGGTTTATACCCTCCAAATGGGCTTTGCGCTGGGGCGCAAGCAGTTGAGAAATTATCAACGATTCCGCCAAGATCTAATGACCTTAATTAAAAACATGAAAATGTGGGCAGAAATTATTTGCTGGCTTGTCCAGAATTATTCCCCAATCTGGAAATTATATGTTGTGAATTTTGTAAATTTTTAAAATAAAAATCTCGACGAGTCTTCAGCTCAAATTTCTTTTTACATCCGCGCCATTTTCTAAAACTCTCTCGGAGTAAAGTTTAATTTTCACGCTCCTCAAAAAACGTTGCTCTGCTCCCTACTTACCATTGGACTAAACCTTGTTGCGTCAGTTGTCCACCATGTAGTCCACTCCATCCACAACTCTTAAATCACTAGGAATTATTTTATTTTCTTGAAAAAAAAAAAAATCTATATTTCACACTTTTCATCTCACGACTTGGCCCGCCGCGTAATGGCGCTCTCAAGAGCCTCGGGCGCAGCCCGTTTCCGTGGAATCCCGCTCTGCTCAACCGCCTTGCTCAGTCGCTTGTTGGCCGGGAAAAAACTCACTCGGAGCCCAGCCTTACTGCTCTCGTTCTTCTCCGGCGACCCAACCACTAAACTAGGGCCCTTCGCCGCCGGGTCGGCCGTCAAGTTGTGGCGGCTAATCTCACTCAATGGGCTCCGCGCACTTTTCTCCCCTGGCTCCACACTCAGTTCCTCTTCGTGCGCCAGATCGGTACCGTCTCCCCGATCTGGCTGAGCAACGTCAAGTAGACATCCCTTTTGGGGCGACCCCTTTTGGGGTGACAATCCCTTTTGAGGAGACCCTCCCCGTTTGGGTGTCCCCTTTTGAGGTGAAGCCAGCTCCGCTAGTAAACTCGCAAACGACCCAATAATACTGGCCTGAAGCTCACTAATCGGCCGTGTCCCACTCGTCCCATCAGGCATCGTCGCTGGCAGCTTGCTCGGCAGCACTGGCCGCCACGCATCAACGTCCGCGCCCTCAATGCAGCCCCCTCCAGTCTCAGGCTCCTCGTACGACATGCACCCAATGAGCTCCTGCGACTGGTTCGCAACACTCTGCGTCGCCCGCCGCGCCCGCTCAAGCGCCTCCCCAACCCGCGAAACGTAGCCGTCACCGGGAACACTCCCTCGAGCCGCTTCCGCTGCTGCCTCCTCCAGCCCCCGCTCAACACGCTCCGCCGTCGCAACCCAGGCCTCCTGCGCCCGCCGAACCTGCTGCTCAAGCCGCAACACGTGTCCCCGCTGCGACTCCTCAACCTCCCGCGCTCGAGCCTCCGTCCCCCCAAGCCCAGCCTCCACCTCCTGCCCATGCTGCTCCACCTGCCCTCGCACTTCTTCCGCCTGCTGGGCAACCGCGTGCTGCAACGCCTTCGCGCTTGTCTCCGCATCATGAACACCACCCTCAATTCCTCGCGTAAGCTCCCGCTGCCGTATCTCAAGTCCTTGCTGGAAAGTTTGTTGCGCCTGTAGCACCTGGTGAAGTGACGCGGCATGAGCTGTTGAAGCTGCAGACAACGCGTGCTGGTGTTTACCTAGCGTGCTGTGAATTTCCTCCACCCGCGTCTCTATCCGCTTAGCCTGCTCCTGCTCCTGTGCCTGCACAAGCCCTTGATACTTTTCAAACAGCTCCAGCCGTTCCCGTTTCGACTGTGCCATCTCCTTCTCAAGCATCCCAAAAAGCCCCTGCGCAACGGCCTCTTCGTACTCCTTGATGGAGGTACGCGTCGACGAAACAAGTTTTTCATTCAGCTCCCGGATCTCCGTCGCTTGCTTGCTCATCACCCCGTTCACATCCTCAAACAGCGCCCCCAGTCGTTCCCGTAGACTAGTCGAGTACCGCGTCGTGATTTGCTGGTGCTCCTCAATCTTGCTTCCAGCCTCCCGCACAAGCCCGCCCAGCGACTTTTGGATCTCCGCAAGCCCGGCTTCCACTTTGTTCTTCACCTCTTCCTGGGCCTCTCCAAACGCCGCTCGAGCTGTTTCCGTTTGTCGTTCATACTGCTCGCCAGCCTCGGAAAACTCCCGCATAAACCCTCTTTCGGCATTGTTTGCATCGGAAACTTCCCGCAGTAGCTCCTGCAGCTGGCTCAGCTGCTTGTCGACAAGCTGCTTCATCGCTTGCTTGAACGCCGTCGATTCTTTGCTGTGCGTCTTGTCGAATGCTGAAAGCGCCTCGGAAACCTCGGTGTAGGTGCTGCTGATCGCCTTGTTGTGGCTGCTCAACCGCGTCCGATTGGCATTGTCCCGGTCTACAGACTGTGCTAGTCGGGCTTGCAATGTTGCTACAATTTCCGTCGACTTCTCAAGCTTGGCCGCAAGCTCAATCGCCGTTTGCTGCAGCTTCCGCTCCGTTGCCGCATGCGCCTCCTTCAAAAGTCGCTCCAGCGTCCAGTTCGACTTGGTCTTGGCCAGCTCCTCCTCCTTGGCTGAGAGATTGCTCACCGAGTCGGAAAAGTTCTTGGTTGCCGTAGACAATTGCCGCCGCGCTTCATTCAGCTGCGCCTTGGTAGACTCCACATCCCCCCGTAGTGCTTTGACTTGCGTTTCTTGTAAAGTCACCTTGCGCTCTTGCTCCTCTAACCGCAGCTTGAGCTCAGAGTTTTCAGAAACAAGTTCCTTGTAGTGTTCTTCTGTAAGATATATGCCGTGTTTTTTCCGGGTCGCTTCCAAGTCGCGCTGTAGCCGAATATAGTCATCCGACCACTCCTTAAAAAGTGTCGTTTTGGAAACCAAGTACCGGAACTGAGGCTTGTTGCGAATGTTTTTCGCCTTGGTCGCGTACTCTAACGTACTAAGCGTCTCCTCCAAGTTGATGTGTGCAGGGCTAACCGTCGCAATAATACATGTTTTTGTTTGCCCTCCAAGCGAATCCTGAAGCAGCCGCGTTAGCTTCGACTCCCGGTAAGGAATATGGCTCGACTTGTCGACCAGTGCATTGATGACTCGGCCCAGAGCTAACAAGCTCTGGTTGATCATGCCTGCTTCGCGTGCCCGCTTGTTGTCTGCCCCGGATTTGCCGATATTTTCAGACCCGGCCAAGTCCACAAAGTTGATTTTCCCAACAATGCAAGACTCCTTGACAATCGACGAAAGCTGGGGTTCCGACAGATCAGCATGGGCAACGTCTTGGCTCGTGCGCTTGTTCATCGTCATGTAAACACTAATTGTAAAAATGGTATGAGAGCGTGAAGAAAGTTCATTGATACGCGTAGACGCAACCTGGCGTTTGCGCAGTCCACGCTGTAGAACCTTGAGTCCGTGGTCAGCCGATTGGATAAAAAGATTCTCCTGGCCACGAGTGATGCCTAGATTTTTGTGCATGCTGGAAGATGCTGCTGGCTCCTGAATCGTCACCTTTTTCGAATCGCTGTCGCTAAGCAAATCGCGTAGATCCTCATTGTACAGCTCAATGAAAGAACACTTGACAGCAAAGTCGTACCGATCGGCCTCCGCGGCCTTGAATATATCGCGACAAAACCGCGGCAAAACACCAGCTTCGTGGGAAATTCCGCCAGTAGGAGAAAGCGTTTCATCGCCTGTCATGGTGTATGTTTTTCCTGTACCTGTTTGCCCGTATGCAAAAACCGTGCACGTTGCTCCACGTAAAACTTCAGTGACCATGGGCGCAACAACTTCGTTATAAACAACCGTCTGATCCGCCTCGGGGCCAAACACCTGGTCGACTTTGTAAATCTTGGAGTTCTGGCCCGCAGGTACACCTGTTCCATCCTCGGAAAGCCCCACAACAACGCTGGTTGGATCTAGCGATGAAGTTTTCACAACAACATGGCTCTTTTCGTGAATCTCGCGCTCATTGCGACCACGACATCGCACAACTACACTGATATTAGACCCGGCGTCGCTATCCTTTAAATCGAGCGACCGGCGCTCTGAGCTGGTGTCTTTGTCGGAGTGTGTGCTACTCGTGTCGTGAGGACCATTGGATGTGTCACTGGTATCTATGCTTAGCTGCTGCTTGCGGGACACTTGGCTATTGTCGGATAAATTTAATCTGGTACTTGAACCACGGCTATGAGAATGTACGGATGGAGCAGAAATGGTCCCTGAAGAGCGCACAGGCTTCTTTCTATGTGCAAGGACAGGCCCTGATCCAGGTCTTGTGTGTTTTGATGCATTGCTAGTGCTGCTGCTTGTTCGACCGCTAACAGCTCGTCCGGGTTTTGGGATCCGGGAGGGAATCATTTAATTAATATAAGGTAACCCGAGATTGTATATTAAAAAGAAAAAAAGTGTGATTAGCTGGAGATTGCAAAAGAAGGTTTATTTGGAAATTGAACTACCAGGAGTAACAGACGGATTTTTTGTATTTTTTTTTCTCTTGGGGTTGTCACTGGAGTGTTGTGTTTACATTTCATTTACAAGTAGTTGACGCGTTTCCATGACAACAATAAAAAATCAAAACAAAAAAATTATTGACGTTGGCAAAAAGTATCGATGTTGACAGGACTCGAACCTGCAACCTTTGGAAGATTAAGTCAAACCGAAATCCAATGCGCTCACCATTGCGCCACAACACCTTAATCCTTGAAGGTTAGGGTTACAAGCACCTATAAATGGCCAATTTATAATGTAACGCAAAAATGCAAAATATCGTGGCAGCTGATAATCAAATATTGGTTCACACTGTAAATAACTATGAGCTCTTATTTTTAAGTTATTGAAAGTTTAGGAATTAAAACAAAAGGAGAAGTTAATGAACATTAAAAAAAAACTGTTATCGTTTAAAAAATTTAACATATCCAGGTTGTAGTCGCAAAATACTGACATTGCACAAGTGATTACATTACGGAGGCTAAATCCTGATCGGTTTGTCGACAAAGAAACGTTTAAAGCAGTTAGGGCGATCCCCACAAATTTTAACTGTTCTCGGGGCATACTTCAAAATGAAAAAATTTTTATTAAACTATGAAGAAATCCTAAATTACCAAAGACGCTCCTCAAACTTGAGGTCGTTCTGGGGGCCAAGGCCAACGAGAGCACGGAGAAGGTTCTCAACAGCAGCACGCTGCTTGTTAAGACCATTAACGGCATCGTAACCAGGACGAGTAAGAGGGGCCTTAAGCCAGTAGGAAAGGAAGGAAAGGACAGAGTGGAACTTCTGGTACTCCTCGTCAGAGCCCTTCTTGCGGTAAGTAACACGAGAAAGGAACTCTGTCATAACGACCAAGTCGATAATCAAAGGAGAGGCCAAAAGAGAGTCCTCGCAAACATTGTGGATGGAAATGGTGTTGTGACCACCCAACATGAGCTCAGAGTAGTACTCGTCCATAGCGACCTTAGAGTCACCAACGGCAGGGACGTACTTGATAACAATGCAGTGATCAACAGTCTTGCCATTCTTCTCGTTATAAAGAATCTGGTTGGACTCAATCATGTCATCAACGACGGAAGCCTTGGAAATCTCCTTAGAGCGGAACTGCTTAGGAGAAGAAAGGTTGTAACCATCGTTGTTACCCAAGTGGTTGTAAGAAGCAATAGACAAAGGTCTGATACCGGCATCCACAAGGAACTGGGCCAAAACAGACTTAAGCTTGGTCTGGCCAGACTTGAAGTCGTCACCACCAATGAAGGCACCGTTCTTCTCGGCCAAATCAAGGCAGCCGGGAACAAAGGTATTCTGGGGGGAACCGTTAATGTAAGGAACACCCTCGAGAATGGAGGCAACAGCAAAAATGGTGGAAGGAGAAATCTCGTCATGAGACTCCTTGATAGACTTGACCAAGTTCTCGGCGGTATCATTCACTCCCTCAATGATATCGGCGTAGCGCTCGGTGTTGGCAGTCCAAAGGACAATGACCTTGTCAAGGCCATTGTTCTCCTTAAACTCACGAATATCGCGTCTAATGTGCTCAACGTGTTCCCACTTGTCAGAGCCGGGAATGACGTTGTTGGCACGCTCACCCTGGTTGGCAGCAATGAAATCAGGGTAGTAGACGGAAGGAAGAGGCTTGACAGTGGAAAGGTACTTGCCAACCTTCTGCTGAAGGTCGTAATCAAGAACCTTGGCACGGGCCATGGCTTCAGCAAGGTTGGCGGAATTGATATCCCAACCACCAATAACGAAATCGTTAGGGTGGAGGAAAGGCAAAACCTCGTTGAAGGGGGCATACACATCCTTGCCCTTGGCATCAACACCAAGCTTGATAGTAGCAGCCTGAGTAACTGAGCCGTAGTAGTTGGGTTCAATAGTACCATTCTTAGTATCGAAAGAAATGTTGTACTTGTTGGCAACAACGGCAGCACTCAAAGTGGAACCGTTGTTACCGCCAAGACCAACAAGAAGAAGACCAGTCTTGGGGACGGAAAGGTCAAGCTTGAATTCGTAGTCAACCTCGGTTGGGGTAACCTTGTACTTGCCGTCGACCTTCTCAACAACAGAGTTCTGGTAGGCGTAAGACGAGTAAAGGAAACCATTTTCAACCTTGGTCTTGTCAGAAAGAACCTCGACGGAGGTGAAGCCAGACTTGCCAGT
This sequence comes from Magnusiomyces ingens NRRL Y-17630, assembly GCA_900497715.1. NCBI lineage: Eukaryota > Fungi > Ascomycota > Dipodascomycetes > Dipodascales > Dipodascaceae > Magnusiomyces > Magnusiomyces ingens. The sequence goes on from UIDE01000004.1 coordinate 514,304, forward strand.
GGCAGGGGCGGCAGGAACAGAATTTTCAGAGATAGTAGCAGGGGCCATTTTTAATTTTTTTTGTTTTTTTGAAAGCACTTAATGTGAAGATATAAAGATAGTTTTTGAAAGATAGTCAAGAAATTTACTTGCTAAGTCTTATTAATCCACCCGAACCAGAAGCAGTAGATCGGGAGTGTTGATAGGGGTGGTGAGCAGAACCTAAGAGATTCGAAAACGTTTTAGTAATTTATAAAGATGCTGGAAATTTCAAAAGAAAAGTGCCAGCAAACAAAATTAAGTGTCAGTTGGAAACGGTAGAAAAGATTAGAGATAAAAATTTAAGAAATGATTCTTGTTTTTTTGAAAAAAAAAAAAATAAAATATCAGGGCGAAAACATGGGATATTTATAGTTTTTCGTTTTTTTAAGGAGAGAGGGGATGGGGATTATGGAGAAAAAGATGTGGACATGTGTCTTACGTTTGATTTGGTGGAGCTCATCCCTGGGGAAAAAGCGGAGGACGGCCATTCGGGAGATTGTTGGGGGTGGCTGCCTCTTGGTATTGAAAAAAGGCTCGTATTCCTTGGGTACATTTGTTGACTTTGTAGATTTATCTTAGATGTTTCTGTGGATTCAGCTATCAACCGACTACAAAAGGTTGTCTTTTTTTGATTATCTATTTACAAGCAGCCTTTTATCAGCTCTTTTTTGCAGACTTTGAGATGAAAACAAAAAGACAACAAACTGATGATGCGATATGGGAATTACGTAAGATCTTCTGTTTTTTACGTAATATCAGGTCTGGGCATTTTGCCTTTAGCGATTTTTCAGGCCGATAATGCGATATCAGCCATACAAAAATGAAAGATGTTCAAAGCTTTAAGGAATTCTTTATTTTGGTACGTTCAAAAAAACCCACAATACAAACTGAGCATCAAGAGATTCGGCTCGAACGACTCCTGGCGGCATCCGCGTCTCTTGTCATCACCCAAGGAACCTTTGAAAGCTTTTATGTGGTGATAGGTGCGCGGAAAAGCCCGGAAGAAACCACGGCGACATACCAGCAAAATAATACTCAGCCTTTGTTTTCACGTGATGTGTCGATAGTTAAACACTCTGGTCATGTGATATGAAGTTATCTATCCCCTTACCCCCGATCGCCTTGTACATTCTACAAGCCAGTATCAAAACTCCCCTTATCAATATTCGTAGTCCACAGTCGCCTTAAGTCCACAGTAGCCCGGGCAGTAATATTCCTCCCAGTGATCCATGCTTCGTTTACCGCCCCCTTATAACCGACCCCCCCTGAACGTATACCATCGGTCCATTTTTCTGTCAACAAACGAGCCATTATTACGCAAACCCGTCGGTTACCAGTGCGCGATACATTTGTTAAAAGCGTGATAATTGTCAAAAAATACCCGTCAGGTTTTGACTTTGATTTCAGACAATACCCTGTGTCGCTAGGTCAAGTGGTCTGGACATTTAATTTTCCAAAGTCAAGTCACAAAGGGTCCAGGTCGGCAGGTACTAAATACTCCAGTTTGTGAATAGGTATCTCTCGTTGGACATCTCGGCACGATTGTGTTCTTAATGGTCAGTGGATACCAAAAGAAACTAATCAATATGTCCTGTCTGGGGTAAACGAAATACCACCACAGGTCTTAACGCACCGATCATTGAAAAATTGATGTAGACGATACATGCGATGCTAACGAGTATTGTAGGATGATAATGGTGTTTAGCAATCAATGATAAAAGAAATACCACCCTAGGGAAAGGATCAAAAGAAGTACTGAATATTAGGATCCAAGTCACTCAATACCAAAGGTTGATTCATAGGAATATGCACGAAGCCTGATTATTGTCATAGAAGTTGATGTTACTCTTGGATATCTACTCTATTCGATAGTCGAGTTATTAAAATATTTTAGATTAAAACAAATATAAATTTATAAAAGGAGAGCAGGGATGATTTTGGTTTAATGTAACCAAAACAAAGGCTGAGTGTCTTTGTTTTTTGATACCAGTTTCCCAGAAAGTTGAATAAACGCTACTGTGATCGTGACAAAGGATTAACACAGATACCGTATGGGTTAAACGCAAGTATTTAATTCTTGTCAATTACAACAAAAATCTTTTAATGGACTTTATTTTTTGCATGAATGGAGAGGGTTGTTCTTATCTCTCAAGCAGCTTTACTAGCCGTCAAGTATTTGTCTGTGAATGACTGACTAAGCAGTATGTATGTGCTTAGTCATTATTGTAGACTATAAGTGCTGGGGTTTAAAAGTTGTTAATTTTCAAGTCATGTTAATTTTTTCAATCATCCTCATTTGTATCCAATAGCTTTTTTTTTACAGCTGAAAGTTGTGCTCATCTTGCATTGATACATCAAGGTTTTTGAAATTTAATCATTTTTTCCACATTAGCTTGAATTACCATATCCCAAATTTAGTCTAGGGTTGGAGAATGATTAGGATTAATTGTTAGAGCCTACTAATTAAAAAAATGAAAAGTACTCGAGATGACCTTTTTAACCCCTAAAAATAAAAAAGACAATCAATTTGTGAAATTGACATTAAAATCTTTTGATTCCATGGGTTCATTTTGTGTAAATATAACTCTTAAAGTTTTCAATGCTCTTCTAATCCCTTGATTAAATTGGTCATTTCTATTTGATTTAACACGTTTGAGTTATTGAAGTTAGATATATTATTTGTTCAGTTTGGACCATTGAAGACGGAGACCGATCAATCATTATAGATGTAACAATTGTGGGGAGCATTAAGTTGTGGGACGGTCAGAAGGATTAAAGTGTATGAGAAGATTAGTGTCAGTATGTGATGTGTGAATGAATTATTTAATAAAATGAAAATCTATGATCTAGAAGGTGGTGTTTCAAAAGACGTTTCAAGGGTACAAGTAGTGGTCAAGTGAAGATTTTTATTATTATCGTGGTATTATGCTGAACCGGATGGTGGAATTAGCCAAAATGCATATCAACGGTTTTGATAATTACATCATTGAAGGATTCTACAAAATACCACATTTTGATTTTGGTTGATTTACGTAAGAGACGTTTTGCAAAGTAGAACTGACATGAGAAATTTTTTTAAAAACACAAAAATACACCATTAAAATACATTACAGAAAATAAACATAACAAAAAGTTTTTTTTTCACTTGGACTCGTCGTCTTCTGTCTTTTCGCGGGGCAGAATGGCGCCGGGCATGTAAATGGGTTTGATGGTAACGTATGCGTTTTCTGGAGTTGCAAGACCAGCGTATGCGTTATACCATGCAAAGAAAGCCGCAGCAAGACCCCACCAGCCTGCAATCTTGCCACAGGCCGGAGAGCGGGCCAGCTTCTCAATGGCGAGAAAGAGGAAAGTCATATCGAGAGTGAAGAAAAGACCAAAGAAGGCCAGAGTGGAGCGTAAAGTGACGGAGACCAGCAGGGAGGTGAAGATGACCCAGCCCATGAGGTAGTAGCCAAGAACATCGTCGAGCTCTTCTGTCGTGGTATAGGACGAAACGATCCCAAAGGAATCGGTGTTGATTGCGGCCCAGGAGAGCCAGAAGCCGCCGTAGGAGGAAAGAGCGACGGCAGGGAAAGTGTTTTCAACGACGATCTCCCACATGCCGGCCAGCAGCTGGATGAAACCGCCGTAGAAGTAGGCGAGGCCGACGACGACGGACGGGTTTGTGGCATGGCGGGCGCGGACGTTGACGAGGGAGAGAACAAAAGTGGTGAGGGCGAAGGCGCACAGACCAAGGGGCGAGGGATTGGCGAACTTGCGCGAGGGAGGAGGAGCAAGACCTGGATTCAGGGTACCACCGAAGGCAGCGATGAGCTCATGTTTGTTGACGGTGGTATCGCCGATGTGGATGATATCGTCGTCGAAGCCCGAAGTTTTTATACGGGAGATTTTGTGGCCGGAGGAGTGGATGTAGTATTCGGGGTTAGTGGTAGCCATTGTTATATGAGAGAGAAGGGGGAATGTGAGAGGATTTTATAATTTATGTGATTTAAAATGGGAGATCTTATATGAAAGGTATGGAGATGTATATATTGAATAGAGTAATGAAAAGATAGAAAATAATAAAGTATAACATGGGGGATTTGAGATCTTTATATAGTTTTTAGGCATCTTCCATTTTTGCTGCGTTTATGAGTCTCCAGGACCTTTTTACTTCGAGGGCCAGAGTCATTACCCCGCGCTGCCCACGAGGTCTTGCTTAATCTTTAACCTACATTTTGTGAGAAGGAGGTCGGTACTTTTTTTGTACGCGAAGGTTAGTACCTTCTTTAACATTTGTAACTAGCTACTACCAGTCTTAGTTATCTTGTTTTTCATTGCTAGTCATTAGACAATATCGAGGTCTTTTTTTTTAAAAGAGAAGTTTGAAAAAATGCCGCCAATCTCTATTATGGATGGGTTATGCCCAAAATAAAAGGCCTTAGTCAAAAAAATCGTTGAGGATTAATGCGCATCTCGGAGAAAATGCCCCAGGCCAAAATGTCACTACTAAGAAAAAATTGAGTAATCCGGTCTCGGCGAGATGTAATTTGTCCGAATGTCTAGACATTATTTTATTGAAGCAAAAAAAAACTCTGACCCCTCATTTTTATTTCTTTTAAATCCAGCTTAAGATAAGCTTAACCCGTGGACTTGAGGGCGACCATAAAGTGGGGTCTTTCAGAAGGCTTGAAGAGGCTGTATGAAGCCGGACATTTTATTTCCGAGAAAAGTTTTTTTTTGGGATTCTCGGATTATCTGTAAATAACCACCGACTACTAAACTTTGATCCTACTTTGTACGCTTGCGAAGCTGGCTGATGAGATTCTTGATATTCATCAAAAAGACAATTCTTGATCTACTAGCCTTCGTTTTGTTTCTCGTCAATCTCGACGGCTGTAATGACGTACCAGATCGCCTTTTATGTCGGAGCTCCCACGACTCGAGCCAGTCGCTTGTTTATCCAGAAACGGCTATGTGCGGCTCAGCCATCTCGGAATACCCAAGTGGTGGCACCGCGGCTGGCACACAAAAAGGTCGAGCAGGTCGTGCCGGGCTTCCAGGATTTTTTTTCTGGCAGCGTTAAGACGCAAGACGTTTCTCCGAGATGACAAACCCTTGAACTTTTGTATATATAAAGACCTACCCCGCTTTACTCTTCTTTTCTAAATGTTAGGTATTCGTGGCTTTGGATGGAAATTAAGGACTCCTTGAGACCTTCCTCCCCCGGATCGGCCGTACGTTCTCCATATGGCCGGAGCATTGCAAAAGATGAGTAGTCCCTACGCCCGCCATCGTACCAAAGAGATAATAAGGAGTCAAAGTTTCTGCGCGGCCTTAAAGTCCTCAAAAAAATAAGATTGTCTTTTAGTGCCAATGTCAAGCCAAGCTTATAGACAATCAACGACCGTTGACCGTTGAAAAAAAAGTCCTTTTTTTTCTTTTAAGGAGATAGTGGTTAGTCAAGACAACTTGATAGGATCTTCGTCATCTTCAATGGTAGGGCTACCTTTACAAGGTTCCGGACCCTTCGGAGATTTGCAAAATACCTCCCCCTCCATCTCGCCTACCTAGGGGAAGACGCACGGGGACAAACACAAAATGGCTGCTTGTGCCACCCCCGCAGCGGAACTCGGCTTCTTTGTAGAGCATAACGCAGTCGCTTGAAGGAAGTAAACATAAAAGGAAACAAAAAAAAAAGAAAGGTTTTGACCGTCGTTTCGGGTGTGTGGATGTAGTGGCACCGCAGGAGATACACCCTGGGCCCGGTACTTGAACCGAGCCCAAACTCCACCACGTATTTGTGCTGTACACACAAAAACTGTGGCATTTTTTGTTGTCACACCCACACCAGGCACCGGACTTTGGCCCAACTGTCCAAGGCCTTTATTTTCTCTCGGTAGTTTCCTAATCCAGTTATTACGCGTGTCTAACAAAAAAAAGATCTATTAGATTGGAGACTAATCAAAAAAAAGACGCCAAGTCTCTCTGTAATTACGCTAACACCAAGGTCTCTCCGAGCTCAGAGAACCGAGGGATGGCAAGACCTCCTGGACCGGAAAGACTAGCAGCTCCCTCTCTCCTCGCGGAAGCGAAGCTGGGCCGGTTACTTTTTTCATTTGTTTTTGGCGGGTGACAGGCTCACGTCTAGGCGAACCGCGGTTACAAGTTATTTCTTTGGGGAGAAAAGTCGGTAACTAGCAAAAAAGAAGGCCCCAAGTTACCGCTCGGGCAAAATGCGGCTCAGAGGCTGGTTAGCATCAAAATATGGAGTCTAATTAGAATCTATATCGCCACCCCTTAAACCGGATTACCTGGGCTGTGCCACGGTTTCAACTTATAAATATAAACAGCGCCTTAGACCCGAGAACTCCCACTTCTCTGGGCCTGTTTTACACTCATATTAATTTGGGCTCATGTATGAGATTGAATACGAAAACATAAGAAAATTTTCATTAATATTGACCGGAGCGCTACCTTGAAAATATAAACACGCAAACCTCCAAATCCAGGTAAAAAGACGCCCAGCAAGTTCCCTCCAAGGGCCTTTGCGGTGTTGAGCTTAGGATGGGCTTTACTCTTCCATGCACGCTGGGTTTCTCTATAATGGCAGTGTATGAAAATAAGCTCCCTCGTAGAAAAAAAATAAAATCCAAGGGTTCATGAGGATGGTAAACGGGATGGCGCTAGAAGCTCCTTAATACAAATCTTCAATTCTAGTTGTACAATAATACACTTTAAATCTCATCTAAGAAAAAAATGCAAGGTGCCTCATCTTCCACAACTGAAATCAACAAGCCCTTTCACCTCGGATAAAACGACGTCAAGGAACTCATTCCTCTTAAATACAACCGAGACTCCAGAAACCTTGGCAGCGAGTCCGTCTCCATAGTCCGGTACACCTGCGCCTTGGCCGCCTGCAGGTGCTGGGCCATTTCGCTCAGCACGCGCAGGTTGCAGTCCGGCGACTGCTTGGCTGAAAAGTACGAGAACGCCGAGTGTTCCGGCCCCACCCGCGTCGACGGCACAGCCGTCGGAACCGTCTCCAAGGAGGACGAGGACGCCGTCGGCGACTCGCTCGTCACAACCACCGTCCGGGTGCCCGCGCTGCACGACTGGATATGCGCCGCCATCGTCGACATCAGCCGCCGACGCAGCGGCCAGTCGATGTTGAGCTCCGACGGCGCTTGCTCCGCAAAATACCGGTGGTACATCAGGTACAGCCGCTTCAAGCACATCTGGTAAAGCGAGTCTGTGTCGGCCAGCAGTAGCACGTGGCCCCCAGGCCCCGGCTCAAGAGACCGCGTATGGGACTGTGGCTGGGGGAGCCCCCCGTCCTCGTCCTCGTCGCCCTCGGAGTCGCTACTTGCGCACTGGGAAAGCGTGCGCTGCAGCCGCTCAAAGTCTAACAGAAACAGCGTCAGCTCCGTGTAGAACTGGAGGTTTTCCTCGCACAGCTGCTGCTGCAGAAACTCGCGGAAGAGGAAAAGAAGCGCCGCGTCGTTGATGATGTCGTCCAGCGTCAGGTTCTGCGGCTGCCCGTAGGGGAACAGCGGGCTCTGCGGGCTGCTGAAACTGCCCGTCGAGCGGGTCGTGCATCGGCTGCCCGGTCGGCTCGAGCTGCTGCCCGTGCTTGAAATGGCCGTCCTCACATTGTCTGTGGAGACATCCGAAGATACCGATCGGTGCGACGCCGTGCTTGGTTTGGGAGCGATAAACTGGGCCAGTTTAGAGTCGATGCGCTTGAATGAGAGTGATTTCCGGTACTCGATAGTAGGTCGCTCGTTTTCATCTTCTTCTACTACTTCTTCAAATTTCTCCTTCTCCCCCTGCCCCCCTTTTTCTCCCTCCTTCAGGCTTTCTTTCCCCCCAGAATCCTTGCTTTTTTCTGGCCTCTGCGGCTGTTCCTCCGTAATCGTGGGCACTGTGCTGGGCGGCGACGGTGGGAGACACGGGAACGTAATGTTGAGCGGAGTAAACACACCCACCTCGATGGGATTTGACGATTGGCTGGCTGCTGATGCCGCTGCAACGTAACTAGCTGGCGTAACCGCCGGTACTACTTCCGCTGCCCCTGTCCCTGCGCTATCTCGAGTCGACCGACCAGAGACCACAGCACGCAAAGAGTTGGTCAGCACGTTTGAAATACTGGAGAGCCCCAGACGTTTAGACCGAATGGACCCTGGTCGATTTACCTGGCTAGTTTCCACGTTGGGGCCATTGCCTGAAGAAGCCGTCGGACCAGCAGGCTTTTGGGGGCGTTTGGGAGGCATTGAAAACTTGGTGACGTCGCGGCGCAAAGACTCTGCTTCGCGCTGGGCTCGCGCCCAAATGGCAATCTCGCGACCCGTCTCCGAGAGCCGGTAAAACGCGTCTTTAGCTATGCGGATCTGCGTGTCGTCGGGCAAACACCGCGACCCAGCCGCACAGATAGGCTCGATCATGCCCGCGGAGAAAAACAAATTCGCCAGCTGCATTGCTTCGCGCTGGTACACGATATCGGTGCAGTCCAACAGCCACTGCCACAGCGCTCGTCCCGTAAAACAGTAGTCAACCGTCGTATGAGTGACTGTTGTCGTGCTGGTGCCCGCCTGGAGGTGAGGCGAGCTGGTGCCAAAACTGAGTGTGGACGTGGACGCGCGCGCGCTTGAAAGTACAGAGGACGCGGAGTTAGCTGTGTACACATCGAACCGCTTATTTTCAAAAAGCCGCACGCCCACAGTCGACACGTAGTACTGCGAGAGCGCGTCTGAGTCCGGGTTGGTGAAGAACCGGTGGAAGTACGGCGACTCGATCTGAGGTTTTGAGAAGGAGTTATCGAGGGGCGAGTAGAGAGACAGGTCAGGCTGAAGTCCGGTGGCGGTGGTGTGGGCACTGTTAAACACCGTCGTCCCGCCCACGCTGTAGGACCCCCGGGGCCCAAACGAGCTATAGTCTTCGTCAAGACTGGGGATCTGGGGGATTCTGTCGGGCGGGTTGGACGCGGCATAGACGTTTGGGGCGGGCCCCATGACGCGCTGGAAAAGCAAGAAAATGAACGCGTCGTTGCACATGGGCTCGTCCGAGTGCGGGTGTCGGTCGAAGCAGATGGTGCGCATGGAGTTGTGGGCCGAGGCAAACAGGTGCTTGATGGGGGCGTCCGGGCGCAAGGCAATGCCGTTCTTGCGGCAGTATCGCTCGACGCAGCTGACGCCCTTTGCAGTGGGTTGGAGGATAAACCCGCGCGCGCAGGTGTCGAGGGTGTCCAGCGCGCGCGAGGCTGCAGTAATCGAGGTGGCCGCTGGGGATGCCGAGGACACAGAAGAGGAAGACGACGCCGATGACCCTGTGGAGAGGGGGAATGCTGGAGCAACTGGGGTTGCGACTGGGGGGCACTTTGTGGACGTGCGGTCGGTTGGGCAGTGTATGAGGCGAGCTGAGAGAAATCGTTGAATGAAGACTCTTGCTGAGTGGGCTGGGACTGCGCAGGAGATGGCGGTCCGGGTGGACCCGGTCACGATTTTGACCGACATGTGTTGGATTGCGGCCATGGCGTCTTCGAGCGTGAATGAGAAGGGCGGTGTTTTTTTCGAGAAGATGGACGCGGCTTTGCGTTTTTTTTTGCGCTGTGACAGCGCCGGGTTGAGTGGCTCGTCGTCCGGGACCATGTTGGGGTTGGGCCCTTCGAGCGAGGCCATGTCGCATTGGCCTTCGGGGTCCAGAGGCAGAGAGAGCATGAGCATGGCGAAAATCGACTCGTGGTCCTTGGTGAAGAGCTTCCCGTCTTTGGAGCGGTTGAAGAAGGAGTCTGAGCCCGGGGTCCCGCACGGTCCCCCCTGCTGAGGCCGGGGCTCCTTGCCTTTAGGATGCTGGTCGATAGAAGGTCTCAGCTGAGGATCTAGGGACTCTGGCATGAGTGAAGAAGATTGATATGTTTACGGATAGTGTGTGTTTGAATAGCTGAAAATAAAATAAAAACCTGAATTCGAGCTGTTTAAAGGTCTTTTATATATCTGGCAAGACCCCCAGCCATAGTCCTCGGCTTATATATAAATCCCCAGTATGACTTCGGTCTCTGCCTTCCTTGCGCTTCCCCAGCTAGCCCGCGCTACTTGTGTTGCCCTCTTACACCCCCTGCCTGCTTTGAGGAGGGGCGTGTGTGGTGTGTGTAGTAACAGGAATTTGTTTTTTTTTAGATCGCAGCCAGCCGTTTCAGCCTCACCAGCTTAAGTGGAAAAGCTCGAGCCTCAACTCGCAAGCCCGGCGCGCCTTTCTGTTTCGGGTGGTCCTTTGCGAAACGTCCAATGTCGCGTGTGAGCCTCAGCCGTTTGTCCTACGTGAAACACCTCACCTTAAATGTAAAGTTACTCCTAGGTATCTTGCTCAGTGTAATATTCTAAAGCGCATCTATATTCCTAAAGCCGTGTCCAGCGCCGCAGCACATGGTCCGGCCCAATAATGCTGGCAATCTCCATCAAACTAACATCCACCTTGGCCATCCGAATGTCGTCACCAACAATCGCACCCTTCGTTGACCCAACCGCAGGCTTCGCCTGTACCGCCGTCAACTCGGAAGACCCGTTGGCTCCGCCGCTGCCGCCGCCTCCATCTTCCGCCCCTCCTCCTCCATCGGCCGCTATAAACACCATGCCCGTTCCGTTCGACCCCGCCTCAATGTACGTCACCAGCTCCATGGCCTCGAGCCGCTCCCACGCAGCCCGCGCAACCTCCCGGCTCCACACGCGGTACCCGCCGCGCGAGTCGCCCCCGGCCGTCGGGCGCGATAGTGCGGCGCGGCGCTCCTTGTGCAGCTGCGTGGCCATTTGCACATACTCGTCGTATACAACGTTAAAGTTGAACGTGTCGGAGCCGTACTTGATTTCAACGCGCGCGGCACATATCAGCAGCGACAGCTCAAGCTCCGAGAGCCCCTCAATGAAGCTCTGCGTGTCTGCCAAGCCGCCCTGCTCGCGCTCCAAAAGCCCAACGTCTAGGTCGGATAACAGGGGATCCGCAATAGTGAGAGGATATATCATCCGGTCATAAAACTGCCGCACATCCTTTGTGGTGAAAAACACAAGCTCCAGGATCTTGTATAGGTTACTCGACTTGTCCTTGTAAAAGGCATCCAGGTTGGCGTTCCAGGCCTTTACAAACTCTGCATAATGGGCCGCCGATTCTGGGGCTTGGCCGCGGAGATATCGCTGGTACTGGGGGTTGTGTGACAGAGTGTCTGGCGAAAATTCTGTTGGGTACAGGCGCAGGCCCGCGCTCGCAATGTTCCAAAACTCGTCAATGTCGTTTGTGCGCTTAGTCGTGATGACTCGCTGGCTGAATCGCGAGCGCACGCGTTTTTCGAAAAGCTCTCGCGTGTTGATGCGCGGAGTGATCCCCACAATAGCAATGGGGGTTCTGCTTGACTGGGCCGTATCCAAAAGGTTGTATAAAAGGGTCTGTTTTGAGTGCGTGGCAAAGCGGTCGACCTCTTCCAGCACAATGATGACGGAGATGGATTTTTCCGCGTGCTCCTCCTTGCCCTCTTCATAGTCTTCGCTATAGAGCAGGATCAAAAGCGACGTCAGACATTCGCTGATACTCTTCTTCTCGATGGTTTCGTAGTTGACTGTTTTTTTATAGGGCCCACGCTGGAGGTATGCGTCAATCTGCCTGCACATCTCACGGATGGCCATCTTATCGTCTGTGACTGCAAACCCAGATATGCGAATCACCATAAAGTCCGAAGGATACTGTTTCTCAAGCGTGCGCAGCGCCGTATCCACCATGAGAGTCTTCCCTGTGGAGCGCGGACCAATGATGACGCATGAGTTCCCTTCGCCCTCGACCACTGTTCGCTGCAGCATCATGTAAAGATTGGCGTACTCATTCTCCATCCCCACGATGGGCACAGGCAAGACCGAAGAAGCCAGGCGGTCCAGGACAAGTGCCGAAGCTTGTCGCGAAAGCTCGAAAAAGTAGGCCGGGTATTTAGCGTCAAGCGTGTTTTGGAAGCTTGCTCGAATATGCTTTTGTTTGCGAGGGGACACGCGCGAGAGCACGTCAAAGTTGTACTTGTCGTTCATGAGTTTTTTTGTGGGCGATTTCGAGACCGAGATGGCATGGTCAACCGCGTGGTTTGCAGAAGACGGCGGGTGCAGAGGTGGGAACTCTGCGTTCATAAAGGCGGTTTGACCGAGGCCTATAGTTGCTGATCCTCCTGATAGGGATTGCGTTTCAAACTGGGCCAGTCGTTTGTGGAAGGCAGACCCAGGAGCTACGGCCACAATCTCGGACATTGTGTTGGCGGAAAGCTTACGATGGTGTTTGGGAGGGGTTGAGGGATCTGTCTCTTCATCGGAGACCACTGAGTGTCTGCGCTTGGCAGGAGCCTCAGGGACTGGGTCTGTCATTGAGTGGTTGCTGTATATGTTTTCAGATTGCTGGAGAAGTTCTTATGAGTCTCTTTATGTATATATCATATATGTATGACTTGAGCCCCTGGGTCTTAATTGTGGTGGAGTTGGAATATTTTTATTGTAATATAATTTGTCACGTGCAAATCATGTGATTAGATTTGATCTTGTAATATTTTTAAGGGTTGTGCAACAGCCCACTTGTTGTTGGCTTGCAAAAAAAAAAGCAACAATAACCATCTCAAAGAGCTTGTTGTGGGTTTGATTTCCCCCAGCGGCCGCAGGATACCTACACGTAAGACGGCGCCAACTTTGGTCTTCAGCATACCACGATGGTACAAATCTGGCCACAGCAAGTTTTGGCTGGTAACTGCTCGATGTGCTGAGGTTTGTCTCGACGCATCTCCGCACTATTGCACCACTAAGCTCGGGTACACCGTCTGGCAAGGACCCCCCACAAGCGGCTCACCAGGATCCTCCTCGGACCTTGACAGTGGATTGTTAATTAGAAATTTTTTATCAGGATTACGGTAGACATGTAAGAGTTTGTACATTTGAAATATATATTTTTATTGCTTTAAAACAAAAGAATATTTCATGTGTGAGAAAAAGCAACAAAGAGTCTCCTTGGCGGGAAAAAAAAAAAAGGGCCCTTCTGTAGGGAAAAGGGCTCCGCTGGGAATCAGTCTTGAAGATCTTTCTGAACCTTGACAGATTTATATAAATATATACACCGCTATCAACAAAGATGACTTCATACGCTCAAGTGTCTCATCTGAGCGAGACTTGCGTTATATATCAGTCCTCCGCAGCGCAGGGCACAAAAGGCATCGCTCAGCCTGCCCCGTCCAGATTGGTATATGCGTGGCATTTAGAGCGCGTAAACCCTTTTTGTTGAGCGGTCGCCCATTGAAAAAGCGCATAGAAAAAAATTTTTTGTCTTGCCTTGTTAAGAAACTAATCAAGCTAATTTTTTTTCTGCCAGCCTGCCAACTAGCCAGCATAAAAAAGTTTCCTGATCTCCTCCTTTCTTTCTCCTTCCTAACACTCCACCATCTCCAACAAAAAAACCCTTTCAAACCCTCTTTTCTAATAACCATTCAAATCAACTTCGCTGTTATTTTCTCTGTGTTTTTCCCCCCATCATTTCTCCTGCTTTCTGTCAAGCCTTGTTTAGTTTGTTTGTCGTTTTTTTTTTTTTTTTGCTTTTTTTTCCCCTCTCGATCCAAGTTCATGTCTCCATCTGCGCCAACTTTGACCACTCGTTACAACCTCCAATCTGATTTTTGCTAGTTTGTCGTCTTTTGTTTGTTTTATCGCTTAGCTACTCTTTGTGTATTATTAGCTGTATTTATTTGGGCCATCTCTTTTCCTGTATATTATATAACGGACTTTTTTTTTCTGCAAATTCTACTCCGGCGTTTTGTTCTTTCAATTTCGTTTGTTCTTGTGTATATAACTTTTTGAAAAAAAGACCTCTCACCACCACATTGTGCAAATTTTCACTTGTCAACCTTATTCCTTGCTCAACTGATTTTTAAACAAGAAAAAAAATATAAAAAAAACAAAAACTAAAATAAAAAAATTTAAAGTCCATTTCTCTTTTAAATTTTTTTAGACAAATAAATAACCTTTTCAGACCTCTTTTTCTTTCTTCTTTTCTTCCCTCTCTCAATACCCCATCTTTGCCCCTCCCCCTCATCATGTACCACCATCAACAGGACTCGTCAACAACTTCTACTTCCTCGTCAAATCCATCGTCCTCTTTCAGACCCAGCCACAATAACCACCACATGTCAACATCCTCCACCTCAGACTTCCCGCCTTACGGCCCCGCCTCTTCTTCCTCCTCTGCATTAACCTTTATCTCAGGCTCATCGGCCACAGGTCCAGCTTCCTCTTCGGAAGGAGGAGACTACCCTTCCTCATCTTTCCAGACCTACCCAGGAGGCACCGCTACCCCTGGTGGCTCAACCAACAATGCCTCTTCCTCATCCGATGACAGCTCATCTAAAAACACTCTTTGGATGGGTGAGCTCGAGCCCTGGATGGATGAATCAGCCATTCGAAAAATTTGGGCAAACTTTGGAGAATCGGTCAATGTCAAACTCATCCGTGACAAATTCACTGGCTCCAATGCCGGCTACTGCTTTGTCGAATTCTCCAGCCCTGCAGCCGCCGCTAACGCTCTTCTTTTTAACGGCCAACCAATTCCCAACTCCCAACGAGCACTAAAGCTTAATTGGGCTTCCGGTGGCGGCCTTTCGGACAAGCGTGATGACAAGGGCCCCGAGTACTCTATTTTTGTGGGTGACTTGGCTCCAGAGGTTTCCGAGCTTAACCTCCTCCTCCTCTTCCAATCTCGTTACCAGTCGGCCAAATCAGCAAAAATTATGACGGATCCCCAGACCAGCGCTTCTCGCGGATACGGCTTTGTCCGGTTCACTGACGAATCCGAAATGCAGCGTGCTTTGACTGAAATGCAGGGCTTTTACTGCGGTCCTCGTCCAATGCGCATTTCAACGGCTACTCCAAAAAGCAAAACCGCCGGTGGCATCAACCCAGCAAATTCAACTTCAGGCATTGGGGCAACAGCTACGTTACTTGCAAATAACAGTACATCAGCTACTTCCACCTCCTCTACCACCAACTCCTCGGGGGCCTTTCAAAAAATCCCTGTTTCTTCCGCCCAAGCTAACCAGCAACAACTTCCTCAACAGTTTGCCCAGTCCATTGCTAACCAATCTGCCAATGGCGGCTTTTACGGAATGGCTCCAGGCTCCACTCTCAATCAACACAATGACCCCAACAACACTACTGTTTTTGTTGGTGGCCTCTCGAGTACTGTCACTGAGGATGAGCTTCGCCACTATTTTTCCGGTTTTGGTGATATTACCTACGTCAAGATCCCTACCGGCAAGGGCTGCGGCTTTGTCCAATATGTCCAACGCCAGTCGGCAGAAGCAGCCATTACCCAGATGCAGGGATACCCCATTGGAAATTCACGCGTGCGTCTGTCGTGGGGCCGCTCACAAAACTCTTCTGGCAATATGAATGGACTGAGCAATAATGGAAATAATACATCCTCCTCTTCCAACAATAACAATATGGCATTAAATCAAAATACCCCTCTTCTCGGTGCCACTCCATCTGCTGGTTCTGGTCTGGCTCACCTCGGTGGTTTCCCAACGCAACAACACTACAATCTTGCGTCGACACAACCGTACCGTCAAGGCCCACCTCCCGCTGTTTACCCCCAGATGACGATTCCTCCTCAGGCACCACAATTTAGCCCATTTGGCCCAATTAATACACGCACTGCCCATATGCATCCCCAACCTCAGCAACCGTTGGCCAACGGTTCCATTGCTAATGGCGACAGTGCTTCTAACTTCCCTGGCGCAGTTTCTTCTAGAAATGATCTTTTCATGGCTGGTATTCCTCCTCAGATTGGTACTGGTCCTGGAGCTGGATCCGGATCGCTGGTCGCTGCAGTCCCTGGTCAAGACCCCTCTGAACCTATCCCTGTTGCTCGCCTCAACCAGCTTTATCTTGCTGCTAGAGACGGTCGCCTGGACCGTGTTGAAGGCGATGGCCGGGGATATCATGGAGTCTACGCTCAGTAAAGAGATTATAACTACTTGATGCAATGAGTCCCTAAGAACCAAAAAAACGTGTAAAAAAGAACTCAAAAAAAACTAAAGGTATTTTTTTTGAAAGTTCTCTGAAAAAACTTCAAATACTCATTTTTTGTTCAAAAAACAACAATTTTTTTCTGTGGACCTGTTGCATCATACGAAGATAAATCTCACATTCTCCGCATAATAACCCCTAAAATTTGATCTCTTTGTTTTTTTATTTTTGTTTTCATTTATGTTTTCATTCTTTCTAAGTCACTGGCCATGATTTTAGGAAAAAAAAACCCCTCATTTTTATCCCCATCCATTTTGTTTAAAAAAATATTTTTTCTATTTTATTTTTGGAGTTTTTTTTCATTTCATTTATATATAAAAAAATTAAAATTTTTGTACTACTTGTCTTTATTTTTTATGTATTTTATTATTATTCAAAAATATAACTTTAAAGCAAAAAAAAAGGAAGTTCCAATGGGAATGAAGAGTAAACCAGGCGTTATTTTTTGACCATCTGATTCATAGAAAGTAAGTTTCTGGGAAGCCTAATTTTTCTGGGTTTCATACAATAGCCAACACACAAACGCACTCTAAGGGGGTGGAGTGGTCAATCAGCAATGCTGAACCAGATTGCAAGGAGAAGTACGGGAAACCTAAATACTCAAAGTTTGCCACGACGTGGACAAATCAGATGAGAATAGAGGCTTTTTTTTTCTTAAATTTTTTTACCGCTTCTTCTTTTGAACCTGGTTGTAATTCCGGGGTAAGTATTATTTATTTGTTGCACCAACCGTAAAATGCAACAATTGATTAAAACAGTAAAAAATGCCACTTTTTAAGCAACCCTCTAACTTACCTACCAGTATGAACTCAAGTTACTTATCTTACCATTCAGTAAACTACGAGTGAGCCCAAGACAATAGACGGCCTCCACTTTGTATTTTTTTTTTTGATTTTTATTTATTTTTTTATTTATTTTAATTAAAAAAACCACAATATGCTCATAATCATTATATATATTCTATGTTAAATAAATTCGACTTATTTGCCCTCATCAACACGGGCCTGGTACACCTCCTTGTCCTCTTCCGAGGCACCCAGAGCCTTGTACAGACCGCCATAGGGGTACGAGCGTGGTGTGGCAATGGGCTCGGGGTAGAGATAGACGTAGCAAAAGCCGGCAAAAGCAGCAACGGCCGAGAAGAAAATGACATTGCCAATGATGGCAGTTTTGTTGGAGTACTGGTCGAAACGATCGGGCGACCACACGTCACCGTAGTCAAACTCGCGCGAAAGAGGCTCATTGAAGTTGCGGCGCGCTTGCTGGTCATCAAACTTTTGGTATTTGTCACGGTGTTGCATCCACTCAAAGGGGATATCAGGATACTCTCCCTGAAAAAGAAAAATAAGTTAGTAAGATAAACATTGGATTAATGATTAAATTAACAAGAAAAAGTAAGGGTATCATGGGTATTTGGACGTTTTAAGATTGTATTGCGGCTTTTGTTTACTTGTTGATTGAGCATACATTTTGTTCAGGTTGTGTAGAGGCAGAGCGGTTCTGGAGTCTGATAGCAGGTCTGGCCAAGATTCTGGTGGCAGCCAGTCTTCTGGCAGGAACTGATCGTGCAATTCTTGGTAACATGATGGGCTATGATGGAGGGTTGTTTAAGAAAAAGATCTGGGTTCTAGTTGGCGAAGAATAAACGACCTTTAGGAGGGGTGTGCAGGGTGGACAAAAGAGAGAAGGTGGGAGTAGTTGGAGAGGGAAGGAGGAGATTTGAGTGTGTAATTGCCATCACCGCACAGGCAATTGCAGGCACCGAAAAATTTAATTCCGGCGCATTTTACTGGCTGGGGCGGATGAGATGGATCAGCGCAAAATTAGTCAGCATTAGTCAGAGATGAGGTAAAGTTGGGAACCTGTGGTTTTAAATTTGGTGGCAGTGACGGAAAATTTGGGCTTTTCAAAATGGAAATTTTTCTGCAACATCAAAAAAAAAATAAAAAAAAAATAAACATAATCCACGATTAAAACAACAAAAAAAAACCTCCAAAAGACGCCACTTTGAACCACATCATCATTTTTTTTTAAATAAATTCAAAATATTCCATCTTGAAATTCAACATTTTTATAAACCTTTCTTTACAATTATATTTCTTAAAAAAATAAATAAATTCTAGAGAGAGAAACCGCCAAATATGCCAACCTCTTTTTTAACCCCAGCATAGAAAAGTTTGCCTACTGTACCTGCCTGCCAGCCAACACATCTACCGGCTTCCATCGTGTTCCCTTTCATCCACATGGCCTCTTTCTCAACTGATTCAAACAACCCTTCCTTACTTATTTATCAATTGCTCACTAATTTCTCTACCAACTAGATTTCACTTGCTAAAAAAAAGAAAAAGAAAAAGAAAAAGAAAATTCTATCAGCAATAATTCAAATTTTACATTGGAAATTCTCGCTTCCTTTTTTTTTTTTTTTTTAAAATCATCTGCTAAAATACTCATGCCATCGTACTCCTCCAACCACCCACAATCACAAGAAAAACAAAAGCTTTCGTCCTCCTCATTGCCGTCATCTTTCTCCAAGACTCCTGTCGACGCTGCCGACATAAAACCTACAGCATCTCCCCCTGCTGTATCTTCCAGCAACAATAACAATGATTCTTCCATCTCCACACACATACAATCGCCCGATATTATAGCACACGAAACCCCCTTTTCTGCATCGCCGACTCCCGACACTGGCCTAGATGATCACCCTTCTAACACTGCTATATCGGCCACTGACAATGACTCCCAAGATGAAAAGCCAGCGTCTATCCAGCAAAACTCTTTAAAGAACGGGTCCCATAGACTCCCCAAACGAGGTATGTTAATGTTAAAATAAATTACACTAAAGATCCACTTTCCCTGATTTTAACGCGTTTTTTTTTTTGCGGGACACCCCTTTTTTTTTTCTAGCATTCTCAACTTCTACTGCCCCTGTCACATACTCAAAGCGCCGACGTGTTTCTTCAACTTCATCATCTACACCCCCTGCTCCTCTACGCAGATCGTCGCGTCGCTCAACCGCTTCGCAGGTTGATTACTCTCCACAAGGTCTCGAGCGGCAAAGAACAAAGCTAAAAAACCCGCAACCGTTACCTCCACAACATCCATCTTCCCATACCCAAACTGTTCGCACACGACGTTCCTCAATTAAACAAGAAGAACAGCCCATTGTTTCAGCTAATGAGACCCACCCAACGCGCGCCCAAGCGCGTGGTCGCAAAAACTCGCGCTCTGAATCACTAAATGGGTCTGCCAAACACGTCAACGGAACTAAACAACAACCACCGCACTCGCGGCGCGTCGGATCTACAGCTGCATCCTCATCGCATTCACCCACTCCAGAACCTGCAACTGCTTCTAACGAGCAGCTCGAGCTTGCCTCACGAATCCAACAAAAGAAGCAATACCTGAGCGAGGTTTACGACCGCCATGATTTCCGTGTTCGCTTGCTATTTCATTTAGAAAAGTTTGTTTCACTTGTTTCATTTGATCCTGAAGTTGCCAAACAAGACCACAGCAGCGTTTTTGAAGAATACAGACAAAAATATGATCTCTGGGCAAAAGTCGAGGCCAATGACACTTCTTCACGCCGCTCACGCGCATCCCGCCGTCGTACCCATCTTCAAAAGGATGCTCTTAATATCATATCACCTGCACATTCCCCAGCTTCTTCTGCAATTGTGGAAATCAAAAAGGAGGACGAAGTAGCACCTAGACATACCACTCGCAGATCAGCTTCTGCGCGCTCAGAAAGCCCTCCTCGATCAACACCATCTACACGCAAACGTGGGGCTCCAGCAACTTCAAAGCCCAAAGTAGAGCATAAAACACGCTCCTCTGCTGCTGCCAATTCTGAAAATTCCACTCCACCGCCCCAACAACAGCCACAGTCTTTGATTAATCATCCGCAGGTCGGATCCAAAAACATTAGCGGTTTAATGTCAGACTATGGGTTAGAAGATGATGATGTGATTGATGTGATTGGTGGTAATGCTTCCAGCTCTGAGGGGTACATTAGTGATGATTTCGACGAAATTTTATTTCTCAATAGCTCTTCAGAATCTTCATTGGAGGACCCGCACGTGTCTTCTGAAAGCGAAATTGAATTGAATAATGAATCTGAAATAGAGCCTTCATCAACCCAACAATATACCCCTCACCTGAAGATCAAATTCTCTCTTCCAGATGCCACAATCACGCATCCTGGGCACATTGCTGTGCCGAGATTTGATTCTCTCGACAAATATTTGCATTCTTTTGTGTCTCTTGACGAAGATATTTCAGAGCAACAGCGCGAGGAATACATCCAAGACCAGGCTAAGCTACGAAATCGCATAGAGGAAGTCAAGGCAAGCGGAATGTACGATATTTATCTTGAACATCTCATGGAACACGCTCCTGGATCTAACTCTGCTGGTGGTAGTGGTGGGTCCAACCTTACTGGAAACAACAGCTCCAGCGGCGGAGGAAATAACGCAGGCACTGGTGGAATTGGTACTGCTACGTCTACCGCCCTTTCATCCGCGCCACTTACCATCAAATCTGCTTCGTCACTAATTTCTAAGCTTCGTCGCACGTTCCAAGATCCTATTCGACTAACCCAACAACCTTCACACCAGGATCACCTAGTATCCCAAGCTGTTTACTTTTCCAAACTCTTAAGCAATGAACGTCGATCACACATTTCGAAATCTAAAAAGGTTGCGGCCATGGTTGAGCAGTATTTTAAGCGGCTTTCAAACGCTGAGGAAAAGGAACGCAAGCAGGAGGAAACACGTATCCGCAAGCTTGCGCGTAAGACTGCACTTGAAGTCATGCGCAAGTGGAAAATTGCTGAAAAAGTCGTTTTACACCGGCGCGCTAAAAAGCTCGAGGATGAAGAACGACAAGCTGGTAAAAAACAACTCAACATGATTTTGGAACATTCAGCGCAGCTTTTAGAGGCACGTGTTTCGACCAATGCTGATGCTTCTAAAAAGGCGGTCGACGAAGATGAAGACGATTTAATGTCTGCTTCAGATGCTGATGCTGAGGCGGAAGAGGTTTTGGAAGGCCATGACGAAGAAGAAGAAGACACTCCCATGGAAGACGCGCTAGAAGAAACGCCAGATGATGAGGTATCTAGATTGCGCAACATTCCTGATGACCAACTCACTGTTGAAGAACTGCGACAAAAATATGCCGCCCTCCCCGATATTAAACTTAACTGGGATCATTCCGAAGAAAAAGAAGAGAATGAAAACAGCGATGTTGAACCTGAGAACCCAATTTTCGAAGATGAGGAGCGTGTCAAAAAAGCCATCCAGATGGATAAAGATGTCGAGGCTTCTGATTCAGATCATAGCACTGTCATGGACAGTGAGGAAGATGACGATGACGAAATGGAAGATTCCGAACTTTCTCAGTCTGAAGATGAAGAGGAGAATGCCGCAAGTCTTTCCGATCTTTTTAAAGGAGACGCCAACGAAACAAAAGCTTCTGAAGTGGAAGAGAAAGATACGGAAGAAACAAAAGCCAAAGTGAAAGAACCAAAAGAAGAAGAGACTGAAGAAAAGAAAACAAAAGACATGGATAAAATTACCCTAGAAAACGACGAAGCAAAAACTAAAGATAATCCCGACAAATCCACCTCGGAGCTCATCAAGTCTTCGCGCCCCGCTACATCGTCACCACAACTTCCTCCTACAACAGAACTTGTCAAGACCCCCATACCATTTTTACTGCGGGGATCTTTACGAGAATACCAACACTATGGTCTTGACTGGCTCGTTGGTCTATACAATAACAACACCAATGGCATTCTTGCTGATGAAATGGGTCTTGGAAAAACTATCCAAACAATTTCTCTCATATCATATCTCGCCTGCGAAAAACATGTTTGGGGTCCGCATCTCATTGTTGTTCCGACTTCCGTCATGCTCAACTGGGAAATGGAGTTTAAACGATTTGCACCGGGGTTCAAGGTCCTCACGTACTACGGAAACCCCATGCAACGCAAACAGAAACGCCAGGGTTGGAACAAGGAAGACACATGGCACGTCTGCATCACATCATACCAGCTAGTTCTTCAAGACCAAAACGCGTTCAAACGCAAAAAATGGCATTACATGATTCTCGACGAAGCTCACAATATCAAAAACTTTCGTTCGCAGCGCTGGCAATCACTTCTCAACTTTAACACAGAACACCGTCTTTTGCTTACAGGAACACCCCTACAAAATAACCTGATAGAACTGTGGTCGCTTCTTTACTTTTTGATGCCGTCGAGTCGTGCTTCCCAAACCATGCCGGAAGGATTTGCCAACTTGCGAAACTTCCAGGAATGGTTTTCTCGACCAGTAGAAAAGATGGTTGAAGGTGGTAATTATGTCGATGAGGAAGTCAAGGAAACTGTATCTAAGTTGCACCAAATTCTCCGACCATTTTTGTTACGCCGCCTCAAAGCGGATGTTGAAAAGCAAATGCCCGCCAAGTATGAGCACGTTGTTTATTGCAAACTCTCTAAGCGCCAGCGATTTCTTTACGACGACTTTATGTCGCGAGCCCAAACTAGAGAAACCTTAGCCTCTGGAAATTTCCTCAGCATCATCAACTGTTTGATGCAGCTGCGCAAGGTCTGCAATCACCCTGACCTGTTTGAAGTTCGTCCCATTGTTACCTCTATGGCTGTTAACCGATCTGTTGTTGCTGATTTCGAAATTAAAGACTTATTAATTCGCAAGCGTCTTGTTGACGACATTAGCGAATCATCTCAGAAGAATATAAATCTTGACTTTCTCAATCTCAAGTTTACTCAAAATGACTTCAACCGGACTACTGGGGAGGCCATAGCTACTTCGCGATGGGGTAATTCGAAACGCCCGCTGATCCAAGAGATTCTTTCTGATCAGCAACAAGAAGTTACGAAGCTTCAAGAAACCACCCCTAGAGATTTATCTTCCATCAATGGCCATCTGCAGTACATGAACCTGGTTGAAAAGCAGGATGAACTTATTAATCTCGAGAGTGTTATCTATCAAAGTCACAACAAATGCGAGCGTAAGCCAATGTATGGTGCGGACTTAATCGAAAAGCTTTCGTCAGTAGTTAGTCGACCCAGACCTGCCCGTGGCTATGATTGGAACAAGTCTAATATAATCAGTTCCATGATGCTCAACTATGAAGAACAAGAAGCTGTCATGTCGGATGTTATTGAAAGATATGCTTTTGTAACACCTAAGGTTGTTTGTCTCGATATGCCGCGCCAGGTGCTAGGTCCCAAAATCTCAGAGCTTCTTAGCACCATGCCTGCAAATGAACCGGTCGTTGCCATGGACGAGGCTTCTCATCTTAATCTTGTGCTTGACGGCAAAAATAACGATGTATCTCTGCCTCAGTCACTCTGGATGACACCTGATTTGAAAGCGATCCAGTCTCAAACTCTTTTCCACCAGACTCTGGTAAAGCTTTCTATCGCATTTCCAGACAAACGGCTGTTACAGTTTGACTGTGGAAAGCTTCAGCGCCTTGCTGCACTTCTGCATGATCTTATTGCTAATGGCCACCGTGCTCTCATTTTCACTCAAATGACGCGTGTGCTTGACATCTTAGAACAATTTCTCAATCTTCATGGCTGGCGATATCTTCGTCTTGATGGTGCAACGCGTATTGAACAGCGACAAATTCTCACAGAGCGATTTAACCAGGATCCTAAAATTCCCATCTTTATTCTTTCAACACGATCTGGTGGTTTGGGTATTAACTTGACGGGCGCCGACACAGTTATCTTTTACGATAGTGACTGGAACCCATCTATGGATAAACAATGCCAAGATCGATGTCATAGAATTGGTCAGACACGCGACGTGCACATTTATCGTTTGGTTTCTGAGTACACAATTGAGTCCAACATATTACGCAAAGCCCAACAAAAGCAAATGCTTGACAATGTTGTTATTCAGGAAGGCGAGTTTACAACAGACTACTTTACTAAGCTTTCGGTACGCGACATGCTTGGCGACGAAAGCCTTGGTGGACACTCAGATGAAGCTGTTCTTTCCAACTCGTCTAGAAACTTGGAAACTATTTTGGCAGCTGCTGAAGATGACGAAGATGCCAAGGCTGCAGCCGCCGCCATGAAAGAGATTTCTAACCTAGACGAAGAAGACTTTGGTGAAAGCCAGAGACAACAGCAACAAAAGGACCGTGCTTCTAGTGTTGGCACCGAAGTTGCTCGTGGTAGCACAAGAATTAGCACACCTGCTAGTGACGAAGGACTTGCACCTTCAACTCGTGATACCAGTACAACGCCTGGACATGCTACTGAAGAACAAGCCGAGGATGAGGGAGAGGATCAAGAAGAAGAAGAAGAGGAGGAAGATGACGAAATTGAAGGAATTAACAGCATTGATGACTACATGATTCGTTTCATTGAAAATGGCTACTATTGGGACTGAAGGGGTCTTTTTTCGAGAAACAAAAAATTAAATAAATTAAAATTAAAAGTAATAGATGACTAATAATTTGTCAATATCTCTAGCCTTGTATAAAAGCTGAAATCAGTTTATCTGGGGTCCGTGGCAATTGATGACCCAAGACAAAGCGTAGATGAATCTTGGAATTAGAATATTTCTTTATTAAAGCATTCACATTTGATAATTGATGATTGCCAAATCACCCAAGCTCTAACTATCAAGAAAAAAAATACCGTTTATGTATTGCAATAGAAAGGCGTTAAGACATCCGTTTTGTTACCTAAGATAGTTACAATTGAGCACGTTACTGTGCCCTAGCAAGAAAAAGTTAGCACGCTGTCATTATCGACAAGCCTTAAACGTTTACCCACCCTCACACTGTTTCTAGTATTTATCACTACAACCAACAAACGCCAGCACACAAATATCAAAATCACACACACATATGGACAGCTACAACAGTAAGACGTCGCAGTTGTCGTCAATTTCTGTGGACCCCATTTTTCTTGTCACAAATGAATGCATCTACATCACGTCGGCCATGCGCAAAAACGCACGCTGGTCACAGTCCAGCATGGCAGCGATTCTGGGTGTTTCCTCCATTGCCGACAATGCAGAAGGCGACATTGCTTCGCGTTGGGGCTTAAGAGGACGATCTTCCTCCGGCGGTGTAAGTTTTTTAAAAGAACAAGCCGAATGGTTTATTAGATAGGGGAAAAAAAACTAATTGATAAAATAGGACAATCCGCTTGTGGCTGGGTTTGCAAGACTCCGCGCCGATTTGACCCAGGTTACAGATATTAAAGAAATATCTGCAGATGCCATTTTTGCCCCATTTCTTGAGGTCATTAGTTCACAAGCCACCACGGGCCCCATTACTTTTATCGCACTTTCATCAATCAACAAGTTTCTCGATTACAAAGTTGTGTCGCCTGAATCACAAAATTTCCAGCTGGTCATATCTCAGCTTGTTTTCTCCATCACACATTGCCGATTTGAAGCTACGGATCAGTCTGAAGATGACACAGTGCTTCTAAAGATTCTCAATATTATGGAGCTTCTCGTCTGCAGTTTTGGTAACGACTACCTGAGCGACGAAAGCTTGTGCGACATTATCGAGACGTGCTTGAGCATGGCGTGCCAAATCAAGCGTGGCGACTTACTTCGGCGATCGGCAGAAATGACAATGATTAAGCTTACTGAGGCAGTCTTTGCGCGTTTAGCTGAGCTTGACTTGGAAGACGATCTCGATTTACTTTCTGCAGAAAACCTGCAAGATCATCTTGCTAATCCACCCCCTCAAGTCATCAGTCCTTCAGAAGAATCACCAGAAACTGAAACTGTGGCAACTAATACCAACAACAACCCTCAAGATATTCCCGTCGAAATCACTTCGGTTAACGACACGATTCACACTTCGGATGATCCGGTGGACCTCGACACACTGGAAATCCCCACTGCTATTGCGTCCGTGGCTGCCACCAATGGCCAAAAAACATTTCAAAAGTACGGTATTGCTTCAATCCGCGAATATCTTCGTGTTTTAATATCAATAATTGATTCAGCCAATGCTCATCAGTACACAGATACCACCCGCATCATGGTGTTACATTTAATCAATGTCGCTTTTGAAGTGGCTGGCTCACAAATGGCTCGCTTCCCATCGCTACTTGATCTCACCACAACGACTCTTTTAAAGCATCTTTTACAATTCACCCGCTCAGAAAGCCCCCATCTTTTGCAAAAATCACTTCGTGTATCTAGCACAATATTTCACACTTCTCGTCGACATTTGAAGCTTCAGCAAGAAATGTTTTTGACATATCTGCTGACATGCTTGAGCCCTATTGCCGAAATCCCCAAGGAAGAGGGCGTAGATGACATCTTTTACAATGGCGTGCCCAGCATTCCTCGCGCTGTAATTAATGCATCTCCTCATCCTTCCAAGGTCTCCACGCCTGTGGGTGGCAAATCCGCCACAGCTTCATCTACGACGTCAGATGGAGCTCAGTTACCTTCTTTTATTAATATGAGAAGCCCAGACGCACGTGAGATGATGGTTGAAGCTTTGACCGGCCTTACTCGTATTCCAAATTACTTTGTTGATTTATTTGTCAATTATGACTGCGATGTGGATCGTGCCGACTTGTGCGAAGATCTTATCGGCTTTCTGTGTAGAAATGCTTACCCTGATTCCGCCACATGGTCTACATCAAGCGTACCACCATTGTGCTTGGATGCCCTTTTGGCTTTCCTTTCCTCTTTGGCATATCGACTTGACAATAATGATTACCCTGAAGGCGATAAGGAGATATCATCTGCTTCTTTACAAAACAAGCAACGAAAGCGAATTGTCATTGAGGTCACAGATCTCTTCAACACCAAGCCCAAAAAGGGTATCCCAGCAATGGTGGAAAGGGGTCTTATTCCGGACGACAAACCTGCTAATGTCTTAAAGTTTTTGCAAAGCTCTGGCCGTATTAATAAAAAAATTTTAGGTGAATTTCTAGCCGCCCCTCAAAACTCTGAATACCTAGACCTCTTCATCAAAAGCTTTAATTTTGAAAACAAATCTTTGGATGAGGCAATGCGTGATCTTTGTACTGCAATTCGTCTTCCCGGTGAATCGCAACAAATTGAGCGTATTATGGAAAAGTTTGCAGAAAGATACTGCGAGTTTAAGTCTAATATTGAGTTTGTCGCTGACAAGGATGCAGCCTTCATTCTGAGTTATGCAGTCATTATGCTTAACACAGACTTGCACAATCCGCAAGTCAAACGCCACATGACCAACGAAGAGTTTAGTCGAAACTTGCGGAAAATGAATGCCGGCGAGGACTTTTCTCCTGATTACCTTGTTTCTGTTTATTCGGCCATTAAGGACAAGGAAATTGTCATGCCTGAGGAACACGATGACGATGAGTCGTTTGACCACATGTGGCGTGAGCTTCTTATTAAGGCTCCGTTAGCTGGGACTGCTGTTCATCTTGGTAGTGGCGTTTTCGATAAAGAAATTTTCCAAGCTTCGTGGCAACCCATTGTTTCTACCTTGTCATACATTTTTGCTACGGCTACCGAGGATACAGTTTTTTCAAGAGTTATTAAAGGTTTTGATGATATTGCCCAGATTTCCAATCGCTATAAAATTGCTGGCGTTACTGATCAAATAATTTACTCTCTTGGAAAGATTTCAACACTTACCTATGGAAACCTGTCCGTTCCTCCCTCTACAATCGAAATGACAACCGAAGCAGATGAGAAAATCGTTGTCAGCGAGCTTTCAGTTCAATTTGGTGAGGATTTTAAAGCCCAATTGGCATCTATTATTCTTTTCCGAATTGCAAAGAGTAACAGCTGTTTTATTTCAGAGAGTTGGTCTCAGATTCTTGTACTCATTACCAATCTTTACTTACACTCTCTTTTTTCAGCACTCTCTCAAAATCTGCAATATGGAATCCCTCCACTCCCATTTGTCAAGCCTGTTCATGTTTTACAAAAAGGAAAGTCTTCAAAGGATGCTGGTCTGTTTTCTACTTTATCTTCATATCTTACTGGCTATAACGACTCTATTCCTGAGCCTACAGATGAAGAGGTAGAATCCACACTTTCGGCTGTTGATTCAATTAGATCTTTTGAGCTGCCGGAATTCTTTGAAGAGGCACTCAATACTTCTTGGGAACAAATTGTTAACAGCGGTCTTGAAGTTATTCCTAGTCTGGATACCCTTTCTCCTCCAAACCGCCAAAAATTCTATCCTTCAATTTTATTTTTACTTGATATTGTGACTCTCGCTGCTATTCACTCAAAAGACTCAACCATCCAGAAAAAAGTATTTGAAGTGTTTAAACAGTACATTTCTGAATGGGAAATTTCTGATAGCAGCTTTTTGACGCGATGCATTATTTACTACTTGGTATTATTGCGTAATTCATCCATCACTATGGAAGATGATCTTCTTGAAGCATTGAGTATTGTCGCTGATATTAAAGAGAGCGTTTTGAAGCAATGTATAGGAAAGCTTGTTGACCCACTTATTTCCTTGGCGGATGAAGGCTCCTGGACATCTGAATTGGTTTTGAAAAAATCTCCAGCCTATTGGCAACTCTTTAAACTTGCTGCTAGCAGCCGTGATTGTACCCAAAAGGTATTCGATTTTGTGGAGAAGCTTGCTGCTGCGTCCAAGCCTAACCATGGAGGCCCTATTTGTGAGGACAATCTGAGTGGAGTTTTAGATGTGTTTGGCGAAATTGTAAGCGTTGGAGCTTGCGGTGCACAATTGGAACAGAATAAGGCTGCAATTGCATATGAATTTAAAAAGCAATATGATCAACAGACTGCTATCAAAAAGGCAAAGGAAGTGATTGCTAACATGGAGGTGGACGTGAAGCGATCTATGCATGCTCTTGATACAATTGCGTCGCTGGAGCCTTATGTTGAAAAGCTTGCAGATGAAGCTGAAGAAGCAGATAATGGAAAACAATCTGCATGGGCCAAGTTATGGTTACCATACGTGCGGACCTTATCACAACAATGTATCAATCCTTCACGCCGGATCAGACACCAGGCTTTTGCATATTTCCAAAAAACCTGTTTATCACCGTTTCTACAAACGCGCGCAGATTTTGATTGGATTCTGCTGTTTGATGAAGAGCTATTTCCATTGTTTGATGCATTGTTGAACGCAGAGGTATACGAGACCGATCCAAAAGGTATGAATCATACCCGACTTCAAGCCGCAGCACTTTTATGCAAAGTATTTTTACAATACGTTGCTGGAAACTTTGAGTCACAGCGAGCAGCACTGGCAGGAGAAGGAGTGGCAGTGGAAGAGTTGCGACAGGCTCGCAATGCAGAGCTTTTTAAGTACTGGATGCGTGTGCTGGATACAATTGATAGACTGATGAATAGCGCTGGCAAGCAGTCTCAGTTACAAGGCGCCAACAAAACACAAAGGGATGCTCCTTCTAAAGGACATCGCAGTAGTAACAGCAACGCTAGCAACACTGCAAACGAGACTCTTGAAGCACTTGAAGAAAGTGTTGTGGAGTCTGTAAAGAATCTTTTATTGGTAATTAAGGCCAGCGAGTTACCCCAAAGCGATGAGTTTTGGGATGAGACCTGGAAGCGTGTGGAAGCCATTTGGCCTGGGCTCCGTGCTGACCTACGAGCACGCACTGGTGTGTCTGAAGAACCTAAATCTGAAGATAAAGACGAACCAGAAACTGGAGCTGAGAAAGAATCCACGGAACAAGTTTTATAGAACAGTTAATGTAAGTATAGTAATGTTTTTTTAAACAAGGGTTTATGATATTTTTTTTATTTTTTTATTTTATTTTTATTCTTAGTATACGTCAAAAAAAAAAATACAAAACTCGCCACAATTTTTAACACCTTCTAAAAGTCAACGGGATCCAAAGTTGTGCCACTTTGGATAGAACCCCAACCAATAAGACGCCAATGCTTAGCGATTCTTCGCGAAAGCGCAATCTTCTCGCCAATCTCAGTGCATGCGGGGGTAGTAAGTGCCAGCTTAGCCATATCAGCTTGGATACCGACGACCTTAGCACCTGCGGTCGTGGAACCAATGTTAACCATGAGAACTTCACCCTTGGTAAGCTTCTCGACCTTGGCGCTCTTCTTATTTTCGGTCTTGACACCAAGCAGACGGCGCAGCAAGAAGAAGTTGACCTCGAGCTCAATGTAAATATTTGGAAGATAGCCCTTGTGACCAAGAACCTGGCCGACAAGTCTATCAGCACGGCACAGAGTGGGATCAACCTTGGTACCAACACCAATGAGACCACCAGGGACGGCGAATTTAAGATCATTGTTCTCAGCGAAAAGTGTAGCAATCTTAGAACGAATAGGTCTGCAGATGATCTGGTTGTTGCTTCCACGCTCGACAATACCAGGTCGAATCTCAATCTCGTCATTGATACGCAGAACACCAGAAAGAATAGAACCACCAGCAACACCACCCTTGAGCTCGTCAATGTCAGCACCAGGCTTGTTGACATCGAAGGAGCGAATGACGATAAGCTTAGGCTTAACAGAAAGATCGCGCAGAGGAACAGGGATCTTATTGACAATGAACTCATTGACAGCATCGATATTGTACTTAAGCTGGGCGGAAATGGGAACGATGGGGGCACCATCAGCGGAGGTACCTCTGATAAACTTAAGAATAGACTTGTAGTGCTCGAGTGCAGCATCCTCTTGCATCAAATCAACCTTGTTTTGCAGGATGATAATGTGCTTAAGCTTCATAATTTCAATGGCAGCCAAATGTTCGGAAGTCTGAGGTTGAGGGCACGGCTCATTACCGGCAATAAGCAGCAGAGCTGCATCCATGACGGCAGCACCCGACAACATAGTACTCATAAGAATATCGTGACCAGGGCAATCGACAAAAGAAACGTGGCGAAGAAGTTGGTATCGACCTTCGCAGCCGGGTGCCTCACACTTGGGCGAGATTTCCTTGTCTGATCTGAAAGAGCGGTAGCACGCGGGTCTGGGGCACTCAGGATTAGAGCAGCGGTAGATCTTTGCATTAGCGTAACCGAGACGAATGGTAATGTTACGCTCCAACTCGTTCTTGAAGCGGACAGTTTGAACACCAGAGATGGCCTTAACAACAGTCGATTTACCGTGTGCGACGTGACCAATGGTACCAATGTTGATGGTAGCCTGGCGGCCAATGATCTCGGGGGACAAGGGGGTAAGCTTGCTAAAGTCTGGGTTTTCGGGCTGGGGAGGGAGGCCACCGCCTTCCTCAAACTCGCGCTGGCGGCGCTCCTCTGGCGTCAGACCATCTGCATCCTTGTCGTCGGCTCCCAAAAAGCTAACAGATTTCTTTGTAGGAGCAGCCTCTTCGGCGGGTATCGACTCAGTGGCAGCATCGGCAACATCAGAGGCTATTGGGTTCTGTTCCTTGGTGGCGTCGGCATCTCCGTCTTCGTACTCTTCACCATCAGAGTATTCAAACTCTTCGGCGGGCTTTCCGTCGTTTTCGTAGTCGTAATTGCCGATGACGACGTCAGGGGTTTGTTCCTGGAGTTCGGACATGTTGTGTCTGTGTTGTGGTGGTTGGGTTATTAAAGGGAAGGGACAGAGGAGTGAAAAATTTTAGACGGGAAAAATTTGTGGTGCCCACTGAAGATTGGAGTGGTGGTGGTGAGTTTTTAGTAGAGGGGCTCAATTGAGTCATTACAAGTTACCCGGAATTTTATTTGGTTACACGTTGATGGATAAGGTAAAAGTTAGATATCACATGACTATTTACCCTACTTTGCCGCACAACAATTGTCTTGAGCTATTGTCAAAAAATACAACAGCCACCCTCAACATTTTAAATACCAGATGGTTTTACATGAAATCTTATCATCTCTATTATTACAGATGTGATTCCTGTTTATACCCTTTTTTTATGTGCTTGATCAAATCAAATATAGTTTTTTTTATCAAAAAACTTTTGTTTTTGATCGCCTGGCGCCTACATTGTAACATATGACTTTTAAGCATTTTCCTAGGACCCAAATTTTGGAAAACTTATAGTCTTATCATGACTTATTTGACGTTAATTTGAAGATTCTATTTATGAAAGAAATGAGTTTGGATACGATTAATATTGAATAATGTAGAGCTAGTGGCTTTACCAGATGCTATTAAAATTAACTTGGATATATCATATTATTGGCACAATACCTTCTTTGTCGATTGATCTTTACCTGAAAAAGGTATCACCCATTGAGTTATACTAAATTTCTACTAGTTTCAGTTCCATGTTAATGATTTTAGGGCTGCAAATAATACTTGACTTTTAACGAAAAACTCACTCTAATGTTAAGTAGTCCAATCCCGCTTGTCATACCGTTTTTAGAGATTGACCTGTTATTTTTAATAAGGACCGAGTTTGTACTATAAAGATATACTGTCTTTTTTTATCAATTGATTTTTTTGAAGTTGCTTATGATTGCTAGATATTATCTGGAGTACATTTGAAGGGAGATTTGTCCATACAAATGCTAATAAATCAACAACAGAATTTCTATTACGTCCATTAACTTTAAATATACTATTACCAATGTTAATAATACCAATTAATAATCTCCATAAATGAGAAAGATTTATTTTCGAATGTTTGACTGCGTTTTTATAATCTGAGCATTTCTTTAAATGTGATAAAAACTCTGAGGATACTTGATTAATCTTGTGGAATTTCGTATCCTATATTATAGACTATAGGCGGCACTATGAAGATCGTAACACTAATAATGAATTTATATAAATAAACATAGGTTTTGTTTACAAACTGTTAACTTATAATGAAAGTGTAACATAAAGATCCAAAGATTCAAATTGAAAAACTTTACGTATGATTTGAGGCGTAAACATGAAAATATATTAATCATTCTCATTGTGTATACCATCTTTAATCCATTTACAAATTAACATTTTGTATTGTTTATGTGTATAATTGAACAATTTTTATTGTAATATTAGAGTATTTGAAAAAACTCTCATTTGTTTCAGTCAAACTTGCAAAAGTTTATTTTCATTAACGACTATAGCATATATCAAATGATCTATATGTTTTTATAACAAAGACATTCAAACATCTTTTTCACATATATATCTTAAACCAATTAAAATTTTAACTAATCATTGTAATTATATAAGTTTCAACAGAAAAACGCAACTTTTTGAGATGTATTAAGTCTAGATGTAGCTTGGGAAGGACTTGAATATATGCATTGCAAATATACTAGCATGTTTTCAGTCCACAAAACAAGGAAAATATCGAATAACCCGAGTAATATAGATTATAAAGGGGAATAAATTAAGAGATATACTAAAGTTTCGATTCTGAATCGAATGATACCATTTTGAAGCCAATCTGGAAAAAAAAGTATTTTTGATTTTTGGAGAAAAATAAGCCCCCGCCAAATGTATGGGTACCGCAAGGGTTAGGGTTAAAAAACGTCGTTCACGATAAGTTGACAACTTGATAGTAAAATATAATAGAGTTGTAGCTCTCTTTTTGGAGAGTGTACTGGTCTTGTCCGTTTTAAGATTGTGGTTACGAGAAACAAGTAAATTCGAATTTTGATTTTCAAAATTTCAAAATTGGAAACATCTTTAGAATTTCAAAATCTTCAATTAATTGCCCAAGCCTTTAGATATCAAAGATATAACAGCATCAACATACTCACCTAAACGAGAGCTACAATTCCATATAATTTAATCTTCAAAATTCAAACTTTTTGTAAACGACATTTTTAAACCCTAACCCTTGCGGTACCCGTACATTTGGCGGGAGTTCATTTTTCTCCAAAAATCAAAAATACTTTTTTTTCCAGATTGGCTTGAAAATGGTATCAATCGATTCAGAATTGAAGCTTTAGTATATCTTTTAATTTATTCAACTTGAAGATCTATAATACTCAAGTTATTCAATGTTTCCTTTGTTTCATAAATCGTGCCCGTGCTGATATTTTATATGAGTTGCGTATATATGAGTCTCTAATATTGGTCATGTGACTCAAAGAATGGCAACAAAAGCCGTGAGGGCAAAAATGATTGAACGTTGGCTTTTAGGAATTAACAGCTATTGTTTTTAGAAAGGTATTTTTTGTAGTCATTTTTTAAGATAGTGTACTATTTTACAGTGTTATAATTATTATATAATAGTTGTGAGTACTATTTAGCTCCAAACTTAATCGTATTTCTGTCAAAAAGCATTATGATCACATTAGGAATCAGCAGCTTAATCTAGATCAAAATGAATGTTATTTTATATTGGAATATAGCCAATTAATGACGAATAACATTCAATAACACAAATAACTCTTTTGTTTATCTCGATTGGGTAACTTACTCTTGAAATCTTTACTTTTTTTCAAATATTAGATATTTAAGAACTTTTAAAATCAGGATATCCAATGTCACAACACTGAAAACGTTTAAAGTCATTTTTTCTGATATTTCATTTGGAGCTCACAAAGCCATACTAAATCTTGTCAATGGATAAAAATCTGATTAATGTTTAATGGAATCATGTATTCTAGACGGTAGTTTATTCAGTCACCTAAAATCAATATGACAGAAACATTTAAAAAAATCACAGGTGAGGTTCTTCTTGGTATTCCTTTCGTGTTTGTGATTTCGCTATAGTTAATTGTTGTAAAACATAGGTATAAATTTTGAAAAAGGGTTATAACCCAGTTATAAACACAGCGCAAATGTGCGACCCAATCATAATTATCAAAACTAGTATTGTAACGATCCTTGGTAAGTAAAACTGCGTTGGTGCCTGGTATGATTTTGATATGAAGAAACGGTATAAATGAAAAATGTTTTATTGTTTTTTTTTTCATTTATTTCAAAAGTGAAACCATCAAAGTTAAACTCATTTGACAGTAAAACCACAAAGTTTTCAAAATATAGAATTTTTTTTAAATAAGTCAACCTAACATTTAGTTTGAAATCTTTTTCCACAAAAAGCTCATTTTTAACACTCTCTCGACAATATTTTAATTTAAAAATGACGGATGTGTATAAGATTGGGTAAAACAGAAATGGATAATGAATCTTAAATAGAATCTAGTTGTGATGAGGGTCTTTTTTTCTGGGTATAATGAGACTGTAATATCTGTCCTGTATCTTGCTTATGCAGTAGTGTATTTTTATTATCTTTGGGTAAACGGTGTTCACATCTTAAAAAATAGCAGAGGTTCTCATTTCAACAAACCTATTACTATCAAGTTTGAAAAATAATTAAAACCCTTTGAAAGTATTTTAACACAACAAGAATGTAACAGTTTGTTTGAAAAAAAAAACTTAATTACAAGACAGTGTCGTTTATTGATGATTATTCGACATTAACGATATTAAATGTTTCAAAATTTATTACAGAAAAATCTAAATTTTTGGAATTGCTGGTTAAAAAAAAAAAGAGGGTATTATAAATTATTGGTATCAACTCAGCAATTAAAACAACTCCTGGCAAAACTCTGTAAATTAAGAAAATCTGAATTGATTGTTGAAAGGTTCTATTTAAATAAGATTTATCAACAATTCATATTACCTCTTTAAACTTTTTAAATATAGACGGTAGAATTTTGTCTGTAAGATTGCGGATCTATATTTTGAAGAGTGAATTGTAAAATGATGTGACTGTTTTACGTTTATGTTATTTTGATCACTGAAGTTTAGAATACAGCCAACTTTGAAATCACATAAGCTGAATAAAGTAATTTTAGGTCAATTAAATTCTCCATTCCTTTAGTGAAAGAGTACCAGTATAAGATAGTAAAGAACAAGAGAAGATTATGACGACAAATAAATTTTGGTCAAACAATTGGCCTTTGCTGATGAAAAAATTGCTGCTTTACTAGTTGACTTGTCGTCATCAGGATTTACAAAAACCTCCAATAGCGGTAATAGATTATTTGGTTAGCTATTGTACTAGAATGAATGAAATAAAGGATATATGGTGCAAAACAAACTCACATACATTCCGCAGCTCTGGTGTTTGAGTATCAGTTAAGTCTGGATATAACTCAATATGGTATTCGACATAAAGTTTCATGTACAAATCATGGCGTTAAGTTGTCGTCTAAAGATTATAAACTCTATTTGAATAAAGGCTATAACTAATGCGGTATTCCAAATTTTTATTAGCTGCTGAAAAAATCTTGAGTAGATGAAAGTAAACGAGGGGGATTATATTGACAACCAGAAATATGGAAAATCTCTGTAAACCTTCCGTCAAATCTTTTGTCAGGCCAAACTCCCTTTGCAAGAGTAGTATAAAAGTGATTTTAACATTCCTAAGGGGGAAATTATCATTTTCTGGTACTATTGTACCTGAAATGAGCTGGTTCCTTCCTCAAAAATGCGTCTAGCACAACCAACATCCACAAAAACCAGAAACTTTTCTAGCTCATCAAATTATACCTTGTCTCCATTATCATAGCTCATCCTTTTAAATGTTGACTTAAGCTGTTTGACTCCGGCATCACTAGCTTCTATGACCATAAACAACCATGCATCCCTTGTATTCCCAGTAGAAGCAAGTTAACGTTTATTAAACAAGTAAACGTTACTTAATCTGAAAACAGCGCCAGTCTGACAAAAAGATAGATTAACTAGACATGATAAAAGTTGGAGTATTTCTTTTTAAACTTCTCCTTGTTGTTAAAATCTGTTTTTACTTCTGACCATTCTCTTTTTTCTGTGCCTTAGACCTTTTATCAAACTGCAAAATTGTATAATTCGCTTTTTTGATGATAAGCGTTGAGTGCTTATTGTTTGAATAACGTTATTTCAAGAATGAATAATGAAAATGTCATGAAAACACTTTCAAAAAGATCATAAGAAAATTTTCTTTATAAAGATATCATCGATCAGCTTCATCAAACTATATATCATTTGTTTGACTGACAATAAAATAATTTTAGTTGACATGAATCCATCAAATATCAACAAGTAGTTTATCTTTTCCTTTAGAATCATTAATCAGTCGTTGATAATATCAAAAAGCTGTCTTATTTTTAGATGTTAAAAGCTATTTTCTAAAATTGCAAAGAAAATTGCTAGCTTTTAAATCATGGCAGTAAAAATTCTGCACTCTCATTTGACATTGGAATTTTATCCACAGTCAGCTTTGTCGTTACCGTTATTTTCAGACATCAGAACGTTTATAATGTCTGGATACTTTATAAGAAAGCTGAAGCTAATCTTATTATTAAAAAGGAAGCCTTCCATCAAGCTTGCATTTTAGTGTTCAACCAGTTTAAAAACTCAAATAACAGTTTTGAATAAAACTTTCACGACACTCCTCGTTTTTTGGAATTTTTGAATTGTGGGTGAATCCCTTTGTAAATTGTCTGTTTTGATATTAGTCAAAAGGTTTTCGTGAATCTTATCAAAAACTAATTGTGTTAGAGTAATATCCAATATTTTGTTTGAGCATTGGCTCATAACTAAAGCTTATCAACAGACTGACATGGACTGCAGACAAGTGTTGCATATAATTCTCCATGACCAAAAGATTGTCATATATTTGTCGGTATCTGCCATCGAACCCAAACTGAAACTCCATCCAACGTTTAATTATTATTTTCAAACTCACAATGTTCTTCAGCTGTAGTTTGATATCTCCAAAAATGGTCTCATCTGTAACAGTTGAAGTTCTGTTAAAGCCAAATGGGCATATCTTTGCATTTCTTTGATAAAAAAACATCAGGTCGATATCGTAATTACAAGTGGTGCAAATAACTCAATAAACGCTATTGTTGCTTCTTCTGAGAGTTTTGATTTGAAATGATGAACAACTTTCTTTAAAAAAAGATCTTCCTGATTACGGAAATCAGTAAAAATTTGAGTTGGCAAGTGAAATTGGGCTTTGAGATAATCTTGAATATCTGCGAGTGTTGTAATGTTTCCAAAATCTGTGCAACTGAAGACAAAGAGTAAAACAATTTAATTTTTTCCAGCTGAGTTTAATTTAGCTTTCTCAGTTACTGTTAAACCAGTCTTTGTCGACATTTTACAACATTTTAACTAGAAAAACATTTCCCATAGCAAATAAACTTTTTTTATCTGGTTCAACTACCTCTCTGAATTCAAACCATTGCTTCCATTGACATCTTCTTTCTAGTGAATAATATCCATCAAATCTATACTGCCTTAAGTTCAACAGAAAAAAAACTGAGATTTTGCCACTATTTTGATGGAAACAAACACAATCCAAGCCCAATACATTAGTGGTTTGCATTTTGTTAATTTTGAACACTTCACCAGATGGTTTCTTCTTTGATATAACATCTATTGTTTCTAACCTTCACCCAACCTTCCCTCTGTTTTTAAATTCCCAGACTTGTGGCTCACTTTTTGTTTGTTCTGACGTGAGGCTGTTCACCGAATCTCGCCAAATCGTCATCCCCTGTATCACGAGTATCATACATTGCCGCCTTTTTTCACCTCGTCATCTATAACTACTTAAAGTTTGCAACAGATACAATGTTGCTGGATTACCAGGTAGCTATTGATACAGATCAAAATGAATTCTTGGGGAATCTATGATAATGAATCTGACAAGATTCTCCAAGCCTGTGTTACTTGTTAGCCATTGTACTTGAAGCAAAGCTTATGAATCTAATGAATTAGCCAGGAAAAGACTCTACTTAAAGGTAACTATGACATACCTCGATAGATCACTTGATCCTATTTTGTTGCTTGAATAAAAGTAGTAAATAATATGTGAGCCATCAGTTGACAAAAAATAGACTAAGTAAACAACAATGAAGCACAGAGATTTCCTTTCAGGTCAATTTTTAAACCCTAACCCGTATACTAACACTTGCCCTGTGTAAATTCTAATCACACACACCTTGTAAGAATTACGTAAGCCTGTGATTATCGTTTACTATAATTCAACGATAGGCTTCCACTGTTAGGTTTTGAGTAGATAAGGTCTTTGGCTGTAAAACGCTTAATGTTCACTTGTACATATGCAGTTAAAGGTTCAAATTAAGATTAAGTGAAGTGTATTTTTGAGGGTTTATATTCGGGTACCAAAAACTCTCTCGGGTCCATAGATTCATGACTGGTTATTCCGACCAAAACTTTGAGGAAACCATGTCTTTCCCCAAGTCATTGAAAAATAACTCGTGCGGCTAGCATGCTGAAAAAGTTTAATA
Organism: Magnusiomyces ingens NRRL Y-17630; assembly: GCA_900497715.1. Classification (NCBI taxonomy): domain Eukaryota; kingdom Fungi; phylum Ascomycota; class Dipodascomycetes; order Dipodascales; family Dipodascaceae; genus Magnusiomyces; species Magnusiomyces ingens. The sequence continues at coordinate 553,544 of UIDE01000004.1, forward strand.
GTTTATTTCGCAGTCTAACGATTAAGACATAACTGGAGACACAAAAAATCAAGCATTAAGTATTTAAAACAGATATGTAGAGACAAAAATGTACATGCAAATAAAAGATTAAGTGAACAAATAATTACAAATAAAAAAGGTTCGACACGAAAAACGCCCAGTTAACCGAAAGTTCTGACATACTCAATTAAAGTGCAAGAGTCCGACCCGCGGAATGAGCTCGCAAAAAGCACTATCGTCATCATCGTCGTCGTTTGTTTCGGGACAAAGACCTTCGTCCACGTCGTGGAAAAAATCGTCACAGGTGTTTTCCTCCTCCTGTTCCTCGCTTTCCTCACTGTAAGTGTTAATGTTGGTGGTACTACCATCGCGGTATGTTGGGAAAGCAAAAGAAGCAGACTCAGAGGCTTCCCGTTGTTGAGAAATTTCAATTATCTCGTGGTCCTCTTCTTCAGTTTCGTCTCCTTCCGGCTTGAGTAGTTTATGCTGAGATGTATTGTAAGACCCGCAGTTGGCACATTTGAGGCCCAGGAAATGGAACGGAACGTTTGACTTTGCCTGGCAGTCATTGCACACAATGATGGAGCGCCAGGTCGAGTAAGGTGGCGGCATGGGCTGGTTTTCGATTTCATTGTCGAGAATGCGAAACTGGGCCGCCATGTTAACAACCGAACGTGAGCATGTGGGACACTTGTAGGAGGTTTTAGTGTGTTGCTGATAACATTTTTGGTGGATGGAATGCCCACAGAGCATAAATACCACAGTTTCTGTGGAAGTAAACATGTAGTCACCGCAAATGGGGCAGCCGCACTCGGTCGAGTGCTCGATACATCGGTGCTGGTCTTGGAGAGTGATGGACATACAAACGTTGCAAGTTTTGCAATGGAAAAAGTCCTTGCCCAGTCCTTCACCAATGCGACACAGCCCGCAGTCGTCACAATGGTAAATGGCCTTGCCACACTCGTCGTCCCACAGCTTACATTTGTGACAAAAGTAGCGAGCCATTGTTTCCCCGCAATGGGCACAGTCCTGCGCCGCGTTTTGGGCTACCCCACAGTGCATGCAAAGCATGTGCCGCGTCTCGGGCCTCACCAATGTGTGAGAAGGCTCCGCTGCATCGTGGCAGAGACGACACGTGTACCATTTTTTGCATGTAGAGCATTCGACCTTGCAACCGCGTTGGTAGTGTTCGCAGCCCAGAACATCCTCGTCGGACCCCGGGCAGTACGTTGGCAGACGATCAGCGGGGGTGACAATAAGCGTAGAAGATTGTTCTTCACCATCAATCTCATCATCATCTTCTTCCTCATAATCGTCATCATCTTCGTCACCATCATCATCAGAGTGACCGCTAGAGAGAGTGGCACGGTAATAATTTGCCGTCATGAGTTTCTGGATGCGACGATCGCGCTCCTTATCGGGGAGGTTAAGCTTTTGTATTTCGCGAATTTGTCTACGCAAAGCATCTTCGTCAAAGGGTTGAGCAACCGAGGTTGGTTGCTGAGCATGGCCGTGAACACAGCTGTGGCCATGGCTGTGAGTGCGGTGGCGATGGCCACGGCGGTGTTTGCGTGAGGCCCTTTTACCAGTGGAGGTTGTTGTTGTTTCTGGGCCGTTTTTTTGTTGTGGAATGTTGCTATCATGGCCTTGAGTGTTAGTTTCAGGACTAGCATCGCGTGCCGCACCAAACAAAGCATCGAGACTACGCAGGAGTCTGGCTGTCACGGGGACAGAAACTGGCGAGACTGGGGGGCACACGGTAGGCTGGATGGCGCGCGTGATACCGGAAGGCTCCCCGCCAGTAGGGCCTTGGGTCATGTTTGAAGTGGACGCATGGCTGGAGTTTGCAGAGAGGACCTCCTCGAGACACATGTTATGGACAGTTTTCAAGGTGGTGACGGTGTCTCCGACAGAGGCGGTGCGCATTGCGTTCCAAGATTCGTTAAAATGCTTCATGTATCGCTGAAGGGCGGGCCATTTATCAGATTCTTCGTCGTCGGCAAATTCTTCGTCATCGGGGTCGCGGTTCTGTGAGTTATCAGGTTGTGGGTGAGAAGTAGACGAAGAAGAGGCAGTAGGTTGTGTTGGGTTAGCATTGGGTACCAAAGAAGTACCCGTTGAGTTGGCAGAAGATTCAGAGGGAGGGGAGGAAAGAATAAACAGCTTGGAAGAAGAGGGTTTGGGACAAGCAGAGTCGCCGTTAGCCATTGCCGATAGCCGACGGTACAGAGGCAAGAATTTGCCAATGTTTTCCAAATCGGAGTCGTCGTCCGAGTTATCGGATGCGTCCGAGCCCTCGGAGTCGTCCGCGGAAGAGAAGGAAGCACCGGCGTATTCTGAGGTTGTGCGGGAGCCGGAGGAGACGACAGTCTTGAGGATGTTGTTGAGGGTGGAGAGGCGCTGGGAGGCAGTGGCGGAAAGCGATCCCACCGAGGGCAGCTGGGGCGAGGACTGAGTGAAGGGCTCGGTCGTATCGGAGAGATGACTAGACGAGGTTGGCGAGGAGGAAGAAGGGTCATGGAAGTAGTCATTGTAGGGGCCGTCATATTCTGAGGAGGAGTAGTACTGGTCGTTATCGTGATCATAGTCGTGGTCTTCCAAGGCGAGGCGTTTATTACTGCTATCGTTGTTGGTGGTGGTGTTACTAGAGTTGGTTTGTGAGTCGTTATCCGAAAGACCCCAACAGGACGGGCCGTGCTGGGGGTGGTCGTCAGCATCTTTGATTTGAAAGAGCTGCGAGAGCTGGGCAGGGATGCGCAGCGCAGGCATATAAGGAGGCATTATAGTGGAAGGACTTTGGAGAAGAAATAGGATTTCAAATGCGTAGAACTGCTAGAAACGAGGAAAATGTTGGATTTAAATATTGAAAAAAAAGAAAGGGGAATAAATAAATACGTTTGAAATAAAAAATTTTGGGTTTTTTTAAGTTTGTTGGATGTTTTTTTTTTTTGCGCACATGCGCAGCTATTTTCAGTTTAAGGCAAAATACGGCCAGGCCGTGGGGGAGGAAAAGGGCGAGAGGGTGGGAGGTGGCACAAGCAATCGAAATCACGTGCCGTAATCAAATCCAGATTTAATATAACCACGGTTAGACCAACGCCGTTAAACAAACGTAACCACCAATGAGTTTTTCTTGGTTAGTTTGAGCAATTAACACACACCTCCCAATATTTCCCATCAAAAAAAGCTCCACATATCCACTAGCAACCTACAACCCAACAAACCCAACAAATACAGCTCAGTCTCAAGTAAGCAAGCACTCCCCAAATGTTACAACCAGCAGAATGGCGAGCGTATTACCGCGCGCTGACCAGACTCGGACACAAAGCGGTCGGCACCTCGGGCCAGCTCTCGCGGGCATACACAGCGGCTCTGCGCTCTCGGTTTGCCGACGCCTCGCGCACGCGACAGCTCCTTGCGCAGCTGTCCCCCAACACCCCGGCGGCCGACGCCGTGATCCGCGCGCGCCTGGACACCACGCGGACGTTTGTGGCCAACGCGGCGGCCGGGGCCGTGCGGGGTCGCATGCAGCGCAAGGAGCGCGAGTCGCGCAAGCTCGAGTCGCAGATCCTGGCGTTTGCGCTGTCGTCGCTCACCACCGCAGCAACGCTGCCCCAAACGGCCCCGGAGCCGCGCTCCGCCAAGCCGCCCCTCGAACTGGTCCTGCTCCAGAACCTGCTCACGGTCGACCGGGCCCTGGCCGAGTCGCTGGCCAAAAGCAAGTACAATCCTAATAAAGCGGGGACCCAGAACGCCTCGGACTCAAGCGCAGAGCCTCACCCAAACATCAAGGGAAGCCGCCCGCGGGCCGGGAAATCTTCCTATGTGAACCCGGGACCATTGTTGTTTAATTCAGCGGTAAACGAGTTGAATCAGACTATGGGCATGTGGATATAATGCATATATATTTTCAATGGGACCTAACTTGTAACATAGAGTGTATATAAGGAACATAAAAAAAAGGGCAAGTGAGGCTCGAAGAACACAAAAACGGCATTAATACACAAAAAAAAAAAATCATTCATTCATTCAACTTATAATCTTTTCCAATTTCTAATCTCCCTTTTCAGATAAAACCTGCTTCACGGGCTCCGTCTCATGGATGTAAAGGCCGTGGTCTTGGATGTACCTGATAACACTATTGGGAATGAGGTATTGGACGCTCATGCCTCGGCGGATAAAAAGACGCACCTTGGTTGAGCTGATGTCATTGTAGATGAGCTGTTTGATAACAAGCACATTTCTACGGTGCTCGTACATGATGTCATGCGAGAGCAAGAAGGACCGCACGTCGGAGCCCGTACGCTCGACAATCAGGCACCCGTAGCGGCCCAAGATATGATGCAGATCGTCTTCGGCCCAGACGTTGGGCTCGCCCATGGACTCAATTAAATCGCCTCCAGCCAGCAGCATGATCTTGACGCCCTTGCGGCGGCCCGAAGACGTAGAGATGCCGCCGCGCTTGATGTTGATTTCGTGGTTAAAGTGGTCCAGCACCACGGCCGTGCGCTGGTAGGTGGGCTGCAGAGACTCCCAGGCATCCACCATGAGCCAGGACGATGTACGCTCGCAGGCCAGCTCGCACATGCGCACACGGTGCGAGGCGGCTGCAAGACCCTGCTTTTTATAGTTATCCGAGACTGGCGAGTAGTATCCGCCAATGACCTCGAACCGGGTTTGCTCGCGGATCGAGTCCATGGCCATCTCAAACATACGCAGGTGGAGATAGGTGATGGGGGAGAAGGAGCCGCACGCGACAATCACGAGAGGCGACTTTGTCTCGTCCTGCATCACGCGGGCGAGCCGGTGGGTCGGGAATTTGTAGTCCGCCAGCGTGCGGGCTTGTCTAGTGACGCCAAGAGGCACCTCCTCAAGATCGGCCGAGTGGACGACGGGCCGCGCACCACCCGTGGCAGCCTCGAGGGTGTAAGGGGAGCCGTTGTTGCCAGCGTCGTCGGCGTCGTAGTAGTAGGACGAGGCACGGTGGGTATTTGTGTGGGAGTTTGATCTGCTGGTTTTGTATGTTGTTGTGGAGTAAGTGGTTGCGCCGGACGAGGCGTTGGCGGGGTTAGGGATGGCAGGCATGGTGGGGACAGGAGGGGTCTGCGGCACAAAGCTCTGGTCGGTGGGTGAGCAGCCTGTGTTGATCTTGTCAGGCCCTACGTCGCCGTGGGCGGGGCCAAGGCGCGGGAACGGCGCGTCGTCGTGGCAAAAGGCCGCAGGCGTGGTAGAGTTTGCAATGTCGTCAGATTGGAAGAGGGGAGAGGCTGAGGAGGCCAAGCCAGAGGGTTCCTTTGAAGAGGGGGCAGGGCTTGAGTTGTCGTCGGTCTCGTCGATGGCTGAGACGGTGGGGGGCGGGGTGGTAGCGCGGTAAAGCTCCGAGGGGATTCGAGGGATTTCTGCGGGGACCGGGGTTGGAGACCCAGAGACGTGAGAAGGAACGGAGGACCCCACACTCTCAGCCGAAGATTTGTGGGCCAGGTGGGATGAAGTTTGGGGGGTTGATGATTGGGATAAATAATCACCATGGGGAAGAATGGAAGGCTGGGAAGATAAGGCTTTGCCATTGTGTGTTGCGTCGGGGGCAGAAGAGTGGGCGGATGCTGATCCACTGCCGTTGGGGTCACCGTCGGGTTGGACAAGATTTTGTGCTTCGTCACCTGAGGTTGTGCCATTTTGATTCAACAGATTAGTGGTGTTAATGTTGCTGATAGGCGGAGCCGAGGAAAGAGTACCGTTGAGGCCCGAGCTTTGGGAGGGAGTAGAGGACGGGTCGGTGCTTTTGATCGGTGCGGAAATTGCCGCAGTTGCAGCAGCAGCATCAGGGGCGGCGGCAGCACCAGTCATATTTGAGTTTGCGAGGGTGGTGGTGGCAGGCGAGGATGAAGACAAAAGTGTGACTGTGTTAGGAAAAGAGGAAAAAGAAGGAGGAAGGGGAGAAGAAGAGGTAAACGAGCGGGGGGGTTGCAGATTTTGCTGGAGGGGAATTTGGTCTTTGTGGTGGGAGGAGGAGGACTGCGGTAGATGAGATGAAGAAGCGTTTTTGTCGGTTACGGTTGTAACAGTTGAGGTAGCTGAGGACTCAAGCGCAGAGGGGCGGACAGGACGAGCAGAAGAGGAGGTTGGGAGGGCCTGGGGTTGTAACTGTAACTGTAACACCACCGGGTCGCCGCCGAGGCCGTTGCTTTGGAGACTTTGGGATTTGCGGTCGGCAATTGGGACCATTGGGGGAGAAGCCAGGGGGGGCGTAGAAGCGTGGGATGACGATGGCGATGACGGAAGAAGGGCAGGCGAAGACGACGCCAGCCAGGATGCGTGGGAATCCGAAACCAAGCTGGAGGGCTTGTTGCCGCGGCTCATCGAGGCGGCGGGAGGGCCAGCCGCAGAGCCGGCCAGGGGAAAGGTGGTGGTGGCAGCGGCGGCGGAAGAGTCACACGACCCGGAAAGAGCAACAGTGGACGACGACGACAAAGCGGTGGGAGGAGGCAGCTGGTGTTGTAACAATTGAGGTGAGGATGGGCGGCTTGGGGAGGAGGCGGTTGTGGAACACGACGACAACGAGAAGGCGAGCGCGGCGGAGTTGGCAGGCTGGGATACGACTGGGGCGACGGTGGCCTCGAGGCGGCGGAGCTGGGTGACGACGCGCTGGTGGTGGAGGTGCATTCCCAGGGAGTGGGTGGGCAGGCCCGGGTCCGAGTTGGAGGGCCGTCGTGATCTGGCGCGGTCCGTCAGCGGCGAGGCTTTCCCCGAGACGGTGGTGGAGGAGCCCATGAAGGCGTCGGAGATGGAGGAGATGGAGGGGGTTCGAGGGAGCGGGGCGTCGATCTCGGACATGTGGTAGTCCTCGAGGACGTAGGGTTGGATGGGGGAGAGGTTGGGGATGAGGTAGTGAGGGAGCGGTCTGGGGACGCGCTGGGACGGGTGTTGCTCCGAGGGCGGGACAAAGTTGGGAGCAAGTGAAGGGTCCATTGGGAGGGGTTTCAGTATATTAAGTCTACTAGAGGGGTTTAGCGGGTGGTGTGTATAAATGAGAGGTGAGGGGTGGAGGATTACGGGGTTGATTTATATATAAAAGGTCGAGGTGTATATATGAGGAGAAACAAAAAAAACTCCTTTAATCCGTGATTTAAAGCAACCAGAATGAAAAGGTTTATTTTGGTTGAGAAAAGTTGATAATCTGGAGCAAATGATCCAGGAGACTCAGATTTAGGCTTTTGAGATCCGAACGGCGAAGCCAATATTGCGAGAGAGTCAAGGCTGTGTGTGTTGCAGCTACTGGGTGGAGTCCAAAATGGGGGGGAACAAAAAAAGAAAAGGGCTGGTTGAAAGAGACAAAAGATGGGGAACTAAATTAGTCATCAGCGGGTGCTTACGTAACGTATTGGAGGAGGGGATGACGACACCCCAAAGGTTGATAAACCTTACGCCTTGACATCTATAACATAACACTTACACCCGTCGTCATGCAGTGCAGCCGATTAGGGAATGCGGCGTTTTCAGCCGTCCATCACCGGCCCAGCCTCCAAGCCCAGCCAGTTTGGTTTTTCCATCTGCTGTCCAGAAAAAATTTCAACCATTTTTCCCATAGTAATAATATTTTTTTGGGCTTACTTTTTTTTTTCCAGCAGTTTCTTTTCTCTCTCTCTTTTTTTTATAAAATACCAACATATCAAAATACCCCCCCCCCCTCTTGATACCGCAAACCAAACTCTAAACCCTCACATGTCCTCCGCTGCTTCAATCCAGTCTTACCAGGTCCACCTGCAAAGCGTATCAAACCTGCGCCCACTTCTTCTCTGGGAAAACCCGGTGCGCACCAGCGTCACTTTGGCCGAGACCCTGGCCGTGCTGCTGATGGTCCAGAGCACAGACTTCCTGCGTCTTTTCCTGCGGATAATCTGGCTCTCCATCGGCGGCACGCTGCTGCTCGAGCTCATCACCAAGTTTCTCAACGGCGGCCGCGAGGGCCTGATTTCCTCCTACCGGCCCTCCAAGACCCTTCTGCCCGATATCACCCGCGACCAGATCAGAGAACACTCCCTCATCATTGCGTCCATCCTCGAAGAAATCCTCTACTGGTTCAAGCGTGCTCTGGACGCCCGCGACACCACCTTCACCATTCTTGCGTTTATCTTTGTCTGGGGCATCTACCTCGTCACCTTCATGGCCTCCATTTCCTCCGTCTTGATTCTCATCGTCATTGGCGCCTTTACCTTGCCGGTACTGGGGCTCCGCTTTGAGCCGCAGCTCGCTAGAGCCCGCCTCCAAATCAACGCTGTTGTCACAAACAAAATGGCTGTTGCTAGCGCAAAGCTGAGAGAAAATGCGCCAGGCATCTTCACTGCTTATAATACTCTCTTGTCCTTTTTGGGTGCTCCCGCGGTTGCTGGCGCTCCGGCTGTTGCTGCTGCCCCACCCCCAATGATGGCTCCTATGCCTGTTGCCACTCCTGCCCCTGCCCCAATGCCCGTTGCGGCTCCTGCACCTACTCCTGCCCCAGCCCCAGTTCCTATGGCTGCGTCGCCTGGCTCTCGAGCCCCCTCAGTGCGCTCACAATCCACTGCCACTCCCGCGCACCCTGATGCAGGAGCCCCCCACCCGGCTGTTGCTGCTGCGGCTGCTGCATCTGCGCATCACGACGTCCACCATGATGCTGGCAGCGTGCACAGTGGGTCGCAATACACAGGGTCCCATTACTCGGGGTCTCAGTACACTGGGTCGCAGTACACTGGGTCGCAATACTCGGGGTCTCAGTACACGGGGTCTCAGTATACGGGATCGTATGCCGGGTCTCAGTATAGTGGCTATACTGGGAGCCAGATGAGCCATCGGAGTCATCATTAGATGAGGGAGAAAGATGGGCATGAGAATCTAGTACATTAAGGGAGGCATTATGGTGGGATATTTGTATTTATAATTTTTTTTCTTTTTTTTTAAAAAGGGGAAAAAGAAAACCTTGGACTTTTCTATTTTAAATTTGTTATTTTTTATTTTTATATAATTCTGGTATAAGAAGGCGTTTTTTTCAATTTCATAAGTATGTATTTCCAAAATGGAACCTTGTGTTATCATATGTCAAATGTAATTTTCAGCTTAACTACCTGACAATTTTCGTAACTGAAATACCGTGACAGAAGAATAGAGAAAAAAGGCCGCGCGGGTATTAACGGCGGTTTTTTGAGCGGATCAGAGTTAGTGCCAGAGCCATTTGGAACATCTTAGACGCCATGGTCCCCGGAGAATAATCGTATGCAATTTCCTGATTGAGAGAGGTCTTTTCGAAGCGAAAACGGTAGAGCTAAAAGGGAGGGGGCTTTAAGCCACGCGATGGGAATCTTTTTGACGTCTTGAACGACCACCGTTTAACATTATTTGAAGTCACTTTCAGCCATTATTTCGATTTCAAAATTCTCGCTTGTTTTACAAACCAAAAAAGCTTTCAAAGCGATTGGCTGGGAGAATGTTGAATTAGCCTTTGGTAGAAGCAAGAAGAGGGGAGCGCAACAAAAGAGGACGATATTAGTCATCTTTGAAACTGACATAATCAGCAGCCGTTTGTCTTACCTAATCTTTTTAAGATTAGTCACCGCACCCCCTCCTTGGGTGCCAAAATATTCAAAAATGTAAAGAAAAGATTACATAACGGCTTACTCAACTTCTTCTATCACGACCACTCTAAACAGCAACCGTTAAGCTTTCTATCTCTGCCAGGGAGCTCTGGCCTCCAATAGAAATATCATAATAAATAACCTCTTAGATTAAGGCAAAAAAAATTAGCTGCCTTGTTTGTATCGATGATAAGAAATATCATTGGGGAATCTGCTATTATATGGCAAACAAAAGGCTGGCCCAAACTCAATTGAACCAAAAAACCTGTCATTCCCATCACCCCGAGCTGCCCGGTACTTGTACTGCGGTGTGTGGTGCCTGTGAGACATAAAAAATTTTAGGTCCTCGCTGCAGTTGGCGCGTGCAAAAAAAAATTTCCTGGCGTGGCTGCAAAGAGGGGCAGACACTGGCTGTTAGAAAACTAATCACAATAATTGACCTTCACTAATGTATATCACAATTGATATAGAACTAAACTCTGACTATTAGTATAAATACTCAACTATTTCCCTCTTCCCCTCTTCTCTTTCTTTTTTTTTTTTCTTCCTCTTACCATATATATACTCCCTACCTCTCAATCCTAATCTATATACATATATCTTTATATCTATTATAGTTACACACATATATGCTTATATAAATCCACCACACCACTACCTCCATATCTAAAATGCTCTCCCGGTCGCTCTACCGCCAGAGATTGCTGACATCACCCCAATCAGCATTTCTGAATAAACTCGCTCCTATCGCTCGAGCAAATCCCTCCCTCCAATCCATTGCTCGTCAATTGTCCTCTTCCCACCCTCGTCTCTCCCCTCCCCCAGGCGTCGGCCCCTCTTCCTCCGGTAAAAAAAAATGGAGCTTTTGGAAAACCCTCTGGAGACTCACCTACACCTCCCTTATCGTGGCCACCGCAGTCACCGGCTATAGCATTTACGATACCCGCCACCCTCAAGACCAGGTCCCCCCGGCCCCAGGCAAAAAAACCCTCGTCATTCTGGGCACTGGCTGGGGCTCCGTCTCTCTCTTGAAGAAAATCGATGCCTCCCAGTACAACATTATCGTCGTCTCTCCTAGAAACTTCTTCCTCTTCACCCCCCTGCTCCCCTCTTGTACCACCGGCACCGTTGAACACCGCTCCATCATGGAACCCGTCCGCAACATTATTCGCAACAAGGAAAACTCGGTCACTTACTACGAAGCTGAGGCCACCGCTGTCGATTACGAAAACCACAAGCTCACCATCCAAGATGCCGTCAACCACTCGGAAAAGGTCCTCGACTATGACTACCTCGTCATTGGCGTCGGCGCCCAAAACTCCACCTTTGGAATCCCCGGTGTCGAGCAAAACGCTTGCTTCTTGAAGGAAATCCCCGACGCTCAGAAAATCCGCAAGAAAATCATGGACTGCATTGAGACTGCTTCGTTTTTGGACCTCGAGGATGAGGAGCGCAAGCGCTACCTCCACACTGTCGTCGTCGGTGGTGGCCCCACCGGTGTCGAGTTTGCCGCTGAGTTGCAAGACTTTTTCGAAGAAGACTTGAAGAAATGGATCCCGGAAATTGCAAAGGACTTTAAGGTTACTCTTGTCGAGGCTCTCCCCAATGTCCTCCCCTCCTTCTCAAAGAAGCTTATCCAATACACTGAAGACACTATGAAGGGCGAACAGATTACCGTCATGACCAAGACTATGGTCAAGAAGGTTGATGAAAAGAATATCTATGCTGAAGTCACCAAGGCTGATGGCTCTAAGGAAATGATGGTTCTCCCCTACGGCTTGTTGGTCTGGGCTACTGGTAACTCCACCCGCCCAGTCACCCGTGACTTGCTCACTCGTGTTGCCAGCCAGCGTGGTTCCCGTCGCGGTCTTCTCGTCAATGAATACCTTGTTGTCGAAGGTACCTCCGATGTCTGGGCCCTTGGTGACTGCACCGCTACCAAGTATGCCCCCACTGCCCAAGTTGCTGCGCAGCAGGGTGTCTATCTCGCCGGCCTCTTTAACCAGCTTGCCAAGGCTGAGGACATTGAGCTTGAGGTCAACAAGCTCGAGACCCTTGCAAAGTCCACCACCAACGACTCGGACCGCAAGGCTGTGCTTGCCGAAATGGAGGCCAAGGCCCGCAAGCTGCGCCGGACGCGGTCGCTGCTGCCATTTGAGTACTCCCACCAAGGTTCCCTCGCATACATTGGTTCAGACAGGGCTGTTGCCGACCTGACCTTCTGGGGTGACAACACCTCCAACTTTGCCACGGGTGGTCAGCTGACGTATCTCTTTTGGCGATCGGCCTACATTTCCATGGTCTTCAGCACTCGTAACCGTCTGCTGGTGATTATGGATTGGCTCAAGGTCAAGATTTTTGGCAGAGACGTTTCTAGAGAGTAATGGGATGGACTTTTGTTGTTTTTTTTAGTAATTTTTGAGGTGATAGATGATAATGAATGAATTAATGAATAAAGCATTTCTATGTGTCTCGTAAAAAAATACCGTTGGAACTGGTATTTTTATATGCACCCTTTAATTCGGGCCGTCGGACTGAAATTATTTTTGTTGCCCTTTTTTTTTTTTTGCAGGGCTTGAAAATTTAAAGGGCTAAAAATGGGAGTTTTTTATACCCGCCTATATTCTTTTCCTCTCGCTCTCTCCTCAGCCACCTTCTTTGTCTATAAAGAAGGGAAGAACACAAAAAATTATTGACAGAAACCTTCCATCGGACCTTCTCAATTAACAATGACAGCCAGTAGAACCTCGTCTAACCCAGTCTATAACCCTTACTTGCCCGGAGATCAGCAGCAGGTACCAGCGGCATCCGCAAGCATAATGTACCCGGGAAATAGTCCCGTTCCACGAGGCGCACCTTCTGCAACCTCACCTCGCACAACCGCAAACAACACCGTCCCGCGGCCGCTGAACGGATCCAGCGCCGAGTCCGGCTCAAATAGTCCCAGGCCGCGAGTCGCCCGGAAACAAGTCGTCCCGTCAAGCGGTATTGTACGACCCCCGCTATCGGCCTACAGCGGACATGGGCACGATCTACTGCAACAGCAACAACTCTCGTCCCCTAAAGCAACATCAACCCCCCAAACCATCCATTCAAGCCCCCCGTCTTCCTCTCGATATCAACAGCAACATCAAAAATCAAACTCGGCCTCCTCCGCTTCTTCTACTTCGTCCTCCTCCAGCACAAACTCCCCAAGCTCCCGCGCCAATGGCTCGTCCTCTCACCTGCACCCCCATATCCCCCTCGCAGACACTAAACCCCCGCCCCGCCGCCAGTACACAAACGACACCAACGCGGCCCGGCTACAGAGCGCAGCGACCACCGATGACATCCTTTCTGGCGCGACCGGAGTTCTGGCGCGCCCGGCGGACGCCGTCGGCGTGGCCGCCAGCAATACGACACGCGAGCGCGGCCACCACCGATCAAGCGACTCCAACGGAGGATCCGGCTCAGGAATAGACCGCTACAGAAACAGGCAATCGGTGGCCTCCGCAGGCTCCTCGGTCTCTGTCGCCGAGTCGATCGGCTCCGCGACCAATGGCGGGAGAAGTAGTGGTGGTGCAAATTCACAGGAACTTACAGTACAGAAATTTGAGGCGTCCAAACGAAAAGCACGAGCAAGACCAGCTGACTCCGCCGCCCAACTCGACTACGCACGAAACCTTGTGGAAGCTTGCGGCACCCTCGCCGGCCAGTACGCCGACTCCGAAACCGTCGCGGGGGGGACCCGGCGGCCACCCGACGTGGCGACGGAACGCAAAACGCGCGAGATATGGACGACCCGCGCCCACAAAATCGTCAAAAAACTGGCCTCGCACGGCGACCCCGGCGCCATGTTTTTCCTGGCCGCCAGCTACGGGTCCGGCGGGCTCGGCCTCGAGGTCGACTACGAAAAGGCGTACGAGCTCTACTACAAGGCCGCGCACAAGTACCAGCACGCCGAAAGCGCGTACCGCGTGGCCGTCTGCAACGAAATTGGCGCCGGAACGCGCCGCGACCCGGCCAAGGCCATGTTCTGGTACCGCCGCGCCGCCCAGCTCGGCGACGTCAGCGCCATGTACAAGCTGGGCATGATTGCGCTCAACGGCACGCTGGACCAGGAGCAGTCCTTTGCCGAGGGCGTCACCTGGCTGCAGCGTGCTGCGGAGCTAGCCAACGCCCAAAACCCGCACGCCGTCCACGAGCTCGGTCTTTTGTACGAGCACGCCCACACGTACCCGGGCAACGTGCAGCAGGACAGCACCGTGGGGCCCGACGGCAACAAACGCCTGCGGCCGATTGTCGAGTGCGACGAGCGCCGCGCCTTTGAGCTCTTCATGCGCGCCGCCAAGCTCGGATACCCGCCGTCCCAGTTCCGCCTGGGCTGCTGCTACGAGTACGGCGCCCTGGGCTGCGCCATCGACCCGCGCCGATCCATCGCCTGGTACTTCCGCGCCGCGGAGAAGGGCGAGTCCGAGAGCGAGCTGGCGCTGAGCGGGTGGTATTTGACGGGCAGCAGCCGCGGCGGGAGCACCACCAAGGCCGCGGGCTCCGGCACCAACGCCCTGATGGCCCCCGGGGCCGGCGCAGAGCTTGCTCTCGAGGACGAGGTGGTGATTGAACAAAGCGATACAGAGGCGTACCTGTGGGCCCGCCGCGCGGCAGAAAAGGGTCTAAGCAAGGCAGAGTACGCCCTAGGCTACTATACCGAAGTGGGGATCGGGGTACGGCCAGACATGGAGGAAGCCAAGAGGTGGTACCTCAAGGCTGCGGCACAGCGGCACCCCAAGGCTCTGGCTCGGCTGCAAGAGCTACGACAAGAGCAGATGCATTTGAGGTGATAAGTAGGGGGTATGTTATACTTTTTTTACAACGGAAATCTAAATAATACAACTGAAAAACAATATAGATGTTTAGCGGTCTTATATAAAACAAATAGGAAGACAAGTCGTTTGAGAAAGCTGTAAAGTGATTTCGTTCCACGTTATCCCATTGCTGGCCCGAGCTTTTTGTGGGCCGCAGTTGTTACGTTCTCTACGCTGCCAAATACAAGTAGCTTTGTTCTACCCGGTAGCAGTGGATTCCCTGTGAGCATTTTCACCTTGGTACCCGTCTTTCGTTAAATTTCAATCAAATTAGCCATAGGATGACGTTTTCTAGGGGGAAGATCGTGTTAAGCCCGTTTTTATGCGACTGCCTTGCCATCACTGGAGACTTTTCTTGGCGCCTCAAAAAAATAAAATTAACAAGGTGGGGTTCGAACCACGGACAATAAAAACACATGCCATTTTGGGCCTCTTTTGGCACCCAGCGTGAACCGACTCGGCTACTGAAGATTTTAAAAATTTCCGAAATTTTGTGAGCTATTTCCGACCAGTGGGATATTTAGCCAATTCTTAAAAGTAGAAAATTCACCGTTTTTTAGAGTCGAAATATGTTAAAAACATTGTGATTTAGTGTTGAAGTCTTTTTAAACCTGAATTATAACGTATTTTGTAATTTTAGAAGAAAGATGAGGCGACTGGATGAAAAATTTAATGAAGAATGGAATTTTATGTAGGTCACTAAGAAGAATAGCAATGGCACTGCTGTATATTTCTATAGCCCCTTAAATACAAATAAAAATAAATATTTCACCTTTGCAGGTTCAATTTCCCGTGTGGTTATTTATATCTAATTGCTATTGAATTGACAAATTAGTGGTGTACGGGTATATTTTTTATATATAGTTTTTTGGTACTTGTGGGTTAGGATCCTATTTTTGGGTGCGATTGCAAAAAATTAGAATTTTGACAAGGTGCTATGTCTAACGAGTTAGGTAGGAGGGGGTAAGCACAAATCAGTCTACTATTGCTACTCTTGTTCGTTTGTCGGCCTTTGAACTTTGCAAAAAAAAAAAACCTTTTTGGGCGGGTTCGAACAACGGACGATAAGAATAGAGCCACCACCGGCCACTTTTTTAAGCAACACATTGACCATCTGGGCCACTGACAATTTTAAAAATTTGCTAATTTTCTATATTATTAACGCGTAAGGTTGTATTTAAATATAACTTAAAATGTTTAGTTATGACTCTCATTGTTAACTAATCATGCCTAATTGCATTGAATATTATACAAATAATATAAAAAATTAATTTAAAATATTAAAATATCATATCGCTTAAATTTTAGTGGTCTACACAAGCTTTTTACAGTTATCAAAGATTGAAACAACATATATGCCATTAGAGCATAAATTATTATAATAATAAAATAACATATATTAATATAATAACTAATTGCTAACAAAAATTTTT
Source organism: Magnusiomyces ingens NRRL Y-17630 (assembly GCA_900497715.1). Classification (NCBI taxonomy): domain Eukaryota; kingdom Fungi; phylum Ascomycota; class Dipodascomycetes; order Dipodascales; family Dipodascaceae; genus Magnusiomyces; species Magnusiomyces ingens. The sequence continues at coordinate 569,429 of UIDE01000004.1, forward strand.
TTTCATCTGTTCTATGGGACATTTGAAAAAAAAATATTTTTACGCAACCCGAGTTTCGAACCATGGACGATAAAAACACTTGCACCTAGGAGCATTTTTAAGGCCAAGCACTTACCGACTCGGCCAAAAGAATTTAAAAAAAATTGAATAATTCACGCTAATTTAAAGGCAATATTTTACAAGCCTAAAATTTCAAGTGAAAGAAATATAGCTATTTCATCAGATATATTAACCAAATTAACTTAAGTCTAATTGAAAAATGCCAAATAATAATATAGAATAATTTATCCTAACTTTGATATCAACTAAGGGCTTTTTTGTCAGTGTAACCAGGAAGAGTACCTATAAAAAAGGTTTAGAATGAATTGGACTGAACATCAAGGGCAGCCCCCATGTGTAAATAACTCTATCATTTAATAGTATTTAGCAGTATTTATTTTTGTAACTGAAAAGCGATTAAATAAAATTGCCTGGCAGATTGTTGGTATAATCTACATATTAATCTCATATTAACTTCAAAAACTGGGTAATCGATTTAACCATATTTTTATTTATTAGTCATTGCTTATAAAAACATAATTAATAAACTAAAAGAGTATTATGAAAAAGCATATTGTGGAGTTATAGGTTTTTTCAAATAAATTGAAGAAGTAGCTTGTTTTAAACCCATGTCGGGTCAATGCCTCAAAAATAAAAGCAGATTTACCATAAAGGAAAGGATATTCTGCTTATGCCCAAATAATAATCTCAGCGAATAATGACTTGATTTAAATAATTCAAAAAAATATAAACATTGTATTTCAAATAGTTCAAATAAGGATCGCTCGAAAGGTTAGATTTCAGCTACTCTCACTGCTACGGATCATTGACAGCCAAATCTAAAGAAGCTACCAATAGATCTATCTGACAAAATAATAGGCAACAAAAAGCATCTAGTAATATTTATTGCCTCTTAAAACCGGTACTCAGTGGTTGCCAAAACAACGATAAAACAACCAAAAGCTCAATTGTTGGTTTGTTTGTTTTTATTCAAGGGTTACAGAAATATATAACATCTACGTCAACGCTATCCTTCTTGTTCTACCTATATAAGTTTCCCTCATTCATTAAACTTTTCATCCAGTTTCAAATATACTTCTCCAACAGCCCGAAAATAGATCCTGATGCCAGCTTACTAGGAACAGGGAGCCTAAGCCAAACCTTCCCAATCCATTCCCACTTGTCTTCATCAACGCTTTTAAATTTTATCTCCTATACTCTCCAGAGATAAAGCGTGCAATCTCTTGCAAACCCGTAAGACTTTTTAAGAGGGTCGACGTGTCTATTTTAAAAGATATCCCTCTGAGTCCTTTGCTTTTCTCTTCCAACAGAGGACACTCAACCAGAATGCGTCTGTTTTCAGCTCGCCACTCTTACAGTCGGAGCTATCCTTTTGAATGCTGAAGTTTTTGAACCATGCGCCAAAATTACCATGGCCCGTGCGAAATTGAGTAATGAAGCTCAAGGTTCTGCGATTATCTTTCTTCATAACCACTCCCGTGGTCATTTTAGAAAAATTATCAGAACAAGGTGTTTCTGCCGTAATATCAGGGAACCGTTGATCTTTCTTGCTATGCCAACAAACAGCACAACCTAATAACACGTGATTTATAAAGCAAAGAATGTTGAGGTTTGTAACATTTTACTTATTATTTTTCTAACCATAGCCTTGCTAGCTCAATCGGTAGAGCGTGAGACTCTTAAATATTAGTTATCTTAAGGTTGGGGGTTCGACCCCCCCGTAGGGCTTTACTTTTAAAACCTGAAAGGTTTGTTAGTACAATACTCAAACAACTGGTTAATTTTTAAATCATCAAAACTAAAAATTAAACTTCCAACCAACTAAACTTTTTTTCTTAAGAATTATTCGAATGACTTTAATTAGGAAATTCAATAACCTAGATTTAACCATAAGACACAGTATAATTAACAATCACAAAAAAAACAATATATTATAACAAAATTTTGAAAAATGAAGTTTAGCGAAAGCAACTAACAGTACAGGATATTGAAAGTTTGATATCACAAAATAAAAAAGGTAAATACATAGTAATAAACTAAAATAAGTTTGAAATTGAACACGAAAGCTTGAAATAACTGTATAATATATGTTTCAAACATTAATTGATAGAAACACACTGAAAAAAGAGAAAAAAGTACACATGATATTGAGTGGGTATATAAAAAATAGTGCGCCAATACATGACAAGATAAAAAAGGTATGAAGATCATAACGAAAAAAAAGGTCCCAAAATGGAAAAATAGAAACATGCACTAAAAATGGAAAAGGAAGTTAATTTACAAAAAAAAACGACAAAGCCAAAAAGTAAAGATTGGGGTGCGATAAATTATAAGCATTGGACAGAACCGACTAAATGGCAGAGAAAAATTTATAGAAAAAAAAAGGTTAATAAAAAAATAACAAAAATAAAGAAACAAAAAAAAAAAAAAAACAGTGACAAGAAAAATTGCACGAAAAAGGGGTAAATATAAAACAAAAAAATGCAAAAAATACAGCATAAAGAATAAAAAGTGGAATAAAATATAAAGTATTAATAATGAAAATTTTGGCCGATAAAATATTGGAAATGACAAACTGAATTAAAAAAAAACGAAAGATATATAAAAGGAATAACTAAATTATGGTCCAAAGAAAGTGGGAACTGCAAATTTTTTTGTGAAAATGGCGCAAGGGGGGGGGGGGGGGGGGGGGGTATTGCAGCATTTTCCAATTTCATACTCACTTTTAATCGCCTTATATCACGCGTTCCGGTGGGTATTTGGGGAAGTTGGTATGCTCATTTTGTTGTTCAGAAGCAGGGCTTTCATCTGATATAGATGGATCCAGGATTGGACAATGATTAAGGGGGTAAAAACAAGTTCAAAGTTGAGGAAAATTAGGACATTTTCAAACAGTGACAAATACTGCTCAACGTGGTATTTTTGGGTATTGGTAGCATTATTTAGATACTTTAAAGGATTTACTACATTTCTATATGAGTATCTTTTAAATATATTGAGGGTAAGGAGATAAAAAAGTTGATTTAAAAAGGGGTCTAAATTTTGGACCTTTTTGGGCTTATATCTCCAAACTTTGGGAGACATAAGGTATAATTGAAATGATATTTGCAATGAGCCAATTATGGGCTATCATTTGAATATATCTACATTGACTACAAGTAAGTATAAAAAGATTTTTAAAAAATTGGGGCTTTACTAAGACATTTTTTAGTGTGGAAAACATTGGATATGTTACTCTCGAATGTCCAAAATACGGTACAATGGTCAAAATAAGCTTAAAAGCTCGATTAATGCCCGAAAACCGACGTTTTATTTAAATCGCTTGATATTGGGCGCTACAGCAGTCGTATGGTTTCGAAACCTGGTTCATTGATTTTGTTTTTTCACGGCGCAACTTTTGAAACTAGTCAGGAAGCTGTCAGAGCCGTTTTACAGGAGTTGGCGATTCCGCTGTCCTACGGCCTTGTTGAGTATTTCAAAAGGTAGTCCGCAGTTTTCTCGCGAGAAATGTCCTATTTTCAAGTCGATAGGACGTCGATTAGGGGGGTTTTTGGGCGTTTTTATTTTTGCCTATAATTTTTTTTGAAAATGCACGATACAGGCTTCTAACAGGGTTCATTAGAAAGCTTTTGATCTCAGCTCCTCAGATCAATTATGGGAATTTCACTAGGTCTCATGGTTGGTTCTATATAAAGACTTTTGGGTGGAACTCCTATTTCGTCCTATTCTGGCCATAACTCTTCTCCTGATTAAAATGTCACTTCCATATTATGTCCATTGGATTCTCCTCATTGTCTACTTTATTTTCATATGCTTAAACGATAGTTTAAGTGCTTTATTCGTCGAGAAAGACCGGGTTGGGATTTGTGTCTCATAAAAAATGGAGGACCATTTTTTATGGGGTCACGTGGCTGTGTTTTAGTGTCAAGTTGCGATAAAATTTCTATGTAAACAAACCTCCATTCCCACCATATATTCCATCCCATCCTTTTTATCGTCACATTTTTCTCTTCTTCTCCTTATATTCCTATTCTCGTTTTCGTTGTTATTCCTTGATTTGCATTTCCCTGTTATTTTTTTATCCCCATTTCTATTTAATCTTCCTTTACATTCAGTACCATCTTTGATCCCTACTCCGGACCGCTAATTTTGCTAGTCCATTTCTTTTTGTTTTATCCCTTTTTTTTCTTTTCTTTACATACCTTTATATTGGTGCCGTTTAACCTAGGTCAATCACTTTATTGACCTGACTTCTATTTTGTCTAAATGCGTTGCCGTTAATACTCTCCGAATATTTTTTAAACGGCATTGTGGAATGGTTTTAACAATATCAATATTCTTCTAATACCTAGGTGCGTTATATTGTAATGCCTCAATGTAATTTTGGTCCATTCGTATTCATTGTCCAAGGGTGCCCTAGGGGGTATATTGTTTTTCTTTTACTTGGTATTCTCTGCCAATTTTTTAACCGGGATAGGATTCTTATTGAGACATCTTCCCTTCTTTTATTAATAAATACCTATTTATTTTGTCATAGTTTAATTTCTCTATACCTCCATTATGATATACTTATTTTTTGAAAGATGAGTTTTTTTATTATCTTATTTTTGTACTCCTGTTCAAATAATTCTCCCCTTATTTATCCATTTTATTTCTCGATTTCCTTTCATTCATGTTTTTCAAAAATATAAAATTGTTTCTCTACCTGGGTTCTAACAAGGGGTGATAAAATGTCTGCGATTTTTTTGTTTATGGCTGAGCTTTTACCGCACCGACCAAATATTTTAGGCCAAAATGGTGCTCTACTCGGGTTCGAACATGGGACGTAGAAATATACCCGTGTTTTTTTGGCGTATAAGTCTAAGCTTGTACCGTCCCGACCAAATATTTTAAGCCAAAAATGGTACTCTACTTGGTTTCGAACATGGGGCGCGGAAAAATACACGGGTTTTTTTTACTGTATAACACCGAGAGTTTATCGTCCCGACCAAATATTTTATGCCAAAAATGATCCCCTACTCGGTTTCGAACATGGGACGTTGTAAATTACCCGGGGTTCTTTTTTGCGTATAAATCTAAGCTTGTGAATGTGGCGAGCTGGAAACAGTTAGACACATTCTGGTTGAGTGTCCTCTGTTGGAAGAAAAAAGAAAAGGACTCAGAAGGATATCTCCTGAAATGGACATGTCGACCCTCTTAAACCGTCTAACTGGCTTGCAAGAGATTGCACGCTTTATCTCTGTTTGGAGAGAATAAGAAATAAACTTTAAAAGCGTTGATGAAGACAAGTGGAAATAGATTGGGAAGGTTTGGCTTAGACTCCCTGTTCCTCGTAAGCTGGCATCAGGATTTATTTTCGGGCTGTTGGAGAAGCATGTTTGAAACTGAATGAAAAGTTCAAAGAATGATGGATGCTTATATAGGTAGAACAAGAAGGATAGCGTTGACGCTGATGTTATATATTTCTATAACCCTTGAATAAAAACAAACAAACAAACAACATCTAAGCTTGTACCGTCTCGACCAAATATTTTCCGCTAAATATGGTACTCTACTCGGGTTCGAACATGGGACTTAGAAAAATACTCGGGGTTTTTTTAGTGTATAAGACCGAGCGTTTAACGTTTCGACCAAATATTTTATGCTGAAAGTGGTACTCTACTCGGGTTCGAACATGGGACGTCGGAAAATACCCGGGGTTCTGTTACCATATAAGACCGAGCACGGAACTGGGAAGGTTTGGCTTAGGCTCCCTGTTCCTCATAAGCTGGCATCAGGATTTATTTTCGGGCTGTTGGAGAAGCATGTTTGAAACTGGATGAAAAGTTCAAAGAATGATGGAAACTTATATAGGTAGAACTAGAAGGATGGCGTTGACGCTGATGTTATATATTTCTATAACCCTTAAATAAAAACAAACAAACAAAGCACGGGAGTGGTTATAAAGAAAGATAATCGCAGAACCTTGAGCTTTCTTATTCACTTTCGCAGGGGCCATGGTAATGTTGGCGCATGGTTAAAAATGTTCAGCATTCAAAAGGATAGCTCCGACTGTGAGAGTGGCAAGCTGAAAACAGACGCATTCTGGTTGAGTGTCCTCTGTTGGAAGAGAAAAGCAAAGGACTCAGAGGGATATCTTTTAAAATAGACACGTCGACCCTCTTAAAAAGTCTTACGGGTTTGCAAGAGATTGCACGCTTTATCTCTGGAGAGTATAGGAGATAAAATTTAAGCGTTGATGAACATTGGAAATAAACCGGAAAGGTTTGGCGTGGACTTACTGCTGCTCGTAAGCGGGCATCAGGTTTAATTTTCGGGCTGTTAGAGTAGCATGTTGAAGCTGGATGAAAAGTTCCATAAATGATGGAAACTATTGTCTAGCACTATGCTAAGCCGTTCAATCGTATTCTACCAAATTAAAAATGTATTTATCCAGTGTATAATAGAAGTATTAAAGTACAAAAAAATGAAAAACTTTTTATATAAAAAAACATAAAGTGCCATATTAATCGTTAAAATTTCAAATTTATTCCCTCCCTGTTATTCTGCAATTACCGCCAATTCACATCCACATCGTCGGCATCATGAGGGTTGTCTCCGTTTAGACCATCGCCCAAAGGCTGGGGCCCGTAGTCACCTTCATAAATGACGGCTCCGGCTTTGCGATGTTCCTCGACGTAGCGCAGCTCTTCCGTTTCCAAGATTTCAGCAGCAGAGGGCCTGTTTTTCGGCTCAGGCTTTAACAGCCATTTCACCATATGGTCGAGGGCACCGGTGCCATCCACCATGAATTTAGGTGCCCAGTAAGGGACGCGTGGTCTGCGTGAAGAGGCGGAGGAGCCGCGGCCTGGTCCATGGCCAGGCGCACAAGCTGCCATTGCCATTTCCGCTCGGTGCCGGCACCGTTTACGCGAAGCAGAGGTTGCAGAAGTTGGGGTGAGGGCAGGTCCCCCAGAGCTACGGGGGTAGCTGGGCACAGACAAGGGTTGGATGCGATCACCCCCACTATTCATGCTGGCAAGACTTGTCACGTTGCTTGAGGAGCTACTGTGTCGACTGTTGCTGTTGTTGCTACCATTGCTACCACTGCTGACGCAGCCAGCGCTGCTGCTGCTGCTGCTGCCTGCAGATGAGCGACTGCTCACAATACTTGGTCCGGCCAAGGTGTGCAGGGTCGTTTCTGGAGGATATTTTGGTGACAAGAGTCCATTTTGGTGTGGAGCAAAAACATCGCCTTCTTCGTCGTCGTCATCGTCGTCATCATCATTCATATCGTCATCGCTAGTGTAAAGCAAATTCCCCGAAGAAAGCCTGCCTGCATCGGAGAGGTCGCCTGAGCGAAGTTTTTGCCAGTGGATGCCGTTATCGGGTAGAACAATGTTGGCGGCGATTTCAACCATCATGATACCCAATGAGAAGATATCTGCAGGGGTGCCATACATTTGGCGGTTTAAAATCTCGGGCGCGATATATTCCCGGTCACCTTCGCGCTCAACACCATGGGGGACAGGATACTTGGTGGCCATGCCAAAATCACCAATCTTGAGAGAGCCTTCAAAAGTTATAAAAATATTTGCGGGTTTAATATCCAGGTGAAGAAACCCAGACGAGTGAATATAGCGAAGACCCAGGGCTATTTCGACCAGAATCTTCCAAACACGCCACTCGTCTAGCCGCTCGATGTTGCCATTTTCATCGAGAAAGGCGTCGAGACTACCATTTTCGCAGTACTCCATCATGATGTAAAGGTGTCCGTTATATTCCCAGCTATCGAGCATAGCCACAATGTACTCGCGGCCTTCTTCTTCTTGCTCGGAGCCTTCTCTGGGTTTTGTAAGCTTTTTCAAAATCTCGACTTCTTCAAGACATCGATTACGCTCTTTGGCGCCCGAATAAGGATGGCGTGTTTTTTTGATTGCGTAGCGTGTCGAGTTGTTGTCGAATTCCTGAGTTGCGGGCTTTTGTCCAGCCACTACGTAAACGTAGGAAAACTGGCCACGTCCGATTAAAGAAACACTTGAAAACCGCCCTCGCAAAACGGGATCAGTCTCGGTTTCGCGAAAGATGTGTGAGCGCATGGGCGGGTGTGGAACCATATGCTTTTGAATGTATTGGTGGGAGTGGGGTGCCAAAAAGGAGGATAGCTCTGAAGATAAGAAATCTGAAGGCATTGGGGAGGGCAGGACTGGAGAGATATGGTTTTCCTCGGGCACAGAGCCCATGGCTAAATCACCATCGGCGTCCAGGGTAGGTCCAGTCCAGTTGCGTAGTGGGGTTGTTATTTTTGCAGGGGTCCGAGGCGGCTCTTCGCCTTCAATGGTAAGTTTAGGCGGAATCATCTCGTGGCGTAGTATGGGGTCCGGGGTGTGGGGTGGGACATGTTCCTTGCTTGTTGGTGTTATTGAGCGAACAAGGTAAGTGCTTGGGGTGATTGTGCTAGCTGTGGAAGCTTGTTTGGACGCCTTATTGAAGGGAGAAGTTTGGAAGATACTGCTGCTGAAGCTCGTGTTTGGACTTTCTGTAGAGTGCGACCAGGAAACATCTGTGGTGCCAAAAGAAGAGCTTGTTGCTGATTGGGGGACATTAAGTTCGCGTTTCGTTGGTGTTGAGGGAAGGTCTGGGTTAAAGTCGAAATGAAATGGGGAGGAATGACCGAGGGGTTCCGAAGAGGAAGAGCTTCCAAAGGAGGTGCTGAACTTAGAAATACCGCCCACAAACGGGCTATATTGGGACCCGAATTTGGGGATGATTCCAGTTTTCTTGCATGGTGTTTCTGGAGGCGCGTAGCGGGGGATGTCTTCTTCGTGAGGTTCAGCACCATCTGCGCCTGATTTTCCGGACCGTCTGCGGTTGCGTTTAGAGAGAAGACCGGTGCTCATGAAAGCTGTTTGTAAGGGTTTGGCGAACTTGAAATCCTCGGTAGTGGTGTTAGTTGGTGTTGTAGAGGGGAGAGAGGGGAATGGTGTGATTTCCATATCCAGGGAAGGGTTTGTTTTGAAGGAGAGCTTCGGCTGGTCGGTCAGGACCGAGCTAAGGTTTGTAAAGCTACTAGTAGACGAAAGATTTGTATTAGGAGAGTGGAACCGGGCGCTTTTAATCTTTTTCTCGGGGACTGGGGAAGAGGAAGGAGAAGAAGTGAGGGAGTGGGAAAATGCAAGGGGATGGACGGGATGGGGGAGTTTTGGTGTTGAGTGTAGCTGAGTGTGAACCGAGGACTGGGGGTTTGTTTTTCGAACTTTATAAGGGGCGCCGGTGGAGGTGGGGATGGAGGAGGTGGGTGTTGGGAATACATGGAGCGGTTCAGTGGTGATGGTAGCGGAGCTTGAGTTGTTTTGGGCAAAGCCTTGGAAGGGGCTGGCCAGGGATTCCTTTGAGAAGTAAGGTTGCTTGAAGAAGGGGGTTTTGGAGATGGTTGAGGAGGAGTTTAGGGCCTTGTTGTATTCGCCCCAGTGTAGGGAGCGCGGCGGGCTTTTTGATGGAGTTTCAGCTATAGTGTTTGATGAGAGCGATCGTTTTTGAGGGAGGCTATGGTTGGGCGCGACGCGAGGCTTTTGGCTGCGCGGTTTGGGGTATTTTAGCGACTCCGAGGAGTAGTCCGAGTTGAAGGAGGTGGCCGAGGAGCGGGAGGAGATGGAGGAGACGGAGGGGGAGCTGTTGATTGGGCTCTTGACGGAGGAGGAGGAGGAGGAGGAGGAGGATGTGAGGGTGAAAACCGGGGCGTTTGTAGCGTCGTCGAGGTTGAGGAGGCCGGTTGAGCGCCTTAGGGACTTGATGGAGGATGTTTGGCCGAGGGAGGACGAGGACGAGGACGCGAGGCGTTTTGAGAGGGGTTCTGGTTTTGGGCGCAAGAAGGACGTTGCGGACTGGGGGGTTTTTGCGAGGGGGTTAGATAAGAAGGACGGGGGGGAGTTTTCGTTATCGTCGTGGTCGTCATGGTTGTGGGTAGCATGGTGATGGAGGGAGAGATGGGGTGGTCGACGGAAGGCAGAGACGGTAGGCGACGGGGAGGTTGCGGAGTGACGCGCGGCGAGCATCATTTGGATGTGTGCTGGGTCTACTGCGGAGGACGGGGAGGCCGATTGGGCGGTCGACGCGTCTTGGGAGGCGCGCTTGACATTGTCGAAGGGGGATGACGAGCGGGAGGACGGGGAGTGGGAAGCTCTGCAGTGGGGGCCCGACAGGCGGTGAGGCGAGGGGGTTGGCGACGAGTCTTTAGAAGACGGGATTCGCATGACCATGGTTAAAAGGGGGGAGTTGGGTAGATTATGGTCATATAGGAGACTATTACTATACTGTTATAATTAGATTTTTTTATGAGAAACAGAAAAGAGAGCGTGTGAAGGTCTATAGTTATGGTGGTAGTGACGGTGGTGATTGGGGGAATGGAGTATTTGAGAAAAAAAAGAGAAGATTAGTCAAGGCTGACTCATACATGTTTTGGTTTTGCTACATTCCAGAGAGCGGAAGTGTAATGTCACAGCGTGTCACGTGGTTCCCCACCTTGAGCGCCACCGCACTTGTCGCGCTACGAACTTTGCTGGGCGGGCGGCGCTGTGGCTGGCTTGGCTTTTTGCTTCCCCACGGGGGAACGCCGTCTGTTACAACATGCTGTAACAACTCCGGCCGGCCAGGACCCGCGCGCACCCACAAAAATTTTTTTGCTGCCTTTTTATTTTTTCTCCTTTCCACCACCCGCCATCTCCCTTTTTTTTTTCCCTCCCCCATTTCTACACCCGCAAAAAAAGGCGCAAAGGCCACCCGCACAGCTGTCAATTTTCTCATCTGGTCAATTTTCTCATCTGGTCAGTTTTCTCATCTGGTCAGTTTTCTCATCCGGTCAGTTTTCTCATCCACTTAGCAACAAGCTCCGCCACCCTCCTCCTCCTCTAGCACTAGAAAAAAACCAAAAGCCCGTCCTCGCAACTTCCCTTCGTTATCTTCCATGAAACCCATGCGTCCAGTACCCAGCAAACCTGAGCTGCCGCGGCCCTACAAGTGCCCCATCTGTGGCAAGGCCTTCCATAGACTCGAGCATCAGACCAGGCACATCCGCACGCACACGGGCGAAAAACCTCACGCGTGCACGTTCCCCGGATGCTCAAAACGCTTCTCGCGCTCCGACGAGCTGACGCGCCACTCCCGCATCCACACTAACCCAAACTCGCGCAGAAACAACCGCGTCATGAAGTACACATTTGCCGGTGAAGACGCCCAGCAGCAGCAGCAGCAGCAGCAACAGCAATTGCAGGACGACGCGCAGCCCCCAAAGCCAAAGCGTGCTCCCCGCAAAAACAAGACGGTAGACAACTCAGCAGAAGCTCAGACTTCGGACCAGGCGTTAATACGACCCGGTCTGGCTCCCTCAGAAGAGCAGCAGCAACAACAGCAACAGCAACAACAACAGCAATTACGACCACCAACACTTCCAATGCCTCATGCCCTAGCGGCTCAACAACAGTCTCAACAAGGGCACCCCTTCCAAGGACAATCTTCATTCCCTTCATACACCCCCATACAGGACCATCTCACTAGAAACCAAAGCGCCCCTTCTCAAGTAGACCAGCCTGCCCCCAGAGTCTTGGGCCCAACCCTCCCGCCACCGCATTCCCTACAAGCCTCCGCGCAGACCTCCCGCTCATACACTAAAATCACAGACACTTTCTCCGCAGAACAACAGCAGCAACAAAACCAGCCCCTTCAGCATCAACAACAAAGCCCTGGCTACTACGGAGCTCCAGGGACTCGCTCCTCGGGCACCGAGCGACTTAGCGCCCTATCCAGCGTAAGCTCTCTAACCTCCTTAGCCTCGTCACCTAATGGCGCGCTGGCGCCCCATGGGTCGTCTCCTCTCTCGGCGTCTCCATCATACGTGTCCATGGCAGGCATGAACCCACCCATCCCAACTAGCCACCCTGGTCTCCCGCGCAGCGGCTATTCAACAACCCTCAACTCCCCTTATTCCTCGTCCCCTTCATCACCAACCCTCCCTCCAGTGTCTCTCTCTGTCGGGCCCTCCAGTCTCAGCCATCAATCGGGCCTCCCACCTTCTGCCCAACCCCTGAATGCTCTCCTGAGTACCCCCCTGAATCCACCCTCGTCTATCCCTAGTGGCCAACCGCAATTTGTACGAGTGCCCCACTCGACTCTAACCCGTGCTTCGTACTCTTCCCCCTTTGACATGAACGCTCTCGCCACAGCCGCCACGCAGCAGCTTGAACGCGAGCAGGCCGCCGCCAAAGCCCGCGCAGCCGCAGCTGCACCAGGCGCCCCCCAGGGCTCTTCTGCAGCCCCGCCATCATCGTCATCATCTTCTTCTTCCTCTTCGTCATCCTCGTCGTCGGCCTCTTCTCCCTCTGCGACGTTCTCATCTCTACACTCCACAAAGTCATCGCCCAGTCTATCATCCTACTTTGGTGGCCACAAAAGTGCAAATACATCGCCACATGGCCCATCCAGTCTCCTCCACCCAATGCACAATGGCGGTCCCTCGGGCCCCTCACCATCATCAACTGCCCCCCATCATGCTCCTGGGCACTCTGCCGCGCATCACCACTTGCACGGATTCCCCCGCATGACGCCCTTAACTGCTCTGCACGGCGATGAACACCACGGGAGTAACGTGTACCTGCAGCATCGCTCCAAACGCTCGCGACCAAACTCACCAGTCTCAACAGCTCCTTCCTCGCCCATGTTTTCGCCTACCACCTCGCCAACTCCCGACTACACCCCTCTGGCAACCCCTGCTCACTCCCCACGATTACATCCTCGTACAGGGGGCGCCTTAAATGATTTGCACGTACCTCCGGTACCCCCATTGCCGCCTGGCATGGATGGCGGGGCATCGGGAAGATTCCTAAGTGGACCCGGGCTCATGGCATCGACAGACCGTGAAAGCCATGGCATTCAGTTACCAAGTATTCGTTCTTTATCGCTTGGCCGACACATGCAATCATCTATAGACGGTGGAGTAGCCCCCACTTCATCTGGATCCATGAGTTCCATTTCTGCCGGGCTCCCTGGATCTGGTCCTGGCTCGCCAAATGGTAGCACGATTTTCCGCACATCTTTATTACACACAAGCCACAGCGCCACAGCATTGGCTGGACCCTCAGGAGGAGTACGGCGGTTTGCATCGACTGCAAGTTTGTCGGGTGGGCCTCCAGCTGTGGGAGGATCGTCGTCTTTGAGTGCTTTGGTACGCCGCCGCGGAAGCAATGAAAGCTCTAGCTCCGGGATAGGTGCTCGAAAGTTCATGGGAACTGGGACCGGTGGGGTCATGTTCCCCATGCTAGCTGGAGCCTCACTTGGCGAGAAGCGCAAGAAAAACGACAAGGACGACGAGGAAGACGACGAGGAAGAAGACGATGGGGATGCTGTGATGAAGGAAGAAGATGAGGAGGAAGCAAGGGAGGATGAGCAGGATGATAAAGAAAAGAATAATAGTAATAACGGAGGATTGACAGGATCTGGAACAAGTGCACCGGCAAGTGCAACGAGAGTTCCTGTTTCCGATTTGATTAATGAATAAGTCTGGATTTTTTTTCTTTTTTTTTTTTTTTTTTTTTTTTTTTTTAATAGAATCTGAAATATTAATAATTTTTGATTTTTTTTCCCCCTAATAGCTACAGTAATTTGTAAGCCTCTAAAGTGGCGGATCCGTCGTATAGTTTTTGTTACCGGGTCTTAAAACCGAGGCCCCGACCGGGTCATTCAGTGTGTTTTTTATGTGGGCGCTCTTACATCACCAGGTGGTTTAGTGGAGATCTCCTCTTCCTCCCCACCTTCCCCCCCGTTTTAGCCGAGGCGCCAGAAATATACGTGGAAAAATCTTTTGGCGGGCATTTCAGTTTTTTTTGCTGCCCCACAAACAAAAGCCACCCTTCAGATTATAAAAGGAAGCCCTTTTGACCTTCTACACTCCCCCCAAAACAAAACCTCCATTTTTCATTAATCTATACCAAATCTACTATTCTAGTACCAATCTCACATCATGTCTACCAAGGATCTCACTGATATCTACGCCGTCCCAGGCAAGGTCGCCGTCATCACAGGCTCCTCCCGCGGCCTGGGCTACAACATGGCCGAAGCTCTGCTTCTCGGCGGCGCCGCCCGCGTTTACATTTCCTCGCGCAAGGCAGACGCCTGCGCCAAGGCCGTCCAGGAGCTCAATGCCCTGGCCAAGGACAAGAACCTCCCGGGCAAGGCCTACTCGATCCCCGCCGACGTCTCCACCAAGGCCGGGGCCGACGCCCTGCGCGCCGCCTTCGACAAGGTCAACAAGGAAGAGGGCCTGGAGCCCCGCGCAGACATCGTCATCGCCAACGCCGGCGCCACTTGGGCCGAGCCCATTGAGAAGTTCCCCGACTCGGCCTTCGCCAAGGTCATGGACCTCAACGTCCGCGGCGTCTTCTACACCATCGTCGCCTTCCTGGATCTCCTCAGAAAAACGGGCTCCGAAGAAGACCCCGCCCGCGTCATCATCACCGGCTCCGTCGCCGGCCTCACCGGCCTCGTCCCCAACGGGTACGCCTACAACGCCTCCAAGGCCGGCGTCCACCAGCTCGGCAAGCACCTCGCCGTCGAGCTGGGCCCCGAGCACATCTCCGTCAACATCCTGGCCCCAGGCTTCTTCCCCTCCAAGATGACTGCCGGGTTCTTGTCTGGCGGCGTGGCCAAGCACATGGCCGAGAGTAATCCCCTCAAGAGACTGGGACAGCGGTCAGACATTATTGGTGCCACCTTGTTTTTGGTCTCCAAGGCCTCGGCCTATGTCAACGGCGTTGTTCTTCCTGTCGACGGCGGCTCCCACATTGGCTCTCCCAAGATGTAAATTAGTTTATAGTACTTTTGAATTTTAACTTGTTTTTCTTTTTTTTAAAAATAAAAGATGCGCATATTGAAGTCTACGATTATACTTGCCCCCCATAAAGCTCGTCTCCTAAGAAAAAGCTACTAGAACCGAGCCTCGGGTTGGCACTGTAAAACCTAAGCGGCACTCGCAAACTTAAAATCCAAACCATACATGTGAATTGATTAAGCGAACTCTGCAAGAAATATAGGGCTGTACCAACGTCAGCTTTGGATGCTGAAAAAAACCTGGCTCCTGTAATTACCATGTCCTTTTGTTATACAGTAAACTTAAAGCATATTGAGCTCGGCCTGAAAACCAGAAACCACCACCGAATAAAGCCGAAATACATTGATATTTTAAATATAAACACTATGAATAAACCAGTGGCGTACATTCACCGGGCATAATACAGGATACTACGGCTTTTGGTATTAGTGGATTAAGATCAGGGCTCTCTGGATTTCGACTGTTTAGGAAATCGATCAAACCATGTTGGGAAGCGGTCTGCAGGTTAGGGTTTAAAATGAAGATTAACTACACGAAAAATTTCTGTAATTTTACTCTTTATCTTCATTTGTGAATTGGCCGAGACCGTACTGCTTATTACTCTTAAACGTATAATAGCTAACCAAGTAATCCAGTTAGTCACCGGTGTTTAACCAAATCATGACAGATTAAGAGTCTCAGTTCTGAGGTTGTGAGCAGTTTGCGAAAGGTGCTATTTGTTCGTGTAAAGTAAAGAATAAGTACACTCAGGTGGCATAGTATCGACAATTGTTGGTCACCATAAATACAAAAGTTTGAAACAATGGCTACGTCAAAGTCCTAGAAAGATGTCCCCAAAGCAAAAGGAGAGGGTATAGTTTTAGTAAAGAAGTGCTGTTGAAAAGTGCATTTACGTACAACAAGAATTTTGATGTTCATGTGTAGAGTGGAGATTGGATTGGTTTTGATCACGAAACTGGGAAGTTAAGCAGTCTGCCTGTAGAACAGACTGAACGAGATACACAAGTTATTGATATTGCTGAGCGCCAAATTGGGTCCTCAGTTTGAATTAAAGGTCTACGTGAAGTGGAACAAATGTTGGTGTCGAGACGTTTTTGATTTTTTACAGTGTTGGTCCAATTCTGTGGTCAAAAAAGAGAGCTGATATTCAAACTGACAATTGAAATGCTGAGTTGACTGTAGTTGTTCGATGTGCACGAAACATTGTTAAAGCACGAATGTTGAGACCTTTATACAATTTATTTTATTTTAAACTGGTTGCTTTCATAGTATATACCATTGGAAAACGGCAAGTTATCCTTATTCAAATTCAAAACTTAATATAGAAACTAGTTTACACATTTTGGTGTTGAAAAAAATGTTATTTTCTATCACAAATAGTACTGAAATCAACATTAACAAAATCTTTAGATATAACATTTCTTCAACTTAAAGTACTTTTGGAATTTTTGCAGGATTTATTAAAATATATAGGCTTATTTAATATTCAAAAATAATGGTAAACAACAACTAAAAAATAAAAAAAACTTAATAAATTATTCCCAAACTATCAAGGTATATTCCGTGTCGACCAAATATTCCCTTTGGGGTTTCATTAAAAAAGTGTTCATTTCCACGGTTACCTCCGAACCACCCTGACTCCCTTCTATTTCCTGAACTTAAGTCATTGATGTGAAAGTTAATGGCGTTAATTATACCGTTTTCATGTTTCACTCCAATTCTTTCAATTCTTTCATTTGGCTGAAAGTGTACTGTATCAGATTCTCTCTGTCTTTTCCCAATCATCTGCTCAGAATGTCCAATGTTGCGGAAATGAAAAATAATTGCGGACACATGGTGAACCCCTCTTCCTCTGTCCCAGTCCTTGGTGACAGTAATGCGGTCAATTTGCATTTCATAAAAATAAAGAGCATATTCTTGACCACCACCATTACCCCCGACTCGGTTTGTCAAGTTACCCCACACAACATATTGATCTCGGTCATGGTTGCCCCATGGAGAAGGGAATCGATGACCACCAGTAAATGCCCAGTTAATATAGCCGCCATGCTCCCCGCCGTGATCGAACATTCCATCACGAAACAGATAAACAGCAAAGTCGTGCGAATCAAACCCTTGAGACCATTTAAAAGTTTGATGGCTTTCTAAAGATGGAAATTTTTGATTGCAGCGCTGAAGTTGACTATAGCTGATAATAAGTATATAGTATCTGTTTCCATACTTACTATTGAGCTCATCCAAGATTTTCTGAACAATCTCTGCACGACCAATTTTTTGACAACGATCTGCAATATCTTTAATCAGATCGTTAACATTAACATCTAAGTTTAAATTCACTGATCCTGAAATGTTTGACATCTTAAGTGTTATATACTAAATAATAACAATGAGAAATGTATTATGGCTTGATGACTTTCCAGTTATGTATTTCTTAATAGAAATAAAATCGATGATGACAATGAAGGATGAAAATAAGCAGATTAATGGTTTTAATTGACTCTGTATTGTCAAATATATGAATAGACTTTTTTTTTTTAATTTTTTCAAGAAAAATACCTATCTTTATATAGTTATTTTAAAATAGTTCTGTTACGACAATAGGCATTCAACTCGACATGGTTAAGCCAAAGTTGGAAACTTCTTACCAATTTTAACAATATTTAACAGCAGAAGACAAACCAAAATAGTGGCTGTGGGGGGCTGCGACTACGTAAATTCAAATAAAGGGTTGATTACATAATTCAGAAGATGGTTTAACAATATTCTTAAGTACACTATGGTGAGATAAAGAACGATAAAGTGCAAGGATTTACGTGGGAAGTTCGTTATCCAAACGGATGACAGGGTTAGATTTCGTATTTGAATATGAACGATAAGCAATATCAATAATGCTAATTTACTAATGAAAAAATACGATCTTGGATGCAAATGGTAAATTCGGAATGTACGAACTACTTTACGTGTGGAGTGCCTTGTCAACTGGTGAAGATTGTATTTTTGTAGCAAATGACACCGTTCAAATGGTTACTCAACAATATTGTTAAATAACAGTGCTTGGTTAATTGTTAAAGTAAAAACAGGTAGTTTATGGTTTATTTTGTCTAAAAAATACACTGAGATCTTGAGATCTAGATTTCTTTAAACTAATTATCAGATGAATAACAATAAGTTCACGATTGTTGTACAGTGATATTACACAAGAGATATAATAACAATATTGTACCTACTTTCAATGTGATAATATTTGGTTGTCGAGACTTGGCAAGTCTAGGATCTACAAAACATGTTAATTGATCCAGAGCCTACAATTAGATAGATTGAAGTTAGAATATACGATTAAGATGATAACAGTATAAGTTGAAAGGAGAGCGCTGGTCTAATATGGCCCTTCAAAGCTACAAAGCTAAGTGTACTTTGACCGAAACAGATCACAATAACTGGGAAAACAGCTTTTACTTGAGAAGGTGAGATTTTGGATGGGAAGGAGTTTTAATTCTATCTTCATAGTCCATACTCCAATGCTAACTAGGTCTATTCTAAAAACCCTAACCACTATATGTAATGCGTGGTTAGGGTATTGGTTCATAGAGGCTTGACTGCTACATCCATTGATAACTTCTAAACAAAATATATCTAAACTCTCAAGCGATGGTTGTAGAAACAAGTGTACTATTGTTAAAGCATAAGAAAAAAGGTAAAGAATGAACCTCATTTAATTTTTCTGCCGCAATGCCCACCTTAGCATTTGTTGCAAATAAAATCCTCTTAACTCTTGGGATGTAGCAGAGTTGGAATAAACATCATGTATTTTTACAGGCTGTTGCAAACTGAGAATTGATCGCCTTAGAATGACTTAACGACAAATTGGCTAACGACTTCTTCATGATTGATGTAGATCAGGCGCCCATCATCCTTGGAACTCGATAACTGGAAATAGAAAGTGATAGGTTTATAGGGTTTGCAGTTGACATGGGGTTTCTTACCGCTAGGATGGCGCGACCAACATGAAAGAGAACATTTGCTCAGACTTGTTGCAGATCACGGAACTACGAACTCAGGGCTAACGCAACGAGATATTACCTGTAGACATCGGACCTTTATTTTTTCTACAGATCTAAGATTCTTTCCCCTTAGAATGCTGCAACCTGTTTTTAAAGGTCTTGGGCTGTAGTTGGTATGATAGATTATCGACTTGTATTGTTACATATGACGACCGGACGTATATTTACATACCCTGAGCCTACTCAAGATCGCACAGCATGAGTTTGATGTTGTGATCTAGAAAACAACAATTTCTAAAATTTGCTAGTCTTCAGTGAAACTTTGGATCTCCTTTTGTACCACGAAGATTCTTGGCTCTTAGGTTAAAGCAGCGTTTACTCGATTACCAAACCCACCCTTGGGCTTGTTTCTTATCATGAGTTAATATTCAGAACAAAATAACGTTGAAAATAAAGTTCTGTTTTTTGACCTAATGAGCTGGACATCATCTATTTTATGGATGAATTAGCTGGAAGTAAGAGTAGCCCTTGCTAAAACAGTCTAGTAAATATAACTCGTCACCATGGTTAATGATAGCTCAGTTCAAGAATAGCAGATATATGAAAGGTGTCTTATTTGCTTTAATTCATTTATTTAATGATTTGAATATTCACTTTTTCATGATGATAGGTCTTCGATTATGGTTTACTCTATTTTAAACTTTTTTTCAACTGACTGTGCATACTAGAGCGTAGTTCAGCAAACTGTCAATTTAGATACATCTATATATTTTTCAAAAAAATAAAAACCTCATTAAATCCCTATGTGAATGCTTGGCTCCATGAAAGTTAAATTCCACTGATTCTGCCTGTCCTGAATTTCTTTTGTTAGGATTACGTCTTCAGGGCCCTTGAAATTTCTCACCAGCCCACGTCACGCCTAGTCAGGGCATCGAGAGCATCCAGCTTCCCCACAATTTTATACGTTAGAGAGAGGAAAATCCTCAAAATGACTTTTTTCGAAAGTTGACGGCGGCTTTTAAACTGCAACTGTTCCGAGTGTTGTCTTATTTGTTGATTCAAGGGGTGATGTGTGAGAGGACATCTATATGGGTCGAAAACATCTCCATACTTTAAAATACGACGGTTACTAACAAAATCCGGCTATAAACAAAATTCTCCATCCACGAGATGCTTCCCCTTAATTTGCCTTCAGTTTTTTCTACCATCTAATATCCTCAATCATTCTTGAAAAACAAAGACTTTTCACTAAGAACCATGTTTCATCAGCCCAATGGCCAATATGGCTTTCGGGCCCGTCCACTCACAAAAAGTCGGTTTATAGTCGCCAAATATTTGTCCCGCCGAATTATAACAACAATTTCCACCATCCTTTTTTTTACCGCACTGGTCATTCTCGTGACCTCAATACCGGGTCGCAAAAAATCAGATGCTGAAATTTCAACGACATTTGTTTCTGAGGAAATGAGAATGCGCCGGGAACCGCATGGTTTGTGGGCGAATCAGCACCAATCTCATCTAAGTCCACCTCCTTCGCTCAGCGACAGTCGTTATAAACAAGAGTCTTCTGACGATACGTCTACAGAGAGACTTTCTTACAATAAAAAAGGTGCAAACCTAGCTTACCATCCTGGAGCCGAACGCAACAGCTTCGTCATGGATGATGCCTGGCGACCGCACGATGCGTACGGTGCAGCTCACAAACGTCAATCAACTCAGCTGAGTGAAAACCAGCGACCCAAACAGCGGCCCATAAGTGATTACCCTAGCAGATCAGAGTTTCTTAAGCAGACCCTGGTTGACGACTATGCTCAAGGTGCCGAAAACATTTTTCTGATGATTAAAACTGGTGCTACTGTATTGTGGAACCGGCTGCCAATTCACGCAGCCACAACTCTTACCCGAGTGCCATACTTTGGTCTCTATGCTGACCAATCGTCCTCCCTCGGCGGATATGAGGTTGTTGATACGCTGGCTAACGTTTCGGATGCTACATATAACTCAGATCAGTTTAAACTTTATCGAGAACTTCAACGGCTGCGCAACACCCATGCGATTACTGATCCTGGGCATACTCCATTAACGGGTGGTTGGGATCTGGATAAATTCAAAAATCTGCCAATGTTGGAGCATGCGTGGAAAACAGCTCCTGAACATGTTCGCTGGTTTGTTTTCATGGATGGTGATTCGTACATTATGCTTGATAATCTTCTAGACTATTTAAATACTCTGGACCACACAAAACCATATTACATAGGCAATTACCAGGTGATTGAAGATGAACCATTTGCACATGGAGGGTCGGGCGTGATTTTGTCGAGAGGTGCCATGAATATGTCATTTGGAACCTATGAAGGACTAGCTCGACAGTACGAAGCCCAAACGCTGGACGTTTGTTGCGGTGATTTTATGGTGGCCGTTATGCTCAAAAAGTTCGGCATTGATTTGCTAACGGTTAAAGACGACCAAAATGACTATTGGCAAACAGGAGATACCTACGATGGTTGGTGGCGTAGAAACCTTGAGCGCCGCGAGCGAGAGGAATACGAAGCTGGATCACGCATTTACCAGGGATCGCAGCGTGTGGGCCAAAAGTTTACCAAGTTCCCTCATTGGGATTTGGCAATAAAACGATCCGAATGGTGCAACAAAGCTGTGAGTTTCCATCATTTAAGTGCCATGGATGTTGAAATTCTTTGGGAATATGAACGACTACTGTCTCCGGAGCAAAAGCGTCACATCACTTATGCAGATATTTACCGCGACTTTGTTTCACCCTACATTGAGCCTTTCATGCCTGGTTGGAATAATATGGCTCGCGGTAAGGAATACTCAAAGACAACCTTTTTAGAAGCTTTGGCAAAGCTGCGTCAAGAACGGGCAGAAAAAGAGCTAAAACTACAAAATGGAGAAACAATTGACGAAGAGGAGGAGGCACGCCAAAAACAGAATGACATTGTGGGAGACGACGAAGACATCAACAGTGGTAAACAGCCCTGGAACTCACCCTTTTTGTGCCAGCAAAAATGTCTAAACGACCCTTATTGCTTGTCTTGGAGATATCTTCCTGAGGAAGCTTACTGTGCAAACGACGATGCTGTGCGGCTTGGCCGTCCTGCCTTAAACTATCTCAGATACGATGAGGAGGAAGCAGGCCGCAAACTCGGTGGTGCTGTGAGTGGCTACATAATTGATAGAATCCGCCAAATCCGGCGCACAAAGGACTGTGACGATCTTGGTCCCGATCCAGTCGAAATTGAGGCATATCGCAAAAAGGCTGAGGAGAGAGAAGCGAGGTATGCTGAGCTTGATAAAAAGGCCCAAGAGTCCGCAAGAGCTGCAGGTTTTGATGTCTATACGCAACCACCCCGTACTGAAGACCCTGAGGCCATGTACAAACTGGAACGTCAACGGATATTACGTGCTTCAAGCAAAGCTAATCTTGCAGCGTTGCAAAATGCCTTGGCAGTGATTCAAGCGGTAGGGAAGGAATCAGATCCTGTGGTTTCAAACAAGGGGATTTCAGAAAAAGACCGCTATGAAGGATGGTATTTACGTGCACGAATAGCGAATCGACTAGAGGAAGAACGTGCAAGACGCCAGCGAAGTGTGAGTGAGCGGCTACACAGAGGTGAACAAGTTTATGGCAACGTATTATCGGAGGAAGAAGCATACCTGTTGAATGACCGCAGCAGGCATCTTGACGGATTAAAAGAGGTTTACGAGCGCGAGGTAAATGGAACGGTTTAAAAGAAAAAAAATGGATGATTGTTGAAACATCCGTCTATACATTATATATACATAAAGTCATGAGCATCGTAAAAAGACATTAAAAAAAAGAAAACGTAACGAGAATGTTGAAATATCGTTTAGTTGGAAAAAAAGGCTTGTTTAAGCCTTGGTGTAAGAAACCTTGGGAGAGTAGGGGAAGGAGGGGCCAATCTCCTTAAGGGAAACAGAAGCGAGCCATTGACCAACATCAACAGCCTCCTCGATAGACTTGCCCTCGACGAGAGCACCAACGAAACCACCAGCAAAAGCATCACCAGCACCGTTGGTGTCAACGATTTCGCTGGCAGCAATCTTGCGGACAGGGAATTCGGTAATGTCAACCTTGGAAGAATCAGCATCGGCACCAAAGCCAGTAGTAGCCTTAGAAGCCTTGGCGACAACAGTGGGCTCAGTACCCTGGGTGATGATGACAACACGCGGCTTCTCAACGTTGGCCTTGGGGAGAACGGCAATGGCAGCAGCAATAGCCTTGACGTCATCCTTCTTGTCAGCAAGACCGTGGGCCTCGGCCCAAGCGGCAGCCTCGCTCTCATTGCCAATGAGAACATCCCAGTAAGGGCTAGAAGAGTCCATGGGCTCCTGGAAGAATTGGCAGAGGAAGGGAGCAGAAAGGTTAATGACAAAAGTCTTGTCGGCGTGCTGGGCAGCGTGCTCACCAAGAGCATTGATGGCGGGGGGAGAGACAGTCAAGTGGAAGCCACCAACGTAGTAGTACTTGGCGCCCTCAACAAGAGCCCAGTTCTCAGGAGCCTTGAGGTGCTCGAGCTTGTAGTGGTTGGCGGCAGCAAGGTCAGTGACAAGAGAGCGGTGGTTTTCACCGTTAATCAAGGCAGCGCACTTGCCGGTGGGAATATCGTCGTGGACGAGGTAAGCAGACTTGACACCAGCAACCTCGTTGGCCTTGAGAAGCTGCTCGGAGTACTCGTCCTTGCCAACGGAGCCGAAGTAGACGACCGAGTTGGGGGGAAGGACGTACTGAGCACCACGGGCAGCGTTCTGGGCGGCACCACCAGCAATGAACTTGACACCAGGCTTGGCCGAAACCTCAGCAAAGATGGGCATGTGCTTGTCCTCAACAAGGATAGCGTCATTTTCCTTAAGGTCGTACTTATCGAGATAAGCCTTGTCGACATTGACCTGGATGTCCAGGAGGGGGTTTCCGAGAGCGACGAGAGGGTAGGACATTACTGTGGTAGTTTGTGGTTGGTTGATTTGAAAATGTGGTTGTGGGAAGGTTCTTGCATGAAATGGGTGGGAACGACGACGCTTTTATACTTTGGCGAAAATTTTTTTAAAATGCACGTGCAAATTTCCAGCGTGTTCACAAGCTGTTGTATCTAATGGCTGATTGTGGCAGCACCTTAAATACACTTTTCGGCCCTTGTTTCTGTTTTTTTTTCTTGTCTTCCCCCTCCTCCCCCAACAAACCTCCGTTTCAAAGCCATCACGCAAAAGCCTCAGTTTGAAATATTCCCAAGTCTTGCATTTTTATATTTAAAGGGCCTTATCACCCACTTTTTTTTTTTTTTCCCTCTTAAATATATATTATATATTTTTTTAATTTAGAAATGTTTGCCGATCCACTTGCATCCTTCTCCATCCCAGGCCTTGAATCTCTCGTTAAACCAATTGCCGATGCTCTTGGATACACGGTATTCGCAAAACATGTATCGGAAATGGTGCTGGCCACAGCGTTTTACCACGGCATATTCATTGCTTCCGGATACCTTTCGCCATACTTTGTTCCATCGTATCGTACACTGCCTGCCAAAACGCGCGTCAACTTTGATATTCATGTTGTATCACACATCCAGGCCATTTTAATTGTCGCGCTTTCTTTCCCGCTTTTCGGTGATAAGATACTGGCCGAAAACAGAGTTTATTCATACACCCCTTATGCCGGCTTCATCACAGCAATGGCCCTCGGGTACTTTCTCTGGGACATCTTTATTTGCACCAAATTCATCAAAATGTTTGGTGTTGGGTTCCTCGTCCACGGTATCTCTGCGTTTTTCGTGTTTCTGCAGTCCACGCGACCATTCTTGCTCTTTTACAGCCCACACTTCCTGCTGTTTGAGCTCTCCACCCCCTTCCTTAACGTCAATTGGTTTGCGTCCCATTTACCAGAAGGTTCGATTTCTTTCACCGTTCAAAAGATTAACGGTATCTTTTTACTTTCCACATTCTTTTTTGTGCGTATTGTTTGGGGTTTCTACCAGGCTTTCCGCGTCGCTTACGACGTCCTCTATCTGGAGATTGCAACTCGCCAGTATCCCCTTTGGGCTGGCATAGGAGTCCTCGTCGCTAATCTTTCACTTGATTTCCTTAATGTGTTTTGGTTCTACAAGATGGTTCTTTTAGCAAAGCGTGCTCTTTCCACAGGCACTGGTCGTTCCTCTAAAAAGACTGATTAAAAAAACACTCACTTTTTTCTATATATCGGTATATCACCATTATCTAAAAAACGCATCATCTTTGTACTTGGAATAATTCTCTCTTGCTAAGGAACGCTCAGCGACTCTTACGTCCGTATTGATATCGGCAATCAAAGCCTCAACAGACACGTAGTCTAACTCGGGCCTTATGTACCCCAAAACAACGTACCGAATTCGCGCACCGTAGAATGGGCCCCCAAACTTATGCATGATGTAAATCTCGGCGCTTCTGCTGGAATTCCCATAAAAAGGATTCCAACCAACACTCATAACCATTGGATAAACGACCCCCGCATCCTTATTGTCCAAACCGGCGCCAAATGTAAAGTCAATGTCACGCCCCTGTGGGTTGACAATGCTGTTATTAGTGCCACCTCGCTCGGTTAAATACTCCTTGTTTCGTTCTTCACAGGCTGAAAGCAGTTCCGCGCTTCCCACGTCCACTCGTGCGTATCCGTAATAGATGCCAGTATCTGAAGCTTCATGCCCTGCAGTTGCCTTAAGCACAGGCTCGTATGAATCCGGTGGAATATTGGCGGTAGGGATTCCCAAATCAGAGGACCCACGCCCAAATCCTGCCACTACAACGGTGTCGGAAAATAGTGGGTAGGGTGACTGTGGGATTTCAGGTCCTACAATTGATGGACGGTCAGTGCGTGTAGTCATAATGTGGTGGTAATATGATATTGCGTTAGACGAGATTGGTAAGAGGCAAACTTACCAAAGGATTTCTGCAAGGTTTTTTTTTTCTTTTTTGGCCCCGCTTTTTCAAATTTTTTTTTTCTTCTTCATCACAATGACTCAACAAACTCCTCCTCCATCAATTTCTCAAATCGGAGATGCTTTACGCGACATCTCTACTAATTTCCTTGGAGTTCATGTTGAAGATGAGATCGTAAAACGCCGTTCTTCAGTGGCTCTTATTCTACGGTTCCCTAACCTGGCAACTGCTGACCTCGGCAATGAGTCCCCCACTGTTATCGATCTAATTAACGCCGGAACTGAAACCTCTGTTGCCTCCTATCCAGAAATCCTATTTATCAAACGTACATCGCGCAAAGGTGACCGCTGGTCCGGCCATGTCGCACTCCCAGGAGGCAAACGAGACCCAGAAGATGAATCTGACGAGGCTTGCGCAGTACGTGAAGCTCACGAAGAAGTAGGCTTAGACCTCAATGAGCTGGGGCGTCTAGTTGGACCACTTGATCAGCGGCTCGTCAGAACATCGTGGGGTCGTGTCACTTTAATGACACTATGCCCTTTTGTATATGTTTTGACTCCAGAGGCCGTTCGGCTTTCCTACGAGGGGTCACTTTTAACTCTGGAACCGGCTGAAATTGATCGCGCCTTTTGGATTCCCGTTGATCAGTTATATTTCCCAGAACGAGCATCCTCTTTTGAAACAGTTGGCCTTGGTGATCGTCTACGTCTGCACAAGTCTCCGTTTCTTCCAAAGCCTCTTATAACCGCCTTGTGTCGAGTTAATGCGTTCGGTGAAATGCATTTTGGTGCCATTGATCTTACAGAGCCCCGCAACTTGATCTTATCCGACCCTAATGAAAAAGATAAAGCGGTTCTTCCTTACAAACTTTGGGGGTTAACACATGGGATAATTGTCGATCTGCTGGAGCTTTTCCAGCCTCATTCGGCCGCCCAGTTCTTCTTGTTTCCAACCCTTACTGCTCCTGATATTAGATTTTTTATTTACGTTTTTTCGTACAACTATGTCAAGTCTAAGCGTGATGCCTTTATTAGAGGCCCTGTCAACAGGTATCATGAAGGCCAACTTGACATCACTGGAAAGGCCTTAGCTAACTATTTCCCTTTCCTTGCAAAAGCCATTTATGCAGGGCTTGCTTTCCGAGCCACAGTAGTTGCTGTTATCATCTATTTTTTCCTTAGACGTAAACTTAGAAATTAAATAAAAAGTCTTTCCCATTTTTATCTTGCCATTTTCTTAAGGCTCTTAAGTTGTCCTGTTTTTTGCCACTCTTCACCTTGTAGCATTAGTTTTGATGCCGCTGGATACTTTTTATCCGCTACCGAGACAGGCCACGGCCCACTTAGCAGCTTCAGTAGCTTAATACCCTGTACCCCATATTGGTTCTTGAATCGCTCCGATCCAACATCCCACCAGGTGGAGACAACAGTAAAATGAAGATTTATAAGCAAAGCTTTGGGTGTGTTAGCTAGTCGTGCTAGCATCTTCCAGCCATCTGCAGAAGAAAGTGGGTTCACCAACCCTTGGTCTAATGGTTGAGCAACTGTCAGTGCAGCCCAAACTGCTACAATACCACCGACACGATCTGCAACCTTCTCTTGGGTTTCGTAGGTTCCGTCACTAGACCGCCGGTAGCCCATTCGTAAGATTCCATCTACTGTGTCTATACCACAGGAATACCCAATCAACATTGGACACTTTTTCACAAATCTGGCAACAAGATAGTCATATAGCTCAGGAATATGTGCCAATAAACTGGCAGTCAAAATTGCCAGAGGCTGAGCACGGTTAATGGATACCGAAACTTCAGCCTCTGCTTGATCAATCAAAGCCTTGCTGTAAAAATTAAGCACCCATAAAAATACCTGGGGAACATTTCGACAACTTTGAACTGCAGACAAAATATCCCGATAAATAGTTACTAGTTTCTCCGTAGAATCTGTTAGTTGGCCTAACTTTGGTCGAATATGTCGTTTGATTTGTTGGCATTGTTGTTTGTATGCAGGGTTTTTACTAACTGGCTCATTGACTTCAACCTTAATCTGTTCAATCATGTTTTTGTATTTCAGATACTCCTTTACGATATCGCTGTTATCACTAGCCTTCTTTTTTTTCTCAATATTTGCCTTTTCTTCGGCTTCCTTTTTGGCTTTTTCTTCAGCTTCCTTTTTAGCTTTTTCTTCGGCTTCTTTTTTAGCTTTAGTCTCAGCTAGCTGTTTTGCTTGAGCCAGTGTTTCAGCCTCTCTAATTTTTCTCTCTTCTTCCTGTCGTTTTGATTCTGCTGCTTGTTCCTTTGCTGCCAGTTCGGTTTCTTTTCTCATTTGCTCCAGTCGCTTTAGCTCTTCTAATTTTTGTCTTTCTAATTCGGTGCGACGTTCGATATTAGCTATCTTTTGTTGGTGATATTGTTCAATTTGTAAACCGATTTTTATAATCTCATCCTCCATATTTTGGATATCAGCTTGTTCTTTTTCAAGAATTTTCCTTAGCGTTTCACGCTCACTTATCTTGGTCGCTAAAAGTCTCTCCTGTTTTACTCGTTCTTCTTTGACAAGTTTTAAATCTTTCCTCAGCTTTTCAGCTTCAATATGTTCAATATAACCTTGAACACGCTCATCTCTTTGAATATTCAAATCTTTCAGTTTGTTGTCCACTTCTTCCAGCTCTCGTGCTTCTTTTTGTTTTTTGATTTGTTGATCACGCACGACAAAGCTAGAATCAGAATATAGATTTTCAACATAATCTTCCATGGACTCGTTTGAGATAGAGCCAAGCAAATCATGAATTTCTTTAAGTCCGGATTGTATTGAGGATGATCTTGTTGGAGTTTGGTTGCCAGACGAAGGCGAGCTAGAGAACAAAGCTGCGCGTTTCTTGAATCTTCTTATTTCAGGTGTCGAACCTTTTGATTCTCGTGGAGAATTCAAAGACTGTCGTTGGTATTCGATACCATTCTCAGCTTTATTACCAAAAAATTTATCATTTCTTTGAGATCTCTCTATGGTTTCATTGTTTTCTTCGGGAGCTACTGGATTAGATTTTATTTTACATTTTACTTGACACACAATACTTACCTCTGCCACTACCAAAAAGCCCGCCTCCGCTCCATAACGATGGGCTATTGCTTCCATTGACACTATTTTGAGCTGAATCAAATGAGTCTTGCTCTTCAGCTGACGGGTCTGTCTTCCCTATATGAGAAGAAAGGAACATAGTATAAAACTGTTTCTTTTTTTTTTTTTGTTAAACCAAATAAGCAAATACTGTTAAAAAAATAAATAAAAATAAAAAATTGGCGGTGAATACCAATTTCTTAAGCGTATAGCAGAGAACTGCGAACATCCCATCACCTATCACGATTGGCCGAAATTTTCAAACTTGAAAAAAAAAAACTTCCACCAAAAATTTTTCGTTGAGTCCACCAAACTTCGCTACTGCCACCACCATTAAAATGTCCTTGAGAATACCTACTATGGCCAACACCATGGCTACCAGCCTTGGTCCCAGAGCTATCCGGTCGTCGTTCCACACAAGCGCGGCTTCTTACAAGGCCTCTGTTTCTATCAAGAAACCTGTTCATCACACAGTCAAGTTTCGCAATGCCCAAGTTTCCGACAGATACCGGGAGCTCCTTATCCCTAAGAACGACATTGAGTCGCGTGCATTCAGACCTACCGCCGTCTGCCCAGATCGCGTTGAAGACTACCAAACCAACACCATCGACAGCGATATGCTTCTTATCACATACTTTCATCGTGGCGTTGACAAGAAGGGTCAAAAGTTCCGCGAATGGGACGGCACTTCTCCTTACCACATCAACAGAACAGTCAAGCCCCCTCGTGGCACGGTTGTTGAAACCCCCAACATCAAGAAGCGTGATGTTTCTACCATCCCCCAAATTACTGCCATTTCGTTAAACTGCTTTGTGAAAGAGGGTCGCGAAAACTCTGACGCTGTTATTCCTGCTCTTCTTCAACTCCAGCAAATTACGGGTGTCAAGGCTGAGCATGTCTACTCCAAAACCAACGTTCCCACCTGGAAGCTGCGAACGGGTATGCTCATTGGTTCCAAAGTCACCATCAAGGGCAGACCTATGCACCAGTTTTTGTCCACCTTGTCAGAGATTGTTTTGCCAAGATCTAAAACATTTGAAGGCATTTCTAATGGAGCTGGTGACAGATATGGTAACATCACATTTGGTCTTACTCCTGCGGATGTTAGATCATTCCCTGAGATTGAAGGTAACCAGGATCTTTGGCCTCGTACCTTTGGTATGGATGTTACTATCCACACTTCAGCCCAGGTCGACCCTGAAGCCCGTACTTTACTAAGCTCTTACGGATTCTTGTTCAAGGGCAAGGAGAAGTTCCCCACTAGATGGTAAAAAGCATCTTGTACATATATGTATATATTAAATTTTTTTCATTTAATTATTTCTCATTATTTCCTCAAAAAACAAAAACCATTTATCGCAGCTCCGACTTTTGCGCGTACTCAATGATGCGCTGTCGCTGCAAGTCAGCAACCCGGTCACCCAGTGACAGAGCCAAACCTTGACCCTTAGATCTGATGCGGACATGACCTGTGATACGGTTTGTGGCCTCGTTAATTTCAATACTGAGATTGGCAAGAGCATCTTCGCCAAACTTGCTGCGGGCATGTAAGTTGGCACTTAAGAATTGGCAGTCGTCATCATCCTCATTGGCAGTTTCATCGGAACTGTCGCTACGGTGCAGAGCGCTAGGAGTAAGGCATGCAAAATTGGCATTCTTCAGCAGATACTTCAGGAAACCACGAAGAGAATTGCCTGGAACACTAATGCTGACATTGTTCTCCCATTCAAATTCACTCCACAGCAATCTGAACTCGGTTTCCGTGTAGTTACCAGGCTTGATGTAGTCCATAATGTCAACGTGAATATCGTTAAGAATGACAATATTGTTGTCGCCAGCCGTAGAGCCGCCATAAACAACATTACCAAAAATGACACCAGCATCAGCAGATGAAACTTTAAAGCTGGCCTGCAAAGTATGGAAGCTTTGAGGACCAATGTTTTGTGAAGCGGGTTTACTAGAAACACGAATGTCACCAATGCTAGCAAACTCAACAGAAAGGTTTTGAAGTGTCTCAAGAGTTTGGTTAAAGATAAGAATATCCAAAACAATATCAAATTGGTGGACATTGATGTAGGCTTCAATGTAAACAGGATCTGAGTAACCGGTAAGCTGAACAATACGAGCCAATTTAGAAGTGACCTTTTCTGTGGAAGCGTCAGAATCAGATCCAGAAGCGAGCACAAGATCGTTATCCAAGCTGTCCTTATTGGAAGATTCAGATGCTGTGTTGAGAGCAGCAAATTGCGAGAAAGCAATGCTCTCGTCAACCTGTGAAGCTTGCTGTTCGCGTTCGGAAGCAGTAGACTCAGCACGTTGCTTTTCCTTTTCTTGAACAATATGTTGGAAAGCTTTTCTGCTGTCATACAAAAAGGCCTTGTCGATAGTCTCATTGTTGTAGCCTTCACCAAGGACTCTGATACACGAATATATGCGGTCAGAAGTATCCTCATCGATCTTGGTGGCAACCAAAGAGGATTCACCCACACGGATGATGGAAATCAAAATAAGCAAGGCTTCAGCACGAAGAGCATTTTTGAAAACTTCATTTTGGCTGACCTCCAAGGCTCTAAGGGTGAGCTTTGTGATGGTTGAAGCTAAAACAGAAGCAAGGAACCAGGATCCTTCAAGAATAAAAGAGCGAAGAGGAGGTCTATTAGACTTAACCTGATCTTGGGTCTTTTGACTTGTAGAGAAAGCTGTTTCTGTAGCATAGGTACCATCAGAAAGCACCTTTGGCTTGCTGCTCTTGTGATGCTCCTCAGAGTTACCATTTGTTTGGTTTGGCTCCGAAGACTGCTCGGCCTCCTCAAGAAGTCTTTGCTCTGAAGAAAGAATAGGTACTTCACCAAGACTCTTGCGAATAAGAGCCCAAGCATTTTTGATTTCGCTTTCGTCATGTGAATATTCACCAACAATCCAAATAGCACCTCTGTAGGCGCTTGCTGTACGAACATTTTCCAGGGCTGCAATAAGTTTAGAGATGAGCTCAGAGCGCATATTAGGGAAGATTTCAACAACTTCCTTGACAAAGTTGATGACATCAATGGCAGAGGAACTCGAAGCAGAGTCTTCGTCATTCAAAAGATCCAAAAGCATTTCAACAACGCTTTTGGCAACTTCAGCAAAACGCACAGCACATGTATGAATAGATTGAATAAGAAGCTGTCTGTAAAGAGAATTCTTTTCATAATCCTGAGTCAAGGTCTTGTTAAGCTCCTTCTTCAAGATCTTGATAACGTCGTCCACATTCCGGCTGGTGACCATAGAAAGAGAAATCTTAAGAACCTTTTGGCGGATTTCGAAATCAGGAGAAGACAAGGCAGAAAGGATGTCGACAGCGAGGTCATTAAGGATGCCTGGGTTATTTTGGTGGAGCTTGTTAACTTGCTCAAAGACAATAAGCTTAACGTTATTGTCAGGCTCCTTAATGGCAAGCTCAATGAGCTTTGTGGCAGCGCCTTTAATGGCATTGCGATCAGAAGAAAGTCTGGTAAGAGCATTTGCTGCTTCATAAATTGCCGTGTTAGAAGAAGAATCAAGAATATCAAAGATAATCTTGAGGTAGAGGGGAACATAATCGGGATTATGGACAGCGTCTTTGCAAATGAACTCAATGAAGGCAAGCTGAAGAAGTTCATCAAGGGCGGCAGCATTAGAAGCCTTAGAACGAATAAACTCGACGGCACGTTCGCGATCAAGATTTGAGAGTGCAATGAAAGCATTGCGAATACAGGTAGCATCGGTTTCGGCCTCAAGGAAGGTCTGAATAGTTTCTGCTGGTTCTGGAATGTGATGGCTAGTGGCAGGCTCTTTAGCAATGCTATAAACTGCAAAAATAGCATTCTTGCGAACATAGGCATGACGATGTTCCAAACATGAGAGAATGGAGGGAATCAAAGGGTCCAAGAGTTCAGGTTCATGAAGCTTGCACAAAAATCTAAGAGTTGCGCCACGAATATACTCATTAGGATGCTGTAAGTCATTACGAATGGCATTACAAACAAGAATCATCTCTTGCTTAAGAGTGCCGTCAGTGTTAAGCTTTGGGCAAACCTCCCAGTAGAAGTGAAGAAGTTTTTTAAGCTGCTTGTTCTTAGAAGGCATCACAAAACGAATAATGTGCATAAGCAATTGAGGCATGGGGTCGTCATTGATCATGATGACAAGCAGACGCTTCATAGCGTCAATTTTGACCTCATCCGAGCCTTTTTCCAGGTGGTTTTTAAAATCCTGGACAGAGGGCCGGTCAGTTGGCGAGGGGTCGTAAATAAGAGCGTAAGGGGCAAGGTCCGCCATCTAAAATACTATAATTAGTATGAAAACTTTATATAAACGAAATACACGGTAAGTATTGAAAAAATTGAAAATACCTTTTAGAGAAGTAAAGATGGAAATAAACAAAATCCGTGAATTGGTGATGCCAAAAGGGAGGTTTTGATGAAAAATGAAAGAGAAAGGGAGAGGTGAAAACAAAAAGACTGTGCTGGCTAGAAATATATGACATTTCGTGGTTGTAACGGATGACAGGACAGGCTGGCAGTGTCATAGATCACGTGTTGTTCATGTGATCTTTTTGAATTGGGAAGAGAGAGAGAAAAAATATTCCACTTCGCGCGTCCTCCATATTGGCAAAACTAAACAATAAACACAAAAACGCCTACACAGTGGAGGTTAATTGATCGAACAATATATATTCAATGCCACCAAAAAGAAAAAGAGCAGTAGCATCGAGAGCTAAAAAGCTCACTGAGGATCAATCTGCTGATCAGGTTATTGAGGTGACAGAACGCGACCAAGATGTGGAAGAGGTTGAAGCAACAATCATTGATCCACCTGTGAAGAAGCGCAGAACTTCCTCAGTGTCTAAAAAGAAAGCAGAAACTCCGGCTACGACACCAAAGAAACGTGGAGTGCGAAGAGGATCAGCAAAAAAAATAGAAGAGGTAGAGAAGGTTGAAGAGGTTGAAGAAGTTCAAGAAGTTCAAGAAGTACAAGATGTTCAAGATGTTCAAGAGGTTCAAGAGGTTCAAGATGTTCAAGATGTTCAAGAGATCGAGGAGGTCCAAGAAGTCCAAGAAGCCCAAGAAACCAGAAAATTCGAAGAGGTCATTGGTAATGCTGAGGAACCATCCACTATTACTGCAACTCCGGCTCCCCCTCCTCCTCCACCAGCCTCGGGGCCTGTTCCACCCCCATTGACGGCACCAGCTCCTCCTCCACCAAATCAGAAATCCAAATCTAAATTCAAAATCGATGACTCTGACATCCATTATGATTACAACATAGAACTAACACTTCGAATCCTCATTACTTCAAACTTTGGGGCCGTTTTAGATGACCCACTCGATCCTGTTCTTAAGCTTCTTGTTTTGGACGAGCCGGAGCTTGAAGGTTTAGAACCCAGACCATACCTCCTTTCAGGAATCTCAGTTAGCCCCCAGGTTCAAGGTACATCAGAACGCATCATTGCTATTTCGGGAACATGTCGGGCATTAGCTAGAGCTGTGGCTATCCTTTCAGAATACAATTCTATTCTTGAATCTATGGCATCTGTGTCAGTTATCGATGGAGAAAAGACTAAAAGCGGAGCAAAAATTGCCTCTGAGCTAGTTGTGGAGCATTTTAATGCGTTGCTTGAGGGCGCATCCCAAGACTCTGATACACTTTCCTTACTCGGTGATTTCGTTGCTGAAACAGGTTTACGAATCACTCTTCTTATTCCTGAGTATATCATTAACCAGAAAAAGCTTACCACGCGGTCATTACGCCAAACTTCAAATCACCATATCTCCTCTATTCTTCAAAAAATGCACTCTAATCTCACCAAAGATGGGTTTGGCAAACAGTTCAATATGTTGAATGAGATTGGGTTGTTAACAGATACCCATTTTCAACTTCCACGTTTACCTGCGCTTGTGACCCTTCCAATGTCTTCAGACTATCCTCTATGCATATCCGCCAATGATACTAAAGCACTGGAGTTGTCTGTGCGAGTACTACTTACGCAAACGTTGATTGAAGGCAAACCAAGAGTCACCAGCCATAAAGGCGAGGAAGCTGCAGGCGAAAGAAAGAAGGCGCATCGGCGTCGTGCTAAAAAGACCCACAAAAAAAAGAGCACTCAAAATAAAAATACACGCGTCAATGATGCAGACGACGACGATGATTTGGATGACAGTGGAGATGAATATGCACACGGGCGTGCTGCAATTCCTCCACATACTACATATACACCAATTCCCGTGGCTGGTGTTTATGGCCACCCTGATACATTCCAACAACAGTATCTTAATTCTCAATGGGAATCGGTTAACCCATACCATCACCCGCGAGACGCAGTCACATTAGTATCTGAAATTGCACCTGTGACAGATGGCGTTGAAGATCCCTCTACCTTTGTAGAGGATGTTGACTCTGCCATGAATGACTATGGTGTTGATCGCCCTGAGGGCGATGCACCCACCGTTAATGCATCTGGTCAAGTGACGCAATACATGTATGTTCCCAACGAATTAGTGGGAGCAATTATTGGAAAGCAGGGAGTCAAGATTAACGAGATTCGACAAGCTTCTGGTTCTACAATCAAAATCAACGAGCATCCTGGCGATGAAGAAGCAAACGCAGACGATGGGGCTACGGGGTCGGGA
Organism: Magnusiomyces ingens NRRL Y-17630; assembly: GCA_900497715.1. Taxonomy (NCBI): domain Eukaryota; kingdom Fungi; phylum Ascomycota; class Dipodascomycetes; order Dipodascales; family Dipodascaceae; genus Magnusiomyces; species Magnusiomyces ingens. The sequence goes on from UIDE01000004.1 coordinate 605,058, forward strand.
GACCGAAAAGTGACGATTGTGGGGACGGTGGAGACAAATCAAAAGGCGATGCAGTTGTTATACCAACGCGTTGAAGCAGAAAAGCGCCACCATCAACAACACTCTTCTTCTGCAGCATCTTCGACTCAAGGCAACCACAGTCATGGACAATACCAACAGCAGCATTCTGGTCAAAATTACGGTCAAGGCTATAGCAGCAATCAAGGCTATAACCAAGGATATCGACGATAACAATTATGTGTAAATTATTATTAATGAAATGTTAACCGCACGAAATATACTTTTTTTTTTTTGAATTTTCCATCCTTTATAATACGCATGGTTGAAAGGACATCCAGCTGTGATTAAGATGAAATGAGCATGATTCGATAAATTATATTATTTGGAGAAGGTTTATAGTGGCTTGCTATTTTGATTAATTTTATTTGAAATGTTTCCGGGTATTGCGTAGTCCCAAATATAAAGCACGTGGGACCGCACATGAAGTGAGCGAAGGGTTTGGGGGGTAATGGCTAATTTACATTTATAAAGTCAAAGAAACAGTGAAAAGGAAGGGCATGAGTATTATAGGAACTAGAAAAAAAAAGAAGAAAAAATATGTATCTTGTCATTATTCATTAAGAACTTCTCTCTTGCAAAGCAAGAGATTTCACATGGATGGAGGACCATCTCCGCCGTCAGAAGAACCGCTGGTAGGAGTATAATATCCTCTGTTGAGATTTGTTTCTTGGCCGGAGGCACTGGAGGGCGATGAAAAGGACGTGGAAGTCGAGTTGGGCGATGTAGATAAACTTCCGATAACGCTGGGCGCCGGCACGGGCACACTGGTCTGGAAGGTTGCTGGTATTGGGATGGTGCCTATTGGTGGAGTCGTGGCGCTACTCTTATTCTTATCAAGAGTAGCTGCCGCGCTCGTCATGGATTTTTTGAACTGCGCTACGTTTGTAGCCTCAGTCAGTGCCGATTCAAGCAGAGTGGAAGAAATCCGAGGAATAGATCCCAGGCAGTACGTTGTTCGCGAGACGGCCTGAACAAAGGCGTCTTCGTCAATGTCGAGGCCCTGCTGTGCAAGCTGCATCTTGGCACGCAAAAACCGTTCCTGAATTTTTGCAGGGCCCAAATACCCGGGGAACAACGCGTCATCCTCGATTTTGCCAACCCATTTGGAGTTGTTGACGCTGACTCCAACCTGAAGGGCGGAAAGGACTCTTGTGATTTGAAAGTGCTCGGTTTTGGCAAACGAGTTGGAGTAAATGCGCTCAAGAACGGTGAAGTTCCCTTCTGCATAGTACCGCAGCACCCAATGTAGAGCGCACCGGAAAATGCGCTCACTTAATTCTGAATATATGGCCAGCTCGGGTTGAGCGGAAGGTAAAGGGGAGCTATTAAGGTAGTCCCGAGCTGCCGCTTGGAGCTCCTCGCGAGAAATGAAAGTCTGCATCCCGGGAACGGTTTTTGACGGTGTCATGTAGACGGGGAGTGAAAAATCGTTCCCGGGAAGCGCTTTTGGGGGCGAGGAAGACGCGGGGAGAGGATCAAACCCTTTGGGGGGTTTACAGTCTTTTGAAGGCTTACTTGGGGGCGTAACGGTACTAGTAACGTCGGAAGCAGTTCCGGATTCCTGGGGTAAAAAGTCGTAAAATGTCATGGGCGAGAGTGAGTGAGGGACTGGAGACGGAGCTCGGCGTTTTGTAAACATGCTATTAATGACATTACCGAAATTTGGTTCAAAGGATGAGTTGATGGAAATCTGGGGTGGGGTTGCGGATGAATTGAGATCGGGTAGGTTATTGTTTAAAGTCATGAAGGTTAAATTTTGGCCATCCGTTTGAGTTTGGCTTTGGTTTTTTTGTTGATATTGGTGGAAAATATCGAGTAATGAGGGTGTGCGCGACTTGGGCTGCAAGTTTGACGATCCGTCACTAGTGCTGGGGGCAGTTAAGGCATTAACTGCGGAAACCGCAGCTAAGACGCCATTGTTTGTTCCGTTGTTGCTGTTAGCAGGCTGGTTAAGGACATTAGAGAAATTGTATGTGTTGAGTTCTTCCAAAATCTGGTCAAAAGAGGGGCTCGGATGTGACTTAGCCGCTGGCTCCGGTTCACGTGGATGGGGGATATTTTTGTCAGGAGGAGAATCAAGCATTTCAATGTCGCTGTGTGAGGAGGGGCCTGACGGCGCAACAGACTGTAGGGAAATATTTCGGAAAACGTTGAAATCGGAAAGAGAGCTTTGGCGTTCTCGAGATTTGTTGATATTTTTGAAAACTTCATTAAAATCGGTCATGGGGGATGCAGATGGTAATGAGGTTTGGGGGAAGGCCTCGGAGGGTACGCTATTTCCACTGTTATTGATGCTGGGATTAATGTCGGCGTTGTTACGATTGCTGTTTATGGCACTATTGGTTTCATGGGCACTAACGGTCGTGTTGATTGGATTTTTCTTGTCGTCAAAATCCGGCTGCCTGGTGGGCATGGTGTAGGAAACATCCAGAGACGTAAGAATGGAAGATAAAGACCGCCCATTGCGATTTGCGACCGCGTTCCAGAACCTAAGAATCTCTTCGCGACTTAATGAATTTTGAGAAAGGTCCATTTGTGGGTTTTTGTCCGATAAAGACTTTGACGATAAAATATCGAGTTGTCTTAGCTGGTCCATTGTTAAAGTTGGAGAATTCGATCGAGATTGAAACACCTGCGGGTTATTGTTCATTAGCTCTGTGGCAGCTGTTGCTGCCGGTGTAGCGATGGTATTTGGTTGAACATTGATTGGCGTTTGTAAGTTTGGAGTAGCCTCTGTTTTAGGTTCAGAAGTAGGTTTGAAGGGTGGTAGCTGTTGTTGCGGTTGAGGATTGGGTTGCGATTGCTGTTGCGGCTGTTGCTTTTCCGAGTTTACGGCTGATTGTCGGTTGACGTACTGAGAAATCATATCGGGGGGGAAATCAGACAAAAATCCTGAAGAAGGGTCAACCAAAGGAGAGATTCTTTGAGTCTGCTGTGACACGGGTTTATTTGGCTGGTTTGGAGGCGGATTAGGCGATGTGGAGGGTTCTTGCGGGGATGTTGATGAAGAGGGTGACGAGAACGTGTCGGTGGATTTTTGTTGAAGTTTTGGCTGTACATTAAGAGCGCCAGTGACATTTTTGAACTTGAGTTCGTCCGAGCAAAAGTTAGAATTGATGGCATTGAGGATTTCATCGGTGGTGACATCGGTGCTGTTGAAGAATCCGGTTTTAGTTCGTAGTGCTTCAAGGCCTTCTGTTGAAGTTTGATGAGACAATGTACTACTATTGGCAGGATATAAGTGATCCGACTTAAGACCAGCTGTGTCGAGATTATCTAGCTTCGAGGCAAGATCTGAGGCCTTTTTGCGGCTGCTGAGAAGACGCTCCTCGTGGTTCTGGCCCAGTCCAGCAAGAGCCAAAAGGTTTCCAAAGCGGATGCCGCTAAAAGCGAGAAGCTGCATGAGATCATGGTTAAATTCCGTAGGAGATGAGTTGGAGTTGGTTGAGTTTTCGCTCCGCAACGCAATTTCCATTCCGACCTCGTATACGTTGAGAAAAAGCGACTCTACGCCAGAGAGAATGGTTTCGAGGAGAGCTACGCGGTCCTGGAGGTCTTGTATGGCAGACTCTTTGCGTAAGCGATATGTTCTCTGAGCATGGCGCACCTGAGCTCGACGTCTCTGTTATAAGAGTTAGTATTTTTGTTGTCCTTTTGAGTAGGAGGGATGGTATCTTAATTATTTAAAAAAAAAAAAAAGAAAGAAGGCATACCTCAGTTTGAGATTGGAGAGATCTTTGAAGACGTGGTCGTCCACGTTTAGCTTTTGGTCGATTGGGGTCTCCATCCATAGAAGCTTCATTGTCAGAGAGCTGGCCTTCAGATGGAATGGAGCCATTAGGGTCTGAGTCTTGCTGCCCAAACGAATGGTCGAGTATTGGGGGTTGTTTAGAAGACATGAGTTTTTAAACTGGGCTGCCTTAAAAAAGGCACTGATGTTTGGTTTTAATCAGCGATAGGGTATGGTGTAAAGAGGAGAGGAAACAGCCCAAAACAACAGGTAATATAGGAGAGATACTAATGGGACGAAATGTCAATGGTATTTGTAAAAAATTTTTGGAACATTGACAAGTTTAGAAGGAAGGAGAAGTTTTTATTTATTTATTTTAATTTTTTTAGGTGGCTGGTGGGAGGGCTTTCATTGTGTCGGCTAAGTCGCCGCAGGATGTCACAACGGTATTTGTCACATGACTGTCGCCTATTACTTTCACCGAAAGTGCGCGCCTCCATAAGTTTAAGTCATGTGACGCACACGCCAAAAGCCAGCATTTTGTGGGTACGCAAGCTGCGGGAAAGCTCGGCGATTGCGCCGGCAGCAGCCAAACTGACTTTTGGAAATCCTGGGTGTCTTTTTGTTCTGCAGCAGGAAAGAAACAAAAAAAAAGCCCTCCGTCTGATCTCAATTCTTCATTTAGAGACTCCTTTTATCTTTAAAAAAAATAATTAAAAACTTTCATCAATGTTGACAAATAAAACCGCTACTTTTTTAAACAAAGGCAATTTTTTTCTGCGACTGTTGTTTCCGGAGATCCAGCTCTTTTTTCTCCGCGACCCATCTAATGTCCGCCGCCACATACGGCTATCTAATCCGTAAAATATGCCCAAGTCCCAAGTCCTAAGACATGGGATCTGGAGTCTCTGGCGATAAAATATCAACGAGGCTCTCCTACTGCCAATCTTGCCATCTCTGCAAATCAATCTATATAACTCATGCGGCAATCTGCTCGCCAGGCCGATACGAACCTCCGCCGCGACTAAAGCTGCTGCCGCTGCCGCCACTGCTGCCAACACCGCTATTGCTGCTGCCGCTTCCTCCGCTCGTTGTTCGCCGCCGAAGATCGTTTTTGGCCTTGATTTCCTTGTACGCTTGACGCATTAGCCGGTACCCCAGATGCATCTTACCCGTGAAATGGTCGGCCAGGCGTCGATCATTGTCTAACCGCGACAGATACGCGCCACACAGCGTGCACACCTGTAGCTTCTGGTGGCCTGAGAACCCGGATTGCTCTGATAGCATTCTCAGCTCCCGTTCCTTCTGGGCCCGCTTCTGCCGTAGCGGCTCCACCATAACCTCGTGCACCTCCGCAGCCTTGGCGATCTCGCCCGCCTCGCCCAGCAGCTCGACCTCCTCGAGGGCCAGCGCCAGGTTCTTGTCCAGCTCCTCCAGGTCGTGCGTCGTTTCCTGCATCTTTGCAATGTCCTCCGGGGTCCGCTCCAGGCGTTTGTTTGCCGTATCGATGCGTCGATTACACTCGGTGATGTACCGCTCCAGGTCGCGCTCGTAGTCCAAGTCGAACTCGGGGAACTTTTTCTTTTTCAGAATCTGGGCTCTATACTCCATCTTATAATTCTCCAGGTGCTGTTTGGGACAGGGCCCGAGATCTTGTTTTGTGCCCACAAACAAGTCGTGTGGACACGTTCCGACTAAAAAGCTTCGACAGATACGAGGGTTGTGTAGATCGACATGGCGTTTGCGTGAAGAAGATTGAGGATCAAGGGCATCTGCGCCCATTAACTTTTCCAGTAGTTTTCTTTGTTCAGCTGCCATCTTAGATTTGTTTAAAAAGTTATGAAATGTCAAGTCTCTAATTTTTTTTCAGGCCTATATGGATTTATTTTTTAACCATCTACAAAAGTTACCCTACCTTGATTTTTATAAACCTCCCCTCCCACTCTTTTACTCCATGTATACGTCTTTAAAGGATACGCTGTCTTCATCACCATTTCAAATGCAATTGTCAAGCAAACTATCTTCGGCATCTCTCTTTGCTGCCTTCACCGTCTTCCTATCTTCCGTTTCTGCCTCTGAGCTTTCTTGGGTGTTAGGAAACGGCAAGGTTTCCGTGTCTGACGGACCCACCACAGACTTTTCAAAACAGTAAGTAAATGGAACGTCGTATTAAAGGAAACAAAAACACAGTCTAACCATTCAATTAGATTCAAGTCATCCAAGTCATGGACCCCAGTTTCCGAATCAGTTGTTGTTTCTCCAGGAAGCTCATTTGATGTTTCGTTTGACACGCTAATTTCAAATGCCACCTCCAAGGCTGAAACCGCAGCCCGCGCTCACCAGACTGTTCTTCTCATCTCCTCACCCAAGCTCGGTGTGGAATTTTCGTACCCCATCTCCACCCGCACCAGTGGAAAGAGCGCCAAGCTCTCGCTCCAGTTACACAAGAAACTGCCCGAGGTCCTGTTGAACAAGGCCTTGGCTGGCCCATTGAAGGCCGAGGTTGTTGTGGGTGGATTCGACCTCGAGTCTGTTGAGAAGGTTGTCGTTAAAGACGACTCTAAAGAGGAGGAAGAAGGTAAGTCGTCCAAGACTGTCACCAAGAAAACTTATACCCCTGTGGAGCCCGCCAGAGTTGTTCTTACCAAGCGGTTGATTATTATTCCTGCACAACCTGAGCCCACCAAAAAGGGCAAGGCTCAAGCTTCCCAGCCCTCACAAGCCACTCTTCCTGCTCGCAACGAGCAGCTCCCTGAAATCCACCACGTTTTCCGTCCTCCTCCTCATACCGTTTCTCGCAGCATTGCACTCGCTTCCATTGTTGCGGTCCTGTGCTGCGTCATGGTGCTTATTAACTCCTGGTCTCTTTTTGCTGGTGTCAACTTGGGCCAACTCCCCAAGGCTCTCGGAGCTGCGCCCATAGCCCATACCACGTTTATTGCTTCGATTTTGGCGTCAGAGTTTCTTTTTTACAAGTACTACCTTGGCACTTCTATTTTCCAAACTCTGGCCTCGCTGGCAATTGTTGCCCCAATTGCTGTGTTCTCGGGCTCCAGAGCTCTTAGAGAGGTCAAGGCTCGTCGTCTCAATGGTTTGATATAGATGAAAGTGTATATATATAAAAATTAAGACAAGATTACTTTTTATTCATGTTTATATTTTTAAGCACGATTGTTACAAAGATCAAAATTCCTTTTGAAACTTAGTTATCGCACACAAAATAATCGCTCCAAGAGTTGCACACACGACAAAGTTGGCATTAAAAAATTCTATTATATCATTTACACTATACTCTATTTTGTGTTTAAATGAATCTAGCTTTAATCCTTCCAAGATGATGGAATGGTTCTGCAAATATCAATGTAATCATTCAAATGGTCGGCTTCCCTGGTTCCAAGCCCCGTCCAGAAGACGCACCAGGGTGAGTCGCCAGGGAGCTTAAGAGTGCCCTTGGAGCGCTCAAAGTACCACTTGTTGACCGGATTGACTTTGCGAGAACGCCACAGTAACTCGTCGGGGAAAAGAGTAAGAACCATAGACTTGAACACGACGTCGGCAACGCCCGAGGCGCCCTGCGACGAGGGGTGGACTGCAAACTTGTCGAGGTAAGCGACCCGGCGGGGTCTCTCGACTTCTTCGGCGGCCCGGAAAATGCGCTCAAGCTCGGAGATGATGACGGGCTCTTGGTCGGTTTCGCCCGAGGAAGAGTTGTTGGTGGATGGCTCTTCCCAGGTGATGATGGCGGCGCCCTCGTAGTCGCCAGCAATGATGATACCGGCGACCTTGCCATTGATGCGTTTGAGGTAGGCCTCCTTGTCGAGCTTGCGGCCAAAGGATTTTTCAATGAGGTCCCATAGGCGATTGAGATCGATAGAGCCCACCTTGTTTTCTTTGATGAGGTCGATGCCGGTCAGAGACTTCATGAGAATGACGGGCATGCCCTTGCGAAGAATGGTTGTTTCGACTGTGGGGGTACGTTTGCGGACAACGGGCAGGGATGGCGAGAGGATGGGTCTGTCGGTCAAGATGTTGTAGATGATGGGGTTGCGGCTGGAAGAAAGGGAGGCGACGGCTGGGGTTGTGATGAGGCCCGAGGCGGAGTTGGGGAGCAAGGAAAGAGCGCGGTCCATGGTGCGCAGGTTGGCCAGGTTAATTTCACGTGTGGTGGGATCTACAAAGCCGAGATGCAGCTCTGCGGTAATATCGGCGAGCTCCTGGGTCAGGTTGACAAAGACGTGGGAGCCGTCGCGCTCGATGGAGGGGATTCCGCCGAGGGGCTCGATGAAGATGATTTTGTCGACGGAGACGATGTGGTTATAATGGCGAGCAAACTGGGAGACCAGGTAAACGACGGCGTCGTCAGCAACAATGAGCTTTTCCTCGCTGGTGACGGGGTCGTACGCAAGGGGGACGACGACGGGGATGATTCCATGTGACAGAGGCAGGAGAATAAGGTTTGGGATGGAGAACTTTAACCTGTTTGCGTTTGAATTGTCGACGGGGGTGTATGATTTCAGAGGGTTGTTTGTGACGGGGAAAGAGGAGTTTGAGGGCGAGGTGTTTGGGTAGTTGTGGATGGAGAGGGAGTTTGTGGGGATTTCGCCAGTTTCCGATGAGTTGGGGTCCTTGAACTCGAAGAGGCCTTCGATGGGACGGGCGCGGATGGAGCCGTTTGAGGAGGCGGACTCGATTGCGCCGGCGACCGCGGCCGCCTTCCACATGATTGCGCGCTCGTAGTGCCGAAAGGGCTGGTTGTCGAGGTGGAGGAAGTCGTTTCGCTCTTTGCCGGCCTCGACGACGACAATTGGGGAGACGCCGAGTTTCGTCAGGCGGACTATGGTGTGGCCGATTTTGAGAAAGGTTTCCGGGTCGATGGACTTGATGTCGCGGATTTTGATGATGGCGACGCGCAAAACGTGCTTGAAATCGAGGGCCGAGAAGGAGTCGGACAGAGCCTGCGGGGGGGACTTGGAGAGCTGGGATTTGTAGGGGGCTCGGGGGTACTCTGGGGGGGAATGGTGAGAGTCCTGGCTTTTGAGGAGGTCCTGGACAAACTGTCTGCGCTTGAAGATGTCGTCCGAGTCGCGGCCAATGAGCGGGGTATAGCGGGAGATGTATTGTCGGGCCTCGCGTTTGGTTGCGGTGGAGCGGAGGACGGAGAGAATGAGGTCTTTAGCGTCTGCGGTGGAGTGGAGGCCGTACGATTTTTGGGCGGGATGGGAGTTTTTGATGAAGGTTTCCTCTGGGGGGTCCTGGGCCTCTGGAGGGGCGACGTTGTGATTTGCAGCGGGAGCCGGTGCCGAGCAGTGCAGGGAGCGGTTTGTGGTGGCGGATAGGGCAAGTGCGGGGGGGAGGGAAGGGACCACGCGGGAGCCTAGAGCAAGGCTTCGGGTGGTATAGATGGACATTTGAGACGGGGGATAAGCAGTGGCAGGAGTAGAGAATGGTGATAGATAAAAACGAGGTATTTATGGAGTCCTGAACAAAATTTAAATACTTGTGAAAAGAAGAAAAATTTTGAGCAATCGACGGTTTGGAGGGGGGGAATTTTTTTTGGGTTTGGCTGGGAAGGTTCGTGGTGTTGTAACTAGTGGGTTTGTTGCAATTGGTGGGTTGACGCTTTGTGTTTTTGAATTTGTCTAGAAGGAAAAAACCCAAAACAAACCACCAACCTGCTACAAGAACGACCGGCACCATGGCGCTTCCTCCCAAACTCGCGTCGACGTTTCTACCCTCGGAGCTGTTTTTTCTGGCGGAGGACACGCAGATCACCATAGTGTCGAGGCAGGCGCTGGATCCGATCCAGCTGATAGGGGTGCGTTTTTGGGCGGCGATGAAGGCATAGTCCCTGTGACGAAAATATCTAACTCTCAACTAGCTGAAAACCCCGCCGCTAAGACTGCTGCAGCGCGCCAAAGTGCCGCTGTGGTTTGCATGCATTCTGAAGAAACAGGCGCGGTGTAACCTGGTGCTCCCGAGCTGGCTGGAGGAGTCGTCGTTGAGGACGATCTACGACCAAGAGCTGCGGAACCCCCATGAGTTTAACGACCAGCTCCCGCCGGCGTGGCTGGAGATTAGCCAAATGTTTTTGGACGTGTAAGTGGTTTATATTTTTTTAAGTGATTTTCTAACGGGCGCTTTTACAGAGCTCGAGACGATTTGATGGCACCGGCCAATGTAATCCGGGGCTTAATTCGAGACCTGAGAGAGGTACGGCAGGCCAAAGCGCGCGCGGGCATAAAAGAGCTGAACGAGTCGCACATGCGGATGGATAACATGGGGACCCTTGAGTTGAACGAGCTACGGCAGTTTATGGCGGGCGTGATGGATGAGCTACAGCGGCTAATCGAGCCTTTGGAGGAGGCTGGAGAAGAGCGAGAGGACGAAGATATGGACGATGATAATGACTTGTATGAATAATGATAATTTTGGGGGAGGGGGTTTTTTGATAAATATATATAAAGTGGGGAAACCTTTCCCTCCATCAAATCTAATTGCTAGTTCTAGGCTGGAGATCACTAAACTCCTGAACGTTATTTGTGGAATCGGATATTTTAGCCTTGGAGATGACGATCTTGATGATGGCTATGTTTTCAGGCTTGATGAAGCACTCGGCCTCGGGGTTATTCTGGAGGTGCTTTTCCTTGAGAATGTCCACAATGTTTTTCGAGGTGCCGTTAGACTGGGAGAGGTCCGAGGAGGAGCACACGATCGAGGCGGTTCCGTTGAGGGTGGCCGAGTGGTTGGAGAGCTCGGCCTGGTTTAGCTGGAGCACGAGCTGGGAGAGGGCCGAGACGTGGGGGCCGCCCTGGGAGGCGAAGTTTTTAGCGGTGGTCCAGTCGTGGATTAGAATGGCGACGTTGGGGTTTTTGGAGATATTTTTGTAGGTCTGGGTAGATTGCGAGGAGGAGACGATGATGCAGGGCTCCGGGATGTTTAGATCGTCGTCGTCTTCGATGAAGGTGTAGTTCATGAGCGAGACATTAGGGATATCGTTATAAGAGGTGGCAAGATGGAGCTTTATTGGGAGGGGATGTTAGAAAAAAAAAAGAGAGAGAGAATTAAATACATACAAACTTGGAGCTTCTAAGAAGATGAAGAATCTCGCTGGGTAAAGAAGGTTCGGCAGCAGGGATTTCAGGGATTTCAGGCATTATATATTGTTTGTGGGTGTTATTTTTTGGGTGGAGGAGATATGACGAGAAAGTCAGTTGAGAGATGTGGGATTTGAGATATTGTGGGTTTTGGTGATGGACAATCAACGGGGTGCTTTTTTGTCAAACTGTATTTTTACAAGAACAGAGTAGCATGGCCCACCTGAATAGCTCCCATAAGGTTTCCCCACACGTGGGCTTAGTCATGATGAGATAATCATTAGTGTTGCTGCTTAACTTTTCCCATTAAATTTCGCACTACTACCCTCAAATCTCTTTTTTGTGGTTCCCATGCAACAGTTATAAAGGCCAGCACATTTCATCAACCACACATCCCCCCAGAGTAACCATGTCAGACGACGATATCTACAACTCACCCATTATCTACGATAGCAAGACCAAGACGGTGTCGGTCGACACCAAGCGGATCGCAGAGTGGCCAATTGACGACAAGGCCGGGTTTACGAGAGAGGTCTACTTTTTAAACCACCTTGCCCAGGCCATGTTCCAGCAGAAGGGCCAGGAGGTGCCTACGGTGGGCGGCAAGTCGAACAAGGATGCGCATACGCAGATCGAGAAGATCTGTGTGCAGGCGGCCAAGGACCTGAAGGTCGGGTCGAAGGACAAGGAGGCGATCATTGCGGCGCTGAACGGGGCGCTTGCGCTGTCGCTTGGGCAGCCGCCGTGGGACTCTGCGCTGACGCGGATGCAGCAGGTGGTGAACATTCTCGGGGTGCGGTGCGACGTGAATCTGAGCCGCAACTTCTGGGCGGACGCCGCGGCGGACGCGGAGATCCTGGTGATGTTCAACGCGCAGGACTGGCGCAACCACTACCGCCGGGCGCGGTGTCTGCGGACGATTGAGAAGTATGCGGAGGCGAAGCAGGAGTTTATAGTTGCGCGGGAGCAGGTTTTGTTGGACAAGGACGTGAAGAAGATGCTGCAGAAGGCCATTGATGAGATTGACGAGTTACTGTAGGGTAAAGGGATCCAAAGAAGTAGTATGTTTATATATAAATGTTGAATGGAATTAAAAGGCATAGGTAGTTGGGGTGTTTACGACGAGGGTAGTTTTAGTAGTCAGCAGCTTTGGGGTTGAATATACGAAGCCATTGGACGAAATGTTTGGCACTGAGGCTGGCAAGGGTGAAAATTTCAGCTCTGGTTGTCTCGTCTGGAGCGGAGGTCGGCCTAAAGCAGGAGGCGACTGCCCATTTGGGGGGCTGGCCAATGGGAGACGGGGGCTGGGGGCCGCCAGATTTGGCAAGTCCGAGGGGAGCCGGGGTGCCCGGGAAAGCGGCGTGGGGAGCCGAGAATCGGAGACGTGCGGCTGGGCGTGCCCATGGAAAAGGGCGAGGTGACATAAGCGGTTAGTCACGGCAGGCGGCCTGGGGCAGTGAGGAGAGCGCGGCGCAGAGGCCCTGGGGCTCCGAAGCGAGCAGCAGATTGCGGTTGAGGGCGCGGCAAAAAAACAGCCAGGTGATTTTTTATGCAGATGGAGGACAGGCGATTTTGCGGGGGTGGGTTGGTCTGGAGAAATCCAGTTAGGCCGAGGAGGAGGACTAGACGGAGGGCTTTTTTTGAAGACGAGACGGTCCTGGAGGGATTGGGGGATCATCGTAGGTCAATTGATTGGAATCAGAGAAGGAATCTACATCTTTTATTTGCAAAAAAAGCCCACTTAGAACAACACCTTCAACCAACCCCCCCGGGGACCTCCCAAGACAGGGCCGGCCATGGAACCACGGGATGGCCGCTGCCCTTTTTTTGCCAGCAGGACAGCTGGGATCTCAGAGCCTGCGGGTTCTCTCGCCTTGCAGTTTCCCCGCCCCGCCAAATGCGCCTGGCCAGGAGCCTGTCTGGCCAGTCAGCCTTGGGATTGACGAGAAATTCCAGCCTGTGAGCATCCGTTTCACCGTGCCAATTAGGTCCTTAAATGAAAAAAAAAGTTATATAAATACAGTGATTTCCATATATTTCAGTCTCACTTCCTTCTTCTTCTTCCCAACTTTTTTTTAATATATATCTCTATATATAATACTGGTCCTTTGGTTGCCCTTGCTTTAGGAAAGAAAATAATATATAAACCCCCCAGTATCCCACTTAAAAAAAACTTCCCTCCTAACCATGCTTTCCCTCAGATCAGCTGCTGCCCGCACCTTTGTCAGACGCTCCCCTGTCGCTACCACCCAACGAAGCTTCCTCCAAACTAGAATCATGGCCTACTCCACCATCAACACCAACAACGTCCGACCCGAGCCCGACCAGGTTCTCCAGGACATTGCCGACTACATCCACAGCTACAAGATCGACTCCCCCGTCGCCTACGAGACTGCCCGTCTCTGTCTCCTCGACACCCTCGGCTGCGGTCTCGAGGGCCTCAAGTACCAACAGTGCGCCAACCTCATTGGCCCCGTCGTCCCCGGAACCGTCGTCCCCAGCGGCACTAAGGTCCCCGGTACCGACTACCAGCTCGACCCCGTCCGTGGTGCCTTCTCCATCGGCACCATCATCAGATGGCTCGACTACAATGACTGCTGGCTCGCCGCCGAGTGGGGCCACCCCTCCGATAACCTCGGCGGTATCCTCGCCGTCGCCGACTGGCTCACCCGTACCGCCAAGGCCGGCGGTGAGGGCAAGGTCTTCAAGGTCAAGGACGTCCTCGAGGGCATGATCAAGGCCCACGAGATCCAGGGCTGCATCGCCCTCGAGAACTCCTTCAACAAGGTCGGTCTCGACCACGTTGTCCTCGTCAAGGTCGCCACCACCGCCGTCGTCTCCAAGATGCTTGGCCTCGACCGCCAGCAGACCATTGACGCCCTCTCCCAGGCCTTTGTTGACGGCCAGTCCCTCAGAACCTACCGCCACGCCCCCAACACCATGTCCCGCAAGTCCTGGGCCGCCGGTGACGCCGTCTCCAGAGCCGTCAACCTCGCTCTCCACGTCAAGCGCGGTGAGCAGGGCATGCCCTCCATCCTGACCGCCAAGACCTGGGGTTTCTACGATGTTCTCTTCAAGGGCCAGCCCTTCAAGTTCCAGCGCCCCTACGGCTCCTACGTCATGGAGAACGTTCTCTTCAAGATCTCCTTCCCTGCTGAGTTCCACGCCCAGACTGCTGCCGAGGCTGCCATGACCCTCCACCAGACCCTCAAGGACAAGGGCCTCACCTCCGATGACATTGGCTCCATCAAGATCCGCACCCAGGAGGCTGCCATGCGCATCATTGACAAGACCGGTCCTCTCTACAACTACGCCGACCGTGACCACACTCTCCAGTACATGGTTGCTGTTCCCCTCATCTACGGCCGTCTCACTGCTGACGACTACACTGATGCCGTCGCCGCCGACCCCCGCATCGACGAGCTCCGTGCCAAGATGACCCTTGTCGAGGATCCCCGCTTCACCGAGGAGTACCACGCCCCCGATAAGAGATACATTGGCAACGCCATCAAGATCACCCTCAAGGACGGCACCGAGCTCGACGAGGTCGAGGTCAACTACCCCATTGGCCACCGCAAGCGTCGTGAGGAAGGTACCCCTGTCCTCCTCGCCAAGTTCGAGCGTCACCTCCGTGGCAGATTCCCCGAGGAGCAGGTCCAGGCCATTCTCGCCAAGTCTGGCAAGGATGTTGGTGAGCTTGACATTGACGAGTACGTTGACCTCTACGTCAAGAACAACTAAGTTCACGCTTAAGTTTTGTAAAAGTAAATAAAAAAAATAAAGGAAGAAGATTTGAGTCATTAAAGTTGTAGTATTCAAAATTTGAATATATTCAAATTACGTAAGTCATTGAGGTTGCATGATTTTTTTTTTAAATTTTGACACAACTGCCTTGGACTCTTTTAACCCATCACACAACAGCAACATGTCGCGCGAACGCCGAATCTTTAAAGAATTTGAAAGCATCAAGGCCGATGCGTCTTCGGGCGTCACGCTTGAAATCGTCGATGAGGCCAACATGTCGCACCTCAAGGGAACGTTCCGTGGGCCCCCAGGCACCCCGTACGAGGGCGGCGTGTTCCAAGTTGACATCAATCTGCCGGTAAGGTTTAACGTGGGTTATTGTATTTATTTTTCTAACGAGCATAGACTGAATGTGAGTATGGAGTATGAGATGGATAGAGAATTAAAGTAGTAATACCTCAAGACCCTTTTAAACCCCCCAAGATGAAATTCGACACCAAGGTCTATCATCCAAATATATCCTCCCAAACAGGCGCCATTTGTCTCGACATGTAAGTTGTCACTCAATTCAACAAAACCCCTTCTAACCCCTCTCTACAGATTGAAGGACACCTGGACGCCCATTTTGACCTTACGATCGTGTTTGATATCTTTACAATCGCTGCTACAATCGCCCGAACCCAACGACCCCCAGGATGCTGAGGTTGCCAATCATTACCGCACAGATTACAAGGGGTTTGTAGAGACTGCCAAGTAAGTACTGGAGATGATATTTTTCTCACGGTGGAGAGCCTCCTTTTGACTAACCTCCATCTTTTTAATAGATATTGGACACAGCACTATGCCCAGCCGGCTGGGGTTACTGCTGCGCCCGGGAGCCAGGGAGGCGCCGCAGGAGCCGGGGCACCGGCGCAGCTAGAAAACCTGTACGGAATTGACCCGGCGCTCGTGGCCAAGTTCACCGAAATGGGGTTCCCAAAGGAGCAGGTCGTCGACGTCTTGCGCCAGCTCGGCATCAAGTCTCGGTCGAGTGAGCAGGACGAGAATCGCATTTTGGAGAAACTGCTGGCGGAGTGATTTTTTAAATAGTAATCCTTGTATGTCTAGATAGAACACTGCACACACGTGACTTTAGTGGCAAATATTTTATGTGAATTTATTAAAAAACCCCCCAAAAAAAACCCACCACCACCCTTTTTTTTATTTTCCCACTTGACAACACTCAACTCTTTCATTCACATATACACTTTGCAAATAATAGAATAACAATGGTATGAAGGGGGACTCCAGAGATGCTTGGAAGAAGATCCAATTCTAACATGGCTACAAAATAGGGACAAGGAATATCAAATCCTTCAGACAAACAAAACAAAAAAAAGGTAAGTGATGGATTTTTTAGCAGTTTCTTATTTACTAACTCTTTAATAGAAGGACGAGAGTATGTCATACTATACAATTCCCCCTTTAATTCATACTGACTTTGCACTTTTTAGAGCCCAAGTATGAGCCTCCTGTGTCTACGCGGACACACCGCAAGAAGAAGAAGAAAGGCCCCGACTCCGCGGCAAAGCTGCCTGCAGTTTACCCAACAACACGCAGCAAGCTCAAGCTGCTGAAGATGGAGCGCATCAAGGACCACTTGCTGCTGGAAGAAGAGTTTGTACAGAACCAAGAGCGCCTCAAGCCCACAGACGACAAGATTGCCGAGGAACGCGGCAAGGTTGACGAGATGCGAGGATCGCCCATGTCGGTGGGCACCCTGGAAGAGATTATCGACGACGACCACGCAATTGTGTCGACATCGTCCGGCCCAGAGTACTACGTCTCCATCCGGTCCTTTGTGGACAAGGACTTGCTGGAGCCCGGAACCAGCGTGCTGCTGCACCACAAGTCGGTCTCGATTGTGGGTGTCTTGCAGGACGACACGGACCCAATGGTGTCTGTGATGAAGCTGGACAAGGCGCCAACAGAGTCCTATGCCGACATTGGTGGTCTGGAGTCGCAGATCCAGGAGATTAAGGAGTCGGTCGAGCTACCGTTGACCCACCCGGAGCTGTACGAGGAAATGGGCATCAAGCCCCCCAAGGGCGTCATTTTGTACGGAGCCCCTGGTACGGGAAAGACGCTGCTGGCCAAGGCCGTTGCCAACCAAACATCGGCCACCTTTTTGCGTATTGTTGGCTCGGAGCTGATTCAAAAGTACCTTGGTGATGGTCCGCGACTAACCAGACAGATTTTCCAGATTGCTGCCGAGCACGCGCCGTCGATTGTGTTTATCGACGAAATCGACGCCATTGGCACGAAGCGATACGAGTCGACCTCGGGAGGCGAGCGGGAGATTCAGCGAACCATGTTGGAGCTGCTGAACCAGCTGGATGGGTTTGATGACCGAGGCGACGTGAAGGTGATTATGGCGACCAACAAGATCGAGTCGCTGGATCCTGCGCTGATTCGGCCGGGCAGAATCGACCGTAAGATTTTGTTTGAGAACCCGGACCCGGCCACCAAGCGCAAGATTCTGCAGATCCACACCTCCAAAATGAGTCTTGCGCAGGATGTGGACTTGGAGGAGCTAGTGTCGGCCAAGGACGACCTGAGTGGAGCCGACATTAAGGCCATTTGCACCGAAGCAGGCTTGCTTGCGCTACGTGAGCGCCGCATGAAGGTGACGATGGAGGATTTCCGGAGCGCTCGCGAACGTGTTCTTAAAAATAAGATTGAAGAGAATCTTGAGGGTTTATACTTGTAAAGAGTATATTATATATTCATATATATAAATACAATAACTACATTTTTTTACTTTTGATGGTCTTGAATATACTTGTAAATAACAGACATGTCGCGGTTGGCACAGTCCGGGTCTTGCTCAACCTGGGAGTAAACGCGATACGCATCGTCTGCCAAAAGGAGGGGAAGGTTGGTGTCACGTGCGGCCTGGATGGCTAGGCCCAGGTCTTTTTTCATGAGGCTTAGGCCAAAGCCGTTAGTGTATTCTCTGGAGGCCGGGGCGTTGGGGAGGATGCCCGGGACGGGGTTATTGACGTCCGAGGACCAGGAGCGGCCGGTAGCCGAGGCCACGATCTGGGAGTAAAGAGCGAGGTCGAGGCCCAGGGCGCGGGCCAGCTGGAAGCTTTCTGCGGTCGCAATGTTGGTGAGGGCCAGGAGGTAGTTGTTTGCGAGCTTTGCGGCGAGCCCGAGCCCGGGGCCTCCGCACGGGACCAGGTTCTTGCCCATTGTGGCCAACGTCGGCCGGACCAGCGAGGCGTACGCGGCTGCCAGCGGCTCGTCGGCGGGCGCAGGAGGGCCCGACGAGGCGGAGGACTTGACGAGGGATTGAGGCACGCCGCCAACCATAAAGGTGAGGGTTGCGTTTGTGGCGCCGACGACGCCGCCCGAGACCGGGGCGTCGAAAAACAAGTGAGGGGAGGAGTCCACGGCGGTGGGCAGGCCGCGGAGCAGGTTGCTGGTCTGGATGCTTGTTGAGACGTCGATGGTTGACGAGTCGATGAAGATTTTCTGCCTGGGGGGGTCCGCGGGCTTGCTTGCGAGCGCGGCCGCGATTTCGGCGTAGACGGCCTTGACGTGCTGGGGGGCCGGGAGCATGGTGATGACGACGTCTGCGTGCTGGGCGACGTCGGCGACGGAGGCGTGCTTGTGGACGTTGGGGGCGGCGGCCATGAGGTCTGCGACGGGGGCCTCGGACACGTCAAAGACGTGGAGGGGCGAGTCCGGGTTAGGCAGGTTTGCGCGCAGGTTCTTGGCCATGGGGAGGCCCATTCGCCCCAGGCCAATGAAGCCGTAGCGCAGGGTGTAAGCGGGGGAGGAGGAGGAGGAGGGGCGGGAGGAAACGGGGGACCGTAGGATACGGGACAGCGCGGGAGGACAGGGTCTTCGACGAGCAATGGAGAGCATTATGAGGGCGGGTTGTTAAGAGAGAGGAAGTGGAGAGATGAAAACGGGCAGATGAGGAGTTTATATAGGAAAAGGTGAGTTTTTTACGTCCAGTGGGGTTTTCCTCTCTCCCTCATTGAGGGTGTTGTGAAAAAAAGTTACACCACTTTGAGAAAACCTGGGGTAATTTACAGTGGGGAGATCCACGCCAGCGCGAGGGCCAGCCAAGGGCGGAGGCCGTGCGCGGTTTACGCCTGGGGGCTTTTTGGTCGGCTCAAGACGGACTGGGAGCAGGCGGCGACCGAGAGGGGGGGGGGGGGGGGGGGGGGGGCCCGGGGGGGGGGGGGGGGGGGCATTGCCAGTTGAGCGTGAGGGCAGTTGGGGCGACCGTTGGGAGGCCGGTGAGCAACGGGATTTGTGGGGGGGAGAAGAGGAGTGGAAAGTTAAAAAGACCCCACCTTTTGCGAGGAAGACCGTGGGGACCACCCGCGGGGGGCTGCAGGGAAACAAAGCACGCAGGTATATAAGAACGGAGGCGGGTTCTGGCGATTTTTATAAATGAAACGAGCTGAAGACAATATTGCGAGGAAATGAAAAAATTGACCTCACCATGTAGTTACGTCAACTTAACTTTGGTTATAATAACCAAAGCGCCTTGGAGATTTTTTTTTCCCTATAAAACATCTACCCTTTTTTTTTTTCTTCTTCCTGCCACCCCTTCATCGTTAAAAATCCCATTTTTTATTCCCCCCCTTGAATCTCACCCGTCAGTATATCCATTTTCTCTCTCTCTCTTGCCACCTCACATTCATATTGCAATGACCTCTCTCGCTCAAGACGACCCAAAGCCCCAGCAGTCGTCCTTCTTCAAATCATTCAAACGCAAGCTCTCCAAGCCCCAGCAGCCCGCGGCCCTGCAGAAACAGCAGCCCTCTGCTGCCGCCTCTGCCCAGCCACAGGAAGACAAAGATGCCCCGCCGCAAGATACCCCCCAGCCCGAGGCGCTCCACGACTGCTCCTTCAAGGTGGCCGTCGCCGAGGACTACAACCTCAAGTACCGCCAGTCTATGGAAGATACCCACGTCTACATCTACAACTTTTGCGACGTCCCAGACGCAGGCTTCTTTGCCGTCTTTGATGGCCACGCAGGCGCCCAGGCCGCAAAATGGTGCTCGGAACACCTCCACAATCTTATCCGTCTGTGGATCCTCCGCAATGAGGGCCACCTCCCATACCCCCCACAGCTCCTCGCCAAACCAAAGGACCCGTCCGCCGCCTCTCCGGATCAAGACTCTAAGAAACCCTCGTCAAAATCAAGGTGGTTCAAAAAAACAGACTCGCCAAATACCTTGAAGTCGTCTTCGATCTTCAAAACAGGCCCCTCTCCCTTGACCTCTTCTTCAGCAAACTCAAACACATCCAGAAGACGATCTACCTCGGTCTCCATCGCCTCTCTCTCGTCAACATCCCCCTCCTCTTCTTCCTCCTCCTCGTTGGCGTCCCATCTGGCCGTCAAGGAAAATCAATACCCAAACATTCCTCCCCACCAATCTATTCCTCGTGCTTTCAATGCGGCATTTCTCGAGGCCGACTCTAGAATGGCGGAGGTCGTCCCCGCCTCTACAGGCACCACAGCAGCTCTGGCAGTCATTCGCTGGGAAACGCCCGATCCTCCCGCTCAACCAGAACTACCAGTAAAGGAAGAAGACGAGACGGAATCGGGAAAAGCCGACGAAACCCCTTCAAGTGATGGCTCAGAAAAACAACAATTGCATCTTACTCAGCCCTCAGCCCCATCGGAACATACGGATCCTTCCGACCCGACCCTCCACCAGCCTCCCGATATTCTGGTCCAAAGTGAAGCCCCTCAACCGCCCGCCGCCACCTCGCTGCCCCTCTCCAAGGTGGTCACCAACAAGTCGGTGGTCTCCCGCAAGTCCTTCAACCACTCGGTCGCCCCCAGCTCCCGCAACCGCGTCCTGTACACGGCCAACGTCGGCGACGCGCGCATCGTGCTCTGCCGAGCCGGCCGCGCCTTCCGCCTCTCGTACGACCACAAGGGCTCCGACCCCGTCGAAGCCGCCCGCATCACGGCCGCCGGCGGCCTCATGATTGCAAACCGCGTCAACGGCATGCTGGCCGTCACCCGCGCCCTCGGCGACAAGTACATGAAGTCGCTGGTCTCGGGCAGCCCCTACACCACCCGCACCGTGCTGGGGCCCACCGACGAGTTCATCATTGTTGCCTGCGACGGGCTCTGGGACGTCTGCACGGACCAGCAGGCCGTCGATCTGGCCCGCGACATTATGGACCCCAAGGATGCCGCCCGCACGCTTGTTCGCCATGCCATTGACTCGTATTCTTCAGACAATGTCACGTGTATGGTCATTCGTCTGGACCCCACCGTCTGCGAGTCTTCTCTTTCTTCCTCAATTAGAGAAGATTGATACTTTTTTCATTTTATATAGTGCACGCAGTTTCTTTCTCAATATTAATAAAATTATAAAACTCTTATGAAAACATGCTGGCGGAAAACCACTTGTCAATGTCAACTGAATCAAATGTCATATTGGGCCCCCCGCCACCGTTACTTCCCACGTCTCCGGAATTCCCACCCGCGTTCGGCCCAGGCACCTCGCCAAGCCCGCCAATCCCCATCGAGTCCAGCCCCTCCAGAGTCATCTCCTCTCCTCCCGCCTCCGCAAGCGCACTGGCCCCGCCCAGCCCAGGCACCCCCCCGGCGCCCGCCATCTGCGCCGTGCTCAGCTGCGGGGTCGCCATCTGAGGCGTCGCCATCTGAGGCGTCGACATCTGCGACGCTTGCCCGCCAGGCCCACCTGCGGCTCCGCCCATGGCCTGCTGCTGCTGCTGCTGGGCCTGCGACCGGCTGCCAAGGGGCCCCTCGGGCGGCTCCGTGGCGATCGGGGCGGGCGGCGGCGCCGTCGGGTCATCGAACAAGCTGTCCAGGTCCGCGTCGGGCCCCGATTCCAGGGGGTTGTCCATCGGCGATCCCTGGAGCGGCGGGGCCGCTTGGGCCGGCGGATCCTGGGGCACCGGGGTCTGCGCTGGGCCAGACTGCGGCGGCCCGAGCCCGCCGGGGGAAAATTGCCCCGACCCGCCCGCCTGAGCGCCGGGAGCAGAAGACGATGCCGATGGCCCGGTGCCCCCCCGCGGCATTACGTTTTGTTGCTGGTTCACGTTAAACGTTCCCGATAGATTCACAGGGGTTGCGGCCGCTGGAGGTTGCTGCTGCGGGGGCGAGTGCTGTTGTTGCCGAAGCTGCTGAAACTGGGGCTGTAGAGCTGCTCCATTGAGTCCCTGGTTCACGGCTGCATTCTGCGGCTGTCCCGAATTCGTAGACACGCCTGACGCATTTATGGGGGCCGCTCCTCCAGACAAAGAGTTCATTCCAACCGGCTGTGGAGCCTCAGGTTGCGGCCCTCCCGGCTGCTGCTGCTGCGCAAGAGGAGAGGACTGCGGCGCCGCCACATGACTCCCGGGGGTTTCGCCAGGGGTCCCTATTCCAAGAACCGCCGGGCTTGATGTTGTGCTTAGCCCGGAGGTTGCTGCTGCGTTTGTGGTTGGAGTGGGTGCTGTGGAAGGCACGTTAACGGGGCCCGACCCCGGTGCCGAGGAAGAAGACGCGGAGGCAGGTTCTGTAGTATTGTTTGAGCCCGGCCCCACGGCCGGCGCGGGGCTCGCCACAACCATTGGGCTTCCGAGGGTTTGGCTTGGGGACACTCCCATTTGCAGCTGTTGTTTTTGCAGCTGCTGTTGTTGAAGCTGTTGCTGTTGAAGTTGAAGCTGTTGCTGCTGTTGCTTGAGAGCAGCCTCGTGCTGTCTTTTCCGCAGCAGCGCTTCACGATGGCGCTCCAGCTGGAATTTGGCCACGCGCGCCTCCATCTCGATCTGGTCCAGGGTCTGCGAGAACTTGAACATCTGATGGTCGAGCGCGCGCTTGGAGGGCAGCGGGGGGTTGGGGATCACGTAGGGCTGCGCGGGGTAGAGGCCCGTGGCGGCCGGGCCCTGGATCTGCGCGGCGTCTCCGGAGGCGATGAGCGACGACGACAGGGTCTGCATGGCGACTGGGGTGACGTGGTAGGGGGCGTTTTGGGCGGCTTTTGCTTGGTGCGTGGTGGTGAGTTTCATCAGAATGGCTCCGGCAAGAACCATGGACATCTTGAAGAGCGAGGTTAGTGGGGAGAGGGTCATGAGGGAGGGGTAGTATTTAGATTTATAGTCTCGACTTACATTGAACGATTCTCGAAGTTTTTGACCATTGATTCCTCCGATAAACTGTTGTGACTGTTGTGACTGTTGTGGCTGCTGTTGTTGATGTTGTTGATGTTGTTGATGTTGTTGATGTTGTTGATGTTGTTGAGGTTGTTGATTTGAATATTGACTAAATGATGGCGATTTACTCGCCATCTGCTGCTGCTGAGCCTGTTGAACTTGCTGAAACTGCTGCTGATTCATTTGCTGGCCTTGCTGCTGGTTCTGGATCGGGACTCTCTCGAGCTTGCGACGCTTCACCATTGTGATTGTGGACACTGGGAATGGTGGTTGTGAGTGCGTTGGAGTTATCATTATTTTCAGTGGTGACATATATTTTTACTAAACCCTACCCACCACGTGAATAATTACATAATGCATTACACAACATAAACCTTGAGGTCTATATCACATGAGATAACACTTATTACTTTTTGTTACAATCTTTGTAACACCTTTTTTATTACTTCCTGGTGACAGCCAATCAAGCGCTACGCCGTGCCAAACCCTGCGCCCTGGCCCATCCAGGCCAATCATTGGTGGTTTTCCCCTCCCCTGCAGAGTCCCGCTCTCCCCCCCCCCCCCCCTGCCCCTGCTCGTTTACCCTGCGTGGCCAGCCAGCCTCCCTCCAGGCCAGCCAGTGCCCTTTCCACACTGGACTGTCTCTGTAAATTTCAGAAATCCACACGCACACTAAATGCTGCCCGTAGGCTTTTTTTCTATGGCTGGCCTACCACACCTCCACCTACCAAAATCTCTCATTACAACCTTCTCTGCCCGTTACAACCTCAACCACCTCTTTTTTTTTTTTCCCACCTAATTCCTTTCTCTACTATACACACACCTCCCTTCATCCTCACCCCATATAATCCTTCAACAAAATGATGTACTTGGCCCGCTCCGTCGCCCGCAAGGCTCTCCCCGCCATGGCCCGCCCTTCCATGTTTGTTGCCAGACGTGGTTTCGCTGAGGCTGTCCCCGCCGACAAGCTCCGTCTCTCTCTTGCTCTCCCCCATGAGGTATGCCTTCGTCTGAAACCCCTCCGGAACACATAAACCACATCAACTATGAAAAGTCCTGTTTACTAACCTCTGAAATGCTGCTGCTGCTCATCTTTTTCTAATAGACCCTCTACGAGAACACTGATGTGTAAGTTTTAGTTGTTTTGCATCCACCCATCGATTAGAAACGCTCCAATGCTTTACCAATTGAATTTCTCAATTGAGAACTCGGCTCAACCAATCAACTTTGATTTTTCAATTTATTTTTTTAACAGCACTAACACCCATTGCTTATATAAGCGTCCAAGTCAACATTCCCTCCACCGCCGGTGACTTGGGTATCCTCGCCGACCACGTCCCCACCATCCAGCAGCTCAGACCCGGTCTTGTCGAGATCATCGAGTCTGGCGGCAAGTCCACTCAGTTCTTTGTCTCTGGCGGTTTCGCCACCGTCTCCGAGGGCTCCAAGATTGCCGTCAACGTCGTCGAGGCTTACGCCCCCGAGGACTTCTCCTCCGAGGCTGTCAAGTCCCTCACCGCTGAGGCCCAGAAGAACGCCACCTCTTCCGACGAGGCTGTCTCCACCGAGGCCAAGATTCAGCTCGAGGTCCTTGAGTCTCTTGCCTACTACGTCAAATAGACGGCGTATGAGAGGGGAAATTTTTATTAACAAGCAAAATAATTTCAAAAAAAAAAACCCATACATCATATTCATGTCACTATTTTTTTAACCTATACATAAATGTCACACTTAATGAGAGAGAGAGAAATGAGAAAGAATATTTTCTTCATAAGAGCAAGTTTATAACACCAATTTGGCAATTTGTTTATATACCCCAGATGCGGGCTTTATTTTTTTTTTTAAAAAATTTCATTGCAAAATAAATAATCGTCGCGTCGTTAAAGAGGGTGCAAAGAGAACGAGTAAAAAAAAACTTAAATAAGAATCCCCATTAATGCTCCTCCAAGTATCACTAATCCTGTAGTCTTGAGACCACTAAACCGTTTGGTCCCTGCTCCCCCAGATTCCAGCGCAGCAGCCGTTGCACTCTCTGCCGACGACCCCAGACCCGCTGCAGGCGTTGGTTCCACATTGCTGACTCGAGACGACTGTAACGACGACTTGAAAGACGCTAGAGACAATGGCGACTGTGACACCGAGAGTGCTGCCACAATGCGGCTGGAGTCCTCGTGCGGGCCGCCCATGGCGCCGCCAGTCCCCGAATCGTGCGCAGGGCTCGCAGACGTTCCTCGCAGGCTTGGTTGCGTTTCTGTTGTGTCTTGCGGCGCCTGCTGCTTCGACCCGCCAAACGATAATATCGGCGGTGGGGGCGCTCCGTAGTCAACCCTCTCTGCAGTGGCCGCCCTCGCATCTGGCGCAGCGGGCTTGCCAGGGGTGCTCCACGTTAGCAGAGACGAGAGTTCGAGCGCGCTGGAAATAAAGTCGTTGGAAACTGTAGCATCCTGCGAGCCCGGAAAGGGTTGGCCAGCGGCTGTTGTCTGGACCTCGCCCGCAGTCCCTAATGTGTGTGCTGATGCTGGCAGTGGGTCTTTTTGAGTGGGGTCTGCGTGGGCGTGGTGAGTGTAAACCCGGGGGCCTGGGGTCTGTACCGGAGCCGGGTCTGGTGGCGCTGCGAGCACCTGCTGACCCAGAGCGTGCCCCCCGAGAGGTAGCGCAAAGTCGGACGCGGCAGCATGGACCATGCTGGTGGCCACCACAACTATGAGAGTGGCAAACAGTTTTGCAGGGAAATGCGGAGAAGCGGTGCAAATCATAAGGGCTAATAGAATACGAAAACCGGTAAGGTTCAAAAAAAAGAAAACAGTAAGAGAAAGAAAAGTGACTTTTGGGATGAAGGAATTCAGCAAGATTAAAAAAACATATTATTTATAAGAATAAATGTTTAAAAAAAAAGAAGAGAGTGTATACTTTTTTAAGAAAAAAACGAGTATTTTAGTTATATATTCCGGTTTCCCATTTCGGTAATTCGGGCGATCGTACGCTACTGTCATCCTTCATCTAAAACGCTGAATTTTCATCAGATAAACTCTTTTTTAAGAACCATATTTTCGCCCCCGTTTATATCTCAAAGCTTATGCTCTTGGATTTGCCCCATTGATTCTCGTGAAATACTGGACGCCTGAAAGAGAACATATATGAACATGGCTACTCTTGGAGGCTCTCGATTTCCCGAAATTTTTTCAAATCCCGTTTATCTCGTAAAAACGCAACTTTTCACTGCAACTCTTGACCCTGCACTTCTCCCCCTCACCGCTCCAACCCACATGATCAGCGAGTTTATTTTTCACCACTTCGTTTATACACTCGTATATTTCCTGTCTCGTCCTTCCAGATTCGTCTTCTGGAGCAAAAACAAACTCAACACCAGCACGATCTCTTTCTCTCTCCCACAATCAAACTCGTAGACTTTTTATGTCACATTTATATTTCTGCAAATTTGCTCTTGTTTTTCTGCCAATTTCTTCAGAATAAAACGCCCTAAAAACTCAAATGGCGTACCGTTTTCGTTGGAATGTATAGACCTTCGACAAATGTTTCTGATCCCCTCGCAATGCTGCCTCCCACTGGCCTTTTTTCCAGCTCCAAGCCAAACGCCTCGCTAAAACCTTTTTATGCGGAAAAAAAGGTTATTAGGAAAAGGCCTGGGAAA
Organism: Magnusiomyces ingens NRRL Y-17630; assembly: GCA_900497715.1. Taxonomy (NCBI): domain Eukaryota; kingdom Fungi; phylum Ascomycota; class Dipodascomycetes; order Dipodascales; family Dipodascaceae; genus Magnusiomyces; species Magnusiomyces ingens. The sequence goes on from UIDE01000004.1 coordinate 631,522, forward strand.
AAGTCTCTCGTCACAACCTCGCATGGAATCAACCTGTTGCCAATAAAAGCTTTCATCAAGAGGTACATTCTGGCGAGTCGAGCTACTTTTCAAATAATTTTCTCACGGCCAATTGTCAATCAACTCATCCAAATATCTTAATCTTCATGACATAGGCGTAGCACTTCCCGCTTGCTGGCATTGGGTTCAGCATGTTTCGCATATATTCTAAACTCATTGGAGCTCATTTACAATGCTATTCTAGGCATGTGTACATAAGCATTTGAACTATTATTATTTTTTCTCTAAAAACAATTTAAAAACGTATTTGGAACAACTGTCATTAGGTATTATTTTAGCATAACTTGGGGCATCTCCATTTTAAAAAAAGTAAAGAAAAAAAAGCTTCCCAGTTAAATTCCTAACCCCACACTCTAAGCCATCAACAATCCCACAACAATCCCCAAGAAAAGCGCAGGCGTGGACTTGGCCTTAAACACACCGGCCTCATTGGTATCCGCCACCGTCGTTTGCGAAGCCGTGGCACTCACTGTGGTTGCCACTGTGCTATTTTCTGATTTCTGTGTGGAAACGGCGCTAGTTGATGGTTTCGCGGTAGTGGTGACCGCAGCTGACGACGATACGTCCGATGTGGGAGCAGCAGAAGAAGTCTCTACAGAGGATGCTTCCACAGAGCTCGAAGGTTCAACCGAAGTGGTCTCTTGTGTGCTGGTGGATTCCGAAGAGGAAATTAAGGAACTTGTGACCTCGACAGAAGTTGCCAAGGAACTGCTCACGGAACTGGAAGCAACCGCAGAGGATCCTGTAGCATCCGCAGTCCAGTTGCAGTATTCAAAAATAGGCTCGAGGCTCGTTGTATATTGTTGGCGCGAGGAAGCGCAAACCGCGGACCCACAAAGATTGGCCCAGTTTGAGGATGAAAGGCACAAGCAGTTCTCCAGGCTGTCGCTATTTGTGCTGGTACAGTTTGTATACTTCTGCTCAAGGTATCTGCATGCGCTACCACAGTAGTCGTCTTCTACCCAGAACCCGGTGTTGTCGCCAAAGTCGCTTGTTTCGAAGTCGTACCCGCACACATCTGCGGCTTGCTTCAGGTAGGCCGCGTTTTCGCGGGCTGTCACGTCGCAGTTGGAACTGTTGCCGCATGGCGCCCCCTGGTTGATGAAGGTAGTCGTGCACACTCGGTATTTAATTGTCTCATTGACGCTTCCGGAGCTTGTTAGGATATCATACCCTGCATTCATATTCCAGTGATAGCCTGCCCAGTAGCATTGGGAGGCGCATGTGACTTGACCATGCTGGGCAGACACCGTTGCTGCAAATATGGCGATGCTAAGATGAATGATGTTAAAAAGCATTTTGTTAAATTTTTAAATCTATTGGGATAACAGGGTTCTATAAAAATGGTAAAAAAGAAAGGGAAATCCAGGGTTTATTAATGCCAAGGGTGTTTTGACAAGAAAAGACACTGTTCTATTTTGTTCCAAGAAAAAAAAATATGTACCTAAGACCACAAATCGGAAATCAAGCTATTGGTTTCAATGTTGACCCTCCCGAAAAAAAATAATCGGCAATAAGCTCAGCGTTCTTTGTGGAGTGACTTTGTTAGGAAGCCGGAGGGGGGATTTTTAATCTTTAAGCTCCGAGTTTTAACATTCAAATTAAGCCTAAAACCTTAGGTGACAGGTCATGTGAGTTATCCTCAACGCCTCCACCCGGCTATGGGGTTTGGCTTGTTGGCTTTCCATTTCGGTTGGTGTGTATTCCATGATTCTCAAGACAGCAGATGGCAGGACTCGGTTCATTTTAAGCTTTTTTAAACATGAGTTGTTGAAGAGTTAAGATAAAAATAGATTTCAATCTGGATTATCAGTTGACAAAAAGAACTAAGGGCCTTTTTTCTTTGTAAATAGAAAAAAAGCCCATAAACTCAAATAATTGTCACTTGTGTACGTCTGAAAGCGTTTTAAATACGGATCTTGTTTCAAAAGTCTTTTATCTATCACGCAAAATCCTGTACTGACCAGCTTGATTTCTGACAGGAGCTTCTTGTGGGCTCTGCACAGCCGGCGTTATCCCCAGCGATTCAAACCCGTAGTGGCTTCGCAGTATTATCGACATACCACTAAGTTATCAACAAAAAAGTTTTAATTGAAACTTGAGTTTTTCTTATTTTGGTTTTAAAGTGTTTCTAAGTCTCGTTGGCCCTTGATTGATAACTTGCTATCTTTACCCAAAACCCAATTTGGACTTAGATCAACAATAACATGATATGGACCTTTTTCCCTTGGTCTAAACATTGGAATTCAACATTCATCTTAGGCTGCAGAGTTGCTTCTTTTTTATTTAAAAACTTTTTTTCTAACATCGTTAACTATTGATTGCTTATGCAATTTTTAAAAAAGGATCTTCTTAAATACACACCATAATTTACTAAAAATGGTAATACAATAGTTCACCGCCATTATTTGTATCTTGCATGTAGCTTCCTTTAGAATTAAAAAAAACTTGCTTATTGCTCAATTACTCTTCTAGGTTATCATCAGCTAGATACTCACAAGCAAACGCCGTGGGACTATTTTCTCACAAGTACCTTGATCAAGGTACCAGCTGGTTATTTACAATACCACACCTAGGGTAAAACCTGGTGATTTTAATGGAGGTATCGACATTCATTTTACCCACTTTTTTATTGACCTAAAAAGAATCCATTTTTCATTATTCTCATTCTTAATCTTTAAATCACAATTCCTGGCTCATTTCCCTTAACTACGTCTGTGAATCAACCGGCCCGCACTTTATTTATGCAGAAAGCTAGATCAGCCCCAGTCACATGACTCAGCCTCTCAGTCCTTACCCTACTACCCCATCTTAGAGTTCCCATTTCCTTCTTGAGCAGTAATTACACTGCTGTTTTTCTATTTCTTTTTTCCATTTCGCGATATTTCTTGTAGAAATGTCTCTTCAATCGTCCTTCTCTCCTCACTGTAAACCTACAAATCTTTAACTTCAGACTAGCTAATTTTTTTTTAATTAAACGGATTTTAACGCGACCTTGTTAAGGGGGAGATACATTATAAACAAAGAAAAAATATTATTTTTGTTCTAAATTTATTTAGACATCAAAAATTTTTTTACTACCACAAGCTATCCAGTTAACTATTATTATCTCATTAAATAAACAACACTCAACTTTAAAACAAGAAACTATCATGGGTGGTTCATATGACCAAAATATTCAAGAAGTTGTCGACAGGCGCATTGCCTCGCTACAGTATCTCAAAGATGTGTATGTATTGTAATCTGCAATATTAGATTATCTAACAAACCCTTAGTCAACGAGGAAACCTTTTCTGGTTAAACACAATCCAGTTTTCAAAGAAAGAGTTTGACAAGATATCTACTGATGATTCCAAAAATCTCTTCAAGTATGTTTTTATTTGTCTTAAGCATTGCTCAATTTGTTTTACTGACAATTCAGTGCCAACCATTATTTTATTCTAGGTGGATCTGTGCCTGGCCTAATCACATCCAAAGCCCTAAGCTTGACGGAATATCTTACAAACTTTTTAATGCTTATGAAGGAATACAATGCATTTATAAACCCTACGTCCGATACATTAAGCAGCAAAGCAAAAATGACGGGCGCTGTGGTTCAAGTCGGCCGAAGACTATTTAAATCAAGAACAAAACACATCAATGGTGCAAACAACCAAAGCAATCTACTGAGTCGTAACCAAAGCTCCTCAAATCTATTGGCAGAGTTAGAGCCTTCAAATAACGTATCCAATTTCAACGGATCATCTGCTACCATGCTGAAAAGCCCTTCTTCCTCTTCGGAAACATCTAATCTTTCTATACACCCACAATCCAGTACAACAAGCAACAACAGCAACCAAAATAGTAGCCAAACCAGTCAATCACAACTGCCGACTACCTCCCACACAGATTCCCTTTCAATTTCATCCACGTCGTCTTCGTCCTCTGTGTCCTCAGGCACAGCATCGTTAACTGGATCAAACTTTGGTCTAAGATCTCGTCCTTCTTCGGTTATAGCAACAGCTACCAGTTTCTCTTCTTTAAAAACCGCTGCAAGTAATGGCTTTGGGAGACATCGACTTGAAAAAAACAGAGACTCATTAACTCCATTAGGAACGCTCAAAAACGCGTCGAATCTCACAATTAACGAAACCAGCACGTTTCGTGCAAACTCCAGTAATCTTAGCATAGGAAACCCGATTCCAACACTCTCGGGAACAGCAGGCAGTCAAATTGTTAATGCCATAATACCCACATCGAACGGCCAGATTTTAGCCAAAGAATATTCACATTTGACAATCTATCATATGCCATTTTCTCCCGACATGTTTGAAACCTTCCAAACTTTGTGTGAGGTTCTCATCGAAGCATACCGACGAATATATTCATTTTTGTCCTCTCAGTCACCTTCCTCAGCGATAAGCGACGATACTTATAGTAATTATTTTTCAACAAGTTCCAACGAGGTGCAACATAATTTCACGGGCAACAGCTCCTTTGTCAAAACAAACGGTACCAGCCACGACTCTTATGACTTACTACTGAAGATAGACGAACATATAAAAAAGTTTATAATAGGTCCATCTGTTCGGGGAATTGACATGATTTCAAAAAGTTTGATTTATGAAGAAACAAAAAAACTGGAAAATCTTTTAATACATACCAAGTAATTATTAATATTAATGGCGATTTACTCTGTATCACCACTTTACAAAACGGGACAGTCGAGAAAAAATGCGTAATTCTAAGTCTGATTGAAATATTTCAGAATGGAGGTTTGGCTTTAATTTTATGCACCAAGGTACCCTAGCCCTGATATATTGATGCGTGTACAATCTTGCTGGAATTCTCCAGACAGACATGGCGATATTATCAACGGATACACCTTGATAGCATTAGAATGCAAAACCTTGGTGTCCCCATTAGATAGATTTCTGTAATGCCGTAGCACTATGTATGATCTCTATAACTTCGAAAAAGAATAATTTGAAACTCCTAAACTAAAGTTACGTGGTGTGAGTTTGTGTAATTAAAAATTACCCACTCAAATGTGGTTATTTTCCAGACACTCCTCCTTTCCAAAAAACCAAAAAAAAAAAAAAATTTTTTTTGCTCCCTTTTACCCAACACCTCACCGCAATAACAATAGGCAAAAAAAATAAACAACAGAGGCAAACAACCCATCAATCACATACCACATCAAACTTCAATACAGTTGTTACCATCATCCCAACCCTGTTTGAAACCTCTTCCATCATCTTTGCCCATTTCAACATCACCAACAAATTAACGAGCTGAATAAGCCCTCAAAGCATTTTTAAAGCACATTACTTTCCGACTACCCCAGTTTCTCACTTGTCCGGCAAACCACAATAAAACATGGCGCAAAGGAAACTTCAGCAGTATGTTTGCCATGATTGTCACCTCTTTTTTTTGCTACAGCTCTAACATATAATCTAGAGAAATGGACCGCGTGTTCAAGCGAGTCGCCGAAGGTGTTACGGCCTTTGATTCTATTTATGACAAGGTTCAAATGTCTTCGAACCAATCGCAAAAGGAAAAACTTGAACAGGTAAATATTACTTTTTACTAAGATTTGAAATGTGTTTGGGTTTTTATTTTTTTATTTTTTTTGGATTGGAGTAATTCCTTCAATCACTTGATAAAAACAATAAGCAACCAGTGCTTGGATTTTGTTTACAGTTTGTGATTTGCGTTGATTTTATTTTGAATTTCAAAATCATGAAATGAGTTTGCATTTTTGAAATAGCTTGGATTTTTTCAACTTTGGTTTTCAGCGCGGATCTCCCTATTTTTTCGGAACGTGTCGGATCAGTTTCGCCCTTTTGCACATTTCACTTTACAGCACATTCTAACCAGCATGTATAGGACTTAAAACGTGAAATCAAAAAGCTACAACGTTTGCGAGATCAAATCAAAACATGGATAGGTAGCAATGACATCAAGGATAAGTCTGCATTGACGGAACAAAGGAAGCTCATTGAAACGGTAAGCACTCTTTAACGACAATTTGGAGAAAAAAATGAGTAAAAATAATTCTAACGCAAAACTTCTCTCGATACAGGAAATGGAACGTTTCAAAGCTTGCGAAAAAGAAATGAAGACGAAAGCCTACAGTAAAGAAGGCCTGACAAATTCGCTGCGACTGGATCCTCGCGAAAAAGAAAAGGTGACATCAGCAAATTTCATAACGTCCATGTTAGAAGAGCTGGAACGACAAATAGAAGGCCTGGAAACAGAGCAAGAGATGACGCAAAGCTCTATGAAGCGTAACAAGAAGGACTCCCTTAAACTGGAACGAATCAGTCAACTTGAGCAATCTTTGGAGCGACATCGATGGCACCAAGACCGTTTGGAGCGAGCACTGCGGAAACTTGAGAATGGAAATTTATCGCCAGATTCAATAAATAACATTCAAGAAGATATTCGCTATTACGTTGAATCGAATCTGGATCCGGATTTTGCTGAAGACGAAGAAATCTATGATGAACTTAATCTTGATGACGATGAAGATGCTTTTGATGCTGACCAAAAATCAGACGAAGTTCCCGGGCATTCGTTAGAAGACTTGGCTGTCGAGCATGACAAGGACACTACCTCTGCACCCCCATCAGCATCATCGGTTGTATCAGCAACAAGTACTAGTAACTCGAATAACAGCCATGCTGGAAGTAGTGGGTCTACCAAAGCCGTCCATCATCCTCCATCAGTCCCATCGTCAGCAGGGTCTGCTTCCGTTTCTCAACCATCTCATAAGAATGATTTAACACGTAAAACTACATTTTCAGCCGCAAGCAACAGCATACCAACGGCATCGACTAATGCCACAAGTGTGTTGAGCGGTATGAAGCCTGCTCCTCCACCAACACGATCGACAAACGAACTCAAGTATGCTTCTGCGGCTGCATCCGGATCTTCTATTCCTCAGGGCCTTTCGCCGTTACCGCCACCATCGGGGCAACCACGACAATCGTCAGCTCAACCAACATCGCCCGTTGCAAGTTCACCCACCGAAGCTCCTGTGGTTCCGTCGATATCCCAGTCAAATGCTTCGGCAGCACCAACAACTCAGTCTAAAAGCACATCTGAAAAAAGCACAGAGCCGACAAAGCCATCACCCGCCGAGGAAGCAACGCTTAAATCTAAGCCAAAGTCGACACAATCCACGTCGACATCATCAACATCGTCAGCATCTAAAAGCAAATCTGAAAGCAAGACTAACGGCATCGTCACTCCTATTGTCCCTGTCGAAGTGCCGATACCAAGTACTCCTGATGTTAACTTACCTCCAGGATTGCAAGATCTGATCAACTCTTTTGATGCTGCGAAGAAACGAATTGGTGCTCCTCCACCCATCTCCACCATCTCCAAGCTGCTACAAAGTTCTTATATGAATGCACCTGACAGTTTTGCTGAATCCCAACCCAACTATTACCAACCCCAGTCGCCCTATCCAACGTCCCTGGCATATCCCAAAGAGCCATTGCAGATCTTTTCGGATCCTCTTATCTTTTCCAAGATGGACGTTGACACTCTTTTTTTCATCTTCTACAACAAGCAGGGTACCTACCAGCAATACCTTGCTGCACGGGAGCTCAAGAACCGAAGTTGGAGATTCCATAAACACTTTATGACATGGTTTCAACGACACGAAGAGCCAAAGGCCATCAACAATGAGTATGAACAGGGAACATACCGTTACTTTGATTTTGAAGGAGTTTGGTCGCTTCGTCGCAAACAAGACTTTACTTTTGAGTACAAGTTTTTGGAAGATGATATGTAGTTCATTCACCCAATTTTTTATCCAACGAAAAAAAATATTTTCTCTTAAAGATCGATTGGAGTGCAAGGGAGTTCTTTTATAATAATGGTATTTTTTTCACATCAAAGCTGGTTTTAATGAGTAGTTTTTTGTTTGTAGTTTTCAATTTCTTGAAATTTTTATTTTTTTCCTTCCCCTACCACTCTTTCTCTTGAACATGATTTTGACTCAATTCCACCACATCCGAACACGCTATAGACCTTCGTACTATGTTTGATTTCAGGATTTTAATGGAACTTGGTATTCAGGCCACACTGATGATAATGACATTATCAGCACTGAGTGCCAGGTTTTTAAAGCCCTTAAATAGCCTTTTACTTTATGGTAAAACCCAACAAGCTGAATCCTCCTCATCCAAGCCCTCCTTTTTTGAATCGCTGACTTGTAAGATACCTTTTTGGAATGTTCCCAAAAGCTGGTTCACATATTTTTATTTGGTGTCTTGTGTTTTGGCATCGATCAATATAATTTTGTTTACTGTGTCTCCAAAAACAACCTTTCACGGAGTGGGCAGAAAACAAATGGCGATTTCACTCATCTGCGTGTTTGCACATAACTTGCGAAGACTCTACGAGTGCCGATATATTCAGTTTAAAAAAGCCGCAGCTCAATCTAAACCAGCGACAATTCAACTACCCCATTTTATAGTAGGAATTGTGTTTTACATAATTGTCAATTCAATCTACTTTCTTGGGCTGGTTAACGACAATACAAACCTTGCAACTAAAGTCATATCAGCAGTGTTTTATGTTTCTCTATTGCTTTTTGGAGTATCGTCTTATGTCCAATATATTTGCCATGTACACTTATCACGTCTAGTCAAGTACTCGCTTCCTTCTTCCCCGTCAGACGTCCCCTTTGCATCTAAAATCTACGCAAAAATCGCGTGTCCCCATTATACTGCCGAGATCATGGTTTATGTTTCGCTATGGGGTATGTTCCCGAAGAACCGCGTCAACTCTCTTACCTGGTTGTTACTAGTACTGTGGGTCACAGCCAATCTCTCTATTTCAGCTGAGCAAACCCTATATTACTACCAAAAGGGTGCAAAAGAGGGACTCTATGGCGATAAAAAGAGTCCAGTTCCAGCAAATGCAATCTTTCCACCTGTTTTGTAAATAAAAAAAAAACATATTTAAGACGAAAATTTTGTCATGTGATATAATTACGTAATATACTCATGTGACTATTTTTTTTAATTTAAATTTAAATTTAAATTTTTTTAGATCTTCGACTCTTAACCATTGCTATTATCTTGTCACCATGAGTGGTAATAACACCTTCAGTAACAGCTTCAGCGATGAGGATCTTAAACAAAAAATCGCCTCTCTTGCCGGTATGCACGCAGCATCTTCTTTTTTATTTCCATCTTTAACATATTTCCCAGGTAAAATCAACAGTGTAAAGAGCACTATGGCTGCCGCCAAAGAAAAAAAGACAAACAGTAACACAACATCTTATGTTCAACCATATCCCGCTATAAACTCTTACTCCAATTCTTACTATTCTTCAAACCGCCGACCTACCATTCCTACCAGATCCTACCACAACAGAGTCTACAAACATGCGCCCATACATGGACCCGGCCGTCCTCATATTTACCATAATAAAACATACTATCCTCCTCAGCCATCTCCAAAAGCTCCGGAAGAAAATCAACAGTCACAAATACCATCTCCTTCTCTACCAACTACAGTATCATCTTTGCCTGCTATTTCATCCACTCCTTCTTCTACGCCACCCATCAACGTTGTTGGTTCTCAAAATGTCGTCTGCCTTAATGGATCTCAGTACATTTCCAAAAATGGAACACTTATCCGAGTAAAAAACCCCGTTCAGCAAAAGCAGCTTGCTGATGCGATATCGTCAGCAGCTGATACCAAGTCTCCAAATCAGACAATCAATACCCCGCCATCAACTTATATCAAAACAAAATCCGGATCGTTGGTTCGTGTGGGAGGTGCCTCGAACGCAACTTTAAACAATACATCTGTCAAGGGTCGTGCAAAAGTCAACAACAAAGATGTTTTACTCAATCCTAGAGTGATGGCACATTGTCCCCAGTTTACACTCACAGGAAAGTGTACTAAGGGGGGACGATGTCCTTATGCCCGTCACGACAAAAATCACCTTGCTTTATGCAAACAGTTTTTGATGCAAAATGGAAATTGTAGGAAAGGTTCTCGATGTTCTTTAAGTCATATTCCAACTGACCATAACCTACCGACCTGTACATATTATCTTGATGGTAGATGTAGCAGTTTATATGGGCGAGGTCACAAGGAACAATCGCTTGAACCATCTTCTAATAAAAAACCTACTGAGTGCAAATTTGCCCATCCTCCAAAGTTAGCTCCAGGAACTCCCGAAAACAAGGCACGAAAACTATGCAGAGAATTTGCTTATACTGGGTATTGTACCTTAGGCTCTCAAAAGTGTCCCTATGTCCACTCATATCAATGCCCCGATTTCACGGAAACCGGCTCGTGCAACGTTCGCAACTGCAAACTGATGCATGTAAATGAAGGTGGTAATCGCCATAATCAAGAAGAAGAATCTAAGAAACCAGAAAAGAAAGAACCCGAAAAAATTAATTCCCTAGCACTGGCACGGAGTCTGTTTGAAGATAGTGATGATGATGATGATAAAAGTACCCAAACAAAAAAGCTACTAAAAAATCTAGGGAAAAATGATAGTGATGGAAGTGACGACAGCGACGATAGCGACGATGACTCCGAGATGGATAGTGATGATGAAGAGACTCGTGAGTTTTTAGAGTTCTGGAAAAACAATTCTGCTAGAACTGAATCAAATGAAGATGAATTCAAAGACAGCGACTATATCAAGCTCTGAGGTATGTTTAAAATACAAAAAAAAGAATTAATGATTAACGATAAGTTTAAATCTTTGGCTTTACCGTAGTTTAATAGTCTTAAGGATATCATTTTTTTTGATAAAAAAAAAAAGAAAAAAGGAATATGGTGATAGAAAAAAAAATAGAGAAACGAAAAAAGCTAAAAAAACAAGAGAAAAGAAGAAAAAAAAATTAATAATGTAAAATATATATAAAAAAATAAAAGATTTAAAAATTAAATGGTTTTACCATATTTATATTGGGATCGAGTCTATATGATACCATTCCCTCAGCGTAGTATATTAAAAAGACTGTTGACAGATACGCGAACACTTTTTTATCATAAACATTTGAATTTAAAATCAGATTTGACAAAGATTGAAAAAAAAGTAACGGTGTATCTGGTTGTTTTCCAAACACAAGAAACATATAATCTCATCATCTTTATACTTTTCATGGTATAAGTTCTTTAAAAAAATCTCTTAGCAAGGAACCTGCACTTCAACAAGGCCTTGGGTTTAAAATATACAGAGAATGTGTTTAGGTATGGGCTAGAGCTATGCCTTTCACTTTAAAAATTATACTGTTAAATAATGGTATCAGTATAATAAAAGGGTATAATATTATACGGAATCATAGGCTCCATTTACTTTGATTCGATTTCTAGAAACTGTTTAAATCCATCTAAGCCACGTCGTGGATTGTTATCAGCTTTAAACAAAGCTGCAGTGGACGTAGAAATGGTTCATATTCTTTGATAAAGGAGAATTATCGCATGATTCTAGCATGGCTTAATGATATACTATGAAATATTGAACTCGTTAAGTCTAATATATGTTCGTTTTTTTTCTTTAGTCGGTATAACATTGGAGAGATTAACTAGCTTGATGTTAAATAGTTAAGTATAAGCCACTAAAACCATAATCATTTTGAGATGAACTTTTTCTGATTCATTTCTAAAAAAAAATTCTTAGTTGAAAGACGGCTGGTGTTTTTGGTGGAGGAGATCTTTTGCCTTGGTGTTAGGGTACGCTGATAGGTTAAAATTTTTCGTGCTGGTTGTGCCAAAAAAAAATTTTGTTGGTTGTGCCCTTAAATTTTACCACTACCATATTATTTGAATTAGTCTTACATACGGCAACACGACCATGAGATGAGTTATATTAGAACAGCCAAATCAGCAAGATCCCAGCCCTCTTTTAAAAAATCAGCTCGGTCAACTGTTTCGAAAGAAACTTTGGCCATTATTCAGCGCCCCCGAAGTCGTATTGTCCACAATGTTGATCTACCTTCGCGGTGCAAGGTGTGGCTTCATCCTGAATACTTTTACTACTTGAAAAGCTGGCTTCCCCATGTCAAGTATTCTCTAGAGATGACAGGACTACCCGAATCCGTCGAAAATTTCTCCGATATTCAAGACGCTTTCACTATATTTAATGCGCGCGAGCGACGGCGGATACAAGAAATAAATGACGCGTCTACTTTGTCGAACGATCAGCACATTGTGTTTAAAATGCATACCGCAGAATTAAAATCCAAGATCGATCTCGATTTATTTAACACCTCACTGGAAAGCTGGACAAATACAATTGCCCGAACGTTTCCCTCGCCACAGACATCAAAGGAGCTGAATCATTTTTACCAAATGAGCAAAATCCAGGAAAACAATACATTCTCACTAAAATCGATTCAGTTTTCTCTCGTACCCAACCCTGCCTTGGATATCCTGACCTGTTTAATACCACGTCACGACGAAAGCTCTGATCTTTCTTATCTTCGCAACGCCTCTACAAATGACCCCAAACTACAAGCATGGTCCGACTTTTCCCAATTTTGGGAACCAGTTATGAACTCTCCATTATGCTTGCTTCTTCTTCCGCAGCTTTTATGCCGAGTTTCACAAATTTATTCATCATATACAGCAGCAGCACTTTTTAGCTTTTTAAATAGAAGTGACGTGTACGAAAAGCTACGTTACTCCCAACAAATAACTACCATGTATCAGCGAAGTGTGAACTGTGGATTAAATGCTCTGATTGCATTTTTGAGTCCGGTATCGAGAGCTCAAAATCAACGGCAAGGGCCAATAAAGAGCCCACAGCAACTGATTAAAGCACCATCTGACATTGCGAACTTTGATCTGATATATGATCTCATTGATCAGACTGAACTCGAACCTCCCATCTTAAAGATATTTTCTCAAAACATTCAAAAGATTTTCCCAGAAATTCCCAGGCATCACTTAAAGGATTTTTATGCTCTATTTCTTTCCAAAAACATCTCATTTGACAACAAGGATTATAGATATCTTATTGATCAGTTACTCATCAATGGTACCGATGCCGAGAAATCTCTAATTATTAACACTGATAGTTATCTTTACCGGGTTAACGAGGAAAAAACTGAAAACAACGACGATGATAATTTTATAAAACCCGCTTTTAACTTAGAAATTTATTCCCAAATTCTCAAGATCGCAAATAAGATGAAAAACGAAGCTCTTTCAACTTTTATTAAGGACAAGGTGCTGGTTAACTACATTGTGAAAGACCCTTCGAAGCTTCAGGATGTGGCACAAACAGTTCTTCGATCTTTGGTTGATTCTGGCAATATTCAGGATATTGCTGCTATGTATGAATACATTGCAAAACTTCCTGGTTTTAAGCCAACCGTCGACACATATGCTTCTCTGTTTAGAGGGTTTCGCAAAGCTTCAAAAACTATTTTAGAGTCGGAGTCTCGATGCTTTGAAATTTTAAATATAATACATTCTAACGGATGGAACATACCCTTGACTTTATGCACTGAGATATTATCACTTATAAAAGATAACTACCACATTGCCATTTTCTATGATTATTACCGATCATATTTTGGTTCAGATCATCTGATAAAAAACAACCTAGGATTTGATTCATACTTTGAAGAAATTCCAGTGCCCCCAGGTCTCCCTCAGCCTCCTCATGGAGCTTCCATCTCACCTCATGGATCGGATAACCCAATATTTCAATACGATTTTAACCCAATTGCCTTGTGTCTTCTTTATGAAGCTATTCTTTCAAACGTGGAACATATTCAACAGCTTCAATTTTTATATGTTAGATTCCGAGAATCGATATATTTTACAGACCCCAACGTTTATATTTCCGTTATTGATAACTTTGTCCGTGCACTAACAACAAGATTCCAAACTCCTGAGGCTGTTCAATTTGCACGTGCTATTATTGAAGACTTAGTGTTTCACAATGAATCTTTTAAACGTTTTGATCCGGCCTTGGCTAGAGAATCATTTGGCGAAAGTCCATTACCACCTCAAGAAGTTCCAGCAAATGTCACCACCGTTTTTAAAACACCTTCTGGTGAACTGGTGCAGTATAAGGGAGCACCACCTGCAAAAACAAATATGCCTTCAAAACTACCAACGAGATATTCTGGATTACGATTTCAGTGCTTTGGATTACTTATTAACCAGTACTGTGAGACAGACAATATTGAAGCAGCCAAGGAAGTGTTGAAACTAGCATGTTGCTATTCTCCTATTGTACATGGAAAATTCTTTGAGCCCATCATTGAATACTACTTTTTGAAAAATGATGTTGAAATGGCTCGTAATTGGTATGATGGTGCCATCAAACTTGGTGCATATATAACCGATAAGGTATTGTTAGCAGCCTTAGAAGTTGATAATAAAGATGACAAGACTGATTTTTGAGTTATATAATTTTGTTTCGATTTTCACTCTTCAATCTTTTTATTTTTAAGTAAAAAAATTGATAAAAAAAACCTAATTTGCATTTATTAATATTTCTTGACTCCAGAGTCGTACAGCTATATCCTATATTCTTAATACTTGCCACACTTGATGATTTACAAAAATCAGAGCAAGCCTCAAGTTGTTAAAACAAAATCATATTCCCAGTACGATGTGCCTTTTTTTTTATTAAGGTGTCGATGAAATATTTTCCGAGATGTCGAGAGAAATACCATTTTAGAAATAATAAATTTCTCATCGATGGCAATTTCTACAGGATCAAGAATTCGAGCCTTCCGGGGTAATTTTTCTAAAGTAAAATTTTCTTGGTCCCAAGAATTTTTTTAATTTTTTTAATTTTCGGTCTCTTGTTGGCTTGCTCTTAAAAAAATGAGACCACAATTAATAGAAAATATAAGATTGTATTTGATTGACAATCTCTTGTTGTGGATTTCCTAGGCCGAAGAGTCCTTGCGCAACGTCTGGCGTTTTGACTGATCACGGGAGTATTAAGGAACGCCTATCTTACCTTAATGCCATTCTCTCATCCAATTTTGGATTTTCACAAAAGCGAAAAAAAATTATTTGAATCAAACTTCGCGAGTCACTTGGGTCTTAATCCACTGTTGAGTCATCCTAAGTGGTTAGTCCTCGAACCTTAAAATGTGAAGAAATGTTCGGAGACCTAGTCTCTTTCAACACCTCTATGTTCATTGCTTGTCGGAATCCAGCTTATTTAGCAAAAAGGTTGATAGCTAATAGTTAAAAGGATTGATAGAAGGAAGTGAGCCCAAGTTTATGAGCTCGAAGCTGATATATTTGTTTGGTCAACTAATAGATAAATCGATAAGATCTCAAATGTTGAAGTGATAAATAATGAAAAAGGTATACCAATAGGTCGAAAATGAGAATTAACAAAAAATAAAAAGCATTAAATATTCTACGATCATATAATATTCAGTGTGAATCTCATTCTTTCATTAACATTTATTAATAACAACTATATATATATTAAACCTTGGTATCTCAAGGCATCAGTTAAGCAACATTAGTCAAAGCTCAAGGTCAAATTCCCCAATCCTAAAGTAATAACTCATAATTTTAAATTAACTGGTCTCCTTAAAAAGATTTTCCAAGGTTGTGCGATCCTCCTCCAGCTTTTCTTTATTTTGACCATAAGCATGATCAATGAACTTGTTTATTTTTTCAACAAGTGGCTTCAAAGAATTTCCAAAATCTTTCTCAATACCCTTGGTTGCATTATCCAACACGACCAAATACACACTAACTGCAAGCGCAATGTATCCTTTGGCATCAGAGGCTTGGGCCGCTTGGAGTGTTTCTAGCGGATGCTGCGAATGTGCCGGTGACAGTAAAGTATAAATTTCTGGAGTAACGTCAAATGAGCCATCAAAATTACAGGCAAGAGAAATAATTGACAATTCCCGATAAGCTTTCTCAATTGGGATTTCTGTAGAGGATATTTCAATTGCCGTTACTGTATCCTCAATTGGGGTTTCTGTAGAGGATATTTCAATTGCCGTTACTGTATCCGGCTGCTCTTGAACTTGCTGATTTGTCTCCGAAACAGACCTTTTAGACAGTAGACCAGATATAGCTTCACTGGTGGAATTTATAAAGTTTGTAATTCCAGATGTGAATCGATCTGTGTCGAAAAGGACACGCCGCTTTGACGATTTACGAAATTGCATTGATGCCAATGAAAGGCTCTGTGCGTTAAGGTCAAGATTTTCACCGCGATTCATCACTATTGCTCTATTCATTCCAAAATTCTGAGCTGAGAGGAATCTGTTGGTAAATCTGTTAATATTTTTTTCAACGCCTAATAAAGATGTCCATTTAGATGTCATTTCAAAAGTCTGGCCAACAAGTTCACAAAACTTGTCAATCTCAGCTTTTTTAGAAACATCAGTGGTATCGTATACATCTAAATCTTGTCCATTTTCAAATGCATTCAAAAGTGATCGCGCCCCTCCAAAAAACAAAAACTCATCCTTCTCATCCGCTTCATCTTGAGCAACAGGTGCCTCATATGTCGTAGTTGTCCCATCACATAGCAATAACTCAATTTTGACCGAAGGTGCTACCACCGATCCATCTTCCACAAAGATATACATTTTGGAGTCGTTTCCAGAAAAAATTGGTAATAATCCAATGCCAGGAGTCTCCAGGTGTCCTTTATAACTGATTTCGACTTTGTTGGGCATCCCAAACTTATAATGTAATGGTGCCCCATATCCTTCAAGTATTTCAAACTCATCTTCGGTATCCGTTTTTTTTTCTCCATTTTTCAAAGACCAATACACATTGACACCAATGACAGGAGAGCTTAAGATCATTTGCAAAAGCTTACTGATTTTTATTTCCATCCGCTCCCCGGTTAAAACATTTTGCTTAATCCCACATCCAGCTTGGGACAAAGCATCAAGCAGACCATGAGACACGCTTTCTCCCACTCCAAAAGAATGCACTCGTAGTAAACCATTTCCTGTACTATTAAAAGAAGAAGCCATCTCATTCACGGTTTTGTAAATCTCTGACACATTATACACCTCTCCGTCTGTGAGAACAATTATTTCATGGTCCATGGACTCACGTTGAAACAGGCTCAAGTCTTCAAGATAATTGGGGGTGGTTAATCTTTTGTGTATTTCTTCAAGAGGCAGTAAAATTTCAGTTCCACCAAAATCTGCCTCTATCGTTTTGATAAACTCCCGAGCATCTTTGAAAGATTTATTGTCCAGTAGTTTAGAGTGCGGCCACAGAAACTCATAAGTGGATCCAAACGACACAAAATTGAAATAAATAGGACAATCTGTTGCATCACCGCGGGAAGGTAGCGATGACAAATAAAACTGAAGAGCCTCTTTTAATGTTTGGATAGAGCAAGTCATAGAGGCACTGCGATCAATTAAAAAAATAAGTTCCTTGGGACGAACCGTCTTAAAATCAAAATTGGGCCGAAAATTAATGGTTAGAAGATTGTTAAAAATAGGGGTTTTAGAGTCGCGATTAGATAAATGGGCGCAAAGTTCCGAACTCTCTCGATCTTTGACAATTACAACAAAGTCATGTTCTAGTCTTGGTTCTTCGTCGCCCGAGTATGTCACTAGATTGTCAGTGACCTTGGCCAATTTTTTGTGTGAAACGCACTCTAGGATTTGTGTCTTGGAAGAACTGAGTTTAACTGAGATAAAGGTGCCTGATTGCGGAACAGTGTTTATAGACTGAGATCCAGTAATAGTATTTTTATTTTCAGGTTCCAAACCATATCTGGGAAATATGTCAGTTGGAATAAAAAACCTGTAGCCATTATACTGAGTGTCATATTCAAGCATTGAAAAGTATTCCTTGATGAAGTTAATAATAGAACGAGAGGAAAAGAAAATGGTTTTTTGGCTAGATACTTACCAACTCCACTTTGACCGTTGTATTCGATGGAATATTACCGAAATCAACTTGAAAGATATCATTTGAATAAGTGGTGACAAGAGCTGCTACAGTATCGGGTTTGTTTTCAATTACTTCCTTATATTCAGCTTTTGCCTTTCCTGCGGAGCTAAACTTGCCCACGACAGTTCTATTGTTCCCGATAGTTGCCTTGAACTTTGTAATGGAGCCCGAAGGTGGGATGGGAAAGCGATAAAAAAATGGAAGGGATACTTGATCAAGTTGGCTGTCGGTGGCTTGCTCGGTGGTTTTCTCGGTGGTTTGCTTAGTGATTTGCTCGGTGGTAGATGCTTTAGCCGATGAGGAGCTGTTAATCTTGAAAAGCTGCGACAAAGAAACTTTGGCTCCAAAAGGACTACTAATGGTAGCGGTTATGTGGGTGAACTCGCATTGTAGATCAATCGAAAGATCGTCTGGATCAGAGAATCCCTGGAAAATAAGACCTGATTCGCCGTTCATGTACATTGTTTATTTTGTTGAAGTTTGATAGTGATTGTAAAGGATTTTTTTTTTCAGGCTAAAGAATTAGGAACTGTCTTCCCTTTATATAAAAATTTCAGCAAGGAATAGTTTTATAAAAATCCAATATGAAATATGGCTATGCCAAGGCTATGTCATAGTTGCATAGGTTATCACACCCTAAAAGCATCCCATAGTGGCTGAGGAGCCACTTAGTTCTTAAGGCACCCTTCAGCCGCTATGTCAGGGTCCTTATGTTTGTTTGGCGGGCTGTGTCGTTGAATTACAATTAATTACATGTGCTGACTTACGTCATGCTACTTCCCGACATCACATAGAAAAGCTAGTTACGAGCAATCTCGCGTAAGGTTTCTGAGAATGAGATGGTGCTGGGGGTTTTTTTGGTTGTTTCTTCTTTTATGGGAAACTTAAAATTTCAAGAGGTGGTGTAGCTTTAAGCTTGAGATTAAAATTTTTGGTTAGTTTAAACGTCAAAACAAAACTACAAATTTACTAAATTAACTACAAATAGTTTAATAATGAAAATGTATTAATAAAAAAGAACCTAGAAAAACTACCTAATTACAACCAATTTTAAATGCAAGATGACCGCTAAAAAACTTCCTGTAATGCCGCACGATCTGCTTGTACTTTCTGCGTATCACCATCATAAGCTTCGTTAACATACCGCTTTATTTTGTCAAGAAGAAGCTGCAAAGAGTCACCTAGGTTTATATCGAACTGTTTGGCATTCTCAATCATCTTTTCCAAGTACACAATCACAGCTAATGCAACATAACCGCTAGCTGTGGGCTCCCTCGCTGCGTCGATGGTAGCAAGATATGGATGTGAGTGTGCAGGTGACAGTAAACTATAAAGTTCAGGAGTCACATCAAATGATCCATTAAAGTTGTATGCTCTTGTCACAATTCCTATTATTTTGAAATTTTTCTGTTCCTCGGATTCTGGTATATTCTGAGTCTTAGGTAAGGAGGCCACTGCACCAAAATAGGTAGGAGTACTTGAGGACGAGAATGCAGGTGAGCCAGTGCTGTAAAATGATTGGCCAGTGAGGCATTGACTTCGAACGTTTAGAGGTGAAAATTGAGTAGATGGGGGTTGGCTTTGAAAGAGTGAAGATCCACCTTCTTGGGAGTAGTTTGGGGTTTTTTTAAACAATGTTGAAAATTTGGGGTTTGGATTCGTAGCCCCAGAACCTGTTGGCAGCCCGAATACATTGCGTTTGTAATTAGATTGGTGACCTAAACTCATTGGTTTTGAACTTTGCGTTGGAGGAGCTGCTAATGGAGGATAACCAAAGCCAGTCGGTTGGGGTGGAGAGAAAGATATATTAAAATCATTAGTTTCTTTGTATTGGAATGCAGTCTTGTCCTGGTTCTTAACACCATTAAGCTCTTCTACTGCAATTAACGATGTCCAAGGCGATACCAACCCAAAGGTCTCCCCAATGCTCTCGCAAAACGTCTGACGGTCCAATTTAGGATACACAAGCGTCGGGAGAGAGCTGACATAGTCATAAAGCCCCTTTGTAGCTTCATCGGTCGTAAGCGCGGAAATAAGCGACCGTGCACCCCCAGTGAATAAAAATTTGTTTCCCGATTCATTGGGTATATCATCATCATCCTGGACAACCGGTGCCTCGTATGTTGTGGTAGAGCCATTGCTAAATTGCAGCACCACTTTAACAGAGGGTGCCACTGCCGATGCATCCTTAGTAAAGATGTAAATCTTGGAGTCCGTTTTAGAAAAAATAGGAAATAACCCGGTTTTAGGAGTGCTAATATAATTGGGCTCAGTAATATCCAGATCATGTAGCTTTTCGTTAGATTTAAAAATCAAGGGTTTACTGTAATTCTCAATGACTTCGAAATCTTCCATAGAATTGGCATGTTTTTTATTATTAGTTTTGGTTTTATTAACAGACCAATACACGGCACATTCAATGACTGGTGTACTTAAAACCGTTTGAAGCAGTCGGCTCACCTTGAGCTCCATCCGCTCCCCATTCAAAACCGTCTGTTTGATGCCACGACCCATTTGAGCCACTGTGTCAAGAAGACTGTGCGATACACTATCGCCAACACCAAACGAATGAACTCGCAGTGAACCTTCCTTGCTAGGATCGTAAGAGGGGACTGCGTTGCCGAGAAATTCTGCAATACTATCAACAGAAGAAACCTCGCCATCAGTCAAAACAATGATTTCACGTTCGATGGGGCCAGTATAACTTTGATTATTCATATCGTAATAATGTGATTTTCGAATTCTTCTGTTGATTTCTCTGAGTGGTTGTAAAATCTCAGTGCCTCCCATATTTGCATCAATTCCTTCCAAAAACTTGCGTGCCTCTTCAAAAGATGTATTATTGAGAAGCCTAGACCGTGGCCAAAGAAATTCATAAGAAGATCCAAAAGACACAAAATTCAAATATATTGGATGATCGCAGTCTGTCCCAGGAACGGGCAACGACGACAAATAAAGTTGAAGAGCATCTTTTAAAGTTGGAATGTTATCATCCATGGAACCACTGCAATCAAGAAGAAATATGATTTCTTTGGCACTCGTGATTTTGAATGGTATCTGAGGACAGAGATCAATGGTAAGAAGATTGCTAAGAACTGAAGTTTTAAAAAGTGGGCCCCAGTTAGAAAGGTTGGCCGTAAGCTCCTTTTGTTTTTCGGCTTTAATAATGACAACAAAGTCGTTCTCCAGTTTCGGCTTCTCTGGCCCGACATACGTGGCCGAGTCCGACGTGACTTTGGTGGAATCCTTGTGGGAGACGGCCTCGATAGTTTTACCTTCAGGAGAGTTAAGTTTGATTGAAATAAAAACGCCATTTTGAGAGGTCGTGTCAGCAGGGGAATTATTCGTGGCACCTCTTGAGTTGACGACTTCTGGGCCATATCTGGGGAAAATGTAGGTTGGGATAAAGAAGCGGTATCCATCGTATTGTATATCGTATTCCAGAAGAGAAAAGTATTCCTATAAAAACAATAGTTAGTATTAATTTTGAATGATGTAGAAGCGATGAAACTTACCAATTCGACCTTTACAGTCGATGTATAAGGGATATTTCCAAGATCCACTTGAAAAATATCATCACTAACCACAGTGGCCAATCCAACTGCCTTTTGCTTGTCGTTCACTACTGTATCTTCATACTTCTTTTTGGCCTGCGAAAAAGACGCAAACTTTCCCACAACTTTTCTGTCAGAGTTAACGGAAGCCCTGAAAGCAGTGATCGATCCAGACGGAGGAATTGGGAATTGGTATTGGAATTGAAGATGGTCCAGGGAATCAAGCTGAGAACTAGGAAAAGATGAAAAGAGTGAAACACCTCCAAAGTACTCCTTGTTATTTTGTGTTGCCAATCTAAAAAGAGATTCTGAAGAGTCTACATTGGACTCGAAGAGCTGAGTGATTTTAACATTGGCACCGAAGGGACTATTGACTGTGGCGTTAATTTTTGTTGTGGCGCATCTAAATACTCCGGGGATTTCATGAAAGGGGGTGAACCCTTCATAAGTATTCGTATAAACTAAAATACAAGAATCTCGATTGTTAAGCATGGTTAAATTTTTCACTTTTCTTTTTGAAATATATATAATAATAAGTATTAAATTGTATAGTTTTGTCTTTCTTTTTTGGATGATAGGGAAATTTAGTCTTTTTATACTTTTTAAGGTTTATTAGGGCTGGAAAGATTTCTGACATGGTGGGGCTTCCACCAGCTTAGCCGCTTGAAAATCAAAAGGTTAGAATTTCTTGACTATCAGCTCAAAATGTCAGCTCATGAGCCTCTATCGCCATTTCTCATTCGACCATTATTATAAATTTATATACTATTAAACGATTTTTTTTTAGTTCCAAGTGAAAACGATGGTAAAATTTCCCTTGTTCATTGGAAAGATCCGTGGTGGCGTTGAAAATCCATGCGCTACAGCCACTGGAATCACCTCACTTTCCAACTGACGAAGACCCCACTCAGCATCTCGTTGTTTAAGCGATTCTTCAAACTTTTCGTCAGACTCAGAATAGAACTCCGTGGCGCTTTTTTTGTATGCGCCGTACAAAGCAACCCATTTGGTTGTCGTCGTCGTCTTCGAAGATTCCTGAAATAAAGCTTCCGCAAATGCAAAAAGCTTTTCGATGATTCGCGTCGGCGAAATATGGATCAGATTGATGGCTAATACCCCAGTATACAAGCTTTTATCATCACACAAGCGCTGCTGTAAAAAGTCCAACACGCCTCGGTCGTTATCTAAATTAAATACAAATGGTGTCGTGATATTAGTCAGCTCGGGATGGTATGAGAACTTTTGTGTCATCTTCTCGACAAGAGTACTCTGAGCCTCGGTAGGAGTCATCGTGGCATTGGGGTACTTTGCTGCGACGGTGAGTGCATGTACACTAAAACCCGACGCCACCTCGAAGACTTTCTGGGGTCCAGCAGAAAGCCAGGGCTCAAGAACCTGGGCAATTTCGTCTTTATTGCGTGTCGAGGATCCCTCTGAGGGCCAACATTTTTCGTCTGAAATATTATTTCATATTTGGATGGTAGATGAATATTTTTGAAATATTGACGAATTGAGCCTTTTTTTTTTGAACATATAATTAATTTTTAAATAGATTATTCCAAACCCCGAAGTGTTAGTGATAATGTTTTAGAGTAGAGGCAGGATGTTTGTTGATGAAAGTCCATGTTATCAATTTCAAAGATACTGCCCATTGTTTTCCTTTCTTTGTAACAAATCACGGCTCCAGCTTATCACGATACTCAGGTTAAATGGTAAAATATAATTATACGGAAATTCAAAAAAAATAAAAATAAACTATAAATAAATGATTACCATTAATCCGTTACATATTTAAGAATTTTTAACAAGTTAATGAAAAGTTCAAGTCTTTATATAACACTAAAATAAATACAGTAAAATAAGATCATGAAACAAAGAACTACTCAAATGTTTACTCAAATGTTAAAAATGTAAAAAAGTGTAACTAAAAAAATATAATAAAAACTAAAAGTCTCCCGTTAATAACATTAAATGAATTTACCCCAAAAAAATTACGATGAAACAATTAAATTCTTAACCAAATATTTACTCGATTGTTTATTTGGTTATTAAAAAAACAAATAAATTAATGTATGTCTTCCAACATAAGAAAATAAATTTACCATAAAATAAATTTTATATAATGACAAGATTCAATTACTCAAATGTTGTTACTAGCTTTACAAATTTATTTAAGTGCAAAAAATGGCGATTATACTTCAAATGATTATTAAATTTGACAATTATGTTGAATCCAGCGATTACACCTCATTTGAAGCATCATTGAGAAATTAAGAGAATGTATTATTACTAACGTTCTACTGTAATTAAATTATATATATCTAACAATAGATAAGATAATTAAGTAACATACAAATAATATCAAATCACTTAACACTAGTTTCACTAGAATAGCTATTACTTTTCGTATTTATTCAATCGTAAATATATTTCAAAAAGCTACTTATAATTTTTTTTTAAATAAAACCAATTTTTAACTTAAGATGTCTGCGAAAAAGCTTCTTGCAATGCCGCACGATCTGCTTGTATTTTCTGCGTATCCCCACCATAAGCTTTGTTAACATACCGATTTACTTTGTCAAGAAGAAGCTTCAAAGAGTCACCTATGTTTACATCGGCCTGTTTGGCATTCTCAATCATCTTTTCCAAGTACACAATCACAGCTAATGCAACATAACCGCAAGCTGTGGGCTCCCTCGCTGCGTCGATGGTAGCAAGGTATGGTTGTGAGTGTGCAGGTGACAGTAAACTATAAAGTTCAGGAGTCACATCAAATGATCCATCAAAGTTACATGCTCTTGTCACAATTCCTATTATTTTGAAATTTTTCTGTTCCTCGGATTCTGGTATATTCTGAGGCTTAGGGGTAAAGCCCATTGCACCAAAAGAGGCCGTGGTACTTGAGGGCGAAAATGCAGATGAACAGGCACTTGCAAAAGATTGGCCTGGAACGTTGCCAATTTCATTGTTCTCAAATGAAAATCCAGTTGATGGAGGTAGGTTTTGGAAAACTGAATTCTCATGACTAACAATGGAATTTTTGTTGAGTTTAGCAAATACTGAAGGTTTGAATTCTTGGTTCAGTCCAATACTTGAAGGTAACCCAAATAAATTGCTGTCGAATTTATATTGACCACTTGAAACCTGTGAGTTAGCACTTTGCATTGAAGTGGTGGCAAATAAAGGGCAAATACCGAATTTCGTTTGGGACATAGGCAAAGATGCATTTGGACGAAGAGTGTCTTTGTGTTCAAACGAAACCACATTTTGATTCTTAACACCATTAAGCTCTTCTACTGCAATTAACGATGTCCAAGGCGATACCAACCCAAAGGTCTCCCCAATGCTCTCGCAAAACGTCTGACGGCTGTATTTAGGAAGCAAATGCCTCGGTAGATTGCTGTCATCGTCGTCAAGCTCCTTTGTAGCTTCGTCGGTCGCAAGCGCAGAGATGAGCGACCGTGCACCCCCAGTGAATAAAAACTTGTTTCCCGATTCATTGGATATATCATCATCATTCTGGACAACCGGTGCCTCGTATGTTGTGGTAGAGCCATTGCTAAATTGCAGCACCACTTTAACAGAGGGTGCCACTGCCGATGCATCCTTAGTAAAGATGTAAAGCTTAGAGTCCGTTTTAGAAAAAATAGGAAATAACCCGGTTTTAGGAGTGCTAATATAATTGGGCTCAGTGATGTCCAGGTCATGTAGCTCCTGGTTGAATTTAAAAATCAAGGGTTTACTGTAATTCTCAATGACTTCGAAATCTTCCTTGGAATCGGTATCTTGTGTGTTATTGGTTTCGGTTTTACCAACAGACCAATACACGGCACATTCAATGACTGGTGTGCTTAAAACCGTTTGAAGCAGTCGGCTCACCTTGAGCTCCATCCGCTCCCCATTCAAAACCGTCTGTTTGATGCCACGACCCATTTGAGCCACTGTGTCAAGAAGACTGTGCGATACACTATCGCCAACACCAAACGAATGAACTCGCAGTGAACCTTCTTTGCGAGGATCGTAAGAGGGGACTGCGTTGCCGAGAAATTCTGCAATACTATCAACAGAAGAAACCTCGCCATCAGTCAAAACAATGATTTCACGTTCGATGGGGCCAGTATAACTTTGATTATTCATATCGTAATAATGTGATTTTCGAATTCTTCTGTTGATTTCTCTGAGTGGTTGTAAAATCTCAGTGCCTCCCATATTTGCATCAATTCCTTCCAAAAACTTGCGTGCCTCTTCAAAAGATGTATTATTGAGAAGCCTAGAATGTGGCCAAAGAAATTCATAAGAAGATCCAAAAGACACAAAATTCAAATATATTGGATGATCGCAGTCTGTCTCTGAAACAGGTAACGACGACAAATAAAGTTGAAGAGCATCTTTTAGAGTTGCAACGTTCTCCGTCATAGAACCACTGCAGTCAATAAGAAATATAATTTCTTTGGCACTCGTGATTTTGAATGGTATTTGGGGGCAGAGATCAATTGTCAAAAGATTGCTAAGGACTGGAGTTTTAGGAAGAGGGCCCCAGTTAGAAAGGTTGGCTGTAAGCTCCTTTTTTTTCTCGTCTTTAATGATAATAACAAAGTCGTTCTCCAGTTTCGGCTTCTCTGGCCCGACATACGTGGCCGAGTCCAATGTGACTTTGGTGGAATCCTTGTGGGAGACGGCCTCGATAGTTTTACCTTCAGGAGAGTTAAGTTTGACTGAAATAAAAATGCCCGTTTGAGAGGTCGTGTCAGTGGAGGAATAAACCGTGGCACCTCTTGAGTTGACGACTTCTGGGCCATATCTGGGGAAAATGTAGGTTGGGATAAAGAAGCGGTATCCATCGTACTGTATATCGTATTCCAGAAGAGAAAAGTATTCCTATAAAAACAATAGTTAGTATTAATGTTAAATGTTTGAGAAGAAATCAAACTTACCAATTCGACCTCTACAGTCGATGTATAAGGGATATTTCCAAGATCCACTTGAAAAATATCATCAGTAACCACCGTGGCCAACCCAACCGACTTATGCTTGTCGTTTTCAAGTATATTATCAAACTCCTTTCTAGCCAGCGAGGAAGGCACGACCTTTCCCACGATTTTTCTGTCAGTTCCGATTGAGGCCCTGAAGGCAGTGATAGATCCCGATGGGGGGATTGGGAATTGATATTGGAACTGGAATTGCTTCAGAGAATCTAAGGCAAATTTGGGAAAATCCCTGGGTAAACCCCCAGGAAAAACCGGGGGACACCTCCCAGGAAAAGGTGAAAATGGTGAGACACCTCCGAAACCCTCTACGCCCTTTGAGGATCCCAATTTTAAGAGAGATTCCAAAGAATCTACACTGGGGGTGAATAGCTGTGTGATTTTAACTTTGGCACCAAAAGGGCTATCGACAGTTGCATTAATTTTTGTTGCAGCACATTGAAAAACTCCGGGGATTTCTGGTGCGAATTGGAAGCCAGCATAGATAGAAGGGTGAACTGAAATACAAGATCCTTGGTTACTCATTGTTGAATTATTAACTTGTTTTTTTTTTTTTTTTTGAGTATTTGTATATATATATATTGTTTTTTTACTATGATATATAGGGAACTTTAGTTTTTTTATACTTATTAAGGTTGATCAAGAGTGAAAAAATATCTGACATGGTGAGGCTTCCACCAGCTTAGCCGCTTGAAAATCATAAGGTAAGAATTTCTTGACTATCAGCTCAAAATGTCAGCTCATGAGCCTCTATCACCATTTCTCATTCGACCATTATTATAAATTTATATACTATTAAACGATTTTTTTAGCTCCAAGTGAAAACGATGGTAAAATTTCCCTTGTTCATTGGAAAGATCCGTGGTGGCGTTGAAAATCCATGCGCTACAGCCACTGGAATCACCTCACTTTCCAACTGACGAAGACCCCACTCAGCATCTCGTTGTTTAAGCGATTCTTCAAACTTTTCGTCAGACTCAGAATAGAACTCCGTGGCGCTTTTTTTGTATGCGCCGTACAAAGCAACCCATTTGGTTGTCGTCGTCGTCTTCGAAGATTCCTGAAATAAAGCTTCCGCAAATGCAAAAAGCTTTTCGATGATCCGCGTCGGCGAAATATGGATCAGGTTGATGGCTAATACCCCAGTATACAAGCTCTTATCATCACACAAGCGCTGCTGTAAAAGGTCCGACACGCCTCGGTCGTTATCTAAATTAAATACAAATGGTGTCGTGATATTAGTCAGCTCGGGATGGTATGAGAACTTTTGTATCATCTTCTCGACAAGAGCACTCTGAGCCTCGGTAGGAGTCATCGTGACATTGGGGTACTTGGCTGCGATGGTGAGTGCATGTACACCAAAACCCGACGCCACCTCGAAGACTTTCTGGGGTCCAGCAGAAAGCCAGGGCTCAAGAACCTGGGCAATTTCGTCTTTATTGCGTGTCGAGGATCCCTCCGAGGGCCAACTTTTTTCGTCTGGAACGTAGTACTTCATATTTGGATAGTAGATATAAATATTTAAAGTATTGATGAATTGAGCTTTTTTGTTTGAATATATACTTATAATGTTAAAAAGTTTATTTCAAACCCCGAAATATTTGCGATGTGTGTGTGGGGGGAGGAAGGATGTTTGTTGATAAAAGTCCATGTTATCGATTCCATAGGGCTGATTTCAATTTAGTTCTAATTTCATTTCCTTTCTTTCTTTCTTTAGCTCTGTCAATATCAAAAAATATATCATCGTTCGCTTTTTGTATATAAATTATTAGAATTATTATTATTATTAATATATTATATATTATTGTTATTATTACAAGTTACTATTCCTTTTTTTAGTTTTTTTCTTTCTTTCTCGTCATTATCTTCTAATCCTAAATCTTCCTTATAGTAAGTGTGTGATCTTGTCATCTTGGTATTGTTCAACATTGTCGAGATCATTCCACCACTTGAAAAGATAGTTTTCACAAATGAGTTTGAACCAAGGTGTGAAAACCAAAGCTAAAAAAAAAATGTTAGAGAGATCAACTTTTTTGGTTTTTTTGAAAAGTGGTTAGTTATACTCACATTCGTCCTTAAACATTTCTTTAAGTTCAGTGACAGAAACATATCTTGAATCACCAATCTCATTGATGTTAATGTCGAGTGTGACGTTGGCCTTCACAATAAAAATATAATCAACTTCGTGCTCGCCCCAAGGTCCGGTGCTGGGAGAAGCATAGTGTATTCTGGTCAAAAACTTGTACTTGTCGAGAGGAATTGCATCGACAGGAATGCCCAGCTCGTGTTCGAGCTTGCGACGGGCTGCATTTTTGGCGCCAGGCACTGAGAAAGCCAGATCAGAGATCTCGCTGAGCGAGGAAGATCCAAGCTCACTGGGAATGGCCAGAGGGTGAGAGCAACAGGTATTTGTCCACATGTTTGCAAAAGTGATTTTCTCGTCGGCACGTTTTTGAAGCAGCAGTCGGTTGTCCTCGTCGAAAAGAAAGACAGAAAAGGCTCTGTGAAGCAGACCCCGGTTGATGTTGGACATGAGATGGCAGGTCTTTTTGCTGCCCGCGCCCACTGGGGTATCATTCCAGTCTACAACGATGCAGACTTCCTCCATGAGACGGATCTGCTCTGCATCCTGGCCATCAAAAAGCTGCTTATCGTCTGCAGAATCGGTTGATGTAGGGCGTGGATCCAAGTTGGAGGTGTTGATGGGGGTGACATCAGGAAAATTCTTGAGGATATTTTCTGGCTTAAGGCTCTTGACCAGATCAGAGTAAGTTTCCTGTTGGGTCATTTTGTTTGTTAAGATTGTATGTTTTTTATACAATAATAAAAAGATGGTATATATGAGTTTATTAGAAGGGAAGACAGAAAGAAATGAAAACAATAAAAGCTTTTTTATTGTCTATGAAGAACAAACAACCCACGAACAATTATAAATAATGATTACAATGGATGTAGTAAAAAAAACAAAAAGGGGGGGTGAGAGTGTCGAAGATTTGACCAGAATGAAAGGGGCCCTTTTGTGTATTTTTTTTTTCTTATGTTGATGGCTTACTTTTGGTGGTTTTGGTGAGAAGCCAATTGGCCTCGCCTAAACCTGGATTGCAATATAAAGAGAGCTATTTGGCAAGTGTATGCGATGACACATTTTTTGGTAGGCGTGACTTTTCCAAGCGGTGGTTATTAAGTCTAACGCGAACTTTTCGCGTATTTATACACAATCTGAATTTTAGGTTTCTTGTTAAGTATTATGATTATTAGATTATATTCTTGTAAATTTCAGTTTATTGATCTATATATCATATCTTTATACATAATTATTATTACTGCCGAGCATATCACGACTGGATCGCCGTCTTTCACTTGTTACA
Source organism: Magnusiomyces ingens NRRL Y-17630 (assembly GCA_900497715.1). Taxonomy (NCBI): domain Eukaryota; kingdom Fungi; phylum Ascomycota; class Dipodascomycetes; order Dipodascales; family Dipodascaceae; genus Magnusiomyces; species Magnusiomyces ingens. The sequence goes on from UIDE01000004.1 coordinate 661,390, forward strand.
ACTCACGTGTCCTGTAGTGTGTGCTGGCACAATTTGTGACATTACATCATTTTTTTACAGGGCCTCGTGAAAAATTCCTAATAAACGGATCAAACATTTTGTCCATCAAAAAAAATAATCAAAACCTCCTTTTTCAGATTTCTCCTTTTTTTTCTTTTATATATATATATCTGATTCATTTTCTATTGAAAAGAAATCATCTTTTTCTCTTTAGTTAATAGAGTCACATATCTTCGTCTCTGTTTTCTCCACTCTTTGCCTGGTATGTTTTTCCCACAATCTTTTAACGCAATGCTTAAAAAAATCAAATCTCGCTGAGAACCTGTCGTCTTTTAACTTGACCTAATGAGATCCACTCCTTCTTGAATACCAACCCCAACTACTATCCCTATTTTTATTCCTTTTCTCATAAGAAAAAACCCATAAAATTTACCATTCATCACACAATATCCATATCATCCACATACACTCTTGTCTCTTTCCTAGAATTCAATCCTTTGATTTGAATCCCTAAAAAAAAAGTTTTTCGCTGTCATTGTGCCACGTTTTCATTTAGCCAGTTTGAAATTTTTTCTTTCTTTTTTCTAATTTCTTTCCTCCCTTTTTCACCAAGTAAAATAGTATCATGACTACCGCTACTGCCACTGCACCTGTCGCCGAGGTTGCTACCAAGTCCAAGAAGCACTCGGGCCCCAAGAAGCTCACCAAGCCCGATAAACATACTTTTGATGTTGCTCTGACTGAGCTGGAAAAAGAGCACAGAGCTAAAGAAGAAATTCTCGTATGTTTCCAAATATCTTTACCACCAAACATTCATCTTAATCATCTTCAGTTTTTTTGTTTTTAACACGGATTTTTTTTCTCCATTTACAGACTAAAGCCAGACAAGCTGTCAATGCTATTGGTGGTGCTAAGGCCCCTAAGAATCCCGAAAAGGATGCCCTCAGACAAGAGTTTGAAGCTCTTAAACAAAAGCAGGCTGCCATCAAAGCTTCTCGCAGTAAAATCTTTGATGAAATCAGCATCATCGACACAAAGCTCAAGAAGAAGGTCACCGATCTCAATGCTCAAAAGAGCAAGGTCAACTTTAAGTCTGTCGAGGATATTGACAAGCACGTCCAGCAACTCGAGAAGAGCGTCGACGATGGTAACCTCCGTCTCGCCGAGGAAAAGAAGGTCATCAAGGAGATCACCACTTTGAAGAAACTCAGAAAGAACTTTGAGTCCTTTGCCACTGCTCAGGCCTCCATCGACGAAGACAAGGCTAAGATTGCCGCTCTCAAGGCCACTGTCGACGATTCCGAAACCAAGGCCATCAACACACGATTTGGTGAAATTAAGGCCAAGCTGGATGCCTTCAGAGCCGAGTCCCAAAAGGCTTACGAAAACAGAAATGAGCTTTACGACACTCGTAACGCCGCTCAAAAGGAGGTCGATGCCGTCAACCAGAAAATCAGAACCCTCAAGGACCATTACTACGACAGACTGCGCGCCTTCAACCAGCAAGTTAGACAGGAAATTGCCGAGCGTCACGAGCGCGAGCGCGCCGAGAGAGAGGCTGCTGCCAAGGAAAAAAGACTCCAGATCGCCCAGGAGAAACTCGAGATTGCCAGCGAGCCCGCATTTGCCCAGGAAATTGCAAATATCAAGCTCCTGCTTTTCCACTTCGACCCTACTTTTGTCCCCCCAACCCCCAAGAACCAGTCTTCGTCAGCTGCCGTTGAACTCGGTCCTTCGAACACTTCCCGCAAGGTCGAGCTCCCTGTAAATGCTGTGGTCTTAAAGAAGGACGAGGAGGACTTCTTCATCGGTAACAAGAAGAAGAGCAAGGGCAAGAAGAAGAAAGATGACTCTGCTCCTGCAGCCCCCAAGGATAACAAGGTTGTTCTTGATTTCACCATGGTTGAGCAGCTTTCTTCCTTGAAGGTTCCTGTCCCCGGTTCCAAGGACGACGTCCCCAAGACTGTCGAGGAGCTTAAGAAGAAGCTTGATTACTATATGGAAAATGAGGAGCGTGTCACCAAGGAACGCATTGCCAAGGCTAAGGCTGAGATTGAGAAGATGGAAGCCGAAGCTAAGGCTGAGGCTGAGGCCAAGGCCCCACAGGCACCTGTCGAGGCTCTCTCCACCGGATCTTCATCTTCTGAAAAGACTGAAACTAAGGAAGAAGAGACTAAGGAAGAGTAAATTACTACCTTGTTTTTTTATCGATCTGATTGATTGTTCTGGCTCAACAAATGATTGTTGTATTATTTTTGTTTTGAATTGCCCCATTATTATTTAAATTGTTACTATGAAACGACCTAAATATATATATATAATAAAAAAATAATTGGATGACTTTAAAAAAAATTGATACAAAAATCGCAATTACATGATATCGTTTAATTCTTTAAATGATGAAATTTCAAAGTCCTACTTTTTAGGTCTTGTATATACGAGATTAGAAAAGTTTCTCGAATATTCCATCAAAATTAAGTAATCAAAAATCATGTAATCAAATAAAAATAATATTGTGACTTTATAAATTACTGGAAATTTTATTTTTTGACAGTCGGCAATAGTTTAGTGGCTAGAATTTCCGCCTGTCATCATTTTGCAGCACGCGGGGGACCGGGGTTCAATTCCCCGTTGCCGAGATTTTTTTATTAGTTTAACGTCTTACTGTTTTTTTTTTTCATTTTAAATATACCAGTTTTGTAAATTTATAGGGTTGAGGTCGGAATAACCAAAATTGTTCACCACAGGCAGAAGTTGCACCACCACCATATGGACCACGTCTTTTGATTTTACACTGCCTCACCTTAAAAAAGCTTACGACACAGCTCGTTTTTAATGACTTGACGTGAGATTGCTCCCTAAAAACCTTTCAAGGCTACGTCTGGGAAAAACTTGGATGACGTGGTGCACCATGAGTGATTCTTAGTGCTACGACTCAAAAAGGAGATGGACTGGCTCATGGCGGCTGAAAAGTGCCTTGAAAACTAAGTAATATCTTTAGTCATTATGGGGGATTTTTAAAGGTGGGACAGTAAAAATCAGATCCTACAATCACAACACAGCCAAGATATCTATGATGTATTTAATTTCTATATATATGATGGTGATTACTTGATGAGGTTCTATCAACCTGACAAATTTTTTATTTCTTTGCCCGACAACATCACAGTTACAATTAAGCTTTAACAAGATAAACATCAACACTGGATAACGAATTGGGTTTTGTCTTGTCGCAGCTTTTCACGATTAGCACTTCATTCTCCGATAAAGAATCGATCACCGAGAAAATGACCGACAGCTCACTTGATCAAGTATCTTTTCCATTTTTCTATCGCTTCTCCATCCCACCTCTGAGCTCCATCACAAAGTTTAAGGCAACTATCGGGGACAGTAGAATCGTTGTGGAAAAGCTTAGTGCAGCGGGAAAGGCAACGGCTGAGTCTGAAGACGTAGCTGAAAAATCAATGCGATACTGTGACAGCTCTTGGTACTATTTTTTTTAATGGGCATATTTCAAGTTAATTTTGGTGATATTCCGTCTAATACCAAAGGTGGAATTGGTAAATTTCTAGTCCAAAGTCATATTCTCCCCTTCTACTACTAACTCCATCAAGGAATACTTTTCAATGCTTGAATACAACACTCAGTATAGTGGGTATAACATTTTAATTCCAGCTGACATTCCCCAAATATGGCACTGAGTCTAAAAACCCAAATACAATCGCTTTTCCCCAACCAGACAATTCTATCTCAATCAAATTAAATCCTTCTAAAACACAGATCCTAGAGGGCGGTTCACACCGGAAAACGGCCAAGGTCACAGATAATTTAGTGATGTACTTAAGCGATAACAAACCAACACTAGAACATGACTTTGTTGTCAATGTTAGGGAAAAGAAGAGCTCGGACCTCTGTGCCCATTTATCTAAACGCAAAGTTTCGCCGGAAACCCCAATTTTTAACAATCTTCTAACCATTAATTTTTGGTCCACTTTTGCTTTTAAGATGGCTTGTTCTAAGGAACTCATTTTTTTAATTGATTGCCGTAACTTTATGAGTTACTGGCCCCAAACACTACAAGACTCTCCAGTTGTATTTGTCCTCGATACCCTCCCACGAAGATACAGATAGCCCTCTGCAACATGTATGTGAGGTGTACCGAACCGTGAATGAGATGGCTTCTTCTTTTAATAGTACAGGAAATGGTTTACTACGAGTGCATTCTTTTGGAGTGGGAGAAAGCGTGTCTCATGGTCTGCTTGATGCTTTGTCCCAAGCTGGATGTGGGATTAAGCAAAATGTTTTAACCGGGGAGAGGATGGAAATAAAAATCAGTAAGCTTTTGCAAATGATCTTAAGCTCTCCTGTCATTGGTGTCAATGTGTATTGGTCTTTGAAAAATGGAGAAAAAAAAACGGATACCGAAGATGAGTTTGAAATACTTGAAGGATATGGGGCACCATTACATTATAAGTTTGGGATGCCCAACAAAGTCGAAATCAGTTATAAAGGACACCTGGAGACTCCTGGCATTGGATTATTACCAATTTTTTCTGGAAACGACTCCAAAATGTATATCTTTGTGGAAGATGGATCGGTGGTAGCACCTTCGGTCAAAATTGAGCTATTGCTATGTGATGGAACAACTACGACATATGAGGCACCTGTTGCTCAAGATGAGGCGGATGAGAAGGATGAGTTTTTGTTTTTTGGAGGGGCGCGATCACTTTTGAATGCATTTGAACATAGACAAGATTTAGATGTAAACGATACCACTGATGTTTCTAAAAAAGCTGAGACTGACAAGTTTTGTGAGCTTGTTGGCGAGACTTTTGAAATGATATCAAAATGGACATCGCTATTTGCCATTGAGTATGACCATGGCAGCGCGGGAAAAAAGGCGCTGTCATCAGACTCAGGAATAGAAAACACTCCGATTTCCAATCTACGAATCGTAAAGAAGGAATATTTGGTAAATAGTGTACAGAATCCTAGAGTTTCCGCGTTAATGTTTAACCAGGGGGCAAGCAGGGTTACCAAGCCGATGCCGCCGCTATATTCGATAATAGGCGGGTTTAGATTCCCGTTGAAGATTGAGGAATTTATAGATACATCTATTAGTAATGTATCTAGTCTATTTTCCAAAAATTCCACTCCGGAGAGAAAATGGCCAAGAGAAGAGCGGCCTAATAGGGAGACGCTAGTTGAGAAGGATTCTTTAAAAACTCTGCTCGAAAAAGCCTTTTGGGAGCATTCAGTTACTTCTCACGCATGTAACTCTGACGGGTCGTTTGATGTTACTCCGGAGATTTATACTTTACTTTCGCCGGCACATTTGCCGCATTTTCTGGAAACACTGCAAGCGGCCCAGGCTTCAGATACCGAAGGATATAATGCGCTTGCGGTCAGCGTGTATTTGAGAGTGATGGAAGCCGAGGGCATTGAGCAATTTAGCAGTTCTTGGAAGTCACTTGTTGAAAAAATAAACAAGTTTATTGATCAGGTGTATGGTCAAGATAAAGAAAAGCTGGAGGATCGCACAACCTTGGAAAATCTTTTTAAGGAGACCATCTAGTTAAAGATAATGTTATTTACAACTTTAGGATTGGGGAGTTGGTCTTGAACATTGATTGTAGTTGTTTAACTACATGTGTGAAATACCGGGCATAAAATTGTAAGATTATATAGTTGCTGTTATATGTGTTGACTAAAAAAGAGATTTAAATTGAGTGCTGTATGAATTCAGAGAAATGGAAAAATTTGGTATAAATTAGTTGAATACGTCTAGATTTGGAAAAAACCAATAGTTTAGCTTTGACCAAAAATGAGTTAATTGTTTGGTTTCTAAAAATGAAAGGGTTTTCTATATTTGTTTTTTTAAATCTCTTAAACCTCATAGTGTCTTCTTTCCCTTATCACTTCAGCATTTGAAAGCACTGGCTATTCTTCTATATCTCAATTTTAAAGTAATCGAGATTTAAAGTTGCTGGGATTTCGGATTTATTATCTTTATGATACGGTTAGAGTCAGACCACTTATCAATAGTTGAGGGCCAGTTCCCGTCAGGTACGATCTTTCTTTGATACTTTTCCTCAACTGCCTCAAGTTGCGGACCAGGATCTCATTACTTGAACCTTTAGGGTTACCACTAAACTCCCCACTTTGTTTCAACGTGTTTCATCAACAGCCCAAAAATAAGATCCAGGGCCAGTTTATGAGAAACGGGGAACCTAACTCAAACCTTCTTAATGTATTTCCACTGGCATTCGTCATAGTTTACTATTTTATCTTTTATTCTCCAAACAAACCACACCGGTTAAAAAAATAATCACGTGCCAAATAATCACGTGCCTATTCATTTCAGGAGGTATATATATACTAAAAAACGCAAACAAACAGCCTTGATGGCCAAGTTGGTAAGGCGCGTCACTAGTAATGACGAGATCATCAGTTCGAATCTGGTTCGAGGCATATTTTTTTGCATGTCTAGCATTGAGTTAGGGTAATTAAAGAAAACAGTCACTGGGATGCATGTATTGGTTACGGCTTCTGTAGTAAATAATATTTAAAGATTAAATTAGCCGAATTAAATTAAAACTACCACATGTTTTGCAAGTAGTTACCCCTTTTTGTCCTATGGCTTTATTTTTCATGCGATGAACTTATAAAAAGACGCTGTGCCTCACTTTGATCCTGCTCTAAGGACGTAGAAGAGGTTAGGTTTGGTAGTGAGTTTCTGGCTGATGTCGCAATGCGGAAAGTCTTAACGCAGGTCTGGAGCTTGAACTTTATTTTGCTTGTTATAGTTGCTACGCTCCAGACAATGGGTCTCTGAGTTCAAAATCGATATTGGCAACACCTTATTTAAAAGGATATTTCCAGTCTGAGTACCACCGTCCGCTCCGTTTAGACGCATGCGGGAGCGAGGGGGACGGGCGCCAAAACCCGCCAGTTTTGGAGTGCGACCAAGATGGAGTCACGTGCGCATGGTTACCGCATGTTTGGGGGTTGCTGGCTGCCTACTTTCTAGCTCAGCGAGCTTTTTGTGGTGGGCTGATTTTGGTGCTATCTCGTATCTCAGGATAGCCGTAGGTCGAGGATCTCTCGAGTGCGGCGGGTCCAGGCTTGTGACCAAGGAAGAAGAAGCGTTTGGGATTCAGCTGTATCGTTGAAGCGTTACTTAATGCCGACCGATGCATTAATCTAGTGAGTCACCCCGTAGGCCATCAAGGAGCCCTCTTGAGCGATTAAGCTTAAAGCTTTATTTTCAAAATAAAGAGTTGCATGTCTCGGAGGATAGGATCTGGACAACCGAGGTCTGCGTGGAATGTAGAGCGTGTCGATAAAAGACCGAGGGCGTTTAGACCAATTAAAATTCTGCTTCAGCTAAATAAGCGTGAAAAAATCTTTGCGGTTTACATATTTTTGCTACGTCTTATGATTCTCATTCGTAAGATATGGCGCCCCAGTTAAGAAAGGATAAACAATGTTTAGAAGAAAGGGGGTGGGGGAAGGTTTCACACATGATGTATCAGTGCAGTGTGGAGGTTTGGAAAAAAAGGAGGATGAATTCTCGAGACATTTGCGCACAGGGTTGCATTGATATTCTTCTTTGGTTTAAGAGGTGAAATAAAGACGGGATTAGAATGGCAACTTATCGGGATTTATGGGAAGCCCATATTATCATGAAATGGTGCAGATCAAGTCCACTTAGATTGAAATTAATTAAGCAAGTTTTTTTTTTTATTTTTAATATATATAATTAATATAAAGCAAATGATATGAAAAAAAGCAATAAAGCTCAAGATCCCCAAAATCTATAAGCTAATTCTTCTTACTCCAAAAGGAATAGGACGACTTTCCTGAGCGAACAGAAGGTGCTGCTGCTTCCTCTTCTTTTTCGCGCGCGGCGGCCGCAATGGCGTCGGCGGCATAGAAGCTGGACGCGTAGCCGCTGCGGACGGAGGGCTCGTAGCGGGACGACGTTTTGACCGACTCGGAGTAGTGGACCGAGCGCTCGGCGGGCTTGGAGCTAGCGCGGGACGAGTATTTGGAGCTGCGGGTGGATGGCTCGTATTTGGCGCTGTACATTGATTCTTCGTATTGGGAGCTTTTTGTAGAGGGCTCATACACGGAGCTTCTAGTTGAGGGCTCATACTTGGAGCTTTTGGTAGACGGCTCATACTTGGAGCTTCTACTTGAGGGCTCATACTTGGAGCTTTTGGTGGATGGCTCATACTTGGAACTTCTAGTAGACGGCTCATAGGTTGAGTCTTGATCATAGTATTTACTCTTTTGGGTTTTTGCAGAGCGCACGCTTACAGAAGCAGACAGCTCATGGGAGGGGTAGTTAGAGGAGGCCGTTGATTTTGTTGACTGGGGATACTTGGAGCTGATGGACTCCGGGTACCCATGGGCAGAGGATGAATCCGGGGTCAAGGTGCTGGAGCTGTTTGTCGAGCGGATAGATTGGGCATCTGAGGCGGTGGGTCCGAGCGCCAGGGCAGAGAGTCTTCCGAGGAGAGAGGAAGATTCCTGGGGAGGAGCGGAGGAGGCTGTTGATTGGTAAGAGTGGGCAGAGATTGCGGAGTGATCTGAGCGAATGGACAAGGTGTCGTCGTGGGTCAGTGATCCTGAGATGGAGCCTGGGATTCCCGAGGAGACAGATCTGATTGAGGGGGCCACAGAGCGGGAGGAAGAAGAGGGTTGAGGGTGACGAGAAGAAGAAGAAGATATGGTGGAGTGGGATGACTTGGAGGACATTGAGATGGGGATTGATCTGATTGAATCGGCCGAGGTGGAGGGATTGTGTGAGGCGGGGTTATAGGAGGAGTAGTTTTCTGGGGCCATTGAGCCTGGGGGAGGGTCAATTGCAAGGATTGTTTTGGGGGGGATTTCGCGGACGGTTTTGGAGTCGACGATGGTTAGCTTTTGAAAGTTGCGGGAGGGGGCGTGAGATTTATCCTTGTAGAGGGTGATTTCGAGGATGCCGAAGGCCCAGACGGCGGTGGTTTTGTGCTGGAGGAAGTGGACGGAGGAGGGGAAGGCGATGGCGCGGGCAAAGGAGCACTTGGCGCCGTCGGTCCAGGAGGCCGAGGCGGCGGACTTGGAGGGCCAGCGGGACTTGAGCTTGCCGGAGATGCTGAGCTCGTTGGCGTCGTAGTCGAACTCGACGGAGACGTTTTCCGGGGGGACGCCGGGGAGGGTGAACTTGATGTGGTAGGAGTGCTTGTCGGAGAAGATGTCGTAGGGGAACATGGCGTGCGGGGCGGCGTTGGTGGCTGCGACGTTGAGGGCGGCGGCGGCCTCCCTGGTCATGATGGTGCCGGAGCCCGAGGTGGAGGCGCTGGGGATGGCGTGGGTGGCGCTGAAGCTCTTAGGGAGGGACGAGGAGTAGTTTGAGAGCATTGTTGGGTGAGGAGGAGGTCATTTTCGAGCAGACGGGCCCAGTTTATATATTGGCGCGGGTTGAAACTCTGCAGGTTTGGGTGCGTTTTTTGGCAAGTTGGTGATTTGAATTTTGATGGAGCAGGGCTGGCGGGGGTTAGGGCGTGCGGCTGGTGCGGGCGTCTTTGTGTTTGTCCAGAAAAAAGAAACGAAGCCCCCCCAAAGCCTCCAGCACCACCACAAAAAGCCTCCTCGCCTCCTTAAATCTTCTTCTTCTTTTTATAATCTTGTGAAATACATCTCCATCCTCAGGCTTTTTTTGAAAATACTAAAAAATGCCTTCAGACCCAGTCTCCATCCTAGCAAGTATGTGCGGACCCCCCCTAGCAGTAGCCTCGTGCTCTTCTATACAAAATATATCATGCTAACGCCGCTCCTCCTCCACCCCAATTATTATCTAGTCGGCGCTTGTCCCTCGTCCATCTTTCTGGCATGGCGTATCCACGAGTCGCGCTCCGCCTACCAGGTCTCGGCCGCGTGGCAGAGCCCCGCCTCCCAGTCGAAGATCCCCGTGCTCTCCGCAAAGTTCGGCTCCTCCTCCGCGTTCGCCCCCGCCGCGTCCTACGACCCAGCCACCCTCTACTCCTCCGCAGCCTCGCAGAACCACCCGCTGTACGACTTCATCGTCCTCGCGCCCTCCTCTCTCAAGGCCCTCGCCACCTTCCCACGCGCAATTGCCCAGTCCTCCCTCGTCACGCCAGGCCACACCATCATCCTCATCGACTCCACCCACTACATCTCGCTCCACTCCATCGTGGCCTCCAAGTTCCCCCAGAACCCCGTCTGCGCCTTCTACTGCGAGGCCAGCCTCCGACAGGCCCCGCCCCCGGCCCTCCAGCTGCTCCACTCGGGCGCGTCCACAAAAACCGTCTTCTCGCCCATCGCGCCGCCCTTTGCCGCCGCGCCGGCGCTCGCCCAGAAGTACAAGGCGCTCGTCCTCGCCCTGCAGACCTCGGGCGTCGACGCCACCATCGCGGCCAACTACGAGGCCGCGCAGTGGGCCCACGTTCTGCCCGCCGTGTCCTTCGACCCGCTCACCGTGCTCCTCGAGGCGCCGACGCCGGCCAGCCTCGTGGAAAACGTTCTCTCCAAGCCGCTCTACTCGGGCGTGGCCCAGGAGCTCATGCACCTGGCCCAAAAGCATGCTGGCGTCGCCTTCCCCCAGAATGGCAGTAGTCTGGAGAATTTGGTCGACGACTATGTGGCCACCCCCCCATTTAGTACAGCTTCCGGTACTGCTGCTTCTGGTGCTGCCTCTAGTGCTGCTTCAGCTGGGGGTCCCTTTTCTTCTTCTCCCTCTTCCTCTTCTTCTTCTCCCTCATCAAATCTTCCTCCTTATCTCACCGCACCACTTCTTTTCTACAACTACTACCATCATTTACCCGTCCGCCCAGACCTCCTCCTCCTCCACCCAATCCTACTGGCCGACGACTACGGCATCAAAACCCCCTACCTCGAGTCCGTCTTTGCCTTTTTATCTCAAATGGGCTTTTTTAATTCTCTCGACTCCTCCGTCCTGTTGACGCGTATCAAACCAAAAAGTAAGAAAAACGCTGCTGCCGCCGCCGCAGATAATGCCGCCACCACAACAACTACCGACTCTTTAAGTTCCGACTCTGCCGACCCGGCCTCGCAACCTTCTCCCTTGGCAGATCCTACCGACTTGACCCCCCCAAGCACCGCAACAACAACCGCAGCGTCCTCCGCAGCGTCCTCCGCAGGCTCCGCCTCTGAAGACTCTTCCGCTTCTTCGGCAAACTCTTCAGATGATGGCTCCGCCGCCGCTTCCTCGGCTCTCCAAGCCAAGTTCAAGCAACTCGAGCTTAAAGAACACGCACTCAATGAACGTGAGCAGAATTTGATTCAACGTGATGCCAAACTGTCTCACTGGGCCATGTCTTTGCAACGTCAACAACCTTCTGGTCCTCCTCCTCCTCCTCCTTCTTCTCAACAGCAACAACAGCCCATGGTGCCTAATGGTCCTATTGGTACTCCACTCTCCGGAATTCCCTCTAGAACCCGAGCTTCCGTAAGTGGTCCCGTTCCAATTAAACAGCAACAACAACAACGACCCCAATCTTATAGCACTAGACCTTTAACTCAACCTTTAAATGGTATGAACCCAAATATGATGGGCCCTCCTCAACACCAAAATGGCCCATACATGCCTCCCAATAACTACGGCCCTCCTCATGCAGGAGGCCCTTATGGTAACCATATGCAGCCTCCTCCTCCACCAGAACCCATGCTTGACGTGGAAAACCTCGACATGATGTCCTTGACCTCGCGCAAAAACCGCCGGTCAATGTCGACCACAAATGCCGGGCGTAACGTGCGCGGGTCGCAGTCGTCGCTATCCTTATCCCAGATGCAGATGGGGCCCAATGGCAGCAACAACGCCCCCATCAACGGCCGCTCCTCGGCCGCGTCGGCGTTCCGCAGCGGCTCCTCCCTGAGCGTCGTCAGTCCCGTCCCCAACATGGGCGGCGCCTACAACAACTTTTACAATAACCACGGCGGGCCCTACCCGGGCCGCATGTCTGTGACGGACTTTACGCTGAGCGAGGGTCTTACGTCGCCCACAGCCGACTTGGACACGTTTTCGTCGCTGACGTCGAACCGTTACGCAGCTGTCGACAGCGCGCGCCTGGCCAAATCGCGCTCCAATTCCCTGACTCTGGACTCTCTCATGGCCAAGCAGCACCCCAACAACGGCCATGTTGCCCACAATAGCAACGGCGGCTGCAGCTACCAGCAGCAACTGCAGATGCAAACCCAGCAATACATGCTACAGCAATCCCGGGGATCAGCTCATTCGGCCTCGACTCCGGTGCTTAACACAGGCATGTTCAACAACAGCAACCCTTACATGAATGGGAATCCTTACACGGAAAATGGCTACGGAAACATGATGCTGCCTCCTTCCAATGGAGGGATGCAGCCTTACGGGTCGGCCACCCCCTCTCCGGGAGCGCTGTCGAGACGGTCGAGTTATACTGCATACCCGCCCAATGGCGATGGCCAGGTGCCATCTCGGCGGTCTTCTCCTCGCGAGCAGCAGCTGGACCAGATTCCCCAAGGCATGCCCGTCAAGCGGGTTATTTCTGCGACTACGACCGCAAATGCATTGAGTCCCCACAGCTCGGAATCAACCACGGTCCCCAACGGTGACAGTGCCATGGCCGCCGCCAATGGTGGGGCGTTGAAACGTACCTCGGGGCCTACGTTTTTCATTGGTACTGGGGCCGCGTAGGAATGGAGGTTTGTTAGAAACCAAAGGGGAGTTTCCAGGAATGTTTGAGAAGGTAAAATTTTTTATGAAAATTCCCTCAACAAAAAATGAGTTGAAAACAACAAATCTTAAAAAAAAAAAATCCTCGGATGAAATCAACTTTGCCAAAAATTTTTAAAAACCCAAAAGATCCTCTTCGCCCCCTTGCCAGGAAAGTTCCGTTTGAAAGTGATCGTGATGTATTTTTTTTGTAATAATTTTTCTATATTTCTTGTTTGGGCAAAATGGCGGTAGAAATTTTAATGTCCCACTTATATACTAATTAATTCAATAATTCCTTTTTTTTTTTTAAATCTCCCACCCTCAACTGCCGGCTGGACTCAAAGCAACACGCCCGCCCCCGGTCTCGTGACGCGCACGTGACCATGCGCGCTTTTTCCTGCCGGCGCCCACGCCGGATCCCCCGCAGTCGGCCCGCCTCAAGCACCCGCTCCCTCGCCATCCCCTGCGCTCTGGTTGCGCGGGCCCGCAAACACTCCCTCCCCCCGGCGCCCGCATGCACCTTTCGGTCCGCCCGCAGACGCTCGCTGCGAGCCCTGCGTCCCCGGCTTGGCTGACTGAGACTTGTCCCCACGCCAGGACCCTCTTCCGGCCAGACCCTAACGTGGACCCTCGTGCCCCCTGCCAACGGCTCAGGACCAGCCCCGGGGCTGCTCCAACGCGCGCCTTATCGCCAGCCTGGGCCTGGCAGACCTGCGACGTCCCCAGCAGGGTCTTTGTTTGCCCGCCTTCTTTAGTCTCGCTTATTCCCGCAGGGAGCCGCCCGGCGATAAGCCCAGCCTGCTGGCGTGCGCCCACTGCCTGCGCATCTGGGCTCTTCCGCGCGTGACACGAGGCCCAGAGTGGGGTCCAGCGTCCGTAGATTAAAAACCCCTCGCCTCTCTAGCCTCTTTTTTTCGCGCTTCAGTCTTCTGGCGCGTGGTAGATCCCAAGCCGGCTCACCTGACACGCTTCGGCAACTGCCCGACACTAAATCCCGATGCAAACTTAGGAAAAGGGAGCCTAAGCCAGACTGTCCCCGTTGGCACTTCATCCACGCTTCAAATTCTTATCGTGTTCTCCAGAGATACCGCAACTCCATGCTAACCCGCCACGCCGTTTAAATGGTCCCTGTGTCCATTTCCCAAGGTATCCTGAACCTCACCCCTGTGTGCCGTTTTCCCCCGTTTCCAGCCCCCTCCAGGGAAATCCCCGCACTAACGCAAAAGTGCAGCTGTAGTGGCTATTTTGGCGGAAGGGCAACCAGACATGGATAATACTCGCTCCCTCGCGGGAAAACGTCAGGTGTCCGGTTCGAATCCAAAGGCGCGCTTCTTAAGCCCTGGGAGGAATCCGGGTGCTTGGGTTAGCGGTAAGCAAGAGGCTACTCCCCAGGTGAGCAATCAAGCAAGGACCCCTCTTCCTATGGCATGGCGAAACGGATGGCACCTGGCGTTATGAGTACAGGCCACGCACAGGTCGTTCGACTCCTTTTTTTTCACTCTTTATGTCCCGACATTTGGTTTAAAACCACAAAAAAATTCTTTTTATTTTACAATTTTATATTAAATGACTTTATTCCCTATTTTCACCATTTAGGCGTCTTCTTTCGCTTATACGTCCGCTTGGCATATGTTGCCGTCGTAGAATTTCCTCCAGTTATGGCCTTCTTCTCCGTCGCACCCCCCTTCGTAACCTTTTTCCCAGAGCTACCATTCGCAGCGGGCGCCGGCGCGGCTTCCTCCTGCGCTTTCCCGTCGCTACTTCCTCCCTTATCGCCCGAAGCTCCGGCCGCGCCCCCACTAGACGCCGCTTCGCCCATCTGGTCGTGCGAGTCGTTATCGCTCGAATAATCCGAAGAAAAGTCCTTGTCAAAGTTCCCCGAGCTGTCCTTGATCTCCTCATGCAGATCCCAGTGTAGGCTCTTGGATACGTTCTCGAAGCTGGACCAGTCCTCGGCCAGATTCTCTGCCGAGTTCAGCGGACTATGGTCGGCCCCCTCGGCCGCGTTTTGGGCATTGAAAAACAGCGACTCGGAGTTGCGGGACTTGGACGAGGAGCCAGCAAAGACAGAGGGCTTGGTCGAAGCGACATTGATCGACGTAAACGACGTCGAGGACGCCTTGTACTCCGGCGGGCTTTGTTGTAGCATCCGCGACCCGCCAGAGGAATGGGACCGTGAATACAGCGTCGACCCCGGGTTCCGCTGGGGCGTGGAAAAGGCGTTCTTTTCGGTCGTCGTCACAAACGAGGCTGTCGCCGCTGCCCGGAACAGCATCGACCGCTCCTCGACCCCGATCGGCAGCGACGAAAGAGGCGGCTCGTCCAGGTAGTCGTTCCCGTCTAGCTCATACTCGCGCGAATCGGGCGAGTACGCAGAGTTCGACATCATCGAGTACGGCGAAACAGATGCCCCCGCCGTCGGAGCCATGTTGGTGGAAGGCGACGTCGAAACAAGATCCATCTCGTTGAGATTCAGCTGGTGGTACTGGTACCCGTGGCTATTGGGCGTCGAAGAAAAGGTCCCCCCCATGACCGAGCCCACTGTTGCTGTGGGGCCAGTGCTGGTCGAAACGGTGGGGCCTGGAGCTGGTGCGCTTGTCTCAGACCGGCTTTGTGGTAAAGTTTCTGTCGCAGCAGCCGCAACCAGGCTCTCAGCCGCGTCCAGAGAAGCTTGTTGGATTGAAGCCTCAATGGCGTTCTCGTTTTTGGTGATGGACCGCGTGATGCGCCGCGGCAGCGTGCTGATCTTGGCTCCGCGTCTACCTCGTCCCCGCGTTCCCCGCCCCCGCGACCCGCCGCGTCCACGGCGTCTCACGGGCGGTTCGTAGATAGACTCGCTAGGCTTCTGTGCTTCCGGGCCTGCATCAGCACCCGGAGCCGGCTCCGAAGTAGCTGGCTTGTCTGTTCCTGAGGTTTCGGGTGCTGCCGTAGCCGTTTTAGAAGCACTGGAATCGCCAGTTGATGTGGAAACTGCCTCCGGTCGGGCCGCGTTGAGGGGTGTCTTGGATTTGACAGATGCCTCAGCAGCGGCCGCAGGTTTGGGCTCTTGGGAGGTAGGCTTGTCGGAAGACGCTTGGGCGGTCTTCAGTGTGTCTGGATCTTTGTTGGCTGAAATACTTACCGATGGCGATTGGGTCAACCCGGCAGCTTGCAAATCAGTCATGGACGATCGTCTGGACGCAATCAAAGGCAGCCCAGAACCTAAGTCGTTAGGCTGTGAGTACTTGGCAGCCTGCCCCGAGGTTTTAGAACCAGATGGCTCGAAAGCCGCTTCGGCTCCCGTGGCTTCTGCTGCCGCCGTCAAGGCTGCTGCTTCTGCAGCCGCCGCCGCCGCCGCTTTAGCAGCCGCGCTCTTTGGCGGCCGACCAGGAGGACGGCCAGACTTGCCTCTTCCGCCTCTTGCTCCTCCGCGGCCACCTCGCCTGCCCGTGCCCTTGGCAATACGACCGCCACGGCCACCGCGCCCTCCTCGGCCAGAAACTGGCGGCGGCACCACTGGCTCAGCTGCATTGGCTCCAGGTGCCGCTATGGGTTCCGTGGGGGTTGCTCCTGAAGTCGCCAAAGTGCTGGCTGACGGCTCTTTTCCAATGGTTTCCGAAACGGCTGGAGCCGAGGGCGCGGCAGCACTGGGTGTCGCCGACGATTTGGATCCCATGGGCGTAAACCCCGATACGCTGGTGGCAGCGGTTGCAGATGTCCGAAGCCCCCGTCTCAAGATTGGAATTTTGATGGGCGCGATCGGAGTCAAAGGTTTAGATACCGAGTCGGTATTAGAAGTAGGGGCTGCGGGTGGAGCGGATGCAGGGGCTGTTTCCTTATCGGAAGCTGCAGCCAGCGCCTTATCGGTAACTGTAGCCGGAGGTTTAGTCACCGCGGACTCCGATGCCGGCTCCGGCGCGGAAACTAAAGGCTTTGTCAAAGGTTTGGCCTGGCTAGTGGCAGGCGCTGTAGTCGCAGCTTGGGCAGGAACTGGACCGGTCGTCTTAACCACTGCGGGTGCCTTGGAGGTAACCAAACTCTTCGCTGGGTCTGTAGTGAGAGGTGCGTTTGGCACTGTAGAAGTTGTCGGGGCCTTAGTTGTCTTAGCTGGAGCCGCCAAAGTAGAAGACGCGGCAGGCTTCGCGGGTGGTTTGACAGTGACCTTGATAAGTGCTTTGGCGGGAGCCTTGGTGGGAGCAGGCGCTGAAGACTTTTGTGCCAAGGCCGGTGGTGCCTTTGCAGGCAAAGCGGTTGGGGCTTTGGGAGGAACATCGACCAAAGGGTTTGTCGCAATTGTGGCTGAAGCCAAAGGCTTAGTAACAGAACCCGTCGTGACAGTAACTGCAGCCATAGCACTAGGAGCCGTAGAAGCTTTGTCGACAGACCCTGTTTCTGATGAACTGGGAGTCAAAGCTGAGGCCTTGGGTCTTGATGTTGGTGCAGGAGCGGGTGTGCTGGTACCAGTAACGCGGGGCTGTTTTCCCACAGGTTTGGGGGCAGGCCTTGATCCTGGGGGGAGGGGAGGCGGGGGTGGGGAGGCAGCAACGGCAGAGGCGGGCGCTTGACAGACACCGTGGTCGCTGCTGGTTTGGGGGCGGGTCCTGGGGCCGGGGTATTTTTGGGGGCGGCAGGAACTGGTTTGGGGCCCGGGATGGCGGGGGCTGCTGCGGGTATTGAGGCAGGAGCAGGCTTGGAAACAGAGGCCGGGGCCGCGGGGCGTGGTCCCGTGGAAAAAGTAGGCGGTGCAGACGCGGGCGGCTTGGGCGTAGTCAGCGGGCCCACGGGCGCTGGGCCGGGTTTTGCGGTGGGTGGTTTGGGGGTGGTTGCAAGAAGAGGGTTTGCTGGTGCGGCGGGCCGGTTTGGGAGCCTCGGCGGAGCTGCGGGGCTTGATGAGGGCGGGGTAGGTTCTGGTTTGGATAGATGGGAACCCGGGTTCTGAGAAATAGGGCTCTTGCCTGCGGGCGCAGAAGCTTTGGGGGCGGATGCAGCGGCGGTGGGTGCAGGCTCCGGGCGCGTTACCAGTGTTGGTTGCTGTCTCTGAGCACGAGTAGTGGCGGCTGGAAGAGAAGCCGGTTTGGGCAACAAAGTAGCTGGATTAATAGCGGCCGTGGGTTGCTCCTGCAGCTGGTTAGCGGAGGGAGCCTGTTCTGGCTTAGTCACGGAACTTGGCTTGGGAGCCTCCGTAGCCTTGTTTACAGCCAAGGTCTCATTCGACGGTTCCTTTTGCAGCACCGGTTCTAATTCCTGCACAGGCCCAGCGTTCTTCTCGACCTGATTGTCCTTAGGGCCCTCGGGCTGGCGAGGAGACTCCTTGGTGGCAAGGTCTTCGGTAGGTTGACTCGGCCCAAGGTGGTTAATGTACTTGTTGAACTCAATGGAAAACGCAGAAGATGCAGACTCTTCACGTGAAGCTTTCTGCGGCTGCTCGCTCAGGCTAATTCCAATGTCTCCCGAGCTGAGGGTCTTGGTCGCCACTTTGGTCGACGCGGGCTTGTCCGCAATCGGAGAAAGCGGCATGTCAACCAGCTGCGTTGGGATGATCTGTGTCGGCGCCAGAGGCAGCGGCGATGATATGACGGGTGACGTGGTCGTTTCAACTGCGCCCTCGTCTTCGCCCTCAACCTTGTCCATGTGCCCATTGGCTCGAGGGAGAGCCAAGGCGAGTGGAGACTTTAGCGCCGCCTCATCTTTTTGCGCTGGGGGCTCGGAAACCTGATCCAGCCTCGCATTGTCCTTGAACGGAGTCGGCAGAGACTTCTTGTTAGGAAGAGTGTTAAACGGTGCAGGCTGTGAGTCGGGGATTATTTCATGGGGTCTCCGAGATGGAATAGGTGAGGCTTCATTAGGCGATGTTTGCTGAGAGTCTTGGGGCTGTGTCAGAGGCAAACCAATATCCGATGGAACCTCTGGCTCGCCTGGCTGTTCCATTACCTCATTCTCCAAATCCTTGCTAGCTTCGAGAGTCTTGGGCGTACTGTTGGCTGTACGCATCGTCCCTTTTAAGATATCAATACCTGAAACGCTTGCCTTTTTAGCCTGCGAAATAGGAACCTCACTGGGCTGTTGCAATGAATTGCTCCCATTAATCTTCGTCTTTTTGGAGCTCAGTGGCTCCGACGGCTCCTCAGCCGGCTGTTGCGACGTGACGGGCGAATCTACCACCAGCTTGCGCTTGCGGGCAGACCGGGGCACAAACCTAATCTCTTGCGTCTGGCTCGATGGCACCTCCTCAGAAGGTGCCAGTTCTGGCGCGTCCGCAGCCTTACCAGGGGGTTTGTGAGAAAGAGAGTGGCGTTGCTCTGCAACATGCTCAGATACAGACGGTGTGCCGGGGGTGGTATCAAATGCGGCGACTTTAGAATCCTGTGCTCCGGGAGCCTTTTGAATGGGTTGCGCTGGCGACTCGGGGCCTGGTGCCTTATCGGTAGGCTTGGTAGAAGCTGTGGAGTCCGCGTTTGTGGCCTCTGCAGATTTCTCGCCACCGGGCGACTCGACAAAGGAACGTAGCGGCTGCTTGTTTGGCTTCTGATGAGCCTCGCTCAGCTCGCCAGATTTGGCCAGACGATCTTGGTCCGCACTTGTTTGGTTTGAAACGGCGGGCTGGGGATGGGCTTCTGCAGTCGCAAAGTACTCTTTTTCTTGGTTTCTAGTCCGCTGCAGATACTTGGCCTCGATCTCGGCGCTGGGAGTGTTGGGCACAACCTCGTCCAGCTCCTCATTTTTCTCAGACTGTAAAGGTTGAGCCTTGGGGAGGTGTGGCGGGCTTGGTAAGCTCTCTTTCTGCACCTCGGTGCCCTGCTGGTGCCGGGCCTTGGCGCTGGAGGTATCTTCGCGCGTTGGTGTCTCAAACAGGTCTTGTTCTTGAGTTGCGGGTATCACAATGTCACGCGATTCGACAGTGCTTTGTTTGGCCGGTGTTTTCAGTGGGTTCTCAAGCAAGGACGCTATGCCGGCAACAGCTGCAGTCGTGGTCGGTAAAGTTTCGATGTTGGCAGTGAAAGAAGAGGCCTGTTTTGCCTTGGCGCCGGTTGACTTGACTTCTCTTACCGCCGCGTGCATTTCCTCCGGAGTCTTTGGGATTTTGGAGGTACTTCGGAGCAGTTTTTCCTGGAAACTCAAGGCGCCATAGTTCAGGGGACTGGAGGACGAAAACAGCGGCGATTTTGACCGCTGCGGCTCGTCTTGTAACTGCTGCACGGGAGAAGAGCCGTTTCCAGGCGCAAGAGCCGCAAGAATCGAACTGCAGGACCCCCCGCTACTGCCCACCTCAGGAAACATGGCAGCCAGGTCGTAGGGCTTGGGAGAATGCAGGTCGGGGTGGGCAGAGGGCTCGGGGATATATTCCAAAACAGTGCTATCTTTGGCGGCCTCCATGGCTGTGTCCGTGTTGTTGGCGACGACGGGCGCTTTGCCAATGATTGGGGAGATTGCTGGGGGTAGGGGTGATTTCATGGCAACGGGGGCTGGAGAAGCGGCTGGCGCTTGTTCCATTTGCACGTCCTTTTCTTTCTGGGCTTCGTCAATGTAAGGAGGAGGCTCCTGGGTCTCAGGAATCATGTCTGTGTCAAGGTGGAACTTGTGCAGAAGCTGCGGAGAACGTAGCTGCAGGTGAGAGTGCAACTGAGATAATGGCGGCGATTGTTTTTGTGGAATCTCGGTAAGAGGTTGTTTCGGGGTGGGCTGCGGCTTGTGTTGCTGATTGTCGTATTCCAAATCCTCAGTGGTAGTCTTTGGCGGGGTTTCAACCTCAACGACCTCCGGGGACAGTGTCACGTCAACCTGGATCTTTTGGGTGGTATTATCAACATGTTTCACATTGTTAGTCTTGTCCATTCTAGCAGTATCAAACAAATCCTCATCAAGATCACTATTTTCGTTTTCAAAGCTCTGCCGCCGACCACTTTTGCCCGTGGCGCCGCCAGCCGAACCGGTCTCACGCGGGATGCTGACAATGGCCGACACCTCTTCCTCGCTGTCTTCAATGTACTCGGGGCGAGTGACAAAGGGCGCGGAAGAAAAATACGGGGAGTTAGGGTCGTTGGCGAGCGGGCGGAACGGCACCGCCGGGGGCGGCGGTGGGGGCGGGCACCCGCGCGCAAAGGGGGGCTGCTGACGCACCGCGCGCTGGTCCTCCGGAAGAAGGTTGGCGGCCTCGAGGAACTCGTCAATGGAGATTGGCGAGAACTTTGTGCGGGCGCGCAAGTCGTCGAAGCTGAGCTTGGGGAGGGCCAGGCTTGTTTGCGCGGGTTCGCGGGCGGCGGTCTTGTCGCGGAGGTGCCGCAGGCGGGCGGCACGGAACGTGTCACAGAGCTCGAAGTAGGAGTCGGGCTCGACGCCGTGGAATTTGACGTCAAAGTCGAAAAAGGAGAGCTCTTCGACCACAAAGCGTTCCTGTGGACCCAAGTCTCCCGGGCTCAGGAGAGGCGCGGGGAGGTGCGGCGTAAACAACGCGCCGGATTTTTGGCGCTGCTGGACACGCAGAAAGGCATAGGGCCATGGCATACTTTGGATATGCCGCGCGTATCTGTCCGGGTACGGGTTTGCACTTTTAGGTACAGAGAATAATGCTGGGGTTCTATAGTACAGCCCACAAAAAAATTTTTTTTTTTGGGGGGAGAGCAATAAAAGTTAGTCAATCACAGAAAAAAATTTTATCAAGAGGGGGAATTTGGGTATTGTGACCTTGAACCATACCTTGTAGAGATTTGTCTGCGCAGGCGAAGGTTTTCCTGGACTATGGGGTCGTTTAAGGGGATGTAGCCGCCAGCCTCCAGCTCGAAAAGAACCAGGGCGTAGGATTTGGGTGGCGGCGCGTCGAGGCAGGAAAACTCGCCGTCGTTGCCGTAGACTGCGGAAATCACGGGGGTGAAGTTGCTGTCGGCCTCTATCCGCGCAATGATGGCGTTGATGCGGGCTTGGGAGTTGGGCGATGACGCCTTGTTGAAGCAGTCGAGCGAGGTGCCCAGTTTGGTCGGGGGCCGGGTGGACGAGTGGGCGAACGGGCTATACGTGTTATCGTGCGAGAAGCGAAGGCTGTCTTTGCGCGGAAGGGTTTCCGTGGCGGTTTGTTCCTTGGAGGCCGGATCATTCTGAGGTTGGTTTAGAGAGGGTTGGTGGGAGGCGGAGCGTGATGGTTCGACCCAGACACCCTGAGAATCTTCGTAGTAGTATGGCTGGTTCTGTGGCCGGGACGCGCTGGTATCGAGAATGATGCAGTCGTCGTCTTCGTCATCCATGTCAATTTCGATATGGTTGTGCGGGTCGTTATAGGGAGGGCTGTTGCTAGTACGGTAGTGGTGGTCTCTGGGCTTCTTTCGTTTTTTCCGAAGCCTGCTGCTTTTGTGGGTGGAGAGAGGAGCCCCACCAGTCGCTGGTCCGGAGCTCTTCCGCGCGGCCCAGCCGCCGTCACTTTCAATGAAGCTGAAGTCTATACTGCTGCTCCGGCTGCCTTTGCTAGCTGCGCTTGGCGGGGCGTCGGGGTGGTGGTGCCGGTGGTGGCCGTCGCCTCCTGCGCGTCGCGGGGTCTTGGAGTGGGACCCCTGCGCAAGGGGTGGCTGTTTTTTGACCCGGCTCCCCGACTTGAAACTGCCGATCCGGTCGTCGTAAAAGTAGCTGAACGCCTTGAGGCTGTTTGCGCTGAGCCCGGCCCGATCCCGGGCGCTCTTGCTGGAGCCGGAGCCAGCGCTGGACCGGCGGCGAGAGCCGTGCTCGGATCGGTGCGTCCTGCTGCCGTCCGAGCGTGGCTCGGAGGGGTGCAAGGATATCGGGTCGATTGTTGGCGACGAGACTTTGGTGCGGGAGGTAGAAGCTTTCGAGGAGGGGTTATAAGGGAAGGCGTTGCTGTTTTTCTTCGTCTTGTTGCTTCTGCCGCTGTTGCTTGGTAGGGCCGAGGATTTGGCCGCCGCGGCCATCATTGCGGGCGACATGAAGTTGTCGATTTGTTGGAGAGATGGTTTTGACAGTGTTGAGGGTACGTAAGTCGCGGATGAGGCCCCGGTACCATTTGTCGAGTTGTTGCTGTTTTTTTCTGCCGAGAGATGTCGTGCTTGATAGGTGCATGCGACTCGTGACGGCTCCGCCCAATGCGCTTGTCGATGGAACCGTGAGAGTGTAACGCGCTCGCGGATCTTTGGTGGTTGGTGGTGGTGGGTGTGGGCTTAAGGGTGTGGTGAGGAAAGCAGGTGGTGGTGGTGTTGAGAATTTTACGATTTTGGTGGTGGTGGCATTTCTTAGCGGTGTTGTTGTTTTTGCTGGCTGCTGCGGTGCCGAGTGCCCCTGGGTTAGTGGAGAGGAGGCACCAGCAATCATAACTGAGAGAGGTTTTTCTTTTGAGGATTCTTTTGAGAACTTATTATTAAAATACTACATCTTTTATATTAAACCAGACTCTTTAAAGATTTAAATCTCCATACCTGGCTGCTTTCAAAGAACGCGTTGGGAGTTTTTTCGAGGTGTTTTGGCGTCAGGCTGGATTTGTTATTTACGTGTTTGTCACATGCTCTGCACGTGATCAAACAATGCCCTCAAGGCTCCACCAAAACTTGAGGCATTCAAATTCCCCTCAAATCTTGAACAATGTTTTTTTTATTTTGTACCTATTTTATTTTTTTTTTTTTTACTTAATAATTTCTCATTTTTCTCCTTATATCTGGAAAACGCTGCCTCTATCGCGACTTTAGCTGTAAATGCCCTGAGTCAATAACTGATACTGGTCGTAAAGTCTTGTCGAAAAACTACCAAAACTCTTTTGAATCAGCATATGATCGACATACGAGTCCACTTCAGAGTCCGACATTTGAAGCTGGAATCGCTGGCGCAGCTGGTTGGCGGTGGCGGCTCCGGAGGCAAAGCAGGGGAGCGTCGAGTCGCGCTGCATCATCTCCACAAGAATGATGATCGACTCGGCCTCCTTGCGGATGTCCTTGAACGCCTGGCGTACAAGAGACTTGAAGAGTTTAAACGTCTCCGAGTCGGCGCCACCCATGAGATCAACGTACTCGTGGGTCAGCTTGAATGGCGAAGACTCAAACCCAACGCTGCCAGGGGAGTTGGACAACAAAAAGCCAAAGTCGATATGGACAATATGGCCCACATTGTCGAGCAAAATGTTGCCATTGTGTCTGTCCTTGATTTGTAGGAGATAGCAAATGACCGAGTATGCGGCAAGCGAGCGCACAAAGTTGTCGACTGCTTGCTCATACTGAGGGGTGGCGGCACCAAACGTCGTCTCAAAGTAGTGCTTCAACGAGGGGATGACGCTCTTGCCGCCCGATGAGGAGTTCTCCAAGGTAGTCGACATGGCCTTTTTGATTGAGTGAATACTCAAAGCATTGGTGATGGTTTCCACGAGGCCTGCCGAGTTGTGGGTGATGAGAATGCGCATGCGTTTGACCCATACCCCGGTGTTGTTGCGCTCCCAGCACATTTGCATGGCCTGGATCAGCTGGCAAGCAAAGGCTTCTTGGCGCAAGTCCGAGCCTGTTTTGACAATGCAGGAAAACAGGTCCCAGCCAGGGAAGTGGCCGTAGGGCGAGGCCCTGCGGATGCGTTCCTTTTTGGCCTTCCAGTCTTCGCCCAGGGAAAGCGGAGTTTTGCTGCTGGTACTCATGCTGGCTGTAGACAAGTTCCGGGAGTGTCGTTTCAGTCGGGCGCCGCCATTGTTGCTGCTGGAGGTGCTGCCGCTGCTGCCCGCTCTATCAGATGAATCGTCATCAATGCCGGCAATGATCAAGTCGTTTTCCAGCTTGCGTTCTCCTGCAGCTCCCAGCACATTGTTGGATTGGTAGACGGTGTGTTCTTCCATGCTCTGCATGCTTAAAATGATGCGGTTTTTAATGCGCTCGACCTCATCCTTGGAGAGTTTGGCGCCGCCTGCAGACTCTAGCTGGTTAATCATAACGGCGGCGGTGCGCATACGGGCCGCCAGCTCATCGATTTCATCAGTCTGGGAGGTTTGTAGAGGAGTCATGTAGGCTGGAGAAAAGGACAAGTCCGAGGACCTAGGGGAAGAGGTGAATCCACTGTTGAGGGCATTATTGGTGCTACTAGCGTTTGAGCCATTAGTATTTTTGCCGTAGCTAAAATAGGAGGACCCTAGAGATGCCAAGGAAGATAGCGAAGCGGATAGCTGTGACATGGTGCGCTTGTTGTCGTCAAATAGGTCAATGACCGAGATGTCACCCATGTCGCTTTCTTCCTTGGGGATGATTTCCGAAAGCGCCAGCCGGTTGTTTCTTGAAGTTTTGGAGGAAGACGACGGCAGGGACCAGGTGGATGGAGTGCGTTGTCTACTAAGTCTTGATTGGGGGTTAACGGTAGAAAACATATTTACGTCTTCCGAGTTACGGGTGGAGGAAGGGGCGGAAAAGGAATGCTGGAAGTCCCCCAAGACAGGGACAGACAAGGTATCGAAGATGTGTCTTCTATTGACTTCTTGGTTGAGAATGGCTCTGTTTTTGTCGGAGCCAGGGTTGAAGTCGACGTCGTTGCGAATGTATTCGATTAGGAGGAGGTAAGGGACTCTTTCAGCCGAGTTGAGTAGAACAGCTTCGGAGGGGACGATTCTAATGAGTCTGTTTTGTTTGGGGAGGTCACCGAGATGGAAGTCGTGAGGGAAGGTTGCGGATGAGGAAGACGAGGTTAAAGAGCGGGCGGATGCGGTGGAAGACACAGCGTTGGGGAGGAGTAGGGGGATGTCTACTTCTGCGGGGAGGTCCTTGTTGAGCATAGCGATTTCCACGCGAAGGGCGGAGAGACGGGCCTGTTTGGGGACCTGGCAAAGTTTGTTTGAGATCTTATGGAGGGCGTCCATGAACTGGGTTTCGCAGTAAAAGTAGTTTGATTTGAGGACATTGACGTTGCGGAGCTGGACCTGATAGGAGGGGGAGAGGATGGAGATCTCCGACTCGGCAAAGCTGCCTTCGAGGGTGGACTGGACGGTGGGGATTTTGTTGTGGTAGATGTCATGGCGGTAGTTGAGGTATGCGGGGAGGGAGAGGTCTGGGGAGGTTGAGTTGACGTCATAGTGGGCCGAGTAGGGTTTTGAGCCCGGGTTGAGTTGGGAGGTGCTGAGGGAGGTGTGTCTGGTAAGGTTTGGGGGGGGCGACGATTTGGACGGGGAGGATGGGGAAGAGGCGGAGGCGCTTCTTCTGAAGGAGGAGGAGGTCGGGGAGAAGACGGCAGAGCCGGCCTTGTGGGCGAGCTGGAAGATGAGGGATCGCTTTTTCCTTCCTTGGGAGACGACGAGAGGCTTGATGTAGTTGACTGCGCCCGGGAGGCCCAGGCCGGCGGCGAGGGATCCTGCGAGGACGAGGGCCGGGAGGGTGTTTTCGTTGATTTTGTCGTCTGGGGGGAGGCCTACGTTGAAGAGAACGTGCTGGAGCTTTGCCATGAGACGCTGGCAGACAATGAAGCCGTGGGATTCCGGTTCATCGGAGAGTTCGGTGAGATGGGCCTGAACTTGCCAAAAGATCTGGGAGACGGGTTAGTGGGAGGGGGGGAGGGGAGAAGAAGGGTGGGGGCACATACGAGGACAGCTGAGTGGGTTGAGCGGCTGCACAGTTCTATGATGAGGTCCTCCAGAGCCAGGGAGTCAGTTTTGATGGTGACATGGAGCTGGACGATCTGGGGGACAAAGAACTCGATTTCCTCGTCGGGGTAGTTGCGGAGTTTCTGGGCGAGGTAGAAGTGGATGCCGATTTCGTCTGCGTAGCGCTCGAGGTAGGAGATGCAGTGGAAGAGGGTGAACTGGGGGGAGTCGATGAAGCGCAGCAGGAAGGAGTAGCCGCCGGCGGTGGAGACGGCTATGGGGGAGTGGGTGAGGCGGGTTGAGGGGGGGGCTGTTGGGGGCTGGGGGTTGCTGGAAGGTTCTTGGAGACTCATGGTGGGAGGTGGTACGGAGCAGGGCTATGTGAGCATAGATATGGAGGTAGGGTATATACAATGAGGGTGTGTCCAATACGGGGGGCTAAAAGAGGTGTGGGGAGAGAAGACGGTGATCAGTATGAGCAGGCTAGTTGGCGCATAGTAGGGTGGATCTGGGCCTGGAAAAGAGACGGAGGGTCCTCAGAAGCAGTTGGCGGATTCGGTGGCTGAGAGGGCGAGGTTATGTGCGCATGTTCTCCATGTGCGGTGCGGTTGTCGAAGCCTGCGCGAGTGCTGTGCGTTGTGGTGGTGGTGGAGGAAAGCGTCTGGCGGCGGGCAGTTTGGGCGGCCAGAGCGGTCTGCCTACGCCCCAAGCCCTAACCCGCCCTGCGCTGTTGCTTACGTGGAGCTTTCCGGGCGGCCGTCACGTGCTGCGCGGCTGGATGTTACACCTTTGTTACAGCGGGCCCCCTGCCACCGGCGCGCCCTTACCCTGGGGCCATTACGTGGGCCGGCTGAGTGCTATTTTTAGACCGCCCGCTGCTGGCTGGCCGGCCCACCCAGAAAAAATCTTTTGCCCGCTTCGATAACGGCAGTCCCGCGAAGCCTCCCCAAAGCACCCCTCGTCGCCTGAAACCGCCTTTACTGCCAAATCGCACCCTCCCACCCGGAAACCAACCCTCACACTCCCACGATGCTGAGCCCGCGACACCTCCACCTGGCCCTCTGCGCCCTCCTGCTGCTCGCCTTCCTCAAGTCCGCCCGATCCCAGGCCGTCGCCGCAGGCGCCGCCGCCACTGACACAACAACCACCGTCGGCGTCGTCGCCACTTCCACCTCCGCAACAAACACCCTGGCCACCGACACCTCCTCGACCGTCGGCGTCGTCGCAACCACCTCCTCCTCCCTACAAACCACCTCCACCATCAACAACCTCTTCGCCGCAACCTCCTCCTCCCTCACTGACACCTCCGCAACAACCACCATCGGCGTCGTCGCAACATCCTCCTCCACCGACACCCTCGCAACCTCCTCCAACACCCTCGCAACATCCTCAACCACAACCATTGGCGTCGTCCCTACCACCTCCTCCACCGACACCCTCTCGACATCCTCAACCATTGGCGTCGTGGCTACTACCTCCTCATCTACCCTCACCGCCACCACCGCTTCTGTGTCCACCGCTTCTGTGTCCACCGCTTCCACCGCTTCCACCGCTTCCACCGCTTCCACCGCCTCAACCGCTACGTCCTCTACCGCCTCCTCGGCAACAGCTACTGCCAGCTCCGGCGCCGTCGAGTTCGAAGGCACCTGGTCCTCCAAATCAAACTCTGTTTTCACAGGCCCTGTACGTTGCCCATCTACCCGCCTACCCCATTCCTGTCTTGCTAACCCTCACCCTCTAGGACTTCTACGACCCCGTCGACGAGCTCCTCATCGAACCGGCCCTCCCGGGCATCAGCTACAGCTTCACCTCAGACGGCTACTTCGAACAAGCCCTCTACCGCGTCACAAGCAATGGTATGTTACTCTCAAATGTTTTGTCTATCCCATTCCTTTTTAGAAAAAATTTCACCCCCTTGCATACGCTGACCATACAAAACCCAAAATATATCTACGCACACACAACGCAAAGTGTACTCACACCATGTCTTGATCGTCCTCAACCCCCAGATTCCCATGGCTTCAGAGTACACTTTGCAGTT
The DNA here is from genome assembly GCA_900497715.1 of Magnusiomyces ingens NRRL Y-17630. Taxonomy (NCBI): domain Eukaryota; kingdom Fungi; phylum Ascomycota; class Dipodascomycetes; order Dipodascales; family Dipodascaceae; genus Magnusiomyces; species Magnusiomyces ingens. The sequence continues at coordinate 689,659 of UIDE01000004.1, forward strand.
GTGGTGCTCTGGATATCCTATTTGTCATAGCTAAAAAACACGAATGTCCCTCCGCAGTCATGATTTTCCAGCACGGAACCTGGGAAATGCTCAACAACAAGACCCTCGTCCTCAATCCCTTCAAGGTCGACGGCCGCCAACTCTACTCCGACCCCTGCAACTCAACTACCTCCAGCTACACCCGCTACAACCAAACCATCATCTTCACCAAGTGGGCCGTCTACGTCGACGCCTACCACGGCCGCTACCGCCTCGACCTCTACCAGTACGACGGCTCCCTCCTCCCGCCCCTCTACTTGGCCTACAAGCCCCCCCAAATGCTCCCCACCATCACTATGAACCCCACCGCAGACTCCACCAGCGACTCTTCCGCCTCGCAGACCTCCGGCTCGGCCTCCGCCACCGCAACAAACTCCTCGCTCCGCAGAAGAATAAGACGCTCCCTCGAAAATAGAAACAGAACCCCCGCCGTCAAGAAACAGAAAACAAACTACGACATGATTTGGTGGACTGGCGTCGTGCTCATGGGGGTCGGAACAACGGGCTTGTTTATCTTTTAAATATAATTATATAACCCACTTGCTAAAACTCGTCGTTAGATTTTGAAACGGAATCCCTTTTTTTAAAAGGTTGAAGTTTGGAAAATCCTCCCCTTTGAATCACAGATTTATACAACCTATTTTTAATAAAATGCATCAGTTATAAATTGTTTTTCATATATATTAATCAATTTATTTTTTTTTTTACTTTTATTATATCAATTTATCTTTTTTCCCCTCATGTCCAATATCCCAACTCCATCTTCTAAAACTTAAGTTTAAGCTTAACCTTGGGCAACTTACTCTTCTTGCTCCCTTCTCCTCCTCCACCCTCACTCCCACCGCCTTCTCCAGCATTGATCCCCGGCGGAAGGCCAGGAGGCGGCGGCGGCGGCGGAACAGATGGAGGCGGCGGCGGTGGCCGCTGCGAAGGAGGCGGCGGCGGCGGAGGACCCAACGGCAACGGCGGTTTCTGGCTAGAAGACCCCGACGATCCCAATCGCTGAGAATGGGTCTGAGGTGGCGGAGTCGCCGAAGGGGTGGACCCTGTAGACCCTGTCGACCCACCTGATAACGAGGGAGATGGTGATAAAACACCACCACTGCCCGACAACGAGGCCTTGGACCCCCGAGTACCTCCCCCATGCTCCTTCTTGATCTTGATGGACAAGCCAGAGCTCGCGCTGGTCCCCCCTACACCACTACCACTGCTGCCACTTCTCGAGTGCACCCCGTTCGCCGTCTTCCCAGAAACGCTCTCGCCGTGCCCACTGCCGCCTCCCCCTCCTCCAGGGGCTGGCGATGATTGCCGCGACACTGGCCGCGACCCGGGTCTCGACCCAGGTCGTGAGGACGGCCGCGTCCCCCCAGATCCTAACCCCCCCGTCGAGCTCACCTTAAACGACTTGGCCAGTTTGAGAGTCGGATGCAGCCCTCCCGGTCCAGGGGAAAGAGACCGGCTTCCCATATGCCCCGACGTGCCAATCGCCTCCACTGCTGACCGGATGGCTGCGTGGCTCGAGTAGCCCCCGCCTGATCCACCATGTCCACTGCTACCTGGCCCGTTCCCATTACCACTGCTGCCGCTACCTCCGCTCCCGCCAGACTTGTGCGGCTTCCCTTGAGGCGAAGACGCGGGTGATGGCGATGCTGAAAGCCGCGACGCAGACGTGATGGGTTTCAGCTTATTGCTAATAGAAGACAATGGCGATGAGTGATCCGCAACTGAAGGTGGTATCCCGTTATTTTTTTTCCTGCTGTTGGTCTTGAGAATGAGCTTGGGTCCCGACGCCCGCTTCTTCGAGCGAGTTTCGCTCTTGATCTTGGTTACCTTGGCTCCACCGCCACTTCCTGGATTTGAAGTCACTGGTTCGCCAGCCGGCGTGGAGTCGGTAGATGCACCCGCGGAATTGGGTGCTAATGCTGGTGCACTGCTGCTTGTATTCGCTGTACTAGTGCCAACAGGCTGAATGTTAAAATCAGTTGATTCCTTTTTAATAGGTATGGAGTTCACACTAGAACTCGACGCCGCAGTCGTAACCGCTGTTGATGCTGCTGCTGCTGCCGCCGCCGCTTCCATCTTGGCATTAATCAAAGCCAGAGCAGCAGACCCAGTCTTGAGCTTGATAATCATTCGCTTCCGCCTCTGCCGTGGACTCTTGGTAACACCCTTGCTAGTCGGTGGCTTTAGTGTAACTGCAGGAGTTGGCGGAGCCGCCACTGCTGCTGGTTTTGCTGTAGCCGTTGCTGCTGCGTTAGCTGTTACCTGTGCAGTTGCTGTTAACGGTGTAGTGGGTATAACAAGTGCTGGTTTTTCAACAGACTTCTCAACAGGCTTTTCTACAGAAGCTTGTGGGGTGGTGATGGGCGGCGCAACAGGTTCTGTCTTTATGGTCACAACCGGCTTAGACTTGGGTTTAGGTCCAGGTCGTTTCTTGGAAATGGATAATGAGATTTTGGGTAATGGTTTGAATTCGGGCGCAGCTGGTCCAGTTGCCGAGGCCTTCACATCAGACACCGCTGGGGCCGTAGCAGAAATTTTGGGTGCTGCTGTCGCTTCCACAGGTGCTGTGGAAGGCGCCACTGTAGATATAGGTGGCTCTGAGACACTACCACTCTTTTGCTTGGTCTTGGATTTAGGTGGAGCAAGAGTGATGGAGATTTTCGGAACCGACAAGGGCTCCGTTGGCTTTGCAACCGACGTCTCAAAAACAAGCGTGACATCTTCTTGCTTCGGAGCAACAGGCGCAGAAGGAACTCCCGTCGAAGGACGGGCTGCCGCAGCCAACTTGGCCTTGGCTTTTAATTTGGCTGCTGCTTTGTTAGCTATCTTTGCACGAGCAATTGCCTCCAGTCGCTTGCGTTCCTCAATAACGTTAATCCGTTTAATAACAATGTTAAAGTTATTTCGGCGCTGCGCAACCAACCGCACAACCCGTGGCGTAGGAAGCGTGATGGGAAATGAATTTTTGGGATCTTCCAAAACAAAGCAAACGTCAAGCAAGTCTCTCTTATCCAGAATACTAACTCGTTTGCTGGCCAGGAGACGCATTATTCCCTTCCGTAGTGTAAGATTGTTCTGTAGCTGGTTCCGAAGAAGAGTTTTGGCGCCTTGAACGGTTGTGCGCATTTGTGATGTTTGGCGTGCCTCCAAAGCTGACCCATCGTCAACTACCATAAATGGCGTTGATTCATGTTTCTGGGGCTTGAAGTCGCCATGGAGCGCCAGCCGACCAAGTGAATCGTTTAGGATTCTTAAAAGACCACTTCGCATATCGGCTGCCTCGTCAAACTGGGCAGTGGTAAAAAAGTAATGAAGAATTGACTTGTCGCTAATCCCTCCAAGATTTAAAAGGGAACTAAAGGCCTGGAGACGTACCAGATTACTGTTACCAGGCTTGGTATACTGAATCAAATCTTCAAACTTCACCGGGAGAAAGCCACCCACAGTCAGTCCTTGCTTTTGGTTGATAATGGTGGTTGTGATGATATTATGCGTTGAAGGAATCCAACTGTCCATTCGTAGGCATCGGTCAATCTCATCAATAGCCTTTTTGACAAATTCAAATTGCTCCACATCATTGTTGATAAAACTGGTGGAACCATTTTCAGGGCTGAAAACTGCAAATGAGCTAACCATTGCACTGATGAGATGTGAAATGTAAAAAGAGTCCGAGTATGCGTTAGACGTATTGTCATTGTAACGAAGCAAATCCATAATGAACTGCTGAACATCCTTAGGGCATCGGCCAAAACTGTTTCGGATTCGAGAAAGCGAAAGAGGAATGGCCTTTTGTATGAAATACAAACTAAAGTCTGAAAAGTCATTGGCTTTGGGAATAAAGGAATTTTCAAAACAAAAGAGAGTTTGGAAAGCCTTGGTTAAATGGAATTTCCCAATGAAATCAATTTCCTCAGCGGCACATAACGCAAGACAGCTAGCAGCTTCGGTGCGAATCCCATGAAAGTAGCGCTTGTCCATCAAGGTTTTGGTGAAAAGCGACGAGTATAGTCTTGAAGGTTTATTTGCAGCAAAATATCTCAAGGCGTCGTATTGTGCAACAACGTCACGATCTTGCTGGAGTTGCGAAGCAAACATGTAATCTGGTTGGCCAATATGAAGCGTGCAAATCCACTCGAAATCCGTATCGACTCGAATCCATTCGAAGGCTTCATTCATCATCCGCTCCTCTTCTTCTTTGGTCCAATCCGCTAGTTTCCAGGCCTCGATTTCACCCTCACTCTGAAGAACATCGCCAAGACAATGAAGTAAAACGCCGTCAATTTCGCCATCGTCTCCTCCATCAATATTGTGAATGTCAACATGCTCCTTGTTCTTCTTGTTTCGCTTTAATCTCTTGTATTTGGTATTGTAGAGAATATCTAACTTAGTAAAGCCTTCTTGGAGATTAACTACATGTTCATAGGGAGATCCGTCTGCTTCGTGAATTCTAATTGTCATGGGACCCTAAAAAATTGGTTAGATGGGAGAAAAAGTTACTCTTAATTGGACTTACTGTAAAAACAGGTTGAACAGGAAATTTTTCCAAGCTCGGGATATCATGACGTGCCCGTTTGACAAAGTCGGCTTCCGAGAACCGTGGGAGAATGGTTTCAGTGGCTTGAACCTGACGAATACCCATCTCTATAAACATGCGTTTCTTATTAAATTTCTGCGTAACACGGAAAATAGGGTATCCTGAGCCATAAACCCATTGGTTGAAAAATGAATCTAGTTTGCTATGGCTGACTCGCTCGCAAACCTTTATGAAATGGGCTGTTGATAAGCAAGAATTGGTGAGGTCTCCAGAGACTGATTGGATGAAAATTTTAGGGATTGCGCGACTTAAACCTAGTGATTTTTCGGTTTTAGTCATTCTTCGGTCTAAAATGAATAGAACAACGGGGGCTTTTAAGCTGATGAATGAAAGGTCTCTATGTGTTAAGGGGAAATCAAAGTGGGGGTCTCCCAAGGGAGGCATGCCAATATCCTTGTGGCAAATTTCTTCTGTGCGCTTTCGAAGAATAAATCTATATTCGTTGCTCCCCATGAGTTTTCTAATAAAACACTGGGCCATATAGCCAGCAATTCCATTAGTTACCCAAATATCGTTCCACGATTTAGGGACTAGTGCAACGCCAGACCACTGTGTTGCCAGAGCTTTACTAAGTATTTCTGGATTGATGAAAAGAGGCTCTATAACGTCTGGAGGGTAAAGTAAAGAATCGTCACAAATGCACAAGCCAGCTGAAGATGCATAAGGAGCTATTGGTTGACTGACAAAACAAAAGGACATAGAGTTGAAAGGAAAGGAGCCAAAGTCCCTTGAAAAGTACTCCATTGTTTTGAACAAAAAAACGCATGTATTTTGAGCGTCACTTATTTTGTCGGGTAAAGCGTAAACATTTAGAGGTATTTTATTGTCTTCTTCTTCTTCTTCATCACCATTAGTGTCCTCGTCATTGTCGCCAAGGGCAGGATCTGAGATTGGAACCGAGTCAAAGGGGCCGATTGCAAAACCAACATTTTGTGCGCCCATGGGAGTTGAAATGTCAAAGCATACAATCTTTCTATGAGAGTCAAAGAGATGTGGGATTTCTTTTGGCGAATATTCAGCACATACTACTAAAATTTCACGATTCTCAGGGTCGTCAACTTCGTCGTCGTCGTCATCGTCATTATTATTTGTGGCGCCATTAGGATCTTGGTCGGATGACTTGCTGTCTGACATTTCGACATCACCGTCTATATCTTTTTTAATCTTGGAGCTTCCTCCGAAATGTGACTTAAAGTTGCTCATGTCTGATATTCTCCGCGGAATAGAGATTTCAAACTGCCATGAACATTGGTCCCAAAACCCATCAAAGCAAGGGACCCAGCTGGAAGTCGCCAGGCCGATAGGATTATGGGTTGTGTATGCATGCCAATACTGTTTTTTGATTTTGCTGTTCTTGCCCCCGACAAAGTTGAAGCCATTTACTGGGTCTTGGAGAGAGTAGTCGATTTTGATGGTGAAGGAATTTAAATTGTCAGATCCATCTGGAGCTGGTGTGTTTGTTGAATTATGCGAATTGTTGGACGAAAGAATGATTTTCTGGAGAAGGCTTACTGGCAACAAAACGAATAAATCTCCTGGAGGATATGGTGAAAGCTGGGTGTCAAGTTTTTTTCGTATTAAGTCAGATTGTTGTATGGTGAATTCCGGAGGAACCAGGGGAGAGGTGGAAAGCGGGTTTGCCTCGTTGCTAAGGTAGAAAAGGGTCTTGACATTGTCAATCAAGACGTTTTGAATGACACATCCTCGAGAATGAAGCTGGAGAAGGGTGGCAGCAATTCGTGGAAGAGCTTTTTCCGGATTTTCTTGTCCGGTTGCATGTGCAGATGATGTGTTGTTATTATGGTTATTGCTACCATGCGATGATGAGTCTTTGGAAGATGTGTTGGGTAGAATAGCCGTTACCGTGAGTTCTGTAGAGCCGTAAATAACGCGGTGATATAGATCAACATCGATGGCGACTTTTTGGTGCACGACACTGAACAGTAAAGTTTTGTCAGACATGTCCCTGGGAGTTCATAACAAAAGCTAGTTGTCTAACATCTGGTAAAGATGAAAATACAAAAAGTGGTGGAGATTTAAATGTTTGTATTGAGAAGAAAAAGATGGTTTGAATCCGTAGGTAGGGACAATGTCGATGTGGGGTGTCTGCGTGGAAGGATGGGTTGGTTTGATTTTTTGTAAGTCGAGAGAAAAAGTTGTGATATTGAGCTGTGAAAAAAAAAATTGTGGTGGTGGCCAAAAAAATATCAACAAAAATTCAAAAATTCAAAAAAAAAAAAAAATAAAAAATAAAAAACGCGGTGGTAAGCGTGGAATTTCTGGAGGTGCAAAAAAAAAAAATTCGTAGCGCGTTGGTGGTTATGTAATGATGAGTCAGTGTTTATGTAATTATGTAAAAAGCCGTACTATGATTTCTACATAGCCAACTGGATTCATGTATAACTTGAGTTTGATATGTAGGGTCCAATTCCGTATACTTGCAAACACTCCACATTCTTGTACATTTCCCCTAGTCCCCTTTTTTTTTTTACATGTCAGCATATTTATAATGAGACCGGGATCTCATTCACTAGGATGCTTTGCACGTTTTTTATTGATATGGGCTTGCTTGGCCATTGCTCAATCCAGCTGCTCCAGTTCTGGTGCAACTTCACCAGAACATAAAAACACACATACAACTCCAGTTGATATGAGCATATCAGCAGTAACAGCATCAAGTCCATCCAACTCGAAAGTGCTGCCGTCTACGGCATCAGAAGCAACACAAAAAGACCCTAAATATTCAGGATCTAAAGCGTCAACGTTTATTTCAAAAGCAACTGTTTCAAATTTGCATTATTCCTCTTCCTCTTCCTTCTCTACACAAACCGCAAGTGAAAGCGAGGTTGTCGCAGCTGCTGCTGCTGCGGTTGCTGAATCCCTCAAAAAGAACACCTTTAAAAACTCTAAACTAAAATCCTTTGAAGAGTGGCGGAAAGAAAACCTGGAAAAGTCCGGACAAAAGGATTACTACGATGATAAGGCAGGAAGCAACTCGGCATCATCAAACAGCAGGAAACCAAAGTCATCAAAATCTAAAAGTAAATCATCCAAGTCGTCATCTGGAGGGTCTGGGCGAGGAGCAAATAGCGACATGGGGATGATTGATGAGCTTGAAATTGACGTTAATATATTTGGCGGAGAAGAGGAAGACGGTGCAGAATCCATTAGTATCGATAAGCAATACAAGGACCGTTTTAACTATGCCTCGTTTGATTGCGCCGCTACTATATTGAAGACCAACAAGGAAGCTAAAGGTGCTTCTAATATTTTGGGTGAAAACAAAGACAGCTATATGCTTAACAAGTGCTCGGCTCCCAAAAAATTTGTCATTGTTGAGCTTTGCCAGGATATTTTGGTTGATACCGTTGCAATTGGTACTTATGAGTTTTTCTCGTCTATGTTCCGCCACATCCGTATATCCGTGGCCGACCGATACCCAGTTCCAGAGCATGACTGGAAGGTACTTGGAGAGTTTGAGGGGAAGAGTGTGAGAGACATGCAGTATTTCCACATTAAAAATCCACTAATTTGGGCCCGGTATATTCGAATTGAGTTTTTGACACACTGGGGTCATGAGTACTATTGCCCGGTTACGGTGTTGAGAGTTTATGGAACAACGATGATGGAAGAGTACAAAAAGGCGGGGCAATCAGGATCGTCAGGGAAAAAGATCAGTGCCGTTGGTTCAAATACAGTAGCCAATACTATATCGGAAAAACTTTTGCGAGAAACGCTGAAAAGTGCGCTTTCTTCGTCAGTTGAAGCTTCAGTAGATGTTTTGGAGCCGCATTCCATGCAAGTTGAAGAGGTGTCGACAGAGGAGTCGATTGATTTGAACAGTACTTTGGATTTGGAGCTGCCTACTGATGTAGACCAATCCGATGATAATTTTGAAAATGATACCAATGAGCATGTGCAAGATCCAAGCACTTCGTCACCAGAAACACACATGACGGCCGGTTCCGAAGAAAAAGATAAAAGCAAGGTGACGGTAGACAATAATATCAAAACAGAATTAGTCATACCAGTAGAGACCGTTTACGAGAGTACAGAGCAGCTGCAAGTTATTGACAAGAAAGACTTAAAAGAGCTGGATTGTTTGTACATGGAAGCTGTGGGCAATGGTGTCAATGGCTGTTTGTGCAACCCCCGTTCCAAGCAGCAGAATGAGGCTCTCATGAGTTTAATGAATGAGTATAGCTTATGTGATGTTGGTGATGAGCCGCTATTAGGGAAACACCAAAATTTCACAAGCGCCCAAAGTCAAACACAAAACCATAAAGAAGAGGGAGGGGGTTATGAAGAGAATGACGATGACGATGACGATGATTATGAAGAGGATGATGAGGACGATGAAGATGAGGAAGAGTATGAAACGCCGGCAGCAACTCAGGAGTCAGTTTTCCAGACAATCATGAAACGCATATCTCTGCTGGAGTCCAACGCGACGCTTTCCATGAAGTATATCGAGTCGCAAACGCAGAGCCTCTTGGAGCAGGTTGTGATTTTAAACGCCGAGCACGATGCGCGGGTGAAGCATTATATCTCGACGGTCAACGAGAGTTTGGCACGGCAACGGCATGCGTTGGACGAATTTCGCGGAGACGTTGTGTCGGTGGTTGTGTCTGCATTGAACGAGCAGCGCGAGGACCAAAGAGCCGCGGAGCAAGCGACAAGCGAGCAAATGATGCTGCTTGCGAGCGATCTGAGGCAGCAGAAGCAAATAGCCATTTTGCAAGGCCTGGCACTACTGGTGGTGCTCATGTTTGTGATTGTCACGCGGGGTGCGTCCATCGACGGGCCAGCAGCCACAGGGGTGTTGTCTGGGGGGTCGACGAGGCGCGGGGCGCGGGGCGGGATTGGTTTGCGCAACAGCGGCGGGTCTTTTGGGAAAAATATACCAAGCGGGCGAGCAAGCCCACTGCACCGACAGACAGTACGGGTGCGACGAGGTCTGCGGCACGAGCCGGCAGGCAAGCACATAGAGCTTGGCGAGAGTATGGACAAGCATGGCCAAGGGATGTTGGATGTTGGAGTGGTGCCACTGCAGGACCAATCGCAAGGGTTTGAAGTGGCACACGACAAGGGATATCCACAATATGGAGATAGCGAGGAGGCCGATTCGAGCAGTATGGGCAGTTTATCTGAGCTGGAGAGCAGTGGAGACAATATGCTACTAGTAGGACACGGGATGGAGGACGAGGACGACGACAATGATTACAGCTATACCAACAACGACATTGAAACCTGGCGCAAGAAGATGTCAGCGCAAACCTCGGGCGGTCGGTGGGTGGTGTCGCCATCGTCACCGTCCTCGCCGCAGGAACTTGATTCGGAAGAAGAGGATTTGGGACCTGAAGCTACGGGGTTACCCCAGGGTACTACTAGTGAGGGTCCGTTATTAAGCAGTGCAGGCACTGGCTCCACCAGTAGGAATAGTAACGAGGAAGGTAGTGATGGTGGTGGGAGAGTGGAGCAGGGGGATGGGCTAGAGTCAGGTGCTGAGGGGCTTACGGAGATGATCCAGAATCCCTTGGAGCCTGTGGCACTGTCAGTGTCAGCGCCGCTGGCAGCAGAAGAAAGCACCCCTGGGGGACTTGAGACTATCCAGGAGCATCGAGAGTCAGGGCAAGAGCACGGGGGTTGAGGATAAGTACGATGCTTTGGTACAGTAGCCGTTATTGGCAAGCAAAAATTTAGTATATAATTAATTGGAGATGTATGTCTATATATATAACACAGGGCACTGCGATTACGTGGGGTGGCTGTGGATGGCGTGAAACGGTGCAGATTTATTTATCTTAGCAGCAGGCAATTAAATTACGAGACTAAGGGTTAAGCGTGGGCTTTTTAGGGCGGTGGGAGGAGGGTGGTATTACGGGGCCATGAAGAAGATTACAAACTGAAATGAGAGACAAGCAGTGCAGTGTAAAGGTGCATATGGGGGATGAGAGGTTAGGATGGTTGGTTATATTGGATTATTGATTTTTAAAACAGACCAGCGGTATGTTAATGGGATAGAAGGCAGCACTTTGGCGATTTGGGAGGATTTCTAGGGCGCGGGAGAAGGGTCCTGTAACCTCATATTCCAATACACCCGAGCGACTCAAATGGAGGTTTATACAGCCGGCGTTAGGCGGAGGGGTCCAGGTGGGCGTGGTTCAGCGTCTTTTATTCCAGCAAAGGAGAGTGCTGGCCAGGGAGTTTCAGGGTCTTTGGCTCACTTTGTTCAGGTGGAGAAGAGGTATTGGGTTCATTCCACAGCTCCATAGGTGGGTGTCTGGCCCTTATCGTCAGCCAGGCTCTTTGCGCCCAGGATTTCCCCGTTCAAAAAGCTAGTCTGGATTGTTTCATACCGGGGAGGGATCCGTGGTTTTAGAAGCCACCAGTGTCTCTGAGAGGGGCTAGTTCTCTTGGAAAATCTCATTTAAAAATGAAACAAATAAGCCAGGCCAAAAAAGAAACACCTCCTTGTGAAGATCCTGTGCCTTCATCGTCTAGATGGATCAAATCACATGGAAAAGTGATCCCAGGATGTCTAGCCTCATTAGTCTACATACACCCTAACGACCACTATTGGACAATGCAGATGAAACTTTTTTCTAAAAGGCTGATATGAATCTATTTACACAGTTTCAGTTTTTTTTAATTTCATATATTTACACTCTTGAGAATTATAATGATACTACTGTTACATTTTTGTTAAATATAGTCTTTAGAGAAAAAATACATCTCTTAACCATGCACGATTGTTTTCCATTCTTTTTACTGATCCTTCTTTTCGGCAGCCTTGTTGCTCTCAATACGAGCACGAATAGCTGCCAAGCGCTCTGGTAACAGTGGGTGGCTGTAGTGGTATGCGCTATAAAGAGGGTCTGAGCGAGCAGAGCTCTTGTTCTCCTTGAAGAGGGTGATGAGGCCCGAGCTGAGATCCTCACCCATACCGAGATCAGTAGCGTACTCGTCGGCCTCGTACTCGTGCTTGCGAGAAAGCAGGTTGGAGCCAAAGGTGGTGAAGAACTCAAGGGGCTTGAGGATGTCGAGGAAAAGAATAAAGCCGATGATGATGGGGAGGTTATTGCGGTCGGCGAAAAGCGATGTGGGGGAGGTGGTATCAAAGCCAAAAGACTGGTAAAAGGACTTGTTGCGGAAAAAGGCCGAGAAGAGGAAGAAGATGAGAGAGAGGTTTCCCTGGAGAACAACCAGGGTCTTTGCAAGGTGGTTTTTAGCCCAATGGCCGATTTCGTGGCCAATGACGGCAACAATTTCTTCGTCGGAAGAAGCTTGCTCAATCAGGGTATCGAAAAGAACAATACGCTTGCTCCAGGGGAGACCCGTGAAGAAGGCGTTTGAGTGGGAGGAGCGCTTGGAACCATCAATGACAAAGAGCTTGGAGAGGGGGAACGAAAGAGACTTGGCAAGGTTTTCAATTTTGGTCTTGAGGGAGCCATCTTCAAGGGGAGTGAACTTGTTGAAGAGAGGCATAATGACGATGGGGGCAATTGTCATCATGAAGATCTGCACAACGAAGAAAAAGGACCAGACGTAGAGGAAGAAGGCATCGCCAAAGTACTCGATGATTTTGACAAAGCCGAGAATGATGGGGGTACCGATGACAAAGGAGAGGATCTGGGTTTTAAGGAAATCAGCGACGAAGAGGGCCTTAGTCTGTTTGTTGAATCCAAACTTTTCCTCGATTACAAAGGTGGAGTAATAGCTGAGCGGGAGAGAGATGATAGACGAGAGGACCTGGAGAGCAAGGAAGGTGACGACGGACTGGGGGGTTGGGCTGGCGAGCCACTTCAGAAAGCCAAACTTGACAGCGTATTTGGAGAGAAAGCTGCTGGTGAAGTAATAGAGTTTGGGCAGGACGTTGAACTTGAGAAAGGCGACATTGGTGAGGAAGCCGTAGGCGCCGGTGAAGATGGAGAAGCGTTGCTTTGTGAGCTGGTACTTTTGAGTTTTGAAGAAGGTTTCCTCGTCGCCGTCTTCCGGGGTCAGCGGTTTGTCGTTTTTGAGAAAGTTGTATTGGCGAATGTTGAGGTATGTGTCGAATGCAAATTGGCCAGCAGTAAAGGCGACAACGAGGCCTTTCCAGTTGAAGCCAGGGATTTCAGCTACAGTTGCAAGTTTCTTTAAAGACGCAGGTTAGTAAAGAGATTGACGAATTGACTTTAGGGAGAGGGGAATTGCATACGCTGAAGAAGTCCATTGTAGATGGATTGATGATGAAAAATGGGGGGGGAGAGAGAAGTGGAGAGGATGGTGGTAGTGGCAAAATATTGTTGAAAAATAGCTTGGGGAGGTTGAAGAAATTGCAACATTGCAGAGAAGTTGTTATTTTGTCAGGCATAGACGGTTTGTCAGAGATTAGGTAATGATCAATTTGATCTTATCTAATCTAACTGATCATGTGACGTTCATACCCCGTTATTTCGAAAAAAATCGCATGTTTAAAAGCCCGTTTCCGTGCATTGCTAATTACTAATTAATTTTTTTACTTTTTATACGACCAAATTTCTAGCTGTTTCCTTTTTCTTTATCAATTATCTTTTAAACCAAATTCCAAAATGTAAGTATGGGAAAAGTCAAGAATGAGATTTAGAATAATGAAGAGAATTGCCTGTCGTCCTTAAAATGAGCTGTTTGGTCTTGGGTTATTGTTGGTACAGCTACGATTATACGTTTATCACTGAAATATGAGAAAGAGAAAAGGCACAAAAAACACCTTATCTCAAATATACACCATGATTGAATTGACTCTTTTTATCATCATAATTGTCGCTCCTACTAACTAGATTAACAGGCCGATTCTTTCTACTCTTGCGACCGCTGCACCTTACCACCTGCTACTCTACTCGCTTGTGTTTGGCACGACGACGTTTCAAAGTTTCTACAATGGAATTGTAGCGTTCAAGACTCTGCCGTATGAGCACTTCAGCGCCCTGCAGTCGAAGATTTTCCCGACGTACTTTGCGTTCCAGACCGCGGCGGCGGTTGTTTTGTTTCTGACGCCCCCGGTGACGTTTGCGTCCAGCGTGGTGCTGGCCAAAAACGTGTCGCTCGGAATGGCGGCCCTGGGCGGAGCAGCAAACACCTTCTACTTTGGCCCCCAGAGCCGCGTGGTCATGGCCAAGCGCCGCGAGCAAATCGCAATTGAGGGAAAGTCCCATAAGGACCCCACTGCGTCTGATACCATGAAGGCTATCAACAAGGAGTTTGGAAAGGTTCACGGGCTTAGCGTGCTGTTTAATCTTGGAGCCTTCCTTGGTCTTGCTGCCTACGGCGTGATTTTGAGCGATGGCTTTTTGTCTCTTGCTGCCAAATCCTTGAAATGATCAGCTGGATAGTTCTAGTTATTTAACGATTGTTTTATTATACTGCTCAATCTACTTTTATTTGTTAAAAAAAGGACCCGGATTTGTTAAACCAGGTTCATCGGTTACCCATGATTGACGTAGGACCTTAGTCAGATCAACAAAATCAAGGTTTAAAAAAACGGGAAAAAAAAGAGATTGTTACCCGGCTTAAAGTAAGAAATAGCCAGTAAAGTGCACTGCCACCAGCCAACCACCATTCCCCAAAAATTTTTCACGCAAAAACTCTCCACAAAAAAAAAAAACCTCCAAGCCCTTTTTTTTTGCCTTCTCCCCCCCCCCCCTCTTTCCCCCTTTCCCACTTGCTATACTGAAGTTAGGTATATCGAACCAAACATCAACCCCATATCTCGTTACCCGCTCCATCCTTTTATCAAGATGCCTTCTACAGCTACCGTCGTTACCTCGGCTCTGGCAGTTTCTGCTGGTAAGTCCTAAAACTCTTGAATGGAAAGGTTGATTAACATTTTTTAGTTTCTTACCTCATTTACTTTGACTACCAGCGTCGCCACAACCCTGATTTCCGACGGGCGCTCCGAAAGCGGGAACAAAAGTACCTCAAGCAGAAGGAGCTTCAGGCTGAAGCCAAGCAGAAGGACTTGAAGCAGCGCATTGAGAAGGCCTTGAGGGACTCGTTGGCCAATGAGCCCATTCCCTCCGACATGGCTTCGCGCGAGAAGTACTTTGTTGCCGAGGTTGGACGTGCTGACGAGCTTTTGCAGGCTGGCGGCGATCCCGTTGAGACGGCTTTGGCGTTCTACCGTGCTCTGTGCGTGTACCCCAACCCTATTGACTTGATGAGCATCTATGACAAGAGCATCAAGCCCCCAGTGTTGGACATTCTCAGACAGATGGTTATCATTGAGCCTCCTAGTGTTCTTAAGGACGTTCTTGGTTCGGCCATTCCTACGGGTGCTTCTGCTTCGACTATTACTGTGGAGTAAGAAGAAAGATTTTGGAATTTAAAAAAAGATGAAGAATGAAACGTTGTTTTGATTCTTCTGATGATGATTATGATTAAAAAAAAAAACTCCCCCCCCCTGTTATGACAATGATATGAATCTGTTTAGCGTGTACAAAATGTAATTAAATGGTGCTATTAAAAAAATTATAAAATTGTAAATATTAGTATATATATGAATATAAGTTTTTTGTATAAAAAAGGGGAATAAAGGTGGATTAGATATCATTTTTTGTTACATTTGGCGACCGCAACAAGGGGCTTTTGAAATGGAGTGTGTGGATTCTTATGGGAGTTAAACGGTGGGTGTATATGGGCGCTGTTGTCGACCTACATTCTGTGCCGACCCCCTCCCCTCTTGTGCAAAAACGCGTTATACAAACCAATACAGCAGGCCTATTGATGAGAATTTAAACACGCTTCTAAGAGCTTCCTGGTGACATTTTTTTTGATTTTCCCTACGCATATGCATAAATCCCGTTTAATCCATCCGCATTCTATAGCCCACGCCTATTGAATTCCTGCCCCTACATTTCCTGGCCGCTCCTGCCACACACAAAAACATCCTTCTCTCCCAGTAACGTCCACACCCCCTTTTCACAAAAAAGTCCTTTGAGACCTTTATATATAAAACCTTGCAAACCTGCCCTTCCCCTGAACAAAAAGTCTTCCCTTTTTTATTTCAAGCATTTTAGTACTTCTCTATATATATATTTATATATATTTCTCTTTTTTTTTTAAAAGTTATAACCTTCACACTCCTTAAAACCCCCCCCCCCCCCCCCCCCAACATCCGTGTATAATTCCAACTCTAGTCATTCTTTTAATGTATAACAGCCCCACTCTCGTCACTCTTTCACAATGAATAAACAACCCTCCTGCGCTTCCCTCAAGTCCCAGCAAATCCCCCAACAACCCCAGCATCAACAATCACAAAGCAGACCCCACCGACGGCAGCGCGTGGACCCCCGGCTAGCATACTACGAGGCCAAGGCGTTCGAGGCCACAGAAGATGAGTACCGAACAGACCAGATCTTCAACCTCAAGGCCAAGGAGCTCGACAGCCTGCCCAACGCCGCCATGATTGACATGCAGCCCGAGATTGAGTGGTACATGCGGCCGTTCCTCCTGGACTTCATTCTCGACACCCACTACACTCTGCGCCTGAGCCCCAGCACACTTTTCCTCGCTGTCAACCTCGTCGACCGATACTGCTCGCGGCGCATCGTCTCCAAGAAACACTACCAGCTCGTCGGGTGCACCGCGCTGTGGATCGCAGCCAAGTTCGAGGACAAAAAGTCCCACATCCCTCAGCTCAACGACCTCATTGGCATCTGCTGCGATCTCTACGAGGACGTCATGTTTGTCCAGATGGAAGGCCACATCCTCAACACCATTGAGTGGCAGGTCTCCCACGCCTCGGTCGAGTCCTTTCTCCAGCTCCTGCTTGGCTCCAAGTGCAACCCGGTCCTCGCTTCCATTGCGCACTACCTCGCTGAGGTCTCCATGTACCACAAGGACTTTTTCTCCTTCCGCCCCTCCGTCATTGCCAACTGCTGTGTTGCTCTGGCCTCTCATATTCTGTCTCACTCCGATTCCTCCTCACAGACTTCTGCTGCCTCCTATCCGGGAATGCATGACTACGACACTCCACCAACAACCCCTCCGCATACTCAACAACAACAGCATCAACTACCACAAAACATCTCTGTTCTTCCCTTTAGCTCCTCTCCCGCCTCCCCAGAGTTCCAATGCATCAGCCTTCTCCAGTCACATATGGCCAACCCCACAAACTCTCTCCAGCGCAAGTACATGAAGTCCGCATACCACCAGATTCCTCGCATCATTGCATACTATCTTGCGCTACGATCCAAAATGCTGGCCTTCATGTCGTCGGCCCTCCCTCCTTCGCCTCTGCCTTCCCGCTCCTCTTCAGTCGTGTATGAGTCCGAAGAGCTTCAGCAGAACTGTGATCTGGTCCCACCTCAACATGGAGCTGTAGGCTATATGACTCCTCCAAGAACTCCATCCCCAGAAGAACAACTACAAGAACAAAAGCCGGACCAAGAGATGTATGAGGCTCCTCCTTCCCCACGGACCTCCAGCGTGGGAGTATCTGCCGCGCAGATTCCCATGGTCCACCAGCCCCATCCTCACCATGCTTCTTATTCTGCATCTATGATGACTGTGTCATAATAAAAAAAATAAAACCCCTTCAATATACACGCCCCCTCCAAGAGTACACATCTTTGCATTTTTTTTTTTTGAGATTTCATATAGACTAACTACTATTCTCTCCTTTTCATTAAATGTTATCTACAATTAAAAAATTTTTTTCTTCAAAAATATCGTTTTCATTCAAAAAGCCATCTATGTCTTTAAACCTAGCACTTTTTTTTTAGTAGACTAAGCCTCCATTGCCTCCTGGCATCGTTGTTGCCGAAGCACTCCATATTTTTGCGTGTGTTTGAAAAAAAAAAAAAATGTCTCTAAACTTTTGTAAACGTTTAGGCTTATGTGTATCTATGAACATTCAGATCTACGTAATTTGGCCAATCTCCCATACTGTAGACCTAATTGGATTTCCCAGTTTAAAATTGTAGGGCATTGGGTATTTCTTTGGCAAAGTTTTCAAGCCTTTATATTTTCTTTTGTTCCACACGGCCTTCTGGCTCTTCCAATAATCCCGTATTCTTCTCGTTTCCATCAAGTTAAAGTTTAGTCTTTTATTTTTTTTCTCTAGAATGGTAATGCTGGACAAAAGAATAAGCTGTGGGTCCATTTAAACTTATTATAATGGGAAAAAACCCAATTCACGTAATTTATTTTATAAAATGATTATATTATTTTCAAAAGGAATCTTCATGTCCGCTGTCTGCCTCCATCTTATTATTTGAGCGCGCTTCCGAATGACGCGCGCGTGGACCAACCGGTTTGAACAAATACACTCCATATTCCATCAAATACTCATTTATCTTTTCACTATTACTTTAAAAGAATAAAAAACCTTGTTATATCAAATTTTTATTATAAGATAAGTTCCCGGTTTTGGTTTTTTTTGGTCTTTCATCTCTCATTCCTATTTTGTTTCTCCATTCCATCAGCTTTCTCCTCCGACCGCGGAATTGTGCCAGACGCGCCCTTGTAAATCGCCAAAACGCGTTCTCCACCCCACGAAGAGACCAACCAAACGCTCCAAAAATACCCACCACGCGAACTAAATTCTAGAACGCGTGCCTAATAATAAAAAGCCAAAAGTATCTACCTCGAAATATATATCTCCCAGATACGTGAAAGAACCGTTATTCAAAATAAACAATCCTTCCGAGCCTAGGTTTCCTTGCTGCCACTGGAAACAGTACCTTCTCTTTAATATTAAATAAGAAACCATTTGTTTATTCCATTCGCTCCATCCCTTACCAAAAAAAAAATTTGTACATCTGTAGATATAAACATCCTTCTTCAATTGTAAAACTCCTGACTTTTAAAAAAAATACCTACCCGGAAAAGGGGCGAAAGATAATTATGATCCGGAGTACCGCAAAAAACAAACACCATCTCATGTTTTTTCTTTTTCTGTTCATCTTTGGGGTTCTATCTCTGTAAAAAAATTCTTATAGCTGATGTTGCCGCGGCTTTGAAAAATATTATATCCAATTATTACCAACCTCCTTCTCTTCGTTGCTTGAGCATTTCATTCTCAACCCTTTGGAAGGCCGGTTCTCCTTCAATGTTCTCTTCCATTTTTTTTCTTTCAAGTCCATATTATCGTCCACCCCCCCCTTTTTTTTAAGCAACCTCTTTCCAACTGCTTGTTCTGTCATGACAAACTACTTTGGGGCTGCATGAGAATTCACAAGTACAAGATGTAAACACAAACATTGCTTGTAACGAGACACTCTGGACTCCTCTAAAAGGTGTTGGGAAAATACAACATTCGTACATCTACATCAATTGGTTGTCACCATGTAGACATGCACTTACCGAGCTTTTTTTTTTTTTGCATAAAAAAAGAAGAAAAAGAACAATAAGGAAACCAAGGACGAGCGCGTGGACAGTTTTCTCACTTTGGGAACTCGTCGTCAAAACGTTGAGATGTGATGTGAATGGCGTATCATTTACGACTTTTTTAAACTTAATATACACATGCGCGCATTCTCGTAAATTTGTGACTGCGGAATGGATGTAGTAGTAGTAGTCTCCAAGAAAAAAAAAGCGTGGAGAATGTATAGTAACCAAAAGTCTGGGGAAGGGAGAAGACGGCTTGAATCATCCTGGAGAAAAGTCATACAGTAACAGTTGTCACTAGGAGCAAGAAACCAGCTCTCCATCTGTCTAGACAAGCTACATATCTACATTTTTAACCACTCTCTCTTTCGAAATACAGAATGGGGAGGAAGGAAACCCTATTTTTTTGGTTAAAACGTAAAAATGAAGAAGCTCCTGTGAAGCTTTTCTTTCAAACATCTCCTTCACTTTGCACCTATGAAGAGCACAAGCATGCTCCTTTTTTCTCCTTCTTTCATCTCCAACCCTTTGATCAATCTCAATTCGTGTTTCCGGTGTAAACCCCCATTCTCGACGGCCTTTTTTTGGGCGCAATTCGACAATGTTCGCAAGATATTTTGTAACGATCTGCTGGAGTTAATCCCTAACTTTGTTTCTTGATCAAAAGAGATATCTCTTCCATGTATGAAAACCCTAAATAAGCCTAATTTCGCGTGTTGGCATGAGAACAGCTTTCACTTAAAAAGTTTTTTTGTCTTGACTTTCATCTCCGTCCTTCTATCAGCTGTTTTTTTCCCTTAAATACTCTAAACTAGTTGCAATTCCGCAAATTCTATATCTTTTCCAAGGTTTCTTTTTTAAATATATCTATCTACAACATTCCAGAAAAATTTTTTTTTTCAAGTCTAGCTTACTCAGGTAAAAACCCAGCTTCCTTGATTATGGTGTACCAAATAGATCTTAGTTTTTTTCCATCTCTTTTACATCTTCATCCCTTGTAATTCCCAAATATCGGTTTATTGTATAGAACTAAAACCCAATCTTTTGTCTTTCTATTTGTAGATCGTTTTTTTTCTTGTCTCAAAAATAGACAATCGTCACGAGCGAGTTTCTCTTCGCTTTTTCCCCTCCTTCATCCACGCTTATCCGTCATGTTTTTGACTGAGAATAAAAAATATAAACTTTTGTATTTAAACGTAACGAAAGTTTTTTTGGGGGATGAAAGCAATTGTTAAACATTTGACTTTTATTTTTGATTGAAAAAAACCAATTTCATTAAATCATCTAAAAAAGGCAATGGAGTAGAAAAAATGGCAGCTACTTGTATCCTCAAAGAGGGCTGAAAAAGCCCTTATTTAGGATTAAATAGCCTTCTCGATGAAAAAAAAAAGAAGCTTTCAAAATAATTAATATTTTCAAAACAATAAAAAACAAGATTTAATAGCTTGAAAAGTGCCTGAATGTCATTCCCAGGTATCTTCTAAACATGGAGAGGAGGTCATTTGGGTCCATTCTTTAACAGTTTTATTGGTAATAATTTGCGTTCTGTTCCTGAATGGTTCCAAATATTAAAAACTTTCTCTCAGGAACCCTAGACATGCTCTTAGTTTTTGAAGCAATTCTCTTTTGATAAAATTTTTTCCCGAAATAAAATATAACCAGCCAATGCATAAATTCTTGAAATGTCCTTTCTCTCTATTAAGAAACAATGAAAGACATTTGGTCCGCTTTGACAAATAGACTCAGAGTAGTTATCGCCCTTCCGGGAAATGAACTGAGCCCACGGCCGCCCGACCTCTTTGAGGAAAGAAAAATAAGAAATAGGCAGGTTATTTTATGGCAGGAATCAAAAAGAGAGAATAACAGAGACCACCAAACTTTAATTTTAATTGAGCGGATCAAAAAGACGAGAAATAAAAAAAATCTCGTCTATTGTCTTTTTTTGTGTTTGTCTGTGGATAAGATCGTACTGCATTAAATCTTATAGACATGCTGTAAAGCCGCAGTGTTTCTCCAGGCTCTTTGAATTGCTCTCTCCACTTTTTTTCTACTTTTTATTAGAAGTGCCTTTTTATAATCTTTTGAATGATGAGAGATTTAAATTTTATTTGGATGATGGGAACATTGGAAAACATTATACACAAAAAGTTAATCTATGTAGCATTTGGATTTGTTTGCTATGGTTTAAAACGCGTATTTTTTTGCCCAACTCTGCTTTCTATTGGAAGAAGTATGTGGTTCATGGACGAACGGCGGACCAGATATAAGCTCGCTAGTATTGGCAACAAGACCCACTATCCTTTTAGACAAGTGTTAAAACCGGTCAACTAATGGATAATATTTTGGGTGTTGGCTGTCAAAAGTTGCTATTTAAGAGTGATATCTTTCGGTTTATGAGACAGTGCAGAGCTACAGTTTTTTTTTTAGTCTGTAATTTTTTTTCTTCCAAATGGCCCAGACAAATGGGATTTTTTTTAGTTTTTAAATAATATTTCTAATAGACCGATATGGAGATCTTCGACAAAAACGAATAAAATTTGCTTTTAAAATTGGTTTAAGGTCTTTGTACAGCCAAGCTTTTGGGAATGTTTTATTGAAACAAAGCTAGTTTGCTCAAACTAGACGGTAGTTTTTATTAAACCATTAACTCAACTGGATGTTAGTTTAATATATATATCTTGATGATAGTGCAATAATGAAATCGATCCAAAGCATGGAAAAACACCTGACGAATCTCCACTCGGTTAATATCCTGTGATGGAAAATTCAGTCCTACGTCTATGTGCGCAGATCGTCCCTCCTACTTGTCTTCTCCTTTCTGGCGATGTCAAAAATAGGCATTTTTGTTTTTGACAGAATCCAACACAATGGATATACGGCTTTTGTGTTTTGTGCATGTTTTTGTTACAATTACAGTTACACCCCCCTTAAACTATGGCGTAAAAAACCGTTGAGAAATATATTTTCTTTTTTTACTTTATTTTTAGAGGGTTTCCATGTCAAAATCAATTTGCTTTTGGTAGTTGCAACATGCGGTTGTCTCGGTGACATTGGTTAAAAGACAAACAACTTTTGGGAAATTGCCACACTTACATCATACGTAATCTGCCCAGCCGTTTGTATATGTAATTGATTACAAATTAGGTCTTGACAATAAAAAGCTGGGAAAAAATAAAAAAAAGTGCTTCATCAAGGCACACTTGAAGCAATTGATTGATTTTTACTTTGAGAAACTAAGAGATTAGTCCAAAGTTGATTCTTGGTGTCATCTTGAAAATACCTTGAAATCAAAAAGTGGTTTATAAAACGTCTTGGTTTGGAGACGGATGAAGAATAAAGTAATATAAATGGACTGCTTTAATTCAAATCATACAAAGGCCAACTTTTGAAAAAAAAAATTGTTTTTCTTTTCAAACAGCTGATTGTTTGATTTTTTTTATAAAAAACTTATAAACTGATACTTCTCATCATATCATGTTACTGGTCATTGTTTTTCTTTTTGTCAAGAGAATAAATGAAAAAAAGAGGGCGGTAAAAAACAAAGAGTTTTAAATGTATCAATTTCTAATACATTAGAATCTTTCAAGTGGCTCTAAATATATAGTTACTTGTGATTCTTAGCTATATTTATATATAAAGACTTTTCAGGTGCTTGAAATTTTTTTATGGGCTGGGTTGTGACAATAACATGAAACAACAAAGGTTAACATCACGGCACAAAACCCAACAAATGTGAAGTGAAAGGGAACTGAGTATATATAAAGAACAAAAAAGACAATGTACGAGGTGGAGTGAAGGTTTGAAAAGATGAAAGGTCACTTGGGCAATCAATAAGGCGGGTTCATATTTCAAGTTAAGCGATAAAAAATCTAACTAAGAGATGGCATTGGAAGTTTTTTCAGAAGTAGTTTGTTTCAAAATTTTATCTTCGATTTTACTTTTTTTTAGTCTTTAAAGTAAAAAAAAAAGTTAGCGATTAAACGATTGAAGATTTATATGCTTAAGTTTTTCTTTATTTAATTGAATAAAAGATTTGAGTGGAGTTTTCTAAAAACGTCCCTATCTACACTGTTTAAGGTCCGTTTTTCCTTTAAAAATGAAAATTACGCAATTGAAAAAAATCCCCAATCTTATCAATGAATTTATCCACCTCAAGGCAATGTTAAAAAAAATTAAATTAGCGTGTTATTACGTGCAGATCGAAGTTAACCAAAAACAGGAATTTTAATGTCGTGTTGTAGATACCATTTGTTGCTGCCTATTGAAGCAACAAAATCATTAGCTCCTGAAGACCAAAAATGTCCTCCAAGAACCAAAAAGACAAAAGACCATCTTAGAAAGTAATTGACATTAGGATCCACTCACAGATCTCCACAGATGCAGTCTGCGACCACCCACGAAAAAAAAAATCCCCCACACGCGAAACCGTCGCGAGCACGTGTCACCCTGGACGCGTATGTGGACATAAATTTTATTTGAATTTGTTGAGGGGTGGGGGGGATTTACAACTGCAACATTACGATGATGACTTACAATGTCGATGAATATTATAATAAAAAGGAAAAACCCATAAAATAGAGATCTTATTTGAACATTATATAGTTAAACGAGGTTTTTTTATACGGACTTGAGATTAAACGCAATTTGAATGTACGTTAAAAAAAAAAAGAAATACTCAAATCTTGACTGTTCTTTGTCTTTTTTTTTTCCCTCTCCATGTTTCCTGGTCAATCGGCTGCTTTTATTTAATTTCATACTTCAAGTCCGTGGATTATAATATTTTATTATCACCCATCCTTCCGTCGATTATTTTTTGTAGTAAGGCAGCACAAAGGAAGATGAAAAATAATATCCTGGTTCTCATTAATTCAATTGATTAAAACTCAAAAAAAGCGGACGGTCTTGCTATTTTTAAGTAACGGGTACACCTTGAGTTCCGAGGAAAAACCTCACCATGCAAAAGACAGCTGTACTTAAAACAAACCAAAAAATCCTTAGGGCTGATTGGAGAAAGTTATCATTATTTCTCTATGAAAAAAAATCCTGATATAAAGAAACTTTAACGACGCTCTTCCCCATTTTTTAAAGAGAGGGAGAAGGCACGGAGATACTCTACGAAATGAAAAGCCCGTATACGACAACGACACACTCGGATGTTGGGAGATTCCTTCTTCTGTCATTAGTCTGCTAATCCTCTTTTGACAAAGGTCTAATATTGGGTTTCCAGAGTGAGCATATTTTTTTCTCAAAAAAAAAAAAAGATAAGCAAAAGGACATCTTTGATTTTATAAACCCTTTACTGTGAAAAAAAAAATTAAAATAAAAAAATTCTACATGAGTTGTCTTTTCTTAATGCTTGTCACGCGCGTGGCACATTTTGAAAGAGCGTGGAGTTTATTATAAAGACACGTCAAAAAAACTCGCTAAAAAATTCTACACGCGCAGGACCTGCCTTGTTTGTTCGTGGCCCCTCCTTCGACCTCCTCCATGCAGCACTGAAATATGGAGGAACCCACACGTCCACCACCTAAAAAGCATCACTCATCGCAATAGCCACCATAAGGATCCTGGCTTAACTATCACCAATGTGAACAACCACAGGATACACTCAACACTAACAACTTTGCCTTTCCACTTTACGTCCTCTTGGATTCCCTCTCCTGCCTTCCTTTTGAATCGCTTCTGGCATGTGCTTAACCTTACTGAAAAAACAATCCACTTTAACGGATATACACTACTCTTACCTTCACCGCCAAAAATTTCACTTCTTTATTCTTTCAACAAAAGAAAAAAACTAACGGTTGCCTCAAGCCGGACTCGAGCTTCCAATTCCATCATTACTGCTGACGCGCCTTTTTTTTTTTCCAGTGAACTCGGCAAAATGAACCCCAATCGACTCTTAAACTCTATTCGCACTTTTTCTTTATTCCAATTTTTTTCCCTGCCAATTTGGCTCCTTTAAACCTTGAACAAGCAATTCGACGGATTGCTTTACCTTTTCTGGCATTATCATTATACACACTTCTGGAAAACCCCTCTCGTTGACCAATGTTCAAAAGTTGACTACTATGTAGATTCAAAATTTGGAACTTCAATTTCTTTTTGTTTTAGCTAGTCATCAAGGCGTTCATGTTCTCTGGTGTATGCAGTTCAGTGCTATCTCAATCTTTTCTTTTTCATGTTTTACCTTTCTACTATAACTGATGAATGTAAAGATTATAATCTTTTGACCAAGCTACTTTAGAATTTGACAGCTGATTTAACTCTTCATTTCTCTTCTTTTTTTTATAATCACTGCTTACGACATTTTTTTTCTTAGTATGCTGAATTCCATTCTAACTTTAAGCCATTATGTTTTTAAAAATTTGAAAGGACACTAATAAAATTCAAGACCTAAAACCCGATAGTTTAATTACATTTTTTTTCATCAAGTGGCTCAGCCTTTATTAAGACTCCTGTTAACTTTAGCTTTTAACACTCATGATATTTTATAATTACCTACAAAAAATGGAAGGTCCTAATTCATTCAACAGTTTAAAACTACTAGCGATACTTTGGTTTATATACAGGTGACATGCGTGTTTTCTGAAAAATAGTTTTTTTTCTTATAATAATCCTTTAAGTATACCCATCTTATTTGGAATATAGCAACAATCTAAATATCAAAGGATACTACTCCAATCTCTTTTTTCTTACCTATTGAATAGTCCCTGCTATCTCTGATACCATTATCAAATTGATCCCAAGCTTGACTTGACCATCTCATTCCATTTCTCTTATACCATTGGCATCATCCTTACTGTCCACCATCAAACTTGCTTCCCAGAACCACATGAGAATAGGTCCTGACACAAACTTACAATAACCAGAAGGCCAAGGACCCACCTTTTCCAACTTATTTTCACACGTTTTTATCGATGCTCAAATCATTTATTTTATATTACCATCAAAGACAGCAATAAAGTGGGCCATTTTAAAAAGCCGGAAAAAAAATAAAAAAATCAATTTGATCACGTGAATTTTTAAAATGATTAGTACTAGTAAAAATTAAAAATTGACCCATCGCAAACACGCCTTGGTGGCCAAGTTGGTAAGGCGCGTCACTAGTAATGACGAGATCGTCGGTTCAAATCCGGCCCGAGGCAAGTCTTCATTTTTGTTTTTTTCAAGTTATATTTTGGGTAATTTTCATCTTGAAAAATTTCAGCTTTTTGGATTGATTTTTGACAAACTTTGAATTAAAAAAACCTTACTGATATGAATATTTTTTTTTGGCCTATTAAAAAAATCATAAAATTTTATATTATTTCTGATTCCAATAAAAAAAATTGACATTTTTAAAGCACCACTATTTTTCAAAATTAGAAATTTAGTTATCCATCATAGGCTTAGAAAAAATATGACAACCATGTATACCACTAACAAAACATATAATACGCTAAATCGATATTTCCCTTAAGGCTTTACCTTTTTTTAAAGACTGAATTGCTAGATTCCTTATAAATACCATATGCATAGAAGAGCCTATTTACCCATTTCATCCTACAGTCCTTTCTTTTCATATACAATGAGATTGGGTTAGCTGCAAAACTATTTTATCGTTAAAGTATATTACTGTTTTAAACTGGCTTTGTGAATAATAGTATTGTTACTTTTAACCGATTTCAAACATAAGGCTGTTTGATGGTTACGATGGCATATTTCCCGACAAAATTAGGATCAAAATTTTTTAAACTTCAAGACACTTGAGTGGGTAAAACTACAAGTATCACTCCTAATTGATTAAATATAAAATGGGCAGCCGCCCTGCTAGACTACTCAGTAATGTTATGTTTGGTTTATGAATTTTTGTTACTTAGGATAACTTCAAAGAGAGCTTCTTAAAGTCAGCTTGTACCAGTTACAAGAATAATAAATCGGAATAAATCAACATCTATGATCGTAAAGCTTTGTAGTTGATTGCAGACAATTATAAACAAAATACAATTTTGTCAACGATGATGAAAAAAAATGAAAAGCATTTATATCAAAAGAACGATGCAACTATTGGGTATTGTAATCCTTTTTCTATTTCCATAGACTTTTAAAATCACTGCTGACCAGAAAATGACGCATTTATTTTTCATGTCTTGGTTATCTCGGATCCAAGTATTCTTTGGAAAATCAAAACGGAACAACTAATGAGCCTCCACTTAGGTTTACCACACAACCACTTTCCAAAGTCAGCAATCTGTTTCGCTTCACTTCGGTTGAATAATGAAAAAGTAAGAATCACAAGTCCGTTATAACAACATTGATCTCTTGGAAACCTGCACACTTTCAAGCTTTCAATATTTGAAATGGTACTCTATAAAATATAATACACTCGCTATCCGTGATTTTGTTACCCTCAAACATAAAAAAACTTGAATTCAATTCATATGATTCCCAAGGTTTCCCAAGTCCTTATGGGAGTACCATTCAGACTCATTAGACGTCTTATCAGTGCTTTTATTGAGGCATTGGTATAATGGTTCCTGTAGTAGTTTTGTGTTACACTGAACCCCATGTGAGCTTAACCAAGTCAATTATTTTTTTTTCTATCAATCAATATCATTCCTCGTCTAGTTCTCTCAAACATTTTCATGGATTTGGTAACAGTTTAAAAAAACTCATCATATATATGAAATCAAGTAAACCAAATTTTATCATTTAAGTCATTATTGAATGCGTAACGTTGAAATTACACAATCTGAAAGACTAACAAAGTCTGGTATCGTTATAAAGCATCCTTCTTTATATTATTCCACGATAACCCATGCTCAATAATAAAAGGGGTGGGAGGCTAGCATTCAGGGGGTATAAGAAAAAAGTGGGGATATTGTTAAATGGATATCACGCAGTGTTAAGGGTGGCTGTTATAAACATGTGACAAATATCAATGAAATGATAGTAAAGTGAGTTTTTTTAAATAAGAGAAAGCCAGGAGTGGTCATGGCATCATTAAAAATTCATATGATATGGTATGCAAAAAGAAAAAGGTATCGGAGTCTACTAATCTAGTAAATCTTTTTTTAAAAAAACAACCCCATTTCCAGATGCAAGATCTTATTTTGTGATAAGCCGTTGCGAGGTTCTTTTACAAACGAGACACTGAGGACGAGTCTCGAAAGAAAAAACGCGTAAACCGTTGAGAAAAAAAGAGAAAAATAAATTAGCCAGTAGTTTTGGTCCCGATACTTTTGTTGAAAATATATAATCTTTATTCTAGAAACTTGATTTTGTAAAGGTGATATTTGCTCAAAAGGCCTGTGAAAAATTTCAAACTAATTGGACTAATTGGAAGTGACTATTTTGTAAGACACAAAAAATGGGGTATAAGAAAGAGTGGATAACAGTCGACCCCTTCTCATTCTTTCTCTCTCTCGCTTTAAAAAAAAAGCATCCCATCAAAAGCCCATGAGGTGTTTTTTTCATTCTCGCTCTTTCTCATATTTATTTTCCCATTTTGGAGGTTGACTCTAAATACGTTATTTATACAAACTTCTGCTAGAAGCCTCTTTAGAGCTTGCATATCGAGGTTTAGTACGCCATGCAATGGCCGAGAGTGGCATGACATAAAGCCAACGCTACTTGATATGCATAGAGTTTATCATTTTTCATCAAAAAAACAAATAAAAAGGGGATATGGCCACGTTAACTTTGGACACTTTTTTTTTGCTCCTAAAAAAAGTAAAGGTATATTTAGGCCATTCTATTTCAAGACAAGAGCGACACGACAAAAAAAAGGGTATAGGTAATCTTTTATTTTTATACAATAAAAAACGTATTATTCATTGGATCAAAGTGACGATTGGATGCAACTCAGAACCGAGCTTTGTTGGTGGTATTGCCAAACAAAATGAATAAGCTTTTTTTGAAGATATATATAGAAGAGAAAGAACAAAGGAGTTAAGAAGCTTAGCAGGTTAGACACTGTGAAGCGTCTCTGTGAATTATTTTTGTCTGCCTGCTATGCATCTATGGGTGACTTTTTATGAATTAAAACCTAAATTCATAACCCAGCCTGCAGCTAGTAATTATAATCACGTGGTTTATCATCTAAAGGTTGGTTTATATTTCATAATGTTAAAAAAAACAAGTTGCCCGTTTAGCTTAGGGGTAGAGCGTTGCACTCGTATTACGAGGATATGCAAAGGTCAGCGGTTCAATTCCGCTAGTGGGCAAAACACTTTTTTGACCCCCTTATTTTCATCCTTAACTCATTTTTTTTTCTCTCTCACCACACGTCTGGGTTAACCCAATTTCTTTTTTCTGTAGCAATCCAGCACCCCAGCCAGTCGATTGGATCATTCAAATATGTGGATATATATACTGATCCACTTTTCTTCTTCTATTCCACAATTCTTCCAAAGAATGGAAGTCTCTCCCTTTTTGTACTTTTCCATCTAGGTTGACCTATTGTTCATTCACGTCACCCTTTTTTTTCTTCTGAGGTGGAACTAACATTGTTTGAATTAACTCACATGGTACCCAAACCAACAGCCTTCAACCAACCTCAATAAATGGGGAAATCAACAAGATTTCAAATAAAAAAAGGTATACCATACTTCATAATTAAACATTTCTCATTAAAATAAATACCCTACATATTTGATTGGCTTTTTTTTTTTTTTTTTTTTTTTTTTCCTTTTAACATTAGCCTGATTAAAATTACTCAAACTATCTCATCCCCCTTTATTCAAGGAGAATCCTTATTATTTGATCCATCCCTCTTATGGCTATTTGTCGAGGAATAATGATGATATCCATCAACATCATCGATCTCTTCTCCAGTGTTTGTGGCTGCAGCAGCCGCAGCAGCCATGGATGCATGATGCTGGGTAAGCTCCTTGCCCTTGGTTGAATTTGTAACATGGCGAGGGCTAGCTACAGAGTTATTATTGCTGTTTCCATTGGACACTCCAGTAGCGGTGCTAACCATGGTATTCAATGTGCCATTTCCGCCGCCTCTTGCACCAGCAACACCCGTGGTTGAGACGGATACCATACTACCGTTTTTCGGAAGAGCACCATTCATTGCGACGCCATTGGTATTGCCAGTAGCAACTGTGGCTGCATCATCGCCTCCAGCCTTTCCATCACGGTGTAGTTGGGATTCAATATCACGAAGTTGTTCCTCACGAGCATATAATTCCTTTCGTTTTTCTTGAATTTCACGAGAGACCTTTTCTTCAATATCTTTCAAAGTCTTTTGATCTAAATACATGCTATTATTACCAGCTGCGGCGCTTCCACCATTTAACATAGGTTGGGCCAAAAAGTTATGACGAGGTCTTGAAATGGGTTGATCACTAATAGAGGGTCAGTAAAAAAAAAATAAGTGTAGATTTTTTCTTTTCAAAAATTTACTCATTATATCCATTGGCTGCACCTGAAGCTTCCGAGAGCTTTTCAGTTCTGTATTTTTCATACAAAACCTCATGGGTAATGTCACGAAGTTCTTGCAAATGAGAGCCAAAGAGGACAGAGCGAAGAGCAATGAAATCGGAATGCTCAGTGTCTTCGATGCGAACTGTTCCCCAGGGGTATTTTCGGATTCGAATAAACTCGTCTCCTTCCTTGTCAGTTTCATTTGAGCCGACAATGGCAAAGGGCACCAAGTCACGAAGAGCCATGCACTCTTCCAAGCACTCGTCATCATTGGGGTCACATGAAAAGTAGTAGATGGGGATATTGTAGTCGGTAATGTCCTGCATAATGACCTTTTTGTTAAAGGTGAGTTCTCCAGGAGTGAGGGTATCAGCTTTGGAAATGACGGGGATGACATTGACGAGGGAAGAAAGAGCCGTCATGACCTCAATGTCAAGTTCGCGAAGACCATGGCCTGTGGGGGCAACAAAGTAGAGAGCAACGTGGACGCGATTATCGACAAAACGCGGGTTTCTCTTGACTCTTGATTCTTCCTCCAAGATTTCGTCAAATTGTTTTTTGAGGTAGTCGATAATTTTGTTACAGCATTTGGAATTGTCGATATTATCACCAAATCCAGGAGTGTCTACTACTGAGAGGGTAATGACAGTTCCATCGGGTTCATTCAAGTCTGATTCAATAAAAATAAGGTATGGTTAGAGTAATGGTTAATTTTTTGTTAATTGAAAACGAAGAATAAAAAATGACAGGTCCAATGTAATGGAAAATAATGTAAATGGTAAAGTAAAAAAAAAAAAAACCCCGAATGATTAGACTTACCAACAGTTCGGGTTCCGATCTCCATGGTAGGATTTGGAGGCGAGCTTGAAGCCATTTCTGGGTAGACTTCACCTTCGCAGAGGGTATTGATGAAGGTTGACTTTCCAGTTCCACTATGTCCACAGACCATGAGGGTAAGCCTAAAGCCTTTTTTGACGATTTTACGTCTTCGCATTTGGTCCGGAGACCTCTAGAAAAACAAAGAAGCCAGTGTTAGAAGAGTGAAAGATGAGAGTCTTGTAACTTGGGTACGATATCAAAGGTTGATGTATTTGTTTTTGAGATTATGCTGCTTGACATTTTTGGTTTAGCTTGACTTTTTATTTTTAAAATTTTGGTTCTCGACTTGATTTTTTTTTCAAGATCTATGATGACTTTTTTTTATATAATTTTAAAATTATTTTGAAAAAGAAAGAATAAAATAAGATCAGGTTGATTAATATTGGCTGGACAAGATGTTTTAACAAAAGATGAATTGGGAAAAAAAAAGAAAAAAATATTACATAAAGGACGTTTTAATAGCACCTGAGAGATGGAGGACAAAAAAAGAAGGGCAGCTGTCAAAGCCATCGGTCGTTTAAAGTAGCGAGGGGCTGGGCTAGAAGCGATGCCTTGATCGGTACGTGCGGCGCGTGGGAGCTCATCGCAGAGGGCAGCCCAGCGTAAAAGGCCTACTTTTGGCGGTATATTTGAGACCGGGGGTTTTGTGGAAGCCTAGGCGTGTACGGCGCAACACGTTACCGTATTGAGTCACATGCGTTTTCTGTGACAAAGCCAGCCACACGGTGTTTGTTACAACAACTTGGGTACCACAGCAATGCGCATTTTGCCCAGCCAGCGCAGGCTTTTGTTTGTTACATTTCCTAAAACAACCCGAATTAAGTTAACTTAAATCAGTTACAACAGTTATTCTTAATCTTGTCGAGCCCAGCCCACCCAGCCATGCAGTCCGACCGAGGGCGTAGTAATAATATTAAAGTAACAACTAACCAGCCTTTCCATAGAAATAAAATATCGTCACAACCACCACCACCGCATAGCAACAAAGTCCTCCATCGAACCCAGCCAGCCATCCAGCCAGCCATACCAAAAAAAAAAATTCTGGCGGACCAGACAGCCTGCTTGTCTTGCTGCTTATATCTTCATATATATATAAATATTGACGATCTTCACTGCTATTTTTCTATTTTTTTAACGTACAATTGTATCAACCTTCTTTAGATATATTACCATATATCTATTTACTTTTAACATTTGCTTTTTCATTATATACCTTTTCTATTGCTGATTCTATCGTAATTGCTAAAATTTAATCCTTTTCCTTACACACTTTAAAACCTCCACAATGTCGTCTTCTTATTCATCTCCAGCTTCTCCAGCTCCAAAACCAACAATCTCCATTGACATTGCTGCTACTAATGCCTTTGCATCCTCATCCAGAAAACATCACATTTCCTCATCTCCAGTCACCCCCAAGTCTTCGCTAACACAATCCTCATACTCTACTATCCACCACTCTCCCCGACAGCAAAACCTCCACCAGCTGCTCCAGCAAACCCCCTCCCCATACTCCTCCCCATTATCCCCCCAGCAAACCCCCTCCCGCAAAAAACAACGCCAGGGCTCTCTGGTCTATGGCGACCGCTTCATCCCTATGCGTAACGCAAACAATATCCAAGCTGCCTTCTCGCTGGCCAAGGAGGCCTCCCTTGGCAATTCAAATAACCAACAACAAGAACAAGCCACTCCAGTTGTCACTGAACTGCATCATCAAAAAAGTATGTTCTTTTCATATATCCAAACCTTCTCGTTCTAACCATCTCCTCTAGTCCAACAAGCAAACAAAATCTACTCAACCCTCCTTAAAGCTGAGCTTTTTGGAAATGACGTCCCTTCTACCATCCCAACCCCTCCATCAATGATCACACCCTCAAACTCAAACTCCTCTCTCGGAGAACTCTCAGTCAATGACAGCTTCAACTATGCTCGTACACCCTCCACCCAACACCACCGTCGTCCCAGCGCTGCTACCCTCTCTTCTTCCTCCAGCACCTCCTCCTTTGCATCTTCCGTATCTTCTGCATCCTCTTCCTACCACCACCCAGGCGTCATCACCCCTCCCAGAAGCATCCGCTCTACAAATACGACCCCAAGTAATGGCAACATTTTCCAGTACAAGAGCCCAAACCGCAACTCATTCTCCATGAGTTACTACACAAGACATAACTCCGATACCAGCCTTGAATCT
Source organism: Magnusiomyces ingens NRRL Y-17630 (assembly GCA_900497715.1). Taxonomy (NCBI): domain Eukaryota; kingdom Fungi; phylum Ascomycota; class Dipodascomycetes; order Dipodascales; family Dipodascaceae; genus Magnusiomyces; species Magnusiomyces ingens. The sequence continues at coordinate 723,123 of UIDE01000004.1, forward strand.
GTCATGACCACCCCTGAAAAAACCCCTTATACCCCCCGCAGAACATCCGCTTCAGATGTTTTATTCCCAGCCTCTTCTTCCTCTGCTGCAGCACACACTACCATTGATCCCACCCATCCCATGTACTCCACCTCGCCGGTTCGACTGGAGTCCCAGAAGTTGTTACTGTCCCCCACTCGTGCACCAAGAGGAATCTCCAAAATCCCCTACAAAGTCCTCGACGCTCCCGATCTTGTTGACGACTTTTACCTCAATCTCGTCGACTGGGGCTCGCAAAACGTTCTTGGAGTCGGTCTTGGAAGCAAGGTCTACATTTGGAACGCTGAAACAAGCTATGTCACCAACCTCTGCGACCTTGGTACCGAGGAAATGGTCACCTCCATCTCCTGGATTAAGCGAGGCACCCATCTCGCCATTGGAACCCGTAGCGGCACGGTCCAAATCTGGGACGCTGAGCACCAAAAACTGGTCCGCAGCATGACAGGCCACGACAAGCGAGCGGGCGCGCTTGCGTGGAACGGCCACATCCTCACCAGCGGCAGCCGCGACCGCACCATTCTTCACCGCGACGTGCGCATCGCCGACCACTACATTAAGCGCCTCACCGGACACAAGCAGGAGGTGTGCGGCCTCAAGTGGAACACTGAAGACAACCAGCTGGCCAGCGGCGGGAACGACAACCGGCTGATTGTGTGGGACGGCATGAATGAGCAGCAGCTTTACCGCTTCACCGACCACAAGGCCGCAATCAAGGCCATTGCATGGAGCCCCCACACACGCGGCCTGCTGGCCACGGGCGGAGGCACCGCCGACCGCCGCATCCGCTTCTGGAACACCCTCACGGGAACCTGTCTGAATGAAATCGATACCGGCAGCCAGGTGTGCAACCTGGCCTGGAGCAAGGTGTCCAACGAGCTGGTGTCGACCCACGGGTACTCGCAAAACCAGGTGGTTGTCTGGAAATACCCCACCATGCAGCAGGTAGCTGTGCTCACCGGACACTCGTACCGGGTCTTGTATCTAGCCATGAGCCCCGACGGCCGCACCATTGCCACGGGCGCAGGAGATGAGACTCTTCGATTCTGGAACATTTTCGATGATGCAAAGAACGGCAAGCAACAGTCGTCTCTTTTGGATGTGTTTCCCAAGTTGCGATGATTTACGACGACCAACGACGATTTGAATGATTTTTGTACAGAAAAAAAAAACCAATGTAGTTTTAATATTTTTTTTTAAAATTGTTAATAGATGAAAAAAGGTTTATCATGAAAATATCTAAACCTGTTAAAAAAAGCTCATTTTGTTCTTGTTACGACCCAACTTTCTAACAGTTCCCTCCCAACCTGCTCTTACCAAAGGTTTTTATCTTGACGGTTAAATGAGCTGGGAAGTTGCGTGTCTCGGCGATGGAACAGTGCTATAACACGGTGTTATAGGTGTTGCCCGATGCCCCGCTGCTCCAGCCGTAGAATCCTGGAGTTTCGATGGACACATACCCTAACCACTCGGGAAATATCAGGGTTAGGGGTATTGGAATAAGCCGTAATGGCTGGAGAGTCAACGGCCCTTTTCTACTGTGATGCTTTCCATCTAACGGGTTTACCAATCTTATAATGACTTGTTTGGGGTTGAAGTTTAGACGCATAGTCTTGTCATGATGAAGTGCCAGACTGGGCGTGTATAAACTTCTTTGCTGCTGTCTTCTTACAGCTCTTAGTGTTATTTTTCTAGTCCACTGTGGTCAACCTGTGCTATAAACCTCTTATATTTCCAATAGCCATATATCCTACTACAGGCTCTTAATCTACCGGCAAAGTGATCTACACATAAAGCTAATCAGAAACTTTTCAAGGTTGGGTTAGAGTTTTAGTGAACTTAAATTATGGCAGGTAAACAGGGAACTGCGTTTGGTAAAGATCGTATTTGCAAGAACTGTTGAAGGATAGTTGGCAAAAAAAAAATATCATGTATCGTATTTGATTGAAATGTTTTGTGACCCAGAGAAATGGATTGACTTACATAGCGCATGGTTAGATCTTGAATAATCTGAAAAAGAACAGGGTGATTTTTAAATAGTTCACGAATCTCGGGTAGCAACAGTGATGTTATGTTTATATTATGGAGACGATTGGCATGAAATTAATCTGGAGAATAAGCACTAGTCGAGATCTCTACATAAGTCTTGGGTCAAATATCAGCGGGACTCATAGCTGCCTAATAAGTAACTATGACAATAATTGAGTAGAGAAAGACTCAAGATCAACAGAGCGCTAAACTTTGGGATAACCCAGGACTGCCATTGACATAAAAATGCGTAAAGTGGTAGTAAAACGGAGTCTATTTGATCTCGGGTTCTGTACAAGAAGCTGATATGGCCAATTCCTTGAAACCCAAAAGTATAAGGACCTTGAGCATTGAACAACACCCAAAACAAAACGACTGAACAGAGAGCTGAGCTCTTTTGTTCTATGCGTGTACCGATTAGTGAGTTCGCTGGTTGTATAATCCGCGCAAATGCCCACACACAAAAACCTTAACTTTTTTAGTGGAGTGACCAAAGTGGTTTCCGTTTTCTTCTTTTTCTTTCTTCACACTCTCCATTTTTTTCCCCTCCATTAACCTTATCACAACAATCATAAACCAAAAAATGTCTATGCGATACGTGAGTGATTTTGCGCTTCCAAAGGAATTGACTGTTTCTAACGCATTGCCTCTTCCCAGCTCTCTGCTTCTGTGGCCGCGGCGGTCGACAAAGAACTCATGTCGACCCAGGCCTTTTCTCTCGACCAACTGGTGAGTTATAAAAATTATGGGCACAGTTTCTCGCTAATCGTCCAACCCTAGATGGAGCTTGCCGGGCTTTCTGTGGCCGAAGCTGTACTCAAGGTCCACCCCCCTGAAAAGGGTTCCAAGGTGCTGGTTCTTGCCGGCCCCGGAAACAATGGTACGTTGAACTCTTGATGTTAATACGCTTTCCTAACGGTGGCACTCTAGGCGGCGACGGTCTGGTTGCTGCGCGCCACTTGTCGCTATGGGGCTACTCCCTCTCTTACTACTATCCCCGTAAATCGCGCCATGAGCACCTTGTTCGCCTCGAGACTCAGCTAAAGAACCTGGGAATTCCTGAGATTTCTACGGCTGCAGAGGTAGCTGCCGCCCTTTCCGGGCCCTCGAAAGTCAACCATGTCATCGATGCTCTTTTTGGGTTTTCATTCAAGCCCCCCATGCGCCCCCCCTTTGACGAGATTCTGCGACTTCTCCAGGAAAACCAAGGCGCGGTTCCAATCACTGCAGTCGACATTCCTTCGTCATGGGATGTAGATCAAGGGCCTCTCGAGGGTAACACTTATGCACCCGAGGTGCTTGTGTCTCTAACAGGCCCCAAACCAGCCGCCAAGTTTTTTAAAGGAAGACACTTTGTGGGCGGCCGTTTTATTTCCAAGGAGTTTGCAGCCAAATGGGACTTTGACGTGCCCCCATACAAGGGCGGCGAGCAGGTCGTGGAGGTTACTGGAGAGGAAAAACTTTAAAACAAAAACTAAAACTAGTATATATATATATCGAAACATATATCTATCAATTTAAAAGTCTATAGGCCTTGAAGAGTCCTCTTGGGCACTCTGAGAGTCATCGCCCTCCTTCTTTTGCTCTTCGCGCTCAATATCACGCCTAGCCGTGCCAACTCCGGAAACACCGAGCTCCTGGTTTTCACCGAGCCAGGGCTTATTGGACTCGCTCTTTCTGCTCTTGGGGACCAAGTGGTAAATAATAACACCAAGCATGATGCAGACAAACCCGACGGGATAGAGCCAAAAGACGTAGTAGCCAAAAACACGGACACCAATAATCAGAGACCAAAAATCGGACGTAAGCAGAGACAAGTTGTAAAAGGCACTGGAAGACATGCGGAAGAGAATCGGCGCGGTACAGTAAAGAATAAGCATGGAAAGCGTATACCCAGTGAGATATCCACCCACCTTTGGCTGCCAGTTGGCATCACGCATAGAACCACGCTCAAAAATGGCACACTGGACACCAATGATAAAGGTACCAAAGAAGCCCAACTGGCCGACGACTTCATAGAGCGGAGCCTTGGAAACCAAAAACTCTTCAAGGACGTTCGACAGACCATAGCAGAATGCGGAAAGAACGACAAACAAATCGCCCTTCAGAGGGTCGACTGGAGAGTAGTTCTTGTCGGTGAGCAAGTCAGAAACAACAACAACGACGGAGCCACCGATACAGACAAAGATTCCGAGACACTGCGCCCAGTGGTAGCGCACCCGGAGAAACAAAAAGGAAAGAACCACGACAAAAACAATGGCAAGGTTATCGAGAAGCGATGCCGAAAGCAGGTTGGTATAGTTGTAAGCCTTGACAATAAAGTAGTTACCCTGAACGTCTGCAAACGCCAGAATAAAGTACTTCCATCCGCTTCGGAACCAAATGTTCTTAAAAAGATGGAGGAACCCGTGCTTATAGATGGTATAGGGGACAAAAATCAAAGCCAAGAGAACATAGACAAACAAGGACTGGAACGCAGGAATATTGACTCCGTTATTGGACATAAAACTCGTGAGAGTATTTGTAGACACAATACAAAGGGACAGAATCTGACCGTGGACAAAAATCGTGGCAAAGCGAACAGAGAAAATGAACGGGAAGTAGGATTGGAGCTTGGCCCAAGTCTTCCTCCAAAACCCAGTAGGCGGCTCGGCTGTCGAGGTGTCCACGGGGTCTGCGGCAGCTGTGGCCGTCATGGTCTTAGTATCAATCTCAACGACCGAGCTGCGATCATAAGCGTCCTTGGCTATTTCGGGCTCCTGCTCCTCATAGACCTCAGCGGAGGGAACCTTGGAGTCTATGGAGCCGTAGAAAGGGTCTGCGGGCTTGATATTGTCTGTGTGCTTAGACGGGGAAGATGGTGAAGGCATTTTTGTTTCTTGCGGGGGCTAGAGGGACAACAGTGTCTTGGGAATCAGAGATGGGTATAATGAACAACAGCTAAAAGTTATAAGCAAACAAAAGGAGTTCTATTTTGGACACGAGAGGAGAACCCTTAGAAGGCCAATCGTGTTTTTTTTTTTCAAAGGATGGATAGAAGTGGGGCTTTTTGAGCTTTGACAGTTCAAGATGGTAAGGATGATATTAAAGGAAGGAAATTTATGGAAACAAAAGTGGTACTTTAAAATTTTTTTTTCTACATGCGGGAACACTAAGACACGTGACCACTGGTTTTTAGATATCTCCACATTTTCCTTGTGGGCAGTTTGAAGCGTGTTGCTTCTAACAAATCTCTGCTCCCCCCCCCCCCCCCCCCCCCCAAAAAAAAAAAGCCCTCTACTCTCAGACTCAAAAGCCATCTACCCCAGAGGTATTTCTAACCTTCCCCTCCTACTCATACCAGTTTATCAACCTTGAACAAAAAATGACAGTCAGCGCTTCGTGGAAATATAGACCAACCGCGCTTCGAATCGAGATTTTTGATGGCAGCGTCTCAGTCGACGACGACCCGGAGGCCTTCAACGGTACCCCGTCAACCACCTTTTCAGCCTCGGCTCTCTTTCTCATCAACCAAGCCCTCCCAGAGGCCTACATCGTGTCCGTATCTCCCAGACTCACGGCGCTGACCTCGTCCACAGAAAAAGACGCAGTCACACCCAAGTACCGCTTGCTGGCGGCCGTTTCTCCTGATACCTTTTCGGACTCGTCCGTCGACTGGTATCCCGTCACTTTAGAGGGGGCTGGACCCCTCACAGACTTTAATACCACCCTGGGCCCATTTCTGACCGCCGAATACGAGCTCATCCCAAGAATGGTCGGGATATCCATGTCAAACTCTACAGAGCTTTCAGTTACCGTTCTCCGGCCCTCTCAATCGCTTTTGGACCGCATCAGCATCGAATGGAGCCAGATAAACTTTGCTACAGATCCTGCCCACCTCGCCGCCAACCGCAAAATCCGCATCGAAAGCAGCCCATTTGTGCTGGTCAACCCGGTGCTTTTCTCTAATTACGTATCTACTGGCACCATCTCATACATAGCTACCCCCACTTCCCAACGACATGCTGCTGCCACGGCCATCTTCAGCGATGCACGCTACCTAGACGGCATGGACGGTGGACCCGTTTTCCTGCGCGAGGACCAAGACGCAAACACTTGCATTGGTCTGGTGGCTGGTACTCTCCATAAAAAATCAGGCCAGGGAGATTTGGCTGTGATTGTTCCTTGGGATCAAATTTTAAAGGCGTTAGCTGCCATTGTGAAATATACGCCCCAGAGCATACAAAACTCTCGCCAGGAACCCTCCCCTCTCGATACCTTTACCTGGCTTGCGTTCCATGGGGTGCTGCTACTTGAGGTGTATCGCAATAACTCGCGTCAGTCTTGGGGGTCCGGGATTCTATTAGAGGATGACATACTTGTCACCAATAGCCACATGATTGAGAATGGGTACCGCAAAATCACGGCCTGGGTTTCGACTACGGAATCCGTCGAGCTGGAAGAGCTCGGGAACCCACTTCCGGGAATTGACATTATTTTTTTCAAAGTCAAGTGGGGCCCAGTGAACAATAAAAAACACCTGGTTAAGCCTGCAAAGCTTTGCACAAACATCAAGGCTTACAAACCGGGCCGTAAGGTATACTCGTTAGGCTACGGCCTCATCTACCCGCGTATGGCCACAGGACTGCCGCTGCAACCGCTGCGTTCATCTGGAGTTATTTCCAATATTGTATCCATGCCACTATTCACCGATGATGTATCGCCGACTCCAGTCATGCTTGTCTCTTCCGCCTGCTGCTGGAACGGGTCCTCAGGCGGAGCCGTGTTTGACTCGGAAACAGGACGCGTTATATCTCTTATGACAAGCAACGGACGTGTCAATGAAACAGGTCAAGTTATCCCACAAATGGCATTTACACTGCCGGCTCTAGTAGTAGCTCGAGGGCTTGCCATGATTAGAGACAAGACAGCTCTTGAAGTTAACCCAAAGGTGGAAACACTATGGCAGCTCCGCGAAACTCACGAGAGTCTTCTAGTAGAAGATGAGCCACTGAAGGCCAAACTATAGACAGTTAGTAAGACGCATTTCCTATAGATTTAATGTATATAAACCATTTGGCATCACTTTTTGAAATCAATATATTCTCAGATAATCTCTTTATGGCAATCACTCTGGATCCAAAGGACTAGAAACGCGGGGGTTAAGCATTCATCTTCTCACCCACCTGTTAAGCAGAGAAACCTTTGGCCTGTCAACTTTGGCTTAGGGTCATCATTAAAGATCTTGATTAAAGTTGATTTTTAGCTATCGTACTTACATTCTGGAGTTGTGGTTGTAGACGTAGACGGTTAAGATTTTTTTTTCTTGATTTTTTTTTATATACACAAAAAGAAAAAAGTTTGACATCACCACCAGTCCACTTCGCGAAAATCCGCGCTCCACCACCAAAAAAACCTGCACTACCTACAATTAACTTACTATACCACCTATTACCTACAATTAACTAACTTACTACACCACCAATTTCCAGAACCATGAGCGCCAACGTTCATGTGCCGACGCCACCGAAGCGGGTGAAGGTGTATGAGCAGATTAAGGACGAATGGACTGACAAAGGTACCGGGTATTGTTCTGGTGAAATCACTCCCGACTCCAACGAGCCCTATATCATTGTGCGCAGCGAAGAGAATCGCCACGAGATTTTACTCAAAGAGCATATACGCGGCGAAATCCAGTTTCAGAAGCAGCAAGACTCGCTTATTGTGTGGAGCAACGGCTCCAACACCGAGCTGGCCCTCAGCTTTCAAGAAGCTGATGGGTGCATGAAGATCCTTGATTTTCTTGTTTTTGTTCAAAAAACTTTGGCACAACGCATCTCAATCACTATAATAACAAACACTGACGATGGCGAAATCTCCGAGCTTATTGCGGCACCCGTTCTTTTCCCCCCCGACCCATGCGTCGGAAATCTAGCCGATGTCCACAGTGCCATTGTTCGCCTCGTGTCCTTTCAATTCTCACGTGAGCCTCTTTGCGCCTTTCTCACCGGTACTGACTATCTCAAGAAGCTTGCGCAAGTCTTTGAGCAGGCAGAGGCAGCAAGGAATTTAGAGGAGCTCCACAAGCTTTGCTTCATTATCAAACTTTTGTTTGGTCTCAATGATTGCAAAATTGTCGAGCGTCTTATTGAAGATGGCATCGTGGTTGGGACAATCGGCGCGCTAGAATACGATCCTGGGTTCCCTGAATTTAAGGCCAACCACCGCCAGTACTTTGATCCTAAAGAGATATTTTGCGAAGTCATCCCCATTACCGATCCAGAAGTCCGGATTAAAATCAAGCAAACGTACCGCTTGCATTTCCTTAAAGACGTGCTGGCGCGCCTATTTGAGGAATCTACAATCTCCATGATTACCTCCATGATTTACTTTAACCAAATGTCTGTTGTGATTGAACTACAAAACAGTGACTACTTTCAACGGCTTTTTGAAATCTATCAAGGCCCCTCGTCGAAATCTAGTCTCCAACAGCGCCGCGAAGGTGTTCGCTTTATTCACAGCATGTTTTTCGTCACCAAAGGGTTCCAACCACACCAAAAAAAACTTACCTTTGGTATCCTAGTTGAAAAGGGCATGTTTGCCCAAATCGAATTTTCTGTGGCAGATTCAGATCGGTTTGTCCGCATGCTGGGGATTGAGCTGTTAACTGCAATGATTGAGCTGGACCCGCTACTATTACGGTCCTATGCCAAGCTACAAACAGAAGATAATACCAGGTTTGATAACCAGTTTACACTAATGGATACCCTGGTGGACCAATTCATTAAGGATTCCGATGTAGGCCTAAAGTTTCAAACGCTTGAGTGTTTGAAGTGCATGCTTGACAATCCTTTTTGCAACAGTGTTCTACTAGGTGGTATCGACGACGCCTTTTTGAACCACAGAGCTCCCGAAAATACCAATGAACTGTTAATCTCTCAGTTTTACGCGCGATGTAGCCACAAGATTTTTTCTCTGTTAAAGGAAGGAGCAACAGATAACGGTGTAACAACACCCACTACAACCACAACTAAAACATCGACAACGACAATAACCACAAATACCACTGCTATCAAAGGGCTGGCCCTGCCGACGCAGCGGACTCTATATGAACACGTGTGTGACCTAATTTCGTTCTGCATCCGGATGCATGGCGATAAATGTTGGGAATGCAGTGTTGAGGCGGGTGCTTGGCCCGGAATTGCTGCGCTGATACGCGGTCACAGTTCGCACACGGTACAGATTGCAGCGCTGCGGACGCTGCGACAAGCTCTGGTAGTGAAATATTATGCACATGGCCCAGAACTGATTCGAAGCGGGTGTATTGATGCCGTTGTTGATGTGCTACTTAAACTGGGCAATAAAAACAATCTGGTAAACAGTGCCTGCTTGGAATTACTAAACACGATTAAAGAGATGGATATTTACTTGAATACAACGCAAATATCCTTTGATCCTAATAGTGTAGGCGCATACCTGGTCAAAACACGGAGGAAGGATCTGCGAGAAAAGTTGGCATATGCCGGGACTGCACAGCAGTTAGTGGAGACTATTGATGACTTGGAAGGGGCCGCAGCAGCAGCAGCAGCGGCGGCGGCAGCAGCAACACCAGCAACAATCGGTGGGCCAACGGTAGTAACTACCCCAACGTCAACAATATTAACAAGCCCTACAAGCCATACACAACCAGTATCTATTTCGTCCCATGTATCGAGCGACTACTGCAGTTCAAATAATATATTTACCACGGCCGAGGCAATTGCCTCTGCGGCTGCAACTGCCGTTGCCTCTGGAACCGGTGTGCAATCTCCACGGTTCCAACCTACGAAAAACGTGTCGATTCACCAGCCGGAGTATTTTGCCATGACGACAGATGATCTTAAGACTAGTCTTGTTCCTTACAGCGATGATGACGAAGATGAGGATGACGAAGAAGAGGAAGATGATGACGAAGAGGATGACGACGAAGAAGAAGATAGGAATGAGAAAGAAGACCACGACGCGAGAAAAGAACAACAAAATGAACGGATAATTAATGACAACGAGCAATTTGAGTCCCGACCCAAGATACAAAAGTCTCCACTGAAGCGAAAAGAATGCGACACGCCGCTTGAACCTCGGAAAACCATTCAAGAGGACGAGCCTAGTATAGAGTGTAGTTTGTGAATAATATTTTCCCATTTGTTTTTTTGTTCTTAAAAAAAAAATAAAGCTACAAGTTAAAGTTTGTTTTTCCCACCATTCAAGCTCACTAAGGCCTCGGGATAAGTTTTAATTGCGGCGTAGTTGCCCATGCGCCACTGTGAAGCGTCCACGACGAGGGTTGTGCCTGAAATATACTTTGCAGCATCCGAAAGCAAAAATACTGTACCTTCGGCAATATCTTGTGGTTTGCCCATGGCTCCCAGAGGAATTTTGGAAACCATTTCCTCAAGCTCAGGTTTAGGCACCAGACGGTCCATGCCCTCGGTACCTTCAATTGCACCAGGACAAATGGTATTCGATCGGATTCCCAGTGGCCCAAGCTCAATTGCCAGGTTATTTGAAAGAGCATCGACTCCAGCTTTGGCGGCACAGGCATGCGACTGCAATGGAGTTCCTGCGTAGTGAAGACCGGCAGAAATGAAGAGATACACACCCTTGGATTCGCGGACCGCTTCAAAGGTGGCTTTAGCAGTATTGTAGGAACCAACCAAATCAATGTCAACGACGGTCTTAAAGGCGTTTGTGGAGAGCCCAGCAAACGGAGCCAAAAAGTTTCCGGCAGCACCGGCAATGACAAAGTCGATGCGGCCAAGTTCGCGCAGAGTACGCTCGACCGCTTTTTCGAGAGAAGGAACGCTGCGCACATCGACTCCACCAATACCTATGACCTTAGCGCCTGGTCGAAGCTTTGCAATTTCTTCAGCAGCCTTTTCTGTAGCTTCGACGCGGCGGCCAATGATGGCCACATCGGCACCAAGAAGAACAAGAGCCTGGGACTGGACGCGGCCAATGGTACCTGCCCCGCCAGTAATGAAAGCGACTTTTCCTTTGAAAATGTCTTTTTTCCAGACAGAAGTATCGAGGAAGGATTTATCGAGAGATGTCATTATTTGAAAAGAAAAAATAGCGAATATGAAACTATTGAATACTAAAAAAAGGAGCAAATTTTATTCAAAGGTGGATGAGCTGGGATTTAAATCAAAGTTATTGCGGGGGAAGGCTTAAGCTGCTATAGTCCTCACCAGACACACACGCACATTTTTTTTGGGAGATAAATGAAGCCGAGGTTTAAAGCCACGGTAATATCATGTGATGATAACGTGATAATCACATGATTTATAGCCACATTGTTGTTTACTTTGATTTTTCACGTTTTTTCTCTCCTCCTGGATTTTATTTTTTATCTCCTGTCAACATACTCCCAGGTTGTCTCTTTTTTTAACTTCATAACCACATTCACACAAATGGGAAGCCCAAGTCCCAAGTACTCTAAACCCGGCCAGGTCCTTTTAAAGGTAAGCACGTTTATATATGATATTTTTTTTTGTCTCTGCTAACTTTCCCAGGTCAATGGCTCGTGGATTTCAAATGCACATACGCTTTTTGCCTCCTGTAAGTTGAAAAATAACCAAAATCAGCTCTGAACAAATGGCAGCTAACTAGATCATCAGTGGCTTTCCTTGGTGCCTTGGTCACCGGAATGGCCCTCCATTATAAGAAAATTGTCCAAAATGAACATTACGGTTTCCCCGATGAATGGTATGGTTATATTGTATTCAAATCACCCCTATGTTAACCCGTATCCATAAAGGTTTCCTTCAGTTTCTGCAACCATTGGTGACAGATATCCCGAGCGTTCCGTTTTCATGATCTTCATTGCAATCACTTCCGGCCCCAGATTCTTACTTGTCGGCTTGTTTTATCTTCTTACCGCCAAACCCAATGCTATTAGACCTAAGATTCTTTTGGTGACTGGCCTCCTTCGCACAATCTCCTGTGGTGGATGGACTTATGTCACCTCTACCGACGATCACGACTGGCACGATATTTTTATGATCACCTACCTTGTTCTGACTCTCCCCTGGACTGTCATTGGAATCAGCTTGACCCACTCGAACTCCAAGTCGCTGTTCTATCGCAAGGTTTTTGCATCATGCTTCTTTGGAACATTGGTTCCCTTAATTTACTTTTTCATCCAGCACAAGGTTCACAAGATTGCAGGTGCATACACCATCTACGCCTTCTTCGAGTGGTCTCTGTGCATCTTTGACGTGGCTTTTGACGCTGCCACCTTTTACGATTTTCAAGCTCTCGAGCTTAGAATTGTTGACGTTAAGGGTGTCACCGATGCAACCCAATATGCTGCTCCTGTTAAGGCCAACCCTGCCATCAAGAAGTTCCAGGGTATCAGCTATTTCAGCTTTTTGATTGCCGTCATCAACTCATTTATCTTTTGGTCCGTTTTGACTTCTCTTCCTCTTCTTATTTGGTACTTCCCTCTTTGGCACATGGGTATCAGTGGCTATGAAGCTGCACTTCTCTCCATTGTGGCTCCAGCTTTCCTTTGCATCAGCCCGCTTTTGACACTTTTTTCCAAGCTTCCTCAGTTGGCTTACCTGGGAGGTGTCATTGGTGTTGCTTCTTTTTGGGCTCACAAGCCTGAGCTCCGTCTTGAGCTTGTTGGTGTGGGCAGTGGCTTTATCTTCATTGCCCTTGCTGTGCAGTTTTGGAACATTTCTTCTAAGCCTTTGCTTGGTGTTCACCGTGCCTCTGCGTTTTCTATCGGTCTTTTGGCCAGCTCAATTGCAAAGTATGCCTTTTACACAAACAATCCTATCTGGCCTATTATGCACAAGGAAAATGGTGGCTGGAATGTCACCGGTATTGTTTTGGGTGTAATTGGTGCTGTGCTGGCTACTCGTCCTCAGATCAGACCCTCGCCAGCTTCTACAGCCACTTCCAAGGAGTCTGCTCTTGCTGCAGGTGCAGGTTTTGGCGGCTTGATTTTTGCACTCCACACTCTTCTTTCTGATTCCACCACCATTATGCTTTGGGGATGGGAAGGTTTCCCAGTGCGTGGACCTTTGGCCGTTCCACACGGACTCATCACCTTTGCCGTTATGGCGTTTGGAATTTACATTGGCATTACGAGACGCACCTCTACAGGGTCATGGCCTGCCTACTTCTTGGGCTCGGCCGGCGCTTTTGTCATGTATACCTGCCCTGGATGGATCGGATACATTGGAGGCATGATTTTGGCTGGGTACTTGATGAGCATTGTGCCTGTGATTTTGGAATCTGCTGGCAGACACCACCCTGCGACTTCGTTTGGCTTTGGCGCGTTTGTGCTTGTGCTCCTGTATTTGGCACATGTGTGGATTGTTGCATACGCCTTTGTCCCTGGTGGACCCTTGTTGCGTGAGCGCAGTGACATTGTGTTGATTCTTCAGCAAGTGGCAATTGGCTTTGGAATCTTTTCTTATAGACGCATCAAGGTGCCTGCAAATGTTGCCATTTCGCAGTCTGGCTCTGCTGCCACTGCTGCGCTTAAGAGCATAGCTTCCCAGGCGCTCAAAACATTGACTGTTCTACTTGCTATTAGTGCAGCTATTACCTTTAAGCGTTTCCACCGTGATGCCCCCAAGCCATATCACCCTGAGGAAAAGCTCATGACTGCAGCTATTTGGACCGTTCATTTTGGCCTTGATAATGACATGTGGGCCAGTGAGGGTCGCATGCGCGACGTTATTAACGAGCTTGAGGTTGACGTTATTGGCTTTTTGGAATCAGATACTCAACGCGCCATTATGGGTCACCGCGACCTGACCCAGCAAATTGCTGAGGAGCTTGGGTACTACAGCGACTTTGGACCAGGCCCTAACAAGCACACCTGGGGCTGCGCTCTCCTGTCCAAGTTTCCGATTCTCAATTCGACGCACCATCTGCTGCCATCGCCTGTGGGAGAGCTTGCACCCGCGATTCATGCGACACTGGATGTGTATGGCCAGCCTGTTGACGTTGTTGTTTTCCACAGTGGTCAAGAGGAGGACCCTGAGGACCGACGTCTGCAGAGTCTGGGAGTTGCTGACATTATGCACGGCAGCTCGAACCCTCTTGTGCTGCTTTCGTATCTCGTGACCAAGCCACTTGAGGGCAACTACAACACATATGTAAGCGAGTACTCAGGTATGCACGACGTGGACCCATCGGACTGGGACCGCTGGTGCCAGTACATTTTGTACAAGCACATTAGGCGCACAGGCTATGCTCGTGTGAGCCGATCGACCATCACGGACACGGAGATCCAGGTGGGCAAGTTTGTTGTTGGAGAGCCCGAGAACACGAGCAACAAGCAGATACCTGAGTCGCAGGTTCCTGTTGGCCGCCGCTTCCCTGCTCTGTTCCGGGGCAATGGTGTCAGAGGGCACCGGTACCATGTGTTTGACGAGCCCCGGTACTTTGAGTAGGGGGAGCTCTTGACAATCAAATAAAGAAATTGCTGCGCAGGACGACGCAGCAACATTCGCTGCGATTAAGCAAAGAAGGAGGCAAGCTTGGCGCTGAGCACTAGCCTCTTAGTCATATTTAGCTGTATATTACATAATCACTGACGCCTCTATATAAAAAGAATTTTTTTTGCGCCCTTTAAAAATCTTATCTCCCAATAAAAACTCACACCACCACCAATTCTCCAGGGGGAAGAAAAAAAAAAAGCATATAGCAACATAACGAGCAAGCTCCAAAATAGCCCATAATGAAAACAATTAACGTCGCCTGCAAGGCCGTATTGCTGGCGATGGTTGCGGGATCCGCAGCAGCGGCGTCAGAGACCGGTGCAGCAGCCACCGGTCTTGAGCAAACGGTGTTTTCTGCAGTCAAAAACAAGCTGACGGGGCTTTTCTGGGGGCTCGGCCAGAAGCAGCAGCCCGAGGGCCCCGGCTTTTACGAAGAGGCCCCAGCGGAGGACGATGACGACGCCAAAGAGCGATACATTCCCGACTGGTCGCAATACGAAGACGAGACGGTGCTACGATTCAACTGGACGACGGCGCGCGAGCGCAAAGCTTTCGTCGACGCTACCAAGACGCTTGTTTTGGATGTGTGGCGCGTGGGCAAGCACTCTGGCGACGTGAGGTTGCATCAGACGCGCGTCCCCAACCTTTTGCGACTGCTGCCCAAGTCGCTGCGCCGGCCCGAGTCTCGCCAGGTCATGATTGCCGACCTGGAGCATGCTGTGCATAGCACCCACCCTGAGCCGCGCGAGGTGGTTGACTTTTCCACCAAGAGCTCTATGGATATTCAGAGCGTCTCCGAGCTCTTTTTCAGCGACTTCCGGTCATTGGAGTCCATTTACCAATGGCTTGATATCCTCGAGGAAACTTTCCCCGAGCACGTTCGCACCGAAGTGATTGGCAAGACCCATGAGGGCCGTGACATCCGAGTGTATCACCTGTACTCGTCCCAGCGCGAAGTGGTTGGGCAAAAGAAGACAATTGTGATTACTGGCGGCATTCACGCTCGTGAGTGGATCTCCGTGTCGACGGTGCTGTACTCGCTGTACACGCTCCTTGTGAACCACGGGGCGCGGGGCGGTAACGGGGCCGGGAGTGACGATGCTATTTTGCACAAGCTTGACTTTTTGATTGTGCCCGTGCTTAACCCAGACGGATATGTATATACCTGGGAGCATGATCGATTGTGGCGCAAAAACAGACAAGACACTGGCGTGCCGTTGTGCCGTGGTATTGACATTGACTCGTCGTTCCCATATCACTGGAAGCCTTCGATGGGCACTCCATGCAGCGAGGGCTATGCCGGACAGGAAGCGTTGGAAGCTCGAGAAGCCAAGGCGTTTACAGAGTACATTAACGCCACGGAGGGACGACACCGATACTTTGGATTCATGGATTGGCACTCGTATTCGCAGACAATTCTGCACCCCTATGGATACTCGTGCAAGGAGACGCCTCGGGATGAGGAGAATTTGCTTGAGCTTGCGTATGGAATGGCGCGAGCCATCCGATGGTCATCAGGGAAGATGTACTCTGTGATGCCATCGTGCGAGGATCGCGAATATGATCCTGATGACAGCGAGGGGGGATGTGCGCTGGACTACATGTATAAGATCCATGCGATTTGGGCGTTCCAGATCAAGCTGCGGGACACTGGCAACCATGGGTTTTTGCTGCCCAAGAAGTTTATTGTTCCAGTGGGCGAGGAGATTTTCAGTGCGCTGAAGTACTTTTGCGATTTTATTTTGAATCCGGAAGATGATATGGCATATCATGGATGAAGGAAAGGTTGAAAAAAAAAATATTACTAGGGTTATAAAAAAATATAAAAATATATATAAAGAAAAGAAAAATATTTTGAAAAATTTATGCAATTTCTTTAGTTTCTAAAATCTTGTGATCGTCATTAAGGGGAGATTCGTTTTCAGGCTGTGTTAGCCATGGCTTGGAGCAAGCCCAAGCTGTCAGGGCATAGAGGGCCAGTACAAGGGCCAGGTTAGTGAATGTTCTGAGGGTTTCCCTGAGAGCAAAGACGGAGTAATTGAGGACCTGTTTACGATCCAAAAGGCCGAGGATCCAGAGAACGGTGGTGGGGACGTAGGAGCCAGTCGGAAGGAAGTGCAGTCTTGCGGAGCCATCAGCCGAGAGGAAGATGTGGTTTCGTAAGACGAGGAGCTCGTAGGAACAGGTACCGATGGCTACGAGGAAGGTCGACACGTAATGGGACGAGGCAGTTGATGCAGAGGTGACGTTGCATGGTATACGGAAGACGACGTAGGTTGCAATTACAATCAGGGCGAGAATGTGGTGATTTGCAGCGGAGTAAGTGGAGCCTCTGATGGCGGCCATCTGAGGGTAGGGCGAGAACTGGAAGGTTGTTTTTGGGGTGATGGAGAGCATGGGCATTTTGAAGTAAAACTCGAAAGAGAGGAAGACGTAGCTGGCGGCGGCCATAGCGGCGGCGGCGCAGACGGTGCGGGCCCAAAAGTAGGCATTGGGCGAGGACTCGAGTAAAGAGGCCAGGAGGGTTGGGGAAGAAGGCGGGGTTGTGGGGGAGGGCGGTGGCAGGGTTCTATAGGCGTAGAGAAGAACCAGGAGGAGAACGAAGTAGTCGTCGGCCAGGACGGGGATTCTGGGGACTATGAAGATGCGGGCGATGAGGGCGATGAGAAAGGCGCGGAGGGTGTGGGTAGTTTTCGGGGCGAGAGTAATCAAGGAGGCCAACGAGTCATCCAGAGCAGACGGTAGTGGGGCAAGCAGAAAGAGAGGGAGGATGGACCAAAACAAGGTTTTAGCCACGAGGGGGTCTGCAGGAGATACATTCCAGCCAGGGGAGGCAGGAGACGAGGCAGAGGTGGAGGATAAGGCAGCAGCCATAAGCGCCGGGAGGACGACAGCGCGTGCCACCACGAGGGCGTAGGAAGAGTAAGATTGACAGTTGGCGAGGGAGGGCAGCGAGCGGACTAAGGAGAAGAGGTGAGCCGCTACCCAGCCGGTGACCAGTAGGCGCTCGACGATTTCGCCAGCAAAGGAGTCGGGGTGGGCATTGAAGCCTGTGAGGGCACCCAGAAGAAGCAGGAACGTGGCAGCGCCCTGGGCCTCCAGGAGCAGGGCGAGGTTGTAGGAGGCCGGCGCCGAGGAGGACGCCGCCGCCAGGGCCGCGAAGGGCTTGAGGGTGAGGACGGTAAGCACGACGCCCAGCTGGAGATAGAGGCCATACTCCAGGGGGAGGAATGCTCGGGGGAGGTTGGCAATGTGGGTGGTGCGGTCGGCGAAAAAGGCATAGCCGGAGGCCGCGGAGGCTGTTGCGACGGCGGCGGCGGTGAAGCTCAGGGCCTGGAGCGGAGTGGAGCCACGCGACCAGATGAGGGTGATGGCGAGGAGGGCCGAGAGCAAGAGGGCGACGGCGAGAAACTTGGGGACGAGCGAGGGGGAGGAGGGGTAAGGAACGCAGCAGGTGTGGGAGCCCTTGGGGAGGACGTTTCTGCACATGTGGTTCATGACGATGTCCTTCTGGAGGTAGATGGCGCGGTTGACATAGTGGAGGCCGATGCGGTCGTAGATGCCGAGGTGAGTCTCGCCTCCAATCTCGTTCAGCACGGGGACGTACGAAACTTTTGATCCAGGGGGGGCGGCCGTTGGGCCAAAGCCGTGCTGATTACGTGTATAGTTGAAGGCCTGGTCGGTATATTTGAGCATTTGGGAGATGTACTTGGGGGTGATGACGTTGACGCGGGAGGGATCGAGCATGGCGAAGTTGGGCAGCAGGGTCGGGACGTAGTAGACCTCGTCGAAGGAGTGCGGGACGCGGGTCTGCAGCGCGTCGATGAAGTTGTCGAGGGAGCGCTTGAAGCCGGGCATCACCTCGTGGCGGGGCTCAAACATGGCGTGCCAGAGCCCGGTGGTCACGTAGAGATACGACTTGGGCCGGTAGAGGGGGTTTGTGTTCAGCTTGCGGGCGTCGACGGTGGTTTCTGCGTTAGCGTAGCCGACCTGGGCCTGGTGGCGGATGCGGCCCATGGCCTCGGTGCGGTTGAGATAGGGGTCCCAGTAGAGCTTGAAGGTGATGCCGTTGATGACGGTCTGGTGGTTGCCGTGGACATTGTCGTCCTGGAAGAGCTTTCTGTTGGCGGCGTTGACAAAGGCCCAGTAGACCATGCGCGCGGTGGAGTCGCCCAGGAAGGCCACAATGTCGCCCGGGCGCAGACACGTCTCGAGCGCGGCCAGGTCCGGGAACTCGCGCAGCACGCAGCCCGGCGGGGCCCAGTGCTCGGGCGTCGGGTCGCGCGTGTCGATGTATCTGCCCTGCCTCAGGATGACGTCGCAGGAGGCGGACGGCGAGGCCGGGGGCTCGTTGCCAAAGGACGCTTTTTGCAGACGGGCTGCCTGATCGGAGACGGCGATGCGGGTTGGTTTGTGGAGGATGAGTATGAGCAGCGGCAGGGTGACGAGGCAGGCCAGGAAGGCCGGGCCCAGGAGTCCGATTTTTCGTAAACGCATTGGAGTGGGGGTTTATTTACTCTTTGGAACAAAAGGTTGAATATCTGGCTGGGGATGTGGTTGAGAAGCCAGAATGGGGGAGGTAGCAAAATATATAAATAACAAAAGATACCAACTGGCCACGATTCTACGTTTCTTTTTTTACGTCCCCCTTAATTGTCGAAAAAAAAAATATGCAAAGTTGGTGATTTTGAAATATTTTCTTTTAGTCTATCATAAAGTTTTATTATCAGATATATTCCACCACCAATCCGTATACTTTGGTGTCATTAATCCATGTGCAATGCTTATTTTTTCCTTTAAAGTTACCTTTAATGGCGTGTCCTTTCTTCCTAACCCATCATAACTTCTCGCCGTCCCGCTTGGTGCCACCGCCTCTATCAAGCCCGTATCCCTCGTCCGGCCCCGCAGACCCCCGGGGGTCCGCCGTCTCAAGCCAAAGAATGTACGGGCTGGCCGCAATCCACGCAACTATCAAGCAAAGCGTCCCCGTCATGACCAGGTTGGCCGTCGTTCGAATTCCCTCCCACGGTATCTGAAACATGCCCGTGTAGTCGTACAGACTCCCCACCCCAAATAGCGTGCTCCGTAGTAACGAAGGTACCGCCGTTCCTGCTGGCACTATACGCAGCTGTGTCGTCATGTTACCTGCCAGCAAAAGATGTCGCCTCAACAATAGCAGCTCATAGGAAAAGCTGGCTATGCCAGTACACAGGCTCGAATACTGGAAACTCGCCACTGTTGATAACGACGACGGGGATGAAGAAGGAGCTGAAGAAGTAAAGGAAATGTGGTTTTGTGCCAATCGAACCCGAAGCCCAATGTACGCGGCAAACGTGGCCAGCGCAAACAAAACGTGGACACTCAACGGGTATCTTTTCCCCTTCATGTCGGCAATCACAGAAGCGGGCTGGATCTCGGCAGAGGTCGACGGCGTGAAGGTGAGCTTGGGATCCTCGATGCAAAAGATGTGGAGGAAGTATAAGGAATTGATCACCCCTGCTGCCAACAAGGGCGGCCCGGCCTTGAAGACCCATTTGGGCACTCTTCTCAAAAGTGAGTTCAGCGTCAGTGACGACAAAACCGCGGGAAACGACGACAAGAGACCGTGACCAATGTCGTCGCTCTTCATGTGCATGAACCAAGACACGGCAATCGCAGCAAAGGCGTCCCAGTAATCCTGCAACACGATCCGGGCTACCACCGAGTACCGCTCGAAAATCTCGGAGTCGGTCTCGAAGGTGCGTGACTGGCCATTGTCGTCAACCACAGTTGCTATCACCTTGGTCACCACCGTAACATGAGCGCGTCGCACCAACCCCCAATATGCAGACGCACCCAAAATAGCAAGCGCAGCAGCCTGGGCAAGTAGCCCACGCCTGCGGATCAGCGATATTTTACTCACCGAGATGATGGCCGCCGTGAGCGAGTACCAAAACACCGACGAGATCGCCAGAGGATACAGCTTGGGGTCAATCAGGTAGCCAAGGTATGACGGCAGCGAGTCCTTGCTCACGGGCACAGGCCACTCCCCAAGCGCCATGGACAGAACCATGGGCAGAAGCGCTGCACGCATAATACGGCTGGCGTAGTACCGCAGCGCAGCGCGCGCAGGCAGCTCGGCTACAAGGCTGGCCAGCTCAATCAACGAGGCAAATAGCCAGCACGAGTAGAGCAGCCGGCAGGTGATGGCGCCCTCGGCGTGCGATGGCGTGATGTCTGCGCCCGACACGTTGAGAATCACCAGCAGGGCCGTGGCGAGCCCCTTCCACTCCTTGAGCAGCACTTTCCAGTGGTTTGAGTGGGCGCTCGACTCGGTCACAGTCATGAACACGGCGCCGGAAAAGACATGAAGGAGGGCGACGAGCAGCGGCAGAGAAAAGACTCGGGGCGACTTGGCGAAGCGACCCGTGCGATCGGCGTAGTAGGCCAGGCACGAGATGCCTATAGCCGTGCCGACCGCTATGCTTGCGTGCGTGTACCTATAAAAACGAAGCACAATCGATGCAACAATTCCGAGAAACAGCACTTTGAACGGCGGCCACACGGCAGGCTCGCGCGGGTAAGGCGTACAGCAGGTGGTTCCGTCGGAGGCCACGCTATGGGGGTGCTCCTTGCTTACGCGGGCATTGCACATGTGGTTCAAGAGCAAATTTTTTTGCAAAAATGGAGCGCTTGTGGAATAGTGCAAGCCAATCATGTCATAAAGCCCCACATGGGAGCTTCCACCTATCTCGTTGAACACGGGCACATAGTGGACCGACACCTCAATGTCGCCTTGGATCGGCGACTCGTGCTTGGCTCGCTTGTATGTGGCTCCGGCGCCGGCCCCCATGTATGCTCGAGGCCCTTTAGCGTATCCTTTGCCTGAAGGGGTGCGCACATAGCCAAACACTTCATCCGAATACTGAAGCATGCGTCGAATGACTCCTGGCGTGATTTTGTTGATGCGAGAGGAATCGAGCAGGGGGAAGTATGTGATCATGGTTGGCGCAAAGTAAACCGCCTCGAAGGCGTCGTCGGCGCGCTTCTTCATGAGGTTGATGAAGTTGTCGAGGGATGCTTTGAAGCCCTCGAATACGTGCTCCTCTCCAGAATCAAACATGGCGTGCCAGAGACCGGTCGTGACATACATGTATGTTTTGGGCTTGTAGTTGGGGTCTGTGTTCAGTGCCATCACCTCATCATTTATGGGGGCATCGTGGCCCAGCACTGAGATGTCGAGCACATGTTGCGAGGACTCCGAGTTGTTGAGATAGGGGTCCCAGAAGAGTCTGGCGGTGATGCCTTGGCGCTGGGTAAAGTGGTTCCCGTGGACGTTTCCGTCCGACCAAGCGTGCTTATCGAGCGTGTTGACCATGGCCCAGTAGAGCTGTCGTGCGGTGGAGTCTCCGTAGAAGATGACCTGATCGCCTGGGCGCAGACACATTTGCAGCGCTGCTAGATCCGCGTAGTCTCGCATCACGCAGCCCTCGGGGGCCCAGACGGCCGGGCTCGAGGTGGCGTAGCCGTCGTCAAGGAACCGGCCTGTGCGCAGGATGGAGTCGCAGCGGAAGGGGTTGCGAGTGTCGTAGGGGCTCGTGAGGTCGGAGATGGACGAGGATTTTGCATAGTGGAAGGGGGAGATGAGTGGGTGGACTCCCAGAAGCAATACGAGGAACGAGTAGAGAGAGATGGCCAGCAGGACGACGGAGACTATTAGGACGGAGCGGGGGCTATGGCAGTGAGCAATTGCAACAACTCTTCGGCGCAACACTCGCAAGAGGTGGAGCATCTTGGGTGGGGAGACGAGATGGTTGATTCGAGGGAGGGTTATAGGGTGTTGTTATGGGCAGCTTGTTTGATATTTTCTTTTGGGGGGGGGGGGATTTCAAGAGGTTTAAGGTTTTTCTGGTGTGAGTTGTCGTTGTCATGCTGGCCGAGGAGGGGAGGAGGCTCAAAGGTCTGTTTGGCGGACGGTGACAACAAACTAAACTTAAAAACGGAGCCAAGAATAGTAACTAATCGGGGTTATCGCCAGTAAGGTGCTGAGTTACCGGTAACGTAAAAACGGTAACCTGCAACTTACCCATTTGCAACCTACCCAGTACCTTTACTTCACCTACCAGGTATGTACTCCCCAGTAACCTGCAAATCCCCTCTTTCCAAAAACCCCTCCCAGTCATTTAAAATCACAAAAATTTCCAAATCACCCTCACCATCTGTCCTACATATATAATTTTTTTTTTCTAAAAAAACCCCTCAATGATCCTGCAATCTCTCGGGACCCTCTCGAAAAGAAAAGCCCTCCAACACGCATGGACGCCCAGCAAGTCGCTCCGCGGGCTGGCCTCAACCTGCCGTCGACTCGCGCCCTCAAACAATAACGGCCAGCCACCACTGCCGCCGCTCGTGCCGCCTCACGCCCACCTGCTCCCCCCAGACCCGACCGCTGCCGCTCCTCCTCTCCCACCACAAACATCCTCCCCAATAACAGCCCCGTCCCTGCAGCCACCAGGAACCGACCGGGACGCCTTCCTCAGAGAACAAGAGCTTCATAGACTCCATACAGAAACTCTTCTCCCCCCCATAACGGACCCCCATGACCTAAGCATCCATAACCACACGCCCGCGGACTCCTTTTCCGCAGCGGAGGCGGCGGCAACCGCAGCGGCCATCTCCTCGTCCCCCATCCACCAAACGTTCCCCTCATCCTACAACGAAGTCAACAATAACACAAAGCTCCTCGACGACTCCTACAACTACGACGCCATGCCCTTCGAGGAGCTGCTCGAGCAATTTGAGCTCGAGCCCTCGCCTTTCCAAGAAACACACTCGTCTTCCTCGCTTGGCCACACCATTGTGATCCAGCGACAACCCGCCTCCCAAGACGACCAGGACCTCGAGAACTCCTCCCCGTGCTTAACCCCGAACCGCCTCTTCAACCACTCCTGCGGCCTCGAGTTCTCCTACGCCATTGGCGGCTACGCCTACCACACCTCCAAAAACCCCTCTCGCAAAACCCTCATGGACTCCCTCCCAGACTACCTGCTTTCCCCGCTCACCGGCAGCTACGCCGTCCTCGACAACAAAACGCCAATTTCTCTGGGCCGCGGCGACCACTCGTGTCCAGAGTCGGAGCTCCAGCACCTCGCCTCCATCAACGACGTCCCCGTCGAGGCCTACGACAAGGTCGAGGTGGCCGGCGTCACCTCGCTGGGCTGCGGCGAGGACTCCGTCGTCGGGTCCTCCCAGGTCCTGGCGCTGGCCGACGGCGTCTCCGGCTGGAACCTCAAGACCGGAGGCCACGCCGCGCTCTGGTCCCGCCTCATCCTCCATAAAACCCTCACCCACTTCGTCAAGCTCTTCAACTCCACCGCCCCAGACCTGCTGGCCGAGCGCGGCGCGGCTCCCACCCCGGGCTCCCAGCTCGAGTCCTCCCACGAGCTCCACGTCTCAAAAGCCCTCAACGAGGCCTTCTACGAAACCAAGGACCTTTTGGCCGCCCAGCAAGAGTCGGGGTCCTCCACCATTATTCTCGCCGCCATGGACACCGTCGATAAGGAGGTCCACATTGTCCACATTGGCGACTCCTGTATCTGGATCTTTAGAGACCGCCAGGTCTTATACACCGTCGACCATGGCCTTAAAACCGGCTGCCCCAAACAGCTCGGCACAAACTCAAAAGCCCCGCCCTCCGAAATTGACGAGCCAACAACCCTCCGCGTTCTGCCAGACGACATCATCCTCATGTGCTCCGATGGGCTCTCCGATAACCTGTTTATTGGCGAAATCACCGAAACCCTCTTCAAAGGCTTCGACCGCGGCGGACTCCAGGCTGCGGCTGATGATCTCATCCACTTGGCCACTGACCGGTCGTTTGACAACTTTGCAGTTTGTCCTTATCAACTTAACGCCTCCCCATTTTCTACAGGTGGTGGCAAAACTGATGACATTTCGGTGCTTGTCGCTCAAGTCGTTCCTACAACCGTTTAGAGATATATAAACTTTATTTTTTTGATTTTCTGGTTTTGTGTTTTGTTTTTTTATTTTTCAAGTATACAGGTGATAAATTTCATATAAATATATTTACAAACTCTCAGTTTTTTTCTTCAAAATTCAAATTTTATACAAAATTAAACAAAAATACACACTCTCAAAAAGTTTCCTAATAATTCTTTTTTTTTATTCCTGGTAAACCGCAGTCATAGCAGCTCCAACAGGACCTGCCTGGCCAGTCCACTCGTCAAACTGAGCCACGCCTTGGTACACAAGCATGTCCCGGCCACCAATCGTCGCGTAGCCTTGCGCCTTGGCCTTCTCCGCCAACGGAGTCACCACGGGCATGTATGCCACGTCCAAAAAGTATCTGCCTGTGTTCGAGCCTCCTCCAAGTGCAACCACCCCCGAAAGAACACCGTCCACCAGCCGTGCCAGTTTCTCATCGAGCGGCGCACTCGCGGGAACACAGCTCACAACGGCCTCAGCTCGCTTCCCACTAGCCTTGAACTCCTCCTCATCAACGATAACCTGCACACCGTACTCAGGCGAAAACGCTCCCGCAACCTCGCGTGCGCTGGCTTCCGTGCGGTTCGCAAGGTAAATCGTCTGGTACCCGAGCGCGTGCAGAGCCTCAATGGCTGCACGCGACGTGCCGCCGGCTCCAATAACAACACCAGCAACGTCGCCAGCCTTCTTGCCGCTGCTGCTCAGACCAATGGCCTCAAAAGACTTGACAATACCAATCCAGTCAGTGTTGTCACCCTTGAACTTGCCGCCGCCCAACGGGATAATCGTATTCACAGCCCCAATAGCCTTGGCTGCAGGTGTCAGCTCGCTCAAAAATGGTAGCACTGCAAGCTTCAATGGAATCGTCACCGAAGCACCACCAAACTTGTCTCCAAGCTCGCCAATCTTTGCAAACACCTCCTCGGCGCTCTCAGTCGCAAGATAGGTGTACTTGTGGGGCAGATTCAGTGCCTTGTACAACGCATTGTGAAGCGCTGGCGATTTTGATTGAGCTGCAGGACCTCCGCAGACAAAAAATTCCTTGGCAGGCAGCCCGCCAATCGCAGCCAAAGCTCCGTTAATCTCGCGCACAGTCAGCTGTCCCGGTGCAGCAGCAACAGGGAAGCTCTCGTGGGTGACAGGAGTCAAAACCTCGTTAAGCACTCGTGAAAGCTTGCCAGCCTCGCCCATGTTGATGGCAACGAACGGCTTACGAGTGTGCACGGCGCGGAACTGCTCAAGGGCAATATTATCCTGGAGACTCTTTGCAGTACCAACAAACTTGACAACATCACCAACGGCAAGAGCACGCTGGTAGTAATCTTCCCAAACAGCGCTTGTCCATCCGTGCTTACCGCTAATGTCGTGGTGAGAAGCAATCACCTTGCTGTAACCCTTGTCCTTGACCAAGTTGTCAACAAAACCAACGGACCAGGTCAATTCCAAATCAACGTACTCAACACCCAACTTGTAGGCCAGGCGAATTAGCTTTTCAGCTTCTTCCTCACCATTGTCGGGGAACTTGCCACCCTGAGACTTGGTGCGTACAGTGAAAATAATGGGCAGATCGGTATTCAAACGAATGTAGCCAATCTGTTCAGCAACGTACTCCAAGCTCCAGTCCTTGAGCAAATCGACACGGAGCTCCACAGCGCTAGATCCTTCAAGAGACTCCTTAATACCAGTAAACTCACGGACGTCATCAAAAGTCAAGCACACAAAGGCAGAGCGGCCCTTGGGAACATCGGACAAACCACGAGTACCTGTGATAGTCTTCAAGAACAAATCAAGAGAGCGGTGCACACTAGCACTCTCACTAGAGTTGCTAAAGTTCGACGCAAAGTAAAAGTAGTTGGAGCATTCAAAGTACCACTGCTCACGACGCTTCCAAACACTGAAAATATCACTTGTGTAGGCAGGACGAGTCTTGTCAACCTCCAAATACGAAACAATGTTCTCAATGTTGCGGTGAACGTGCAAGACAATGCGACCAGAAGCCATGTAGTCCTTCAAAATTGTGCGAGCCTCAGGAGTCTCAACAATACCCCCACCACAAGCAGCGACCCAGCCGCGCGGGTGCTTCTCCAAAAACTCGCGCAAAACAGTCAGCTCCTCTTTACGGAAACCTTCCCAGCCAGACTCCTTGATGATTTCAGGAATTGACTTTTCAAGCTTGGCCTCGAGATACTGATCCAGGTCGACAAACTTGAGACCGAGGGAGTTGGCAACCCATCGACCCATAAAGGTCTTACCTGCACCGCGCATGCCAACAACAACAATTGTCTTATCCTCATTAGGAGTGCGGCGATGCTCCTGGGCCTGAGCAACAGAATCTTCATAAGCCTCAAGACCAACCTTAAACACACGGTTCAAGATGTCCCACCAACCAGGCCAAGTCTTTTCAACGCATCTGCGTTCCTTGATCAAAACAGGCTCAGGAAGAGCGCTAGCCAATAAACTGAAACTCATGGCAACACGGTGGTCATCATAAGTACTAACGCCGCCCTTGGGAACAGTAAGCTTAGCAATGTCGACTCCGTCAATCTCAAGACCATCGGCGTGTTCGCGTGTGGTGACACCAAACTTAGCAAGCTCGTGAATCATAGCATCAATTCTGTTGCACTCTTTAACACGTTGGTTGGCAATACCGTAAATACGAGTAGTCTTGTTCTCGCCATCCTTGGCAACAGCAGCCAAAACAGCAGCAGTCAAAAAAGCATCAGTCATGGGCTCCATATCAATCATGGGGATAGACTTGAGGCCGTTAACAGGAGGACCCGTAACAGTGGTTGAAGTAGCAGTTTGAACAACCTCGCAGCCCATGGGCCGTAAAACGTCGACAGCAAAACGAGCATCACCTTGCAACGAGGATGAGCCAATGTTGGGGATAGTGACACTAGTGCCACTGATGGCAGCAAAAGCCAAGGGGTAGGTTGCAGAACTAGCATCAGACTCAATAACGTACTCAGCGGGATTCTTGTAAGTAGCCTTAGGAATATGGTAGACATGGCCTTCACCCTTGGTAACCTTAACGCCAAAAGTTTCCATCATGGCAATAGTCATATCAATGTAAAGCTGAGAAATGGGCTTACCGCCAACAAGCGAAAGAGTGACGGGGCTTTCAGCATAAGGTGCACACATCAAAATAGAGGAAACATACTGCGAGGAAACAGTAGCCTTGAGCTCAATGAGACCTCCCTTAAAGCCCAGGCCAGCCTTGATTTTAAGAGGCAAAGACCCCGTGGACTCCTGATACTCAACCTCGCTGCCGTTTTCACGTAAAGAGTCAACA
Organism: Magnusiomyces ingens NRRL Y-17630; assembly: GCA_900497715.1. NCBI lineage: Eukaryota > Fungi > Ascomycota > Dipodascomycetes > Dipodascales > Dipodascaceae > Magnusiomyces > Magnusiomyces ingens. Next base: position 750,942 of record UIDE01000004.1, read on the forward strand.
AGGGGACCGATAGGACGTTGCTTCATGCGAGCATTTCCTGTGAGAACCACATGATCAGCTTCAGAAGAAGGTTGCACAAGAGTAGCAACGGTGGTCAAAAAGCGAGAAGCAGTACCGGCATTTCCAAGGTAAATCTCACAGCTGGGGGCTTTGAACTTACCGCCGTTGCCTTCAACGACAAGAATTTCACCGTGGTTCTCCCAATTGACCTTGGTGCCACCAAGAATCTGCACAGCGTTCAGCATGTGCTCGGTATCATCAGAGTGTAAAAGATTCGAAATGCGGCACACGCCCTCACCAAGTGAAGCAAGGACAAGAGCACGGTTAGAAATAGACTTGGATCCGGGTGGTATAACGCTAACAGACTCTGGAGCATTCTTAAAGGAGCCGACCAGGAAAGATTCCGAAAGAACGGTACGGATAACATCGTCGGAAACCTTGGTGGCTTGTTTTTCAAGAGTCTTACCAATGCGAGTAAGCATGACAATCTTCTTAACGTTGCCGTCATTCTTCTTGTCAACATTCATAATGTCCAGGAGTTGATCAACCGGAGTGGCAATGTTCCGAGAGCGGCGGCGGACAATGGCATCATTGGGGGTGATGGGGAGTTCGTAGGCAGCGAGACACTTTGACAAACGAGCAACAGCGCCATCGGAAAGGTGGCCCAAGAAGCGGGCGACTTCAGCCTCAAAGACCATACCGATAGAAACGCACTCGCCGTGCAAAATGTGCGGGGTGAGAATAGCTTCGTAAGCGTGGCCAATGGTATGGCCAAAGTTGAGCAGATTTCGAAGACCGCCCTCGCGTTCGTCAAGAGTGACGACTTCGGCCTTGATAGAAGCCGATCCGTAGACGATTTTGCGCACAATTTCAATAATGGGCTCGAGATCAACGCGGCCATTCTTGCGCTGCTTAATATACTTGAGAAGAATCTCATTGTTGTTTTCAAGTTCGATGAACTTTTCTTCGTCCCACATGGCTGCGGTCTTAATGACTTCAGCAAGACCATTGATGAACTCTCGCTCTGGGAGGGTTTCGAGGAAAGTCAGGTCCATGAAGATAAATTTTGGCTGCCAAAAGGCACCAATAAGATTTTTACCGAGAGGAGTATCGACGGCGGTCTTTCCACCGATTGACGAGTCAACCATGGCAAGAAGAGTTGTAGGGATCTGGACAAAGCGAACACCGCGCATAAAAGTAGCGGCAACATAGCCAATCATGTCGCCAATGACACCACCGCCAATTGCCAGAATGACAGTGTCACGGGTGCATCGCTCCTTGAGTAAGAAATCTTCAATTTCGGCTTTGGTGGTGCGGTTTTTCGATGACTCGCCAGGGGGGATGATGTACTTGAGCAGGCGTGATGAAGAGTTGGAATCTTTAATGGCCTGTGCAAACTCAGCCTCGAGACGTTGAACATGGCCAAACTTGAAGATATTGTCGTCGGAAATAAGAACGTAGGTGGTGGACTTAAGCTCTTTCAGAACAGTAGATACAATGTGGCTCGAAAAGTGGTAGCCAATGTGGATGGACTCAGTGCCCAAGATGGAGATCTTGGTAATTTCAGAAGTCATTGTTGGTGGTGATGGTGGGAAAAAAAAAGTGTGGTGATTAGGAAATTAAAAAGAGTCACTAATAAAAATTTTTTTTTTTCATTTGATTTTTTTCAACGCAAATTAAAATTAACAATCAGGATTCGAACTAAGATTACATAAATACAAGACCCAAAACAGCCACAAAACCAAGGGCAAAAATGGGAGCGGTAACGGCGCCGGCACCGTTATTTTGATTGAGGCTCGGGCTGGACTTAGCCGGAGACAGAGAGGGGTTAGAAGCAGAGGCCCAGGCTGAAGCCGTTGCCCAAGCAGACGCAGTAGCTTCTGGAGCTATTTGTACTGGAGTAATGGCAACTCCTGTGGAAACTGGCGGAGCCATGGTGTCAAATGAAGTAGAAACCGTAGCTTCGGAAGAACATGGAAGGACTGAAGGCACTGAAGGAGTAATCACAACGGTTTTAGTGGTACAAGGACTGCCGGAATGTGGACAAGAAACTGAGAAAGTGGTGATGGGTTCTGCAGTAGGGACATAAAATGAAGATGTGACAGTTCCAGGGAGAATATAGGTGGTATTAGGGAGGGAGTTAGTCAACGTGCTGGTGATTGCTGAAGATTGGGCGCTGATTAAAGTGTTAGGGAGTGTGGTGAAGGTGGAGTTAATCACAGGTACAGTGGAGTAGGTTGAATTTAGCAAAGCACCTGGGGTTGAAACATTCCAGTGAGTAGAAACAGGATTGGTGGTGGGCAAAGTGACTGATGTGGTGGTAGTGCCTGGTGTTGTGTAAGTGACATTCAAGGTAGGACTAGAAATGATAGTCGAAGAAGAAGAGTGAGAGGGTGCAGCTGTCAGAGAGGTAGAAGAGGAAGTAGAAGTGGAGCATACAGTGTAGGTGTATGTTTTTGTGACTATGTTTCCAGAAGAGTAGATGCAGCTTTCAGTAACGTAGATTGTGTTTCCATCAGTGCGGGTAAAAAAAGTGCCATTGAGAGAAAGGACGCCCGTTGCGACGGGGACGGCAGTGATGGATTCAGTAGAGACAGTTTGAGTTGCAGACTGAGCCGAATCTGTAGACGATGAGTCCTGAGACACATAAAGGGGCTGAGCAAAAGCAGGTACGGTCATCAGATCGGGAGTCAAAGTGAGAGTGACATAAGCATCGCTATAAGTAGTGTTGAGCAAATAGATTGATGTCTGAGTTACAGGATCAGTTTGAGTAACGTCAGTAGCAAAGATCTCGGGATCAAAGCTCAAATAGAGTCCGTCAGTTGCTGCGGAATCTGGGTTATCCACAAAAATCGGAGACGCGGTTTCCAATGCTGAGAGAGTGTACTGTTCCTGGGTTCCATCAAACGTAGCCGAGATTTCGGCAATGTCTGAGAAAACCATTTCTGCCCGGACGGCAGAAAGGGAAGAAAGCACAAGAAGATATTTCAAATTGTGCAAATACATATTTGAAAAAAATAAGTTTTGTAAAGATTTTGCTTTTTTTTTTTCCTTCTTCATAGCTTAGAAGATGGGGAGTTTGGTGGATATTTATAGATCGTCTGAATATCTTTTTTTTCAAAGTGAAACAGGTCATCAAAGCAACAAATTGTTGTGAGGATTAAACAGTCAGGAGCAAATGAAAGTAAATATGAAGCGGCCATGGTATTCATTTTGAATCATCGTCTTGCAAATCGGTTTATGCGGATGTTACATTTGGCGATTAATGCCGGTATAGACCCAGTTTTAAAGGGATCTATGACAAATGTCACTTTTCCCATGTGTGTCTATATATTTCTTTAGAATAATAAGTGAAAATTTCAGTCAGATTAAAGAAAAAGAATTGATAATGTTCTAAAAAAAAGTTGTTGAATCTAGACATTTTAATTTTGAGGGGGACTGACGATATTCAAATTTACCCCTGATGGCTTTTCATGGAGAAGGAGCTCCGGGAAGCCCTAAAAAGTATTAGTCATATATTATGTCATAGCATTCCTCTCCACCAATTTGGCTGACGGCGCCACTAAGAAGGCGTCGAGGCACCGCAAAACGGGCCGCGGTTACAACGCCATTGAAAAAGCTAGTGGATTTGGAAATAAAAAAGGGGGGATCGGGTTCATAATGTGAAGTGAGCTAGTTTCTTTTTTTTTTTCAGAGTAATGGCTTTAGAGGTGGGCAGGAATTTCCATTCGATATATCACCTGAATGAAATAGGCAGGACATAATGACCTGATGCCACTGTTGGTGTTACTCTATGTGCACAGAAACAAACTAGATAAGACCGAGGGAATTTTTCAAGTGCCATCGTCAGTGCTTTTTTTAAAATACATATAAGATATGCGTGATATTAAAAAAGTAAAGGTTTGGACTGCTTTCACTTAAAAGATTCACGAGGCCAAAGCCCAGAGTTGTGATACGTTGCTGGCTTCTCGCAAGGATATAAAGTTACCAATCCCAGTTATAATTTCTTTATTTCCTCTATTATTATTTAAATCTAATAATTTTATTATCAAAAAATAACTGCGACAACCGTATATATATCATCGGGTTTATTTGCATCTCTTTTTCGAAATATATATCTTATTCCTCCTCCTTTTTTCTTTTTCTTTTTCTTTCCATTTTCTACATTCTGCTTCTCGCTTTTTCCGAATACACCTACTACAAGTACTACTGCTCTTTTATTTTACCTTCTTCTTTTTTCTTTGCTTCTTGTTAACTTCTAATGAGACTTCTTCCTGGCCGTCGCAAAAAAAATGCAATAAACTCCGCCAGAAATCAGATAAACCCGGTCATTGACAATTGCACTCTAACACTCCAGGTGTCGGTCATAAAGGTGTGAAAAACCAATCAACCCGCTGCAAATTTTTGCATCATTCTAACTTCTTCTTCTAGGCTAAAAATCTCCTGACTACAAAAAAAAATTGCAATCCGGTGAGTTTTTTATATATAACTTTTTTTGATCTCAGTCACTGACCTGTTTTTTAGTATGCCGTGGTACACCTGAACAAGTTCTTTTACTCCACCCCTTCACTCTCAAAAGTAACCGACCCGGAATGGCTGGCCGATTTTCACTCCCCGCTCAAAGGACTTCACTCTTTGCCCATTATCACTATTGTGGTCTGGACTAAAGATCGGTTTAAAAAAGTACGCTTATAAACAAGGAATTCCCATCTCTCTTGCTTTTACTAACTCCTCCTCTTTTCCAGGAATACATTGGCGAAGTAGAAATCCCTCTAAAAGATCTCTTTAAGAATAATGCCTTTAATATCAATGATCCAGCAAACATAGTATGTTTTAATCTTGCAAATATTTTTTTTTGGCTTTTTTTTTCAATTTTAACCATATAAAATTTCTTTGCACCCCTTTTTATAGCCTACTTGGTACGACTTAAGATCCATGAAAACAGAGTCTAAGCCTCTTGTTGGTTCTATACAATTAAGGTTTGCCCTCTACGACGAACGGCATCTTGCTAAAGAACAAGAATCAACAGACAGAATCTCGCTCGAAAATAACTGGAACAAATTTCTTCAGACTGTTTATGACCAAGTCGGTGAAGAGCCCCTCAATTACGACGAAGATTCAGATGAAGCTAATGCTGACTTTGAAGGTCAAGATTACCAACACCTGGTAGACACTTTAACTATCTCTAATGACGAAGGATATAGCAGCAGCGTCTCCAGTGATGCCTCTTCAACAGCCTCTTCAGGATCAGAATCTGACGTTGAAAGTGGATTTGAATCAGATGATCAAGCCCCTATGATTCCATCAGCTCAAGACATTAAACCTCTTAGCAGACACGAATCTTCCTTGTTACCTAAAAGCCCAAAGCTCCTCCAAGTTCCTACAGCCGGACCTAAATCGGGTCGTCGTCGCCATAGTTTATCTAATCGACGCAAATCTCGCAAAAAGGGAGAATCAGTGCCCCGTGGATACTACGAATTCAATTCTCGCAGTCAGGTTGTTGGTATCACTTATCTTGAAATCGTCAAGGCGACAGATTTGCCACCATTGGCTAATATGACACACACTGGATTTGATATGGATCCCTTTGTAGTCACATCCTATGGCAAACAGACTTTCCGCACAGCTTGGCGTCGCCATACCCTCAATCCAATTTTCAACGAGTCACTCATGTTTCCTGTGATGAATCATGAGCGTGGGTTTTCTATAAACTTTACTATTATGGACAAGGATAGAATCACTTTAAATGATCACGTTGCATATGTCGACTTTCCCATCCAGAAAATCCTTGACACGGCACCGCAACCTGACCCACACACCTTGTTATACAATATCGAAGCCTTGGGTGTGCAACAGCCACACGCCCAATTCAGCACAACTAGCATTCCTGTCAGCCAACAATTTGACTCCCAGGACACTGACAATATTGACTATAATACTTCTGATTCATCACCTGCACGTGCATCCGAGTCATCGTTCATGGACAGTGCCGATTACGGCTCTGCTCCACCATCTGCTTCAATCAATCTTCCAAAATCTTCCACAAGCTCTGTATCGCTCAACGTAATGAACTCTTCAACAACAATGAGCTCTAAGCGCCGCAAGCCTCGCATTCGCCGCAATTCCAAGAAAAACAATACCCCTATTGACGTGCATATGTTTAATTTTGTGATTCCCTTAACCCTCATGAAGGCTAAATATGAAGGAAAACATAAGCCCGAGCTTTACATTCGCGCAAGATTTTTACCCTATGCGGCGCTGCGACAGCAGTTTTGGCGTGGGCTCATTCGACTTTTTGATGCTGATCATAGCAACTCTATGAATATATTTGAGATTATGGAAATGCTGGATCAGATGGGGGCTACTCTATCGGAGCGTACTATTAAATCATATTTTACCCGTTTCCATAAACGGTTTAATGTTGATGAACTGACTGTAGACGAGCTGGTAATATGCTTAGAAGAGCAAATTCTAAAAGATACTGTTGTCCAAAACGACTCCAGGGAACAAGAGGGAAAAAGCAGGTCAAATAAACCAGCATCAACGTTACCAGTCATTAAGGAGACCCCATATGTAGTCGATGTTGACGGTATGCCTACCCCTATTGACAAGACGTATGACGATCTGGCTGCTTCAGATGTGTCTCATATCCTCAATGAAATCTATGAGACTAAGGTGGAAAACGACGTTGAAGAACGATTAATAAGAGTTTTGGCGTGTCCATTCTGTGGACAGCCACGACTAAATAACAAAGCCGAGATTGACATTGTGACTCATCTGGCTACCTGTGCATCTCAAGACTGGAGCCGTGATAATATGATGGCCATGAATAAGTTTGTATCGTCAAATCAAGCGCGAAAACGCTGGTACACAAAAATGGTTTTCAAAGTTACTTATGGTAATTACGAGCTCGGGGCTAACTCGGCCAACATTCTCGTGCAGGACCGAGTAACTGGCTTTATTCAGGAAGAGAAAATGAATGCATACGTCCGCCTTGGTATTCGTCTCTTGTATAAGGGTTTGCGCTCATCGCGAATGGAGTCAAAACGAATTCGAGGAATCCTTCGCAAAGCCAGTTTTAAACAAGGCCGCAAATATGATGACCCTTCGTCCGTACGCGCTATCGAGCCCTTTATCAAATTTCATGGGCTTGATCTTTCAGAGGTGCTTCTCCCACTTGACAAGTTTAAAAGCTTTAATGAGTTTTTTTACCGCAAGTTAAAACCCGGGGCCCGGGTATTGGACGGAGCTGATAATCCATGCATTGCTGTATCACCAGCCGATTGTCGCTCGACATATTTTAATACCATTACTCGTGCCACCGAGATTTGGATCAAAGGCAGAGATTTCTCAATTGAGCGTCTTTTTGGAGACGCGTATCCCGAATATGTTTCAAAATACACATCTGGATCCCTGGCTATTTTCCGCCTTGCACCTCAAGATTATCACCGGTTCCACGTCCCTGTATCTGGAATATTGGGACAGCCACGCACTATTGAAGGTGAATACTATACCGTCAACCCCATGGCCATCCGTTCAGCTCTTGATGTTTTTGGCGAAAATGTGCGCGTCCTAGTACCCATTCATTCAGACGAGTTTGGCCTCGTCATGATTGTTTGCGTAGGTGCCATGATGGTTGGTTCTACCGTTATAACTGCCAAAGCTGGAGATCGTGTGGAGCGCATGGATGAGCTGGGGTATTTCCAATTCGGTGGCTCTACTCTTGTTGCATTATTTGAACAAGGCAAAATCAAGTTTGATAGGGATTTGCTAGACAATTCTAATCAAGCATTGGAAACCCTTGTCAAGGTCGGAATGTCTATAGGTCACTCTCCAAATGTGCCTCAGTTTGAGCGTCATGATGCTCATAAGACCGACACGATTATTGTCGAATAATAATTTTTTTGATAGATTTTTTTTTCTGTACGAACGAGAATAGGTTGCATTAATAAAATTTCCTATATATTCTAAATACTTTAGATCTTGCCATTGATATCATCGTTGATATCCTTGAAGATCTTTTTAAGAGTTGAAAGACCAGCTACAAGAGTGGGGTAGGGGATATTGAGAGGAGGAACAAGACGGATAGTGTTCTTACCGCATGAAAGAAGCAAAAGACCCTTCTGGTGAGCCTTGGAAATGACGTGCGAAGGGTCAATGGAGAGCTGAAGACCTTGCATAAGACCAACACCACGACGGCCAGTGGCAAGGTTGGGGTAAGTTTCAATGATCTGATCAAACTTCTGTTCGATAGCGCGAGCACGAGTAGCAACACCATCCAAAAGAGACTTGGATGTCAACTCCTTCAGAACCTCAATGGCAACGGCGGCAGCAAGAGGGTTTCCACCGTAAGTAGTACCGTGGTCGCCAATTTTAATAATATCGTTGACCTTAGAGTTGACAATAACGGCGCCAATGGGGAAACCATTACCGAGAGCCTTAGCACAGGTGATGATATCGGGGTGAGCTTCAGGGCCAGCGTGAGAGTGGGCCCAGAACTTACCGGTACGGGAGAGACCAGCCTGAATCTCGTCAAAAATGAGAATAGCGTCAACCTCGTCGCAACGCTTGCGAAGAGCAATCAGAAACTCGGGGTCAGCAACATTGATACCACCCTCACCCTGAATAGGCTCAACAATGACACCAGCAGTGTTCTCGGTAATGAGAGTTTGGAGACCAGCAATGTCATTGAAGTCACCATAAGTGACATCAGGAACAAGGGGAGCAAAGGGGCCCTGGTACTTGGGGTTGGGGGTCATGGAAAGAGCACCAAAGGAACGGCCGTGGAAAGCGCCATTGAAAGAAACAAGGCCAGTCTTCTGGGTATTCTCGCCGCCCTTGCCGACAACCTTACCGTACTTGCGGGCAAACTTCAGAGCAGCCTCGTTAGACTCGGTACCGGAATTGGACAAGAAAACAGCAGTAGCGTCCTTCATACCTCCAGAGTTGATGGTAGCTTCAACGAGCTTCTCAGAAAGAATGGGAGCGGTCTTGTTGTAGTACATATTAGAAGAGTGCACCAGAGTGGAGGCCTGCTTCATGAGAGTGTAAGTGACAAGGGGAGGGCAGTGACCGAGCGAATTGACAGCAATACCGGCAGTCAAGTCGATGTACTTCTTTCCCTCAGTATCGTAGAGAAAAGAGCCCTCACCACGTTCCATAACGGTGTTGGGACGGGAGTAAGTGGGAACTTGGTAATGAGCATACTTTTCGACAAAGGCAGTAGGAGTATCAACTGACTTCTTCTTAGCATATGACTATAAACGACTTAATCAGAAGAATAAAACCCTGGTGAAGCGAGGAATTAGCCCAGCTCAATCTTCTGAAGACTTGCGTGGATATATTTCACTCGCTTTCACAACCCCAGAGATTATTTCTTCCCCGAGTTTTGAGTTAGAAAAATAGATCGGGCTTGAGTCGGCTCGCTAGAACAAAAAACATACGCGAATCTGGGTCGAAACGGCCGAAACAGCACCGTTACGAGCCCGAACAGACTTGAAGGCGGAGGAAAGCATTGTTGGAATTGAAGGCACAACGACCAGAGTTAGTTGTTGGTTGAGATTGAAAATTTAACCGACACATAAAAAAAAGTATAAAAAAGTGGAACTGTCGGCCTTTAAAAGTGATAAAAAAAGTGAACCCGCCTAGAGGGTTTTTCATTTAGTCACATGATAGAGTCATATGTTACATTACATTGAAGTCAGTTAGTGAGCAACAATTCTTGTAACAAATTGTTTTTTTTTTTCCTCATCACCGCCAATAAGAGAAATTTTCAGTGGCTGCCAAATTTTCATTTCAAAGGTCACCACCACCATCACCACAGACAAGTCTACATACTGCAAAATGCGCATCACCAGAACCCTGCTCCACCAGACTCACGAGGCTGCCGGTGCCTTTGTTGCACCACGTCTGCGTGACCGCCGACTTGCATCTGAGATCAAGGAGGCCGCCGCTTTCATCTCCGCCGAGCGCGTTCGTTACAACGAAGCCCTGACGCAGTTTAAGCAACAGCAGCAGCAGCAGCCCGCCGAAGGTGAGGAGTCGACCGAGGCTTCCGCCATTGAGCCTCCTGTGGCCACTGTTCCTTTGACAGGAAACGCGTTCTTTGCCACTATTCCTGCTCCTCTCGCCAACTTTTTCCGCAAGTACCCCCCTACTCCATTCCGCCAGTACAGCAAGACACCCACATCCATCGATGATCCCGCAGCAAACCCCTTTTTGGCAAACACAAACCCTATCACTGGTCGCATTCAGGACCCCCTCTACTCTCTGCGCCGCCAAAGTGATCTGTACAAGGCCGCTTATCGCTACGGTATTGCACATTTGCTGCCGCCGCTGCAAAACGGTAAGGTCTTTTACGAAGAAAAATACGAAACAAAAGTTCCTGTCAGAGGTGCTTCTCGTTTCAAGCTGTCTATTGCCGAGCGCAAGGCTCCTGCCAGAAAATTGGAGATGGAAGAGGCCATTTCCAAGGCCGACGATGTTATTGCAAAGGCCCGTGGTACCAAGTGGAGACGCAAGATGGAGAAGAAGAACAAGAAGCCTTTGCCATGGTTTTAAAAAAAATATATCATTCATTGTACATAATAGTGTTTATAAAATAAGAAAATTTAGTTTACATTGGCAGAACTTTGGTTCCACCCTTAGAAATCATGCGGAAAGAAGCCGAGAGTTGTGAAATGCCGGCTTCGGCAGTGGATCCAGTGAAGTAAAATCCTGCCATTACAACAAGGTAACTCAACACCAAAATAGATCCCTTGAAATAGTTACTCTTTCCTTCAGCATAAATGTAGGAAAACACAAAGACGCAGAAAATAACCATAAGTAGATCCCAGCGTGGAAAGATAAGGGTAAACATAAAGTCGGTCAAGTCTGGGAAAAGCGGCGCAGATAAGTATGTGTAAAGAACCAAGGCTGGAATCTGCAAAAGACAAACTTGAAGGACATAAGCAGAACCAATCTCCATTGACAACGCAATATTACCGTTCATGGCAAAAGAAATGGCATTGAGGAATTCGGTTGTGTTAGGAACAAGAGCAAAAATGGTTACACCCACAAATTTCTCGCTAATGTTTACACTCTTCAAAACACCATCCACAGTACCAACAAGAATTTCTGCAATGATAGCATAGAGTACTGTGGCTCCCAGCAAAATAACAGTCGACTTGGTACGAGACCAATTGGGTGCATCGTGACCACCACCCTCTGCGACTTGAGCGACAACAGCTGCGCTGTGATCTTCATGGCCCTTATGTCCAGATTCAGCAGAAACTTTAGCCCCGCGGTTAGAGCGAATGGTGGCCGATGTGGTAGCTGGTGCTGTGCTGGAGCTTGTTGCCTCAGTGGATGTAGTTCCAGAAGTATGAGGATCGTGTGTCAAGGGCAAAATTGACTGAGGAGCATGTCCATGAGGGATCACCTGTGAATGAAGTTCAGAAGAAGTAGGAGTTTGCCAAATCATTGCAGCGTGAGTACGCAGAGTAAACCAGAGACCAATGACATAGGAGATAAATAAAAGTGAAGCGCATATAGAACTGAAAGGTTTAATAATGTCTGAGTAAAGTGAATCTGTAGTGATCGGCGCCTGGTAGAAGTGGCAGCGCTGACAGTCTTCTGAGGTATCCAAACTCAAGGCCTTAACATACTCCAATTCACAGTCCGTACAACGTAGCTCGTACGTACCGTAAATTTGGTAAAAAATAGTGGGTGCAAAAGCACCGATAATTGCAAACAGAAGCATGGTACTACTAACACCTGCGGATTTGGGATTGTAACGCTGGGTTTTACGCTTGATTGCTCCAGCACACATGGAAAATCCTGGAAGCAGCAGAATGCCACCAAAAATACTGCCCACAATACTTCCCTCAACGAGGTCACCCTTACCACGAGATAAGGCGACACAATACAAAAAGACTTCAACAACTGTCGAGAAGAAGGCATTGATTGTGGCACCCATACCCATGGACGACTGAGCGGAAATAGAAGCAACTGCCTGGCCAATAAAGTAGGCAAGAGGAACAATTGAGAGCATCGAGGTGCCGAAAATAAAAGTGGGAGAAACAACAATACCTCCAAACCCAAGAGACTCAAAAGTATAATAGTCCACAATAACGAAGGCAACAAGCGCCATTAAATTGATGAAAAAGATATTGGTACCATCAATTGTGTATTTGTAATATCGTGAACCTAAAGCACGGTATGTGCACAGCAAAATAGAAGATTCGTATTCTGTAGGAGGTAAATTCTTTAAGGTGCTGGAAGGTCTAAAAGAAAGAGCCAAAGGATGTCTGCGAAGATGGTAGGATAGCAGCATGGTGATTTTTCCCATAGGGATTGAGAATACACCGAGCCAGCAAATAAGAGAGACAAGAAGCAGAACAGGGTAGAGAGAAATATAAAACCAAAAAAAGAAGAGAACACGACCAAGACTCCAATCGCCACGGCCAAAAAAGCGAAGTTTGCGCTGGAATTCCGGAGTGTTAACAGAGGACTCGCCGCTTGACTCGGAACGAGATCTAGGAGAATGTTCTGCTGCAGTATCAGAGCCCTGCGGGTCTTCTTGAGATGGTGTTCTATTAGCTGAAGTATCAAAAAACAATCGTCGGCTGTCGACTGTCTGCCATTCTTGGTATTCAGAGATTGTGCGGCCCTCACCTTCATCTTCAAGTAGATAATTTTTATCTGAATTAAGCTGGACACAAATACCGAAAGGGAAAATAAGATATTTGCCAATGTTGAAGAATGTTCTGCTGTAGATGGTTGCACTGCGGCTCCAAAAGAAAAAAGCTCGCAACAGAAAGGCGCCAGTCCAGGCGATAATGAGTAACAAAAAGCCAAAAGTAACGGACCAAATAATGTTTCCAAGCCAAACAAGATAAGAAATATCCTTATTGGGGCCAGAGTGAATTTCACCCTCAGCGAAACGCTGGACAGAGCGGATTTTCTTGTACACAGCAGGTTTCCAAATACGGATACCAAAAGGATGTGTGATGTTGATAGCATCTTGACGCTCGCGTAAGGTAAAGGTCTCCGTGGAGCTAACACTTGCTGCATCATCATTGTCTTCTTCTTCATCCTCCTCATCTTGCTCCTCAAAATCTTCGAGGAGATCTTCTTCAAGTCTCTGCATTTTCTTTACATCGTGATTGTCTTTGCTCTGTCCAATTTCGTGCAGCAGAGCTCCAAACCGGGACTTGTGAGACAAAGCTCCAGTAGAAACTTCACTTGGTCCACGTTCAAGTGGTAATGGGAATTCTTCGCCATTGTTTTCAAGCTCATCCCCAACTTCTGGAATGGGTTCCGTGGTGATAGACGCCCGCTTCTGTTTTTGTTGCACAGTGGTAGTGAGGGACGACGAGGTGGCTTGAGTTTCTGTACTAGTCTCAATTGATTTTGTGAAGGAAGACCCTCTCACGGGGGAAGAACCAGCAGCAGCAGCAACAACAGCAGCAGCAGAAGTGGACCCACGTTTTGACGACGAAGGCGACCCCACAGCGCCGGAAACTGAAACGCCCTTAGAGCGCAATCTTCGACCGACTTTCAGACCTTTATGAACATCTGCCAGATCTATTTGGTGCTCGCGTTCATAATCAGCCTCAAGTTCGGCCTCATCATCGTCGGCCGAGAAAACAATAACACGTGAAGATTTGCGTTGCTCGCTATGGTTCGAGCCATTGCGACGCATTCGTACACCGCCTGGGTGCGATGTTGTTGGGATAAGTGCAGGCAGTTCCGAGGGGCGAATTAAAGGGCTTGAAGGGTTCACAGCGGGTGAAGCTGGGCGTAGAGACGGTGAAGCGCGTTGTTTGTGCGCGAGCTTCTTATGAGCCGGAGCAGATTGTAAGGAAGACCCAAAGCTGCTGTTAGCAGGAGCGTCCGAGGTGTTTGAAGGAGAAATTGCGGGACTTAATGCCCCCGCAGCGGAAGAAGTTTGATCAGGGTTCACAGGTACGGAGCTGGAAGTCGGGGAAGGGGGTTGGTCCGAGGAGATCTTGGTCGGTTCATCGCTTGGATGTGAGGAGTCACCGCGAGAGGACGCCATTTATGAGGATTGGAATAAGCAGGGAATTGCTGAAGATGATTGGGAAAGGCGATATTTAAGTCTAGTATTTGGGTGATATCGTGATGATCTTCAAGAATAATAGTAAAACCTTGAGAGAATAAAGAAGACAAAAGGTTTTAAATTTTAGTGTGTTTTTAATTTTTTTTTTTTTTGTCGTAGTGGAGCAGCCACGCGAGGCAGCCAAGAATTAGAAAATTGCAAGTTTATTAGTAAAAAAGACTTGAATCTTTATGCTTATTTTGTTAGCTTGTTATAGCTTATTACTTACTACTTATAAATTAACACTTAAAATTTAAAACTTATTTTCTTGCCACCTTTTTTAATTTGTTTTTAAAACCTCCAAAATCTAAACCACAATGTACTGTGTTAACTGACACCATGACCGGCCTAGTTTGTAAGTCAAGAATTTTCAACACGCTTTCATTGTTTAAAAATACGTTCTAATTTATTGCTATTTTTCTCATTTTTTAGCTTTTTCTGACCTTGATGAGTGCATTGAACGTCTTTACCGGCGTGAACTCCTACCGGAGATGACTATTGAAGCGCTGTGCTCAAAAATCAAAGAGCTCCTCATCAAAGAATCAAATGTAATCCATATCTCGGCTCCCGTCACGGTTGTTGGGGATATTCACGGCCAGTTTTACGATCTCCTGGAGATTTTCCGTATTGGAGGTTATTGTCCAGATACAAACTATCTCTTTCTCGGTGACTATGTTGACCGAGGCCTCTTTTCAGTTGAAACCATCTCTTTGCTCGTTTGTCTAAAACTGCGCTACCCCACCCGCATCTACCTAGTTCGCGGCAACCACGAGTCTCGTGGTATCACTCACACCTATGGATTTTACTCAGAATGTGTTCGAAAATATGGTTCGCCTGCAGTATGGACCCACTTCACGGATATGTTTGATTTCCTAACACTTTCCGTCGTCATCGATAACTCAATCTTCTGTGTCCACGGTGGTCTTTCGCCTACAATCCACTCCATTGACCAGATCAAAATCATTGATCGCTTCAAGGAAATCCCCCATGAGGGCCCTATGGCCGACTTGGTGTGGTCCGATCCAGATACGACTAAAACGGACTTTTCACTTTCTCCACGCGGGGCGGGTTACACGTTTGGTATAGATATCGTCAAAAAGTTTCTTTCTCGCAACAACATGTCTCACATTTTACGTGCACATCAGCTGTGTCAAGGTGGATACGAAGTGGTTTTTGATGATAGATTGTCCACCGTGTGGTCTGCGCCAAATTACTGCTACCGCTGTGGCAATCTTGCATCGGTGCTTGAGGTCAGCTCTAATGGCGAACGCTTTTTTAACGTCTTCAGCGCCGCCCCTGAAAACGACGTATCCCTTAAATTACTTGAGAGTGAGCACGATGCGAATGACCCAGAAGTTGCGGCTGTACTTCAGCCACAACCAGTCGAATACTTCTTGTAGACGATGTTACGATTGATGATTAATGATGTGTTTTATTTGTACCCGTTTTTTAATGAGTTGTTTGTAATTTTAATTTAGAATATAACTTATATACAATCTATTAGTTTAAAGCCTATTACAATATTATTATTTATTTGATAGAAATTTTATTCAAAAGCTTGAAGAGCACTCTCTAACTTAATGCTCATCTCGTGCCACTCATCCTCAGGGTCACTTAAAATGGTAATTGCACCACCAGCACCAATACGCCAAACATTTTCTCCCTCGCCCTTGTACTGGAAGGCAGAGCGAATCACTACGCTCCAGTCGCCCTCATCCAATACACTCCAGTACCCACTGACGCCGGAATAAATTCCACGAGGAATACGGTCCTCCAGATCTCTCAAGATTTCTACAGACCGAATCTTAGGAGCACCTGTCATTGATCCAGGGGGCAATGAGTGTATTAGTACATCAAATCCAGAGTATGCAGATTCATCGTTTGTATCTGCTAGGTCACCACAAATCACTGAAACAAGTTGGTACACAGTCTTGTACTCCTCCACGCCCATAAGCTTTTCAACACGCACGGCGTCCAGTAATGCATTCAAATCGTGTCGGATCAAGTCAACAATCATCAAATTCTCGCCTCGTTCTTTAGGTGTGTTGAGAATAGAAGACGCCTTTTCAAAATCCATGGCGTCGGATTTCTTGACAGTACCTTTAATGGGTCGGAACTCGCATCGGCCAGTACGCGCAGACCAACTCATAAACCGTTCAGGAGACGAACCCACAAGAGTGGCACCAGGGAGATCCATCAAGCAGGAGTATGGAGCAGGATTGCGCTTGTACAGTACCTTATACAAGTCCCATGGGTGCACAGTTTTCGGAAGTGTTATAGTCGTTTGCCCTGTCATGCAAAGCTCATATGAATTGCCAGCGCGAAGCTCCTCTTGAGCCTCTAAAATGCGTTTAATATACTTTTCTTTGTCGGGCATTTGGACATTAGCTGTCTCTTCGGGACCAAAATAGGCGCTGCAAGTATTTGGAATGTTTAGTGTTTCTTGAGTCAAAGCCACACGTATCAACTCCTCGGTTTCTTTAAACCACAACGACTCGACGCCTTCGGGCTCCTTAAGAGATAAAATGTAAGCACGTTTTTCAACTGAATCAAGAAGAATCATACGTTCGATATCAACCAGATTCACATCGGGATATGGCCGGCTGTCTCCCTTGACAATTGGTTCTAGTGTTGCTCGGGATGGGTAAGACTCAAGATCTTGGGGTGCCTCGTATGAAAGGTAGCCTGTTAAACCACCACAAAATGTAGCTCCAGGGGGGGCTTTACCCGGTATATTTTGCAGTTTTTCGTCCACGTTTATAGCTCCCTTGTACTTTTCAATTTTAGGAGCCATGTATTGTGATAGAAATCCCCAAATACCGGTCTTGGTATCGTCTAACTTGATTTTTTCTTCTGAGCCGTTCCACTTACTTAAAAAAACATGGTCAGGGAAGTATTCATTGTAATGTTTGATGCAAATAGTCTCATCAGACTCGAGTAGCCCTATGACGCTCCATCGCCCGGGGAAAGCAGCAGAATTTAACAGAACAAAATCTTGGTTGTTTTTATGAAGGGTCTCGCCAATCAATACCGCAGCATAGTCCATAGAGATGGAAGGCAAATCAAGAGCTGTGTACGCAATATCATAAAGATTGCCGTAAACCTGATTAGTTGATTTAGGTAAAGTGTGAGGCTTGATGCTGTACAAACTATTGAGTTCTTGGTAGTCATTTCCTGAGTCAGTGTTTTTTGTGCGTCTGCCATTGGCCGCCGACCATTCTTTGGCCTGTTCCCAAAAATTTTTAAAAACGGTGTCACCATGGGTTGAGCAGATAGACTCCGGGTGATACTGAACGCCCCAGAATGGCTTTTGAGTATGCTTGCCAGCCATCAAAACCTTGTAAGTGGTATGAGGGTCGTCCGTCCACGCAAGGGGCTCTATGGTATTTTCAGAGTTTTCAGGTTGCAATAGCTTCCCATGCAACGAATGGTAACGGACACTTTCAAAGGGACCTTCAATGCCTGTAAAGATGTCATTACCAGAATGCTCAATCATGGCGATTTGGCCGTGTTTAGGTTCTGGGAGACGCACTACATCGCCACCGGCGGCCAGAACAAGACTCTGGAACCCGAGACACACGCCAAAAATAGGCAAAAGACCGGATTCGACATCGGGTAGTTGCCACATATAAGGAAGAACACCAGCATCAGCGGGGTTTGCTGGATGACCCGGGCCCGGCCCGATTACGACTGCATCGAAGAAGGGAAGGTACTTTGATATAAGAACGTCGGGAGCAACCGAGTCACTGTGAATTGTGACAACCTCAGCGCCGGTGACTCTGCGAATGAGAGCAGCAAGGTTAAGGGTGAATGAGTCGTAAGAGTCGATAAGAAGGATGCGATGGTTTGTTGACATTGTCGATGGAATGTCAGTTTGGCCTCAGATAGCAGGAGGCAATTTAAGGTGTAGAATAAAGCACGGAAGTTTAAAATCCAAGGGTTTTGAGTAAAAAAAAACAAAAAGAAAAAGGTATAGAGCGGACACTAGCTTTTTCAATCTATCAAAATCGTTGCTTAACAAAACACAGTTAGTTCCTCAATCGCATTTATACAAAAAACTATTAGCCGGTGAACCAGAAGGAAAAAAAAGTACGTTTGGAATAAAAAAAATTGGAGTGAGTGAGTTCGGCTGGCTGACATACTGAAAAGAGAAAAAAAAAAACTAAAAATGGGCTTAGGAGCCTCTGTGAGCGTTCGGCTTTTCAAGGAGAAAAAAAACCCAGTAAAAGGGAGTGGTTGACAAGGGCGGAGAAATGTTGTGGAACCGAAAGCAGTAATAACCGATGTCACATGATAACACGTTTAGTCATTAAAATGTCATGTGATTTGTTACAATTTGTATTTATGTTTCAAGGCGATCCGCTACCACCAATAATTTTTGAAATTTGATGGTCTTTTGAAAATTTTGCATATCACCACCACCACCAACCAAGGCAGTCTCAAATCCAACCACCCAAATCACACAATGAAGCCTTCTCAGATCAACTTCCTGCTCCGACCATGGAAAACTTACAAGGACGGTACTCTTTTTTATGGTACCACCAAGACCGGCTCTAAAAGACACCCTCTTACTGCCAAGCAAGGTAACAAGAACTTTTACAAGGGTACACGATCCTCTGGTATTGGTAACCACACTGCTACCGGTCGCTATACCATTTACTGGGACCGCGTCCGCACCTATGTTACCCCTGCTGGTCTTTCCAACACTGATGTAAGTTAGCATTTTTTGGATCTATCTCTTCTTTTTGACTAATAAATATTAGCTGAAACCCTATGTGTGCGCAACTTCTCCTCTCACAAAAAACACATACCAGGGTTACAAACGTGCTGCTGTGGATGGCAGTCTCTATCTTCAGAAGATCCAAGAATACATTGAATACGGTGAGTCTGAGAGCCCCGACTCGATGCGTGATCCTGAGACTGGAGTCGAGAGAGGTTAAGTAATTGCCAACGTGACAAAAAATAAGAGGTGGTAAAAAGTACAATCAACCTCTTTGGTTAATGAATAGAATGACTTTTTTTTTTAGTACGCATCCGTTATCGACACGGGCCTTTTTATTGTATATATGACTTGTAAATAAATTAAGAAAAAAAATTTAAAATCAAATACCATAAAATTAAAATTCCTTAAAAAAAATAACTATAAAAAACAGCCTATAGATAATGATAAAACTACCATTTTAAGCAAGAAGACCCTCGATGCTGTGGACAATTGAAGCCACAGCTGAGTCAAGAGTACCCAAAAGACCGAAAGTCTTGAGCTGAGTCTCAAGTCCGGCAATTTCAGACTTGAGTTGGCTAAGTTGAGCAGCAACATCGGGGTCAACATCATGGCCAGTTGCAAGCTTGGAGACCAGGTTAGCCACAAATGTAGACAATGTCAAAACAAGAGACTGAAGACCAGTGCTGGTAAGGGTGGATTGCAATAAGGCACCGAGACCAGAGGTGAGGCCAAAGCCTTTGAGGTCGTCCTCAATCTGAAGCAAGTCCTTGTTGACTGTGACCAGGAGCTTGGCAAGATCCTTGGACTCGGTAGCCAAGTCAAGACTGGGGAGATTTCCAAGGGTTGCCAAAAGGAACTTGACAAGCCCGTCAATCAAATCAGCGACTCCAGAAACACTATCGCGTTTGATGATTACGACATTTCCAGCATCAAGATTTGAGTTTGCGTTGCCGACAACCGCAACAGCAGCAGCCTCTGGGTTGGCAATAGGAGAGGCAGAGACAGAAAGAGCCAGAAAAGTTGAAAGAGAAAGTTTGTTGATGGCAACCATTTTTCAAGATTGTTTGTGTTTGAAAGAGAAAAGTGTTTTTAATAAAGAAAGTGGATTGAAAAGAAAGCTTTGAGAGCGTAAAAAGTTGGATTCAGAGAATTTTTGAGATGATAAAACTGATGAGGAAATAGAAAGAAAAAAAATTGAAAAGTTAGAATCTTTTGGGTCCATTATATAGCTTTTAAAAAAAATTGAAGAAAGAAGCTCCTAAGTCTGTCCGTAGATTGAATTTGATTTTACCAAATGAATACAAGTGGGCAGATTTTGAAATTTCCAAGACGATGAAATAGAGAAAATTTCCATTTATGGACCACTTGTTTTGGCGATCCCAAGTGAGTCAAAGATAACAAAAAAGAAACTAGTTGAGCTTTCAAGTTTTTTTTCTATATTCTTTCTCCAACTATTCAGCATTAAAGTTTTTTTTTATCCAGATGAGGAAATTTTTACCAGGGATTCTGATTTCTTGCTTTAGTTTTTGGTATCCTCTCTGCTTGCTCCCCACAAACATAACTTTTCTTTGACGTCATTAAAGTCTAATTGGCCAATGGAAATCAGGGAAAGGCATTGTGAATTTTTTATCGGTTAACTTTGTAGCTAGTTAGTTTATTTTTTTAGTAGATCCCCCTTTATCTAAATTATAGAGTGGAGGTATTTTCATGATAAATTTTTCAGGCACATTAGAATTTAAATTTACAAAATGCTTATCACAAGATTTATCAGTGAATCATAATTAATCAGTAAGTTATAATTTTTTTCTGATGTACAATTTGGAACTCCAGCTCCGTACATATTTTTTCAGATATCTCTTTTGTTTTTCATCACATCTTTTTTTTTGTTTATAGATGAATAATTATAGCGTCATTCCTTCTCCACTTTTCCTTTGAAACTTTTATTTGCTCAATAAACTTCAAAGATTAGCGGTTTCCTAGATACTCCACTTTTCATTTTTTTAGAAAATACTTTGGTTGAATATATGGTATATTTTAATGGGGAAATTGCCTATTCACTCGGTTAGTTAGGATAATATTTTATAAAAAAAACATCATTACGGTAAGACATGATTTGAAAAACTCTTGAAAAGGGGGTGTGGAAACTCAGCTAGGATATTGTGTTACCTTCTGGCAATAAGTCATTGTTGTTTTAACAACTTTATTTTTTTCTGAGTAATAACAAAAAAAACTTTGATTTTTTTTAAAGTTGAACATTCCATCATCCTTAAATGAAATCCGCTAAATAAACATGATTCATTAAATGTTTTTTTTCGTTAATTTTTTCCCAAACTTTTTTTCTTCAGTGAAACAATTACCCTTCAAAGTATCAAAAACGTACATCTTGCTTCTCCTGTGAACAATTGTTTAATTTGTGCCCACTAAACACTCCGAGACCAACTTGGCCTCAAATAAGAAGTTTATTTCAACTCCCTGTGCAGGTCTCCGAACAAAATTTTTAATATCTAGTATTTTTTTTTCTTTATCTCATTTCTTTTATATTTTATTAAAAAAAAATCAATTAATAACTACTTTCTACATATTATTTCTCTTACATATAGATTAATTAATAAATAATAGTGATAAAATGCCAACTGTCTTCTTAATTACTGTTTAATATTCCCATTCTCTGTATGCATCATTTTTTTAAACCCCACTTTCTTCATTCAATGCAAATAAAAACTCGAATTACTATAAAAGCAATCGGTTGTTGATATCAGTGTTGATTCGTAAGCTCTAGTCTGGACTATCTTTTCGTCATAATCAGTATCAGGAGTATCATCAGAATTAATGCACAGTTTCTCATGATATGATTCAGCACAAGGGAAAATATCAAGATGGTATAAATTGTAGTCATCATTAGGAGACGGAGTAGGAGAAGGTGAAGGTTGTGAGTATTGCTGCTGGAGTTTAGGCATGGTTTCCAAGTCAAACAGGGTGCTTGTATACATGCTTTTAAAAACAGGCAAGTCCTGTTCTTCCTTTTCATCCTCAACAAACAGATTGTTTGAAGTAATGGAGCTAGAAAAGCTATCAATCTGGGTCTCGATGTTTGACAAGCAGCTGCTACAACTTTCAGCTTTTTCTGCTAACATGTAGCTCTCCAAAATGCGTTGAGGGACATCTGAGTTGGCAGAGCTTATAGAAGAACGGCTAATAGAGGCATTCTGAAATAAAGAATCTCCCTCAATCTCTTCTGTACAATCAGTGCATTGCCAAGAAGCTCTAGAAGATGATACTACATATGGTAAAATGTATTGTTGAACGTAGGATAAAGGAGCATCGGTTTTAGTAGGTTCGTCAAAAGCTACTAAATTTGTTGAATCAGGGTGGGCCTCCAAAGGTATATGGTGGATATAGCAATCAGAGCACAATGCAGAGTCACAATTTTTCTGAGAATCTTCTTCAAAGACAAAAAGGGACGGGGTATCAATATTGGGCTTAAATTCCAAACTTTTTTCTGGAGAAGCTGGGGTACTGTCAAATTTAGGTATAACTAAATGAGTATTAATTTGGGGTAAAGGAGATTGGTCTGGGGGTAGTTCCAAAGTAGATGCTGAATATAATTTTAAAGAGAAATCAGGATTAAGATCAGACGATGGGGCGTGGGAAATGGATAAAGGATGGGGGGTACTATTAGTGTCATTAGTAGTGAGAAGTAAATGATTCGATTGAAAAGTGTTCGTTTCTAGAGACGGAGAAGGAGAAGGGGACGGGGTAATTGAGGTCTTTTTTTTCGTTCTTCCACGCTTGGCCTTAGGCGTCAGGGAATCTTTATCTGCTGCAAGCTTTTTCCGCTTGGTACTGGATTTTACAATAGGAGAGCTTGATGAGGAAGCAGATGAGAAAGAAGACGGAGATGAAGCCGAAGATCCAGAAGCATGTGTTCGTTTTAAGCCTTTAGTTGATGATTGGCGTACATCTCGCTTCAGAAAAGCCGCAAAAAGCTTTGCTTTGAGATCAATCTCGGGAGGCCCGATGCTAGATTGGCCACCAGCAGAAGAGGATGCAGGAGATGGAAAGTCAGGCGGAGTGTAAACCTTGGGGGATTGTTCCTGAAAGTTAGATAAAATGTTTTGGTTTGAGTTTAGGACTGGGGTCAAGGGGCCATTTGAAGAGCTGTGTGAGCCAGATGCAACACAGGGAATGTGAGCCAGAAGAGGCTTTGGAGAATTGGAGAGCTCCAAAGAGATATTTTCATTCGAAGAAAAGGTTTGACAGGCATTGTTTCCAAGTGACATTTTTTCTAGAAGAAAAATGGAGGTCAAGTTAGTTAAAGGTCAACAAGTGCTTATATTGGGAGGCGTTTAAAGCTGGGCTCAAAAACCAATCCTTGGTACTTTAGGGATTACATGAAGAGAAATAATAAGATTGGAGAAATAGAGATGTATCACTGGAATGTTTTTAAAAAAAAAAAGACGGAATAGTTAAATAAAAAAAGATATAATAGTATAAAGATAAGTCCTGTTGGAGATTGCCAGCTGGCAAAAGAGCTTCGAGGTGAATGATGGAGAAGAACAGAGAGTGGCGGGAAGGTCACGATGGTCATTAAATATGATGGTCATGTGATCTAGGCCGGGCTTATCGTTGACTGGGAGAAAAAAAAGCGAGTCGTTGACAAGGTTTCCGGTTGAAGTTTTTTTAATCTCTATAATTGAAAGTTGCTTTTTAATAGCCAGTATTTAACTTGTTAAAAATATATTTATATATATTGATAACTGTGTTTGAAGTTGCGAGATATTCAATCCGTTGTGTTAGTCCCAGTGCATTTTACGTTGAATCTGGGGTAGAATGGTACTGTTGTTTTAAATATGGGCATTGAAACTACTTATCAGCCTTTAAACATGTGAGATGTTTGAATCCGCTAGGGTAAGGGCGGGTCACTTGAACGGGTCCGATCTTGACATTAAAAAAATTGGAAATTTAAAAAAAGTTAGAAAAATTTAAAAAAAATTATATAAAAAGTTTTTAAAAAACCACTTCATCTTTAAAAAAATAAAATTATATTGCTTTTATTTTCATTTTCAATTGCATTGAATTTCAATTTTGTCGTCGGTGCTCGTGTTCGCTGTGAAACCCGAATCAACCCTAACCCTTACCAGATAAAAAATTTTTTTTTTTTTTTTGCTTCAAACCAAAATTTTTCAGCCTTTTCTTTCCAACAATTTACACCCACACATACACACAGTATATAAATCCAAATGGCCCGCAGAAGACATAAGAAAAGAACGCACGTCGAGGATGCTGAAGATGCCGTCGACAATACCCCCAAGTCGATGGTCATTAAGCTGACGCGTCGAGGTCACGGAACTACGTCGCTTTCGCAGCTGGTCAAGGACTTTCGCCAGCTGATGCTGCCACACACCGCCATCAAGCTACGCGAGCGGTCTACAAACAAACTGCGAGACTTCATCTCGATGACAGGTCCATTGGGTGTTTCTCACTTGATGGTTTTTTCTATCTCTGACGAAGGAAACACAAATCTTCGCATATGCCGCTCGCCTCGCGGCCCTACCATGCAGTTCCGTGTGCTTGAGTACTCGCTGTGCAAAGACGTGACCAAGTTTGTCAAAGCCCCCAAATCACCCTCAGGGGTTTTGTACTCTGCTCCACCACTTTTGGTGTTGAATGGATTTGTTGCTGACCGCAAGGAGGCTCCTCAAGAGGCATTGCTGACATCGATGTTCCAGAATATGTTCCCACCCATTTCAGTGCAAGATACCAAGGTGACTTCGATCCGACGGGTGATGATTTTGAACAAGGACCCAGAGACTGATATTATTGAGCTGCGTCATTATGCGATTGAGACGAAGATTGCAGATGTGTCCAAGGGCGTGAAGCGATTAGCCAACATGAAGAACAAGACGCACCGGGCGATACCCAATCTGAGTCGTGCACATGATATTTCTGAGCTGATCACTGACCCCTACAGCGTTACAGGATACAATAGTGATTCTGAGGTGGAAGACGATGCTCTTGTTGAGATTGAGCAGCGCAAGAAGATCCGCATTAAAGCCAAGGATGTTGGTGATTCTGCGCAAGAGAAGGATGAAGAGGGGGAAAAGAATGAAGAAGAAGAGGAGGATGAACAGGCAGACAAGGAGATGTTCCCGACGGAGGAAGCCAAGCCCAAGACCAGAATTGTTACAGAGAGTTTGGGTACCCAGAAACGAGCCATCAAGCTTGTTGAGCTGGGGCCCCGACTAAAGTTGGAATTGCGAAAGATTGAGGAGGGCATGGCTGAGGGCAAGGTTTTGTACCACAAGTACATCAAGAAGACGGCTTTAGAGGTTAAAGAGCTTGAGCGGAAACACTCTGAGAAGCAGCGGTTGAAGGAAGAGCGCCGCAAGGTGCAGGAGGCCAACATCAAGAAGAAGGAGGCCAAGAGCGGTCGCATGAAGCGTGGCAAGGAGAAGGCACGTGCAGCCGAGGGTCAAGATGATGACGAGGCTGACGACAATGAAGATGAAGAAGAGAGGGGCGACGATGATGATGATGAGGATCTTAATAGAGAAGACTTGTTTGCGAGTGAAGATGAGAGTGAAGACGAAGATCGACAAGGGTCTGCCAAGAAGCGCAAGGTGGCACACTTTGATGATCTTGGTGAGGACTCCGATTGAATAATTTAGACAAGTATATATTTAGAGATAGCTGCAATCTACAGAAAGAAATGGAAATACCAGGAGCATAATCGCGGGGATTCCAAAACTGTCTTGTGTGCATTAAAAACGGGGCCTATCGCAGGTATCCAGCCGCACGTGCGCAGTTTTCCCCTATGTGGATATTTCACGTGACGAGTAACCGTCTAGCCGTTATCTCTCATAAGCCTCTGGGAGGGTTTCAAAAAACCCCGCCAGCAGCTGACCAGCCAACAATAAAAAAATTCCCACACCATTTTTTTTTTCCTCCAAACTCTTTTTTATACTCGTTTTCTTCCCTCCCGCTCTTTCCAACTAGATAATTTTTTTAAAAAAAGCTTATTATATCCTCAGAGACTCAGTCTTTTAATCCTTCATTAGATGCCGTCGTCGCCTCTCATGTCCGCTGCTAACAGAATCAACCTAGACGGAGTCCCGCAGTGGCAGCCTGACGATCAAGCCTTGGCTTGTCCCCTTTGTGATCGTCGCTTCACACTCTTTTTCCGACGCCACCATTGTCGGTACGTATTGCATCGCAATTTGTTTTTCACCTCTTTTTGATATACACGTTCATAAACTGACCTTTTGTACTAGTCGCTGTGGAAGAGTTGTCTGTGGATCATGTTCTGCAGTCAAGACTACATATCTCCCATCATCTTATGTCGTGTGCCCGCCATCTCAGATCTTTCTCGAAACACCCCACATCCCACACCGTACATGCGATGAATGTGTAGAAGAACTCGAAATGATCCGCTCGGCTCTTAGAGCCCATATACCGAGCTCTACATCCTCTCGCTCTGGTGGTGCCACACGAGCTGCCCAGGGTGAGGTTTCTTCTTCTGCTCAGAGCCAAGGAGTGGCTCCTATCGTCGCTCCGTCGTCTCGCCGTTTGCATCGCTCTAGTAGCTCGAGTAGTATCATCCGCGCTCCCGTGACTTCAAGTAATAACCGGTCGGCTACAATATCTGCGCAAAGAGAGCACCATGAACACCAACTCTCTGATAGTCACAGCCATAACCAGAATTCCCTCTTGCCTGCGTTGCCAGCCGGTGCTGGTCCATCGTCTTCGTCGTCTGCAGGCCCAAGCTCATCTCCCCAGCCTGTGTCGTGTGGCCACAAGCGTATTTTCCAGGTCGAGTCCACAACAGTCGCTGTTGAGGATGGCGAAGATGATAACGATGGCGACTCCATTGTGGGTCCATCTTCCGCGGGCCAGAGAACCATGGATCTTTCTCCTGTACCTGAAACCCCGCGGTCACACCGAGATAGCACGAGCAGTGCCACGACATTGACCTCTGCGAGCGGGACTCCGCAGACGTCGTCGCGTCGCCGCCAACGCCATTCGTCCAACGCGGCACTGCTATCGACGCCTGTGGCGGAGATTGACGAGGAGAACCGGTGTCCGGTGTGCAATCGGCGGTTCGACCCTCTGCTAACGGAAGCAGATCGCGAAACTCACATCACCGAGTGTCTTAAGGAGGCCGAGTTTTCCGGGTCTCCAGAACAAACGCATCGAGCCAACCGGATGATTGTCTACAAGCTCTCAGCGCAGGAGGCCAAGGCACTTGGCGAATGCGTCATTTGCTTTGAGGATTTTGTGGAGGGTGACTCTGTGGGTCGTCTGGAGTGTCTGTGCGTCTACCATGAGAAGTGTATTCTTGACTGGTTTTCACGCAAGGGCGCTGGGGAGTGTCCTGTCCACGCTGTTCATATGTAAATGGATATTTACAATCTGGAAAAAAGGACGGAAAGTTTAAAAGATGGTGCAAAGGGGATAAGGCTGTTTGAGTTTATTTTAAGTTTATTGTTACTGGAGTTTTTTTATTTATTTTTATATATATGTGTAAATGGGTTTTTTTAGGTGTTTTTTATTTAATTGAAAAAAAAGACGGGACGCGTCCGAGTCGGTTCTAAAATTTTTTACCAAAACTTCCAGGGCTCCCAGACATCAACCACGGTATCTCCACCATCGACCACAAAGTATAACTTGTGCATGGCTGCAATGATACAAGCGTGTTGTGGATACAACGCAACCTTATCGCCGAGTTTCCAAGGTTTGAGTTCAGTTGCAGACTCGGCGCCAGTGATGGTGCCCACGCGCTCCAAGACGCCGTGCTCCTGCGACACTCTCGAGATGACCCAACCAGCTGCAGAAACGTCTCCGGGGACGCGGGCACGTGCCAGGCCACGTGCCATTTCGATCTTGGCGGGGTCTCCGTGGCCGGGCTCGCGGGTCAGCGCCAGGACGCCTGCGTTTAGGAGGTACTCGGGGCCACCCGAGGGCGCGCGGGTGGGATAGTAGCCGACGGTTTCGGCCTGGAGCCAGCAGGCAATGTCGTCAAGAGCAGCAAGAGAGGTCGAAACCTGCTGCAGATCCAGTGCGACGAAATTGCCGGCATGCAGCTCGAGCGTGTCGTCGGCGTGCAGGCCCGAGTGCGCCAAAGCTTGCACGTCTGGGTGCGAGAGAGCGTGGGCGGTGGGGGTTGCGCCAATGGATAGCAAAAAGGAGTGGGCGCCCGGTTGGAGAAAAGAGCGGGCGGCGGTGGCGGCAGTGGTGACGGCGCGCAGCTCGCGTGCCAAGTGCTGCTGGACGGCCGCAAGGTCCCATGCGTCATAGCTGAGGCCTGCATGGGCGTAGAATCCGCGTAGGGTCACGAGGGGTGAAGCTTCGATTGCTTTGATGAGAGTTTCGAACTCAGGAGTGCCCACGCTAGCGCCAGCACGGTGTTCGTCGGCATCGATTTTGACGACGAGCTGCCAGGGCGGGGAGGGAGTGGAGGCGGCGGCCTGGATGAGGTCTAGTTGGGCTGAGTCGTCGACAAATAACGAGAGGGTGAAGCCGGGGACCAGCTGCGAGTAAGTTTCGCGGAGCTCAGTGAGTTCTGGGAGGTGGGAGCGCGAGACGGGGACGCCGTAGATGATATCTTTGAGAATGCCCTGCTGAACAAGGTCCTTTACTCCGCGGATTTCTGCGAGGGTGGAGGCGACGACGGCATGCGACTTGGGCAGATCCGCGACGGCTGCGTCGTGAGCCGGGCCATTGATGGAGTAGCCAAGAGCTGCGCGCGTGACCTGCACGGACTTGAGAGTCTTGATGTGAGGGCGGAAGGAGAGGGTGCGGGCTGGGTTTGTTGGAGAGGCCAGGGCGGCGGCAATTGCCGGGTCGGCGACTTTGGTCAGCATACGGCGGACATTGTTGGCGACGCGGGACTTGTCGACGATAAACGCGGGCGAAGGCAGGGAGTCGAGGGGTTTGCCTATGTAGGACTTGGCCAGGCTGAGATCGGAGAGAGCTGCGGACATTGGCTTGATGGGATGTTGGGCTTGCAAGAAGGTAGAAAGGAGTTGGTTATGAAATCTCACAAGAGGTCATTGTCTTTTTTTTTTTAAACTTTGAATGAGAATTAACCGCTGGAGTTGCCGACCAGCCTTGATGGAAGTCCGAAAAAAAGAAAACACAGACCTTGAGCGGGCACAAGAGAGCCGTGTGATAACGGACATGGAAGGATAGAACTATTGAAATATATTGTGAATATAGAGGATTGTTATTAAAGGGCATGATGGGAGTTTTGTAATTCCCATTGGCTGATAGAGGGGCAATTTAAAAAAACCCCGCAGAAAAGATTTAACCATCTTTAGACTCTCAACTTAAAACTGGGATTTTATTTTTTCAACAAGGTATTTTTATATTCAAAAGTATTATAAACAAAGAACGACTAACAAAAATTATATATATCTATATATATAGATAAAGACAAAAAAATTAAAACTACTAATCCATCATAGTGTAGCGAAAGTTGTGAAAGTGAGTGGAAATTTGCATGCAAAAGATAATATAATATTGGCGCTTAGGCGGTCTTGAGCTCTTCCTCGCTAGACTGGGCGTTTTCTTGGGCCATTCTGGCCTCATATCTTTGCTTGGCAATATCGATTTCGCCATGGTACTTCTCGCACAGTTCCTCGAGGGTCTGGCGTCTGGTCTCGGGGATAAGAATGGAGGTACCGATACCGCAAAGCATGAAGAGAGCAAAGATCTCCATGACGTGGTTGAGCCAACAGTTGTCCTTCTTGGGACAGTGGTGGTTGATCAGAGGACCCAAGACACACTGCGCAATGATGGCGCCAACCTTACCAGAGGCAGCAGACATACCGTGGGCAGTGGATCTGTAGCGGGTGGGGAAAATCTCACCGGGGACAATGAAGGTGGTGGTGTTGGGACCCCAGTTGCAGAAGAGCTGACAGAGAATGTAGAGAGCAAAGAGACCGCCACTGGGAATTCTGTGGTAACCGAAACCAATAATGCAGAAAAGAATGGTCAAGATGGTGAAGCCAGCAAGCTGGATGGGCTTACGGCCAATGGTATCAAGAGTGGCGACGGAGAACCAGTAACCGGGAATGGCACCAGCGCAAGTGATGATAATGTTACCGACAGCGATATTGTGCAAGTTCTTGTAAATGTTCTTTTGGCCGGCAAAACCAATGGCGCCGAGAATGACGGAGTTGTTAAGACCGAGACCATAGTAAGCGACATCGAGGAAAAACCACGAGCCGGCAGTACCAAGGAGAATCTTTCCGTGTTTCCATTGTCTGAAGTGGGCCCAGAAGTCCTTCCAGGAGGCTTTGGGGGGTTCGTAGGACTCTTCGGTGTTGGTTTCAGCGCGGAGATCTTCAACGCGGTCAGCGGGGGCCTCGCCGATGGCACCAGAGGTAAACTGCTCAGTGTCGGCGGCGGCCTTTTCGACATCCTTGGAGACATCGAAGGTGTAACGGGGGGTTTCAGGGATGGTGAGACGGAAGTAAAGGGCGCCCATGGCGGGGACGGCACCGAAACCGATAAGAATACGCCACATTTGATCGCAGGCCTTTTGGCATCTGTCGTCGCATTCAGCTACAGAGTTGGCATAATTCAAAGAGTGCTTGTAACCTGCAACGCAAATGACAGTGACGATACCACCGATAAGCTGACCCCAACCCTGGTTGGCAAAGACGGCGCCCATGATGGCACCTCTCCACTTGGTGGTGGCGAACTCGGAAGTAATAATCGAAGAAAGAGGGTAGTCACCACCGATACCGATACCCATAACAATACGCCAAAAGACCAAGACACCAACAAAGGCGACAGCGTGGGAGTGACCGGTCATGGTTTGGCCAACGGTAGCAGCAATAATAATCATGAGTTCGACACCGTAGATTTTCTTACGGCCGACGGCGTCTGCGAGCCAGCCGAAGAAGAGCTGGCCGACAACGGTACCGACGGAGGTGGAGACCTTGATGAGGGTGGAGGTGGACGAGGGGATCTTACCGTCGTAGCTAGTTCCAGCGCCCCAGTAAACGTAGGCGAAGATAGAGGTGGCGATGTTAATGGCGAAAATATCGTAGGAATCTGTCATGAAACCGATACCAGCGACGCAGATGGCGCGGACGTGGTACCAGCCGAAGGAGGCGTTGTCGATTTTCTCGAGGGCGAGGCGGCGGCGCTCGTAGGGATCAGTAATGTGGGCAAAGTCATTGACGTAGTTGTGGAAGGCGGCGTTACCACCTTCGGTCTTGATACCGGCTGGAGTGACTTCAGCCATTGTTTAAGAGATGTGAGGTAGGGAAAGGAAAGGAAGGATAAAAAGAGTGAAGTGATTGATTTTCTTGCTGGGAGATGCTAGAAAAAAAAATCGGCTGATGATGAGAGAAGAAAAGAAGAAAGAAAAAAAAGGACTTTTTAAAAAAACTAGGAGAAATAGATTGTTATTTATATTAAAGACCAATTGATAATAACTGTGAATTAAGAAGAATCCAAAGTATATGAGATACAAGGCGAATTTTTTTTTCTTAAAAGCCGGCATACAAAAAAAAAATAAAAGGGCAGAGATACAATGATGAAGTGTAGTTACGACCATAGCAAAATTGGATTTTCTTATTTTTCATTTCTTAGAGCCAAAGTATTACTTTGGCCAGCACGTTTTAGGCTTTTGTATAGGGCCCGGATGGTATGAGGGTGTATATTTTTACGAGACGTTTAAAGGTGGTGATTTTGAACAAAAGGGATACGGCAAGGAAGGTATCTTTTGAAATATTTACTCAACTTGTTTTTTTTTTCGATAATTTGAATATTTTACAATATATTTTTATTTCTTTTTTAAATGTCACACGAGAATATCCAGTTTATTTGAAAAGTCTTATTCTAACGAAAAAAAAAGTCAGTTTATTTGAAAAGTCTTTTTCTAACCAAAAGCATCATTCTTTTCAATTTGAATTTTTGCAAGTGGTGTATTTGAGGAAATCGCGCTTGAAATAAAACGGTTATCTCGAAAATCAAAAAAAAAAAAATTAAACTTGGCTTTGAAGCAAAAGGTCTTGGCAGACATAAAGAACGCGCACAACGAATTCCGAAGGCCTTTAAAAAAACAAAAAAAATAGATAGAAAAAATAAGAAAAAATTTTAATAAACAATCCGGAATTTTCCTGGTTT
The DNA here is from genome assembly GCA_900497715.1 of Magnusiomyces ingens NRRL Y-17630. Taxonomy (NCBI): domain Eukaryota; kingdom Fungi; phylum Ascomycota; class Dipodascomycetes; order Dipodascales; family Dipodascaceae; genus Magnusiomyces; species Magnusiomyces ingens. The sequence goes on from UIDE01000004.1 coordinate 782,906, forward strand.
TTTTCATATTTGAAAATTATCAATTTGGAGGGGGGGATTTAACGGCCAAAGCCTGACAAAAAAACCTGCCTATCATAGACTGGGGTTGATGAGCGTGCCCTGCATGTTGTATTTAAGGTAAATCAGCTAATTGCCAAATTGGGAAGTTGATATAGGTAGTAGATATCATTTATTAGGGAGGGGGACAAAAAATAATTATATATATTTATAAAAAAACATTAAAAACAACAAATCTCTCCATTATTTTTTAAATATTTTTGGGAGGAAACAAAATATGCGAAAAAAAAGGTTAAACCATCTTCTCATTACTGCCATCATCAGAAGCAATCAGATTGGCCTGAGCCTGCTGATATCTCTGCTTAGCAATATCGATTTCGCCGTGATGTTTCTCACACAGCTCCTCGAGGGTTTGACGCTTGGTTTCAGGAATAAGAAGAGTGGTACCGATACCGCAGAGCATGAAGAGAGCAAAGATCTCCATGACGTGGTTGAGCCAACAGTTGTCCTTCTTGGGACAGTGGTGGTTGATCAGAGGACCCAAGACACACTGCGCAATGATGGCGCCAACCTTACCAGAGGCAGCAGACATACCGTGGGCAGTGGATCTGTAGCGGGTGGGGAAAATCTCACCGGGGACAATGAAGGTGGTGGTGTTGGGACCCCAGTTGCAGAAGAGCTGACAGAGAATGTAGAGAGCAAAGAGACCGCCACTGGGAAGCCTGTGGTAGGCGAAACCAATGATACAGAAAAGAATGGTGAGAATGATAAAGCCCGCGAGCTGGACGGGTTTACGGCCAACGATATCGAGAGTGGCGACGGAGAACCAGTAGCCGGGAATGGCACCAGCGCAAGTGATGATAATGTTACCGACAGAGATGTTGTGCAAATTTTTGTAGACGTTAACCTGGCCGGCGTAGCCAATGGTAGCGAGAATGACCGAGTTGTTGAGACCGAGACCGTAGTAAGCAACGTCGAGGAAGAACCAGGAACCAGCAGTACCGAGAAGAATCTTACCGTGCTTCCACTGACCAAAGTGGGCCCAGAAGTCCTTCCAGGAAGCTTTAGGAGGTTCGTACTCTTCCTCGTGTGTAGCAGACTCGCGGAGCTCGTTGACGTCGGCATCGGGGGCGGAGCCAATGGCGCCAGAAACAAACTGGCCCGAGTCGGCGGCAGCCTTTTCAATGTCGCGGGAAACGTCAAAGGTGTAGCGGGGGGTTTCAGGGATGGTGAGGCGGAAGTAGAGGGCAGCAATGGCGGGGACGGCACCGAAGCCAATGAGGATACGCCAGATCTGGTCGCAGGCCTTTTGGCAGCGGTGGTCGCACTCGGCGTAGCCATTGGCATACTCGAGAGCATTTCTGTAGCCGGCAACGCAGATGACGGAGACGATACCACCGAGGAGCTGACCCCAGCCCTGGTTGGCAAAGACGGCGGCCATGATGGCACCTCTCCACTTGGTGGTAGCAAACTCGGAAGTAATAATCGAAGAGAGAGGGTAGTCACCACCGATACCGATACCCATGATGATACGCCAGAAGACAAGAACAGCAACAAAGTTGATGGCCTTGGACTCGCCGGTCATGGTTTGACCGATGGTAGCAGCAATGATGATCATGAGTTCGACACCGTAGATTTTCTTACGACCAACAACGTCGGCGATCCAGCCAAAGAGAAGCTGACCGATGACAGTACCGACGGAGGTGGAGACCTTGATGAGAGTGGAAGTGGACGAGGGGATTTTGCCTCCGTGCTCGGTGCCGTAGCCCCAGTAGACGTAGACAAAGATAGAGGTGGCAATGTTAATGGCGAAGATATCGAAGGAGTCAGTCATGAAACCGATACCAGCGACACAAATGGCGCGGACGTGGTACCAGCCGAAGGAGGCATTGTCGATTTTCTCGAGGGCGAGGCGGCGGCGCTCGTAGGGGTCGGTGATGTGGGCAAAGTCATTGACGTAGTTGTGGAAGGCGGCGTTACCACCTTCGGTCTTGATGCCTGCTGTAGTGACTTCAGCCATTTTCTGAGAGTTTAGTATGAGGTCAAAAAAGGGGAGATGATTGTATGATTGAAAGGGGGGAAGACAAAAGAGATGGGAAGACGAGGGAAAAGGGCAGTTATTTATATGTTTCTGGAGGAGGCAAGAGTTTCGGGAATAGAAGATAAAAAAAGGTAGAAGGGATCCGATTAAAGGTAAGCTTTTTTTTTACGCCAGGTCTTTGTATAACGATTATAGTTTTCACGAATGGGGTGTGTGGGAGGACGGATATTTGCTTTTTTTTTTGACCTTTGGCCCAAGGGTTGACATGATCATGGATCTTGAGATTGAGCGGGCCGCATTAGTGAGGGTTTTTTTTTATTCCGATTCATGCTTTAGAAGAAGCCAAGAGCAGAGCCTATATTTTCCTGCGATTCCTCATGATGAGAGATGTTTTGATGGCTTGGATGTTTATGCCTAGAGTTTGTGAGTTTTTGTAGCCGAGGGAAGGGCGTAACTCTTAGCATCTCCGAAAAAAGTCTACGCGAGCCACGATGTGTGTGTGAATTTTTTTTTTTTTGCCAAGATATGCAAAAACGCTACAACGTGTAAAAGACTTGTAAAAAGTTCCCTTAAAAACTTTGGCTGATTCCAATCACCGCTTTTGGTCCCAAGGCGATCAGCCCTTAGTGAGGACCCTCCATCGTGGGATTTTGCGGGGAGGAGGTGAAAGCCAGCAGACCAAAAGGAAGACCCGTTTAAACATCAATTTAAGCATAACCGTATCTCCATCTCTAGATACCCTTCCAGATACCACATCGAATATATATCTCAACAGCAGATATATTAATTTCGGAGCGGTTTGAGAAGTACCAAGTCTAGTGTATGTTTACTTGCTCAGAGGCCTAGTGGTGTGTGGGTGGGTTTTTTAGCTCCCGATATCCCATCAGTATTCTACTGTTGTAAGACGCTCTAAAAAAGGGCTGCGTAAAAAAACCTTTGCTGTGTGTTTTTTACATTTACAGCGTCATTGAGCTCGCCACGTTTTTTTGGGTTTGGGCTGAGTTCTACCAGCCGGGCTTCCACAGGTCGTTGTGCAGGCACGTGTGTGGTGATTTCCAACGGTGTTTTTCCAGCGAGTTTTTTTACATACGCTGATTTTACGCTGGAAAAAGGCAATTCGCCTTCTGCTGACTTCAAGTTATCGCTTGGCTAGCAAAGGAAGAGTCTCGATAAAAGAATGGCCACGGCGTGAAGAACAAATAGAAGTGCACAGAGCTGTCACACGTTTTTTTCTTCCTAGGCGGGAAGGAAATCAAGCTTTAATAAAAATTTTCTTCCACTCAATGTGCCATTGTTGCCGTGTCCTGTGATGACCTTTGCCAACGGGCTAGGCGGTCAGTTTACACGCCATTGTCGAAGATTTAGAAAAAAGTCATGTATGTTAAAATTTTTATGTCATCTACGCCATGGTTCTAAGAAAAAAACCCACCCGTCGGTGAGAAAGAAAAGTGTGGTGAAAATTCAGTCTTCTCCCCCGCAAGTCTCGACGGTTTTATGCCAATCATGGGCGCACGTTTTTTTAAGGTTTCCAAAATGTGCGGCTGGCCTGGGGGAGGGATGGGAAGAAAAAAAAAAAGGTGTGGCCTCAACGCCGGCTGGGGGAGCTTAGAAATGGGTTAGTAAAAGACAAGAAAACGTGGGAGCGTGGAAAAGCAAATGGAAAAATTTTAAGCCAATTGGCAAAAATGGTTTGGTCACACGTCTTTTACAAACGTTGATAGTGAAAAGTTCCATTACGACTACCTTCAAGAGGCACTTTTTCGAAAGACATTTTCTTTTTTTTCTTTTGAAAAAAATAGGGGGGGTAAAACAATGAAAAGTTTTTTTTTCCAGGCTCTGAAAAGGGCATCTTAAATTGCTAAATAATAATGGAAGTAACTTTAAAGACCTATTCAAAGGTCTAATGTGGAAATAAAGCCCCTCCATAGAAAGCCTCTGCAAAAATATCCATCCCGGTGACCCGCTTCCCCAATCAAAGTGAATATGTTTACATTGTGGCCATGTAAAAGTTGGCATTACCCTAACCGAAATGTTCTCACTTGACATCCTTGACGATGAGATGTTGGTACTACTGCAAACGCTGGTAGGTCCCCCCAAGCGTGTGCCGACGTATAAAACATCTTCATTTACAAAATCTTGGTACATATAATCAATGTAAAAAAAAAGGCCATACAGATTTGAAAAAGTTTCAATACCTTTTTAAAAGTATTTTGTATTTTTACCAAACTGTAAACCTGTCGGAATAACTAAAAGTATGGTTCACTTTTCGTTTTTTAAAAAAATTACATTATTCTGGAACAAGTTTAAAGTCAGGTTCCTAATTTTATTTTGTCATTGTCTATCTGTCAACCTGTTTCTCTCTCGCCCCCACTTGAAAACCCCTAAGTGAGTGGTACTAGTTGACAATTTTGAAAAAATTCAATGGCCTTATTCCCCTGAATATGTTCAACCTGGTTAACTCTCATCGCCACTAGCCACACTTTTCACATCCATCGTTTTCCCAAATCGTGGTACTAAGAGTCGCTCCACTCATCAAGGGGAACAAGGGTATTCGGGAAAGACAGTCAAATATAGTGGAATGATTTAGCAAATGATAAAAGAGGGTTCCGTTTTCTTTTCATTTGGTAAAATATAGAAAATAACGCTTTAATCACCATGAGGTTTCTTCAACAGAACTTGCCGAGACTTTATTCAGAAAAACCGTTGACCTGCTTACATGACCATCTCCGAGACGGTGTAAGCAGCGTAAAATATCGGCACCCCTAAAGTCTTGGTATCATTTAAAAAAAAATGCCATGTGCCGGGAAAACAACGACACTGAACAATGGCGCGTGGGAAAAGCCAAGGCTTTTAATAAAAAAAAAAAGAAATAACAAGTGTGCCAACAGAACAACCGACACCAGCTTAAGCAAAAGCCAAGGCCTTATTGGCATCACCATGAATAAGAATTGGCATGTCTCGTCCTCACGTTGGCACACACACACGCATCAAGAGATGAAGTCCCAGGTGGGTATCATGCAAGCTTCTGAAGAGAAGGAGGACTCGAGAGGGTATTCCAAGAGGCTTGGTATTTGAGATATTATGGGCCTCTTTCTCTTTTTTTTCTAGGCAGGTCTCTGCCAATGTTTCGAAACGATTGCCGATGGAAGCCATCACTTTGTAAATACGCTGATCTTCAACTTGGAGCTTTAAAAGAAAAAATTTTATTTGGAGGATTGGAAATATATCTGGGGCTGGGTGCGTATATTCAGGTCTTTTTGAATGACATCACGTACGCTTCCCTCCCCCCGCCTCCATAGTGCAGCCGCCAGCGAAGACCTCAGAAACACATGTGCTGGTTCTTTGATTCTATTGGCTGGCCATTTTAAGGTAAATTAAGGCTTTTTTTTTCCCTTAACTTTTCCAAACACGCGCAAACCTTCCTAAAGAGTTTCTGTGCGTCTCTCTCACTAACGCAATCCTCCCCATCGGAAAAAAAAAATTAGCACACGGCTGAATGACCCAAAAAAAAATTTTTTGCTTCCTTTTAAAATCTCCATGATGGACAACATTATGGACCAATCAAAGCACCCAGATAGCCCACGAGGGTGCATCCATAGGTCTTGGAAGACCGGGTTGTCTGGGAGAAGCACAAAAATGCCTGCTCGGCTACAAACTTTTTTCTGTGCATCCACCGGCCTTGTTGCTGGCTGCCTTCTTGAAACCTCTTGCTTTGTATGTCTGGCAGTATCTACGTGAATCCTAGCGTGTGCTCTTCCTCCACCACTACCTTTGCTGCTGCTTCTTGATTGAAGTCAGCAGCTTGAAGTCGGCTTTGCTGTTGCATTTGGGAGCATATCCGCAAGCACCTGGGGAAAATTTTTCTATATCTCTTTTATTCTCTTTCCGTGCGCTGATCAATAATATATATACTCCCAAGTGTACCAGCACTAGTATTTTTTTTCTCCACGTCTTTATGACTAACCTGAGATTTCAGAGCAACAGCCCTATATATCTGGGTGTCTCTGAGAAAAAGTTTTTTTAACTAGCTTCTTATTGAAACCTTAGTGTCGCCGCTTGGACATTCTCAGAATTTCTTCATTGTTTTTTTCTCAAAACCAGCCAGAAGCCATTGTATAAAATTTTGTAAATCCTCGTAAACCTTACTTCAAACCCCTCAGCGATATCCCTTTAATCGCACCCAGTCCTCTCTCCCATGGACTGGCCTTGATCTGTGCTGCCTATTATCTACACTGATGCGCGAAATCATATTTCAACCGATAGTGCAGATACCGCTGCTGCTTCAAGTGCTGCTTTTTTTCCTCTTTCGCTCAACCCTCTTAAATCATCCAAAATATTCCCCGATTCCAATAATTATATTATAGAGATAAGAGATTTTCGTTTATCAAAGGCCTTGGTTCCAGCTCCTTTTTAACCTCCTATCAAGATTGTTGCAGGACTGATCGCGTTTATCGTGAGCTAATAACCTCTGTAATCTCCTAAAAAAAACCCTCTAAATCCCAGCTACCGAGATAAATCTAAGGCCCTCCCGCGTATTTCTCCCTCCGCAGATATCGCAATCTGCTGGGCTGTCTCGTGACCTTTTGCCTAAAGCAGCGTTAGTCAGCCTTACGTAATCTCCGAGCACACGACCTCCTTCCTACAAAGGCCTCGCTGGTTCTCTGACGAACAAAAAAAAACCAAATAGGCACTCGTCCACGCGAGCACCGAAATAAACCCTTAAGTGAATCCATTCAAATCAAAATACTCAAAACCTCCTAAAAGCAGCCATCAAATCTTGCTGAGATATATCTCCATCCAGCTGCATCTGCAAAAAAACCCATCTTAACTCTTATTGTTCTTTCTTTTTTTAATGTCCTCTCTACTTGCTCGTCAAGACCTGTCTTTAGGGGACACTTTGTGTAGTCTGTTAACTGTCAACTTGCTTCCTGGTTACAAACCATAATTTAAAGCTTTTTTAAACTCATAGCCGACCCAAAAAAATTTTCATTCATTATGAATCCCCTTCAGATTCTAGTTTCTTCAAACTCTAACCTCAAAAAAAAGTCACTTTGGAAACCCTTTGCAAATATGACCTTTATCTATTCTTTTTGAATACCGAGACATCTCAGTCCAAATTGTAATTCCGCATAATCACTTTAAAAGATCCTCCGCTAATCGCCTGCTGGGAAAATAACACAAATCTATTATTCTTCCATAACCAGCTCCTCCCTTGGCCCAATCGCCTCACGTCCTCTCGCAGTCGACGTTGGTGTCTTTGTTGTTCCTGGTTGGGACTTGTCGTCTCTCTACCACACCAGGAAAAAAGGTGCCAATCCTCTATCATCTAACACTAATTTCTTTTTTTTTCCCATTTTGGCACTTTAATAACTTCCTTCTATTACCTAGCCATCAAATTTTTTATTTCAAAACCAATTCTTTTTTTAAAAATCTTCTTTATCGTCTATTTCCAATCTTAATTATAAATACCTCCTCAATCTCCTTCATCTTGTCCCCTTTTTTTTCTTTCTCTTTTTTCTCATCTCTCATCCTTCATCCTTTCTCTTTCTCCCTCTCTACCTACAAATATGTCCCAACCTGAAGCTGGTGTCAAAACTGAAGGTGGTAACGCCGCCTTCCACAACTTCGTCAACGATTTCGCCCACATCACAGACCCCTACGAGCGCCGTCGCCTCGCTCTGGAAAAAATTGACAATGCCTCCTTCGGCTGGTACCACGTCCGCGCCATCTGCGTCGCTGGTATTGGTTTCATGACTGACTCCTTTGATATCTTCTCCATTAACCTCGCTACCTCCATGTTTGTCTACGTCTACTGGGGTTACGGCACCGAGCACAACGGTAAACTCCCCGCCGCTACCTCCACCCTCATCAAGGTCTCCACCTCCGTCGGTACCGTCGTCGGCCAGCTCTTCTTCGGTTGGCTCGCAGACGCCGTTGGCCGTAAGAAAATCTACGGTGTCGAACTCATGATCATCATTGCTGCTACCATCGGTCAAACCATCACCGGCCACTCCGAAGCCATCAGTTTCGTCGCTATCCTCACCTTCTGGCGTATCATCATGGGTATCGGTATCGGTGGTGACTACCCTCTCTCTTCTATCATTACCTCCGAGTTCGCCACCACCAAGTGGAGAGGTGCCATTATGTCTGCCGTCTTCGCCAACCAGGGTTGGGGCCAGCTTCTCGCCGGTATCGTCGCCCTCATCTGTGTTGCTGGCTGGAAAGATGACCTCATCTACGCTCAAAACGTCGGCATGTGCGACCAGCGCTGCATGAAGGCCGCCGATCAGATGTGGCGTGTCCTCATCGGTGTCGGTGCCATCCCCGCCGCCGGTGCCCTTTACTTCCGTCTAACCATTCCTGAAACCCCCCGTTACACCTTCGATGTTTCAAACGACGTGGAAAAGGCCGCCGCCGACGCCGAGCAGTTCACCTCCGGTGAAATTGGTGCCGCCCCTGAAGGCGCCGTCGATGAGCTCCGCCAAACCGTCTCCGCCAACGAGGAAGAATACCAGGCCCCCAAGGCCTCCTGGAAGGACTTCTGGGCCCACTTTGGTCAATGGAAACACGGTAAGATTCTTCTCGGTACTGCTGGTTCCTGGTTCTTCCTCGATGTTGCTTACTATGGTCTCTCTCTGAACAACTCCGTCATTCTCGGCGCCATTGGCTACGCCGGTCAGTCCAACGTCTACCACAATCTTTACAACATTTGCGTCGGTAACATCATTCTTATCTGCGCCGGCTCCATCCCTGGTTACTGGTTCACCGTCGCTTCCATCGATACCATTGGCCGCAAACCCATCCAGCTCTTTGGTTTCACTATCCTCACTGCCCTCTTCTGCATCATTGGTTTCGCCTACCACAAAATCTCCGGCCATGCTCTCTTGGCCCTCTACGTCCTGGCCCAGTTCTTCTGCAACTTTGGTCCCAACACAACCACCTTCATCTACCCCGGTGAGATTTTCCCCACCCGCTACAGATCCACTGCCCACGGTATGTCTGCTGCCTCTGGTAAAATCGGTGCCATCATTGCCCAGTGTGTCTTGGGTCCTCTGATCAACCACAACTGCCCCAAGAAGGACAACTGTTGGCTCAACCACGTCATGGAGATCTTTGCTCTCTTCATGCTTTGCGGTATCGGTACCACTCTTCTTCTTCCTGAGACTAAGCGCCAGACTCTGGAAGAAATCTGTGAAAAGCACCACGGCGAAATTGACATTGCTAAGCACCGCTACGAGGCCAGATTGGCCAAGGAGGCTGAGGCTGAGGATATGATCCAAAAGCCTGAGATTGTCTAATTCCGTGTGTGTGTACCCTTTTTTTTCCCGCATCCCTATTTATGCATGAAAGCTAGAATTTTAATGACCCTCTCCTAATTTGTTTGTTTTGTTTGTTTATATATTAAATTAAAAATCTTTACTGTTATTTCCTATACTCCCGTGATATTCCATCCTCAACTTGGGTCTGCAGTGGGCAGACAAATTTGTAAATTTTACTAAAACGTGAGTGTAAAAAATCCACTATTCATAGTATTTTGAAAACGGCAAAGGCCAAAGTCCCAAAGTTAATATTAATCCTGGCATTTAAAACTCTGCAAGGCCCATCCCACAATTGAAGCCTGCGTGAACACAATACGGCTATTAACGACGTACATTTTCCAGCTAATATCTGCTAACTTAAATATGTACTCTTTTCAATGTATCCCTATGTGCCTGGAAAAATGATACATGGCCCATTTCCGCGAAGATATTAATAGCAATGGTCAATGTGGTGGTTTTGCCAACCAAAATATCTTTGTTTCAAAATCACCTTGCCAAATCTACAATCCGAGGGCCGTCGGATTTGGCTCAACTTTAGGCTTTTGGCCAGTCTCACTTTCATATTCCATCCTCCGTTCAATGCAAGAAACTCCTCCTCAAAAAAAACTACGCCACTTGACTTTAAATCCTCTAGCCCTCAGGTATTCCAAAAAAATTTATTTAGCTAGTCTGTACAAAACTTTACCTTTTCAATTCTTGGTATCAGACCATAAATTTAGACTTTAATCAATAAAAGATTTTCCCCAAAAAATTAACCCTAATCAGGTATATATAATTTTGTTTAAACCCCACGCTTAAGTCGACTTTCCAGATTTGGGAGGATTATAAACGACAATGTCAGAGTCCGGGCATCCACCAACCATGTAGCAGTCCCCACGACTCGTTCCAGACCCAGAACCTGCCCCAGAACCTGTCCCAGAACTAGCTCCAGAGCTCCCGGAATGTGAACTCGCACTTGACCCGGACCCTCCGGCATTCGAACTTGCGCTCGACCCAGCTCCCGACCCCCCGGTCTTCCCGCTCTTGTTCCCAGACGACCCTCCAGATCCGCTCGACACTCCCACCGTCGGTTTCGTCGTCTTCGAGGTTGTTGCCGTAGACGTGGGTCGGTTGGCCCAGCTCGAAAACTCAGGACACCCGCCCACCATCTTGCAGTCAATTGCGGCCGAGTTGGAGCTGGTGGTCGAAGGACTACTTGTCGCTGTGGCGCTGCTGGTGCGAGACAGCGTCGTGGAGGTCGTTCTTGGCCGGTTCGCCCAGCTCGAAAACTCAGGACACCCCCCAATCTTGTAACAGTCGATGACCGGCGAGTTGGTCGTAGACGTCGCAGGACGGGTCGAGCTCGTCGTCGTCGTCGGCCGGTTCGCCCAGCTCGAAAACTCGGGACATCCTCCCACCATCTTACAGTCGATTGCCGCAGAGTTGGACGTGGCGGTTGTCGTGGGCCGAGTGCTAGTCGTCGTGGGTCGGTTGGCCCAGCTCGAAAACTCCGGGCACCCGCCCAAGCGGTAACAATCAACACCAACCCCCTGCGTCGTGGATGTTGTGGCGGCGCTCGTGGACGTTGCGGGTCGGTTGGCCCAGCTCGAAAACTCAGGACACCCACCCAGGCGGTAGCAATCAACGCCGATCCCCTGTATCGTGGATGTTGTGGCCGGGGTGGTGGGCTTGGACGTCGCCGACGCGGCGCTAGCAAACTCAGAGCACCCGCCGACCTTGTAACAGTCAATGGACGGGGTTGCCGGCATGGCGCTGCGCTTGGTGTGCCCCTTGGGCTTGAACGTGGCTGCCTTACTGGCAAACTCAGGGCAGCCGCCGATTTTGTAGCAGTCAACGGTAGGTGGTTTGTTGGAGTCTCCCAGGGGAAGAGCAGCCACCCAAGAAATTAAGAGAGCAGAAACAGTGAGTTGGAATTTCATTTGTGTATTTTGAAGGATGAAGAGATGATATAGAAGAAGAAAAAAGTTCTCTAAATCGACGGAAAAAATTGGACTTTTATAGAAAAATCTGGGCTTATAACCAAGTACATTTAAAAATAACTTTTAATTCAATAAAATATAGCCAAAAACGATGTCTCATTTTAATCTTCTATTTATCCAACTTCCCCTCAACTTGAAAAAATCCGTTTTATAAATCTTTTTAAATAGCATTGCTGCCGTTTACGGCTTTGCAACTTCGATAAACTTTTTTTTCTCATTTAATTGATTTCATTTAACTTATTAGATCGATTCAACTTGTGGATAAAATCAAACTTTTTTTTGAACAATTCTAAATTGCTTGTCCAACTTTTTGTCATTCATTTTGCAGGTCATGTTCACTACAGAAACATCTCTCTCCAGCAATTGACTAAATTTAAAAAATTAACATTTCCATTCAATGAAAAAAGTTAAGCACCACTTTAAAAATCAAAATAAAAAACAAAACAAGCTTTTAACGGCAATCCGTTCCTAGCCACCACATCCCACAACTAGCCCAAGTCTAAAGAAGGTCATTGGCTAAGTTTAGTCATTTAACAAAACTTAATACGCTACTTAACCTCGCCATCCTAAGGCTGCCCTCTGTGCTTCCTGTCACATCTTTGGCAAACTTCTCGCAGCTTGTAATAAAAGAAGCTTTTTTTCAGTTCATTTTTTTGTATCCCTACATGGATCTGCGCAGTGCCTCTAAACACATGTGCCACTGGGCGCATGCGCACACTGTGGCAACCCCTCATAATTTGGCTTGGTCTTTTCAGCTTTTTTTATCATACGAGAGCCTCTTAAAAAATTAAAGGGCATTCTCTCATAGCAACCTTTTTAATTGCTTTCTCTTATAATGTAAAACATCCATTTCTTAAAAAAATTTAGATCTCACCAAAATGATCTACCTTTTTATTAAAAAACATCAATAAGTACAACTCACAATTTGGACTGGCTTTCCTGACTTTGCTTGCATCCACACGTTCAAAAATCTTGTTTAATAAATAATACAGGCAACCCAGCTGAACTCTAACTACCAATTCAAATTTCCTTTTCACTTCAAAGTACTTTCGCACGTAAGTAGTGATTGCTCTATGTTTGAAAATAATACGGGACTGGATGGTATTCATAAACAAAGATATCGTTTATTTTAAATGTTCAATACTATATCTCTTGTTATTAAAACCCAAAAAACCAAATCTATAGTGACGCTGTGCTCATTTATAATTTGCTTTTTGTAACATGTAGTAGGTTAATAATTGGACTTTGCACCAGATCATGAATACAACCGGTCATCTGCTGTATTAAAATATACAATTGCCCAATTTCAAAAAATCAACAAACCAAGAGTGCATTGTGCATAGGCCATCTAGATTAAAAATTTGTATTAGACGGCAACTCAGGCATAAAAATATAAATTTCTAAAAAAAAATAGTTTTAGTCATTTTCAGTTTATATACTATGATCAGAAAAAGTCTTCTAATACAAAAATAGCAAAGCTTACATTATTAGCAAACTTGAGTTGGGCAGCATTCATTTCTAAGCTAAAATTATATTCAAAACTAAAAATGAATTAGTTTGTTAGAACAGCAATAAGTCGTCTTTTTTGAAAACGGTTTAAATTTGTAACTTCTATCAATGTGCAATAAGACTTCTAAAAGTGATTCTATTAAACACATTTACTAATAATATCTTAATCGAGTTCTTCAAAAAAAACTATCATATAATTAAAATCAAGTAACTAATAAATGTGAATAAACAATTTGTAATGAAGTATTTAAATTTTTTACAACAAATGACCCCAAGGTACAGATCTCAGCTGTTTGAAGTAATAGATCCTCATTTATTGTCTAACTTTTAAACTTATTAAATAACTTTGATCTCACAAATGAAAATTGGTTTTTTATGTGTATGTAATTGTAAGTGCGATGTTAATTGTAGTATTAGTCTTTTAAAACAATTCCTTGAACTTTTCCCCCAGTTTAGGCTGTGTAAATTTTGAAATAATGTGAAACAGGCGCAAAATCTCCGCGCCACTACAACATTTTTTCTAAGGCTCCCTCAATAAAAATAAAATTCTGTTTATGATTGTCTAGCCAAATGATTTAAAATAAAAAATTTATACAAAATATCCGTATTTTAATATAATTTTTTTTCTAGCTAAAATAAACTAAGCTAAACCATTGAGTATTCATGACCAAACCGACAAGTGGTCAACCGAAACAGTTTTATTTACCGAGGTTTTTTTAGTGACTTGTATTTGCTATGAGTTTTTTCATGGCGATCAAAGATTTGCTAATAAAATAAAGCAACCCATAAATTTTCACATTAGAATGTTCTCCCATAAAATTGTTTTATCCTTAGGTTGACACGTTTTTGTCTTCAAAAACCAAAAATGCATATAACAAATTTGGTTAGAAATTCAAATATTACGGATTATACAAATTATCTTTGTTTCATTATCATGAAAATTTGTAAATTTGAAAGACCAAAAGACAAAGAAAACAAAAATCCGAAATCGCAAAATGTCTAGTCCTTGTTTTTTTTGAAAAAAATTATAAATTATAAGCTGATGTATAAACGACATCATCTTACCATCCAATTAACAAACACGTTTATGTATAGAGAATTCAAATTTATGAGACCTGATTCTAACTTACGAGACCCAAAACGTCAATCAGACTAGAACATACTCAACTCAGCTACATTTTACGAGTATCATTTTTTTTAATTTTTCTGGCCATAGAAACATTCCTACAGCTGATTTTGAAATAATTCAATTTTGCAAAGCATACAAATATTCTTGTTACCTAAGAAAAAATATTAAAAAAATATCGGTTCAAGAGAAAATCATTTAAACTATGAATAAAACATTTCAAAATTAAAACTCTGTCCTCGTGAAAATGAAAAAATGTTGTTGTCAAAAAAGATAATACTTCATAACCATTAAAACCGTTTATTTTTCCGCGAAGTTTGTCAAAGATAAAAATTGGTAATGTCATACACCAAATCATTTCAATCTGATAACATTTCTCAAGTAGTAAAGTAGTATTGTAATCCATATTCATCATGTTAGAAAAAATTCTATAGGACAAAATGGGTAAATAATGTCTTCTATGTATGTGGTAGTTTTAATAAACCCTGTTAATTTCATCTTGAAAAAAGCTAAGAAGTTGTAAGCAAGATTCTCTAACCATTTAGTGGAGTGCATGTTTTGGGCAATATGCTTGGGTGTGGCTCAATTCCTGGTGGGCCTAACGTTGTATAAAAAAGTTGCCAACATGGAAAAATACAAGGGTTGATTTAACGGTATATCTTTTATTAGTGTTCGAAATAACTATTGCATAATTCACAACTTAATCATTATATTAAGTTTTGATAGTATGAAAAAAAAAATAAATGTCTTTGTCTTCTTTTAAAGATTGGCCAGCTTTTATTAGTAATTTACTGTCATTATATTAAACACTGCCGTTTAATAAAGTTATGCTGGCTAAATAGCGAATATATGTTTAAATACATCGAACGGTGTAATAAGGTTTAAATTTAAATTTGAAGTTAAAATTTTTTCAACGTCAACCCACCAAAATCAACCCAAAGTGCCAAAAAATATATAAGCAAATTCACGTAAAAAACAAAAAGTAATGCTAGCAATGCCTGCATGCCTCGAGCCGGATTCGAACCGACGATCTCGTCATTACTAGTGACGCGCCTTACCAACTTGGCCATCAAGGCTGTTTTTTTTTTTGATTCAAGTAAAAACTTATTTAATGTCAAGAATATCATTTTTTACATTTTCTAATTAACGATATAAAAAGTTTTAAGAGTGGGACCGGTTAGTCGAGTTGGAAAAGACGTTCGCTATATGCGAGAGGCGTGGGTTCGAGCCCCACACTACCCACTCTTTAATGGTTTGCGGGAGCTTACCATAGTCCGACATAAAGGGCCTAACCGCCGACCGTCCTGTCAGTCTAATTAGCTACGCAGGTGATTGCGGGCCGTATCTCTGGCAGGGCGGAATAAGAAATAAAAATCACGGTTTTCCGTGAAGCGTCTGTGAAGATAAGTGGAAATTGGGTCGGGAAGGTTTGGGATCGACATACTGATTCACCCCTGTTCCTCGTAGGCTGGCATCAGGGCCCATGCGCTCCGGGCTATCCGAGACGTCCAGACCGACACTTGTACTGAAAAGGTACTACATGACCGACACACATTAGTTAGAAATTAATAAGGATAGCGATAACGCTGATGTTATATACTTCTATAACCCTTGAATATAAATAAATAAAATAATAAATATAAAAAGTTTTTCAAAATTTAAGGTTAATTAATAATCAAATTCAGGCAATAAACTTTGTTTTTATTAAAAAATCTACTAAAAAATTAATATTTTGTCTGTCTGGAGAGTGTTGATTGCAAGATCCTTCAAGTTTAGACTGCTGCTTCATCCAAATAATAAGGTATGTAGTTGAAAAAATAGCCAGTTTTCAAGTTTTGACAAATTGCTTTCAATATTTCCTAAAAATTTTTTAAGGAATGTTGTTTTGTGTTTAAATCTGTTGTACTTTATAATTTACATAGGTTATTTTTTTCTACTAACACTAATTACATTTATCATTATAATTACTTGCTTATTTACATGTATTTACTATTTCTATCGTTTAATGTTGATTATTTGTATAAATAAAAAAATAAAACAGAAATGTTATGATAAAATGAATACTTTCTAAAAAATAGAAATTTATAACTTAAAAATATATAGAAAAAAAGCGCTACTTATAACTTAAAATCAATTCAAACAAATTTGAAATCTACAGGCTTTTATATAATACTAAATATAAAAAAATCTAGTTCTGTTAAAAACTAATGTTAACAAAATCAATGAAAATAGTTAAAAGTGAATTAATTAATGATTTACAAAAAAAAAAAAAAGTAATTTAATTTTCCGATAACTTTAGAAAATTTTTTAAGCAAAGACTTGAAATGTAAATATTGGTTGTTGCAAAAAAAAGTTTTATATTCAATGATCCGTCTGATATTAGTGATATACAAGGACTTTATAAAAAACATGCATACTTTTGATAGCTTTACCGTGTTATCAAATAATACCAGAAGGTCTCCTCCTTTTATTTTCTTGCTAATTATAAATGGGGTTGAAATCACAGGCTTTATTCAAATTGAATTTAAGTGATTTACATATCTTTGATGTTTACCAAACTTTCCATCAGAATAAATCTTAAATTTAAATCTTGAGTTTTAATTTTTTTTTTTGCAAAATTTATCAAATCCAATTTATCATGGCGGTCAATTTTGGTCCTTCTTGACATGATCTATTTACAGCACTCTTCGGAAATATAGCCAAAATTTAGGGTATGATTCTTAATAATTTTTTCTATTATGACTGTGACTTTTTCAATAAACTTAAAAGCCTTTTAATCTTATTTTTAAATAGTCTGGGTTACTGGTGTAGAGTATATCAGCAAAAGCAAAGATACTGGAATGCCTTGCGGGACTCCAGTACTAAGTAGTTGTACCGGATTTTTTCTTCGGTACATGTGCATTATGGATTTTATTTGGTAGATAAATTGATACGTCTAACATAATCGCTTGGGAAAATTCCATGTCTTCTATTGCTTCGGCAATAATACATTTATTCACATTGTTAAGCTTCTTAAAATTTAATCAATTTTTTTTTCTCGGCTACTTTCGATTTTTGATACAAATTTCAAAATATTTAAAACCTTCCCGGTTCATTTCCATTTATATTTTCATGAATACTCATAGATTTTTTCTTTTTTGTAGGATTTCCCCTATGAAATGTGTTTTTTTGTTTATTTAGAGCAGAAGTTGTAGTCTACATTTTGGAAACAGAATTTTACAAAAGTTCTGTTTCCAATCGGGATTAAGGAATTTTCTTTTATATATATATATTTTCAATATATAGAAAATTAGCTTTTTTTTATATATTTTTGTTATGACTGATAACCGGAAGAAACCCTAACGATAATAAATATCTATTTATGAATTATGAGCTATCTAAGAGTACAAAATATTATAGATTAGAACGAGTATACTAGGAGTTATTACTTCAGAGATAAACCTTTTATCTCAACTTAGATCTTTTGGGAAAACTCGATCATTTGTGCTATAGGTAGACTAGATCGTAAGTCAATCAATATATCTGAAATTTTCTGAAGAAAAAGTAAGAGATAAGATTTTATTTTAAGCAGAAGTATAAAGCTATTTATGGAGGAGTCAATCTTAATAATAGAATTAGTTCATTAGCCTTTAAATGAGACTAGCTTCAAAATGGAGTAAGTGATTGTAAAGCCGCAAGGCAATGGAAGTTCGATATATAGCCAATAACTGTTAGGAAGTTGTGTGTCTCGATTGATGTGTAAATCTATAAGCTGATATTATAGATGTTCTTCTAATGTATCGCATAGTCAAGGTTACTACTATACGCCTAGCAAAAATAGAAGCCAACGATAATGAAAAACGTAATTATTCCCTATCTACTACCTATCCTTTGAGACCTTAATCTTCAATCATTATAATACCTGATCATAAAATATTTAACTTGGGCAAACTCCAAATACGCACCTTTGTTAAACTGACGGGCCAGCCTTTCATACAGCTTTTCGCTTGTGCTTTATTTTCAGTTCGCATTGTTATACCCATTATCTAACGAGGTTTCCCTCTGTTATAACCGTAAACTATCATCACAAGCTCTAAATCAATCAAAAATAACGAGTATTAGATTCTGTTACAATTATTGTAAAAGAACTTAAGGGAATTGTAATAATTATGGGTACTTACAACAATTTTTTTAAACGAATAATCTTTTCAGTCAAATAAATTTGTATCAACCCAATCGATTCTTCTTATTTTACTTCTTCAAGAAATGCAAATTTTCAGTCTGCAAGCTTTTCAAGATTCTCTCGAATATGCTCAGGAATCGGCTTTTTATCCATTGTAATACGCATAGAGTCGGTGATTCCCATGAACTTTGGATGTGCACCTGCATCACATTTTGGTCCAAGAGGACAAAATCCTGTAAGATATCTTGGACAGATTGTTTTACGAACGTGTCGTTTAGGGCACTCTGGACCCAGCTTACAAAATCCTTTTTCGTAGTTTGAACAGGGTGCAATTTTGCTCAGCGGATCAATGTGAAGGTATAAGCAGTCTGGCGACTGTGTGCAATATCCGTTACGCGAAAAAAAAAGGCACTCAGGCATCTTCCGCAGATTATACTCATGCAAAAACTCGCAACTATCCCCCTTTTTACATAGTCCACGCAGCCAGTGCTTACACACAATCTTGTTCGAATATGATGGTAAAATATGCTTATCAGGACACTCTTTGCCTCGCGGACAATTTCCATGGGCGTAATATCGACATATTGGTCGATTTGGGTCAAGGCCGAAGCGATGTTCTTTTCTTAAATATGGATCAAATGAAAATGTGAGATTTGCTGTATTTGGATGAAATATATTGTCGCTGGTAGAGGTTTGTTGGGGTTTAGCAGAAACATCCACAAATCCTGGATTAAAATTGGGGGCGAAAAATGTAGTTGTCATTGTGATTTTTTGTGTCTAAATAATGTTGGTGGGGAGGAAGAAAGAAATGTAGATTTGGATTTAGGGAAGAAATTTAAATAGCCATGAACTTAATTATCAAAATGTGATTAGTCATCATTAGTAATTTTTGGCGCGTTCTAATCATTCTTTTTCAACCTCTGTCATACTTGTATATTCTTTGGAATCGCACTCACACTTAACGAAATTCCACCTAGACTGACTATTTCCAAACTGTTGAATCAAACCTCCGTGATTCATAACAAGGTTGTTTTAGGACCGATTTATTTTGTCTGTTAAAGTTATTGAAGTTTTTTTCCCTTTTTTTCATTCCTTAAACCTGAGGTTACTTAGCTATGCCACTGGACCCTTATTCCTACGTGGCTGCTTCTCGAGTGAGGGCTTTCCTGTGCCCTATGGGAAAACTGAAAAGGTCAACTTTTTTAAACTACGCAGACCGCTTAAGCAATGTTAGAGAAATTAGACTCGTTGATGTTACTCCAGATGGCCGAAGTGATAGAGGTATGCCGAATTAAATTTTTTTCATATAGCGTTTCGCTCAAACTTTGCTCAAATATATACTTTTGCTGACCCAGAAGTTTAGCTATCTTCAGCCCACAAGGATTCCCCAACGGTAAAGTTGTATATGACTTTTCGATCGCTCCAATTGATCAAGAATTAAAATTTTTACATGACTTAGAGCCATGGCGTCAAGTCTTTTGCGTATGTTTGCATATGATGCTCTATGTGAAAAAAAAAAACAAAATTTGCTAACTGGTTGGTAGGTATTTGCGCTAACCACTTTCAGCTACAAAATGACATTAAAAGATTATGAGAATAAAGTCCTTGAGCTTAGGAAAAAATACCCAGGTCCTGTCATTCATAAATTATTGATTTTTGGTGTTCCCGGTGCTGACTTGTTGCAAGGTTCAAAAAACGTTATACCCGTCCTTTCTTCTCGTTTGGCTCCTATCACAAGCTTAGGAACTGTTATGTGCGATGTCACTACAGATTTCTTAGCTGAACTTGCTGTTTTGGCGATCACTAGAGAAATGGGCTCTTTCAAGTCTCCTGGCTTAATGGAACTCGAACATCCAGTCTCTCGTTTTCAAGACGGAAAGTCCTATAATGGCGGATTTTCTAACGGGCCCCAGAGCAATGGCTCTCAGAGCATGTCACATTCTCCGGCAGGAAGCTTTAGCTCAATCACCTCTTCTCGTATTAAATCAGGATCTATTTCAATAGGTTTAAATGACCGTTCTAAGGCAAAGCAATACGGTCGCAGCAAAAAATATCTTGCAGGACTGTATCTTCTCACCGGTAGATGGCAAGACGCCCTGCGAGAATTTAGTGAAGCGGCATCAAGTTTAAAAAGCGCCCATGATCATTTATGGCATGCATCTGCTTTAGAAGGTATCGGAATATGTCTTCTTCTTCTTTCGTTTTTAGAAGTGCCTACTGCAATTCCTTCAATTGCTCTACAAGCTGCTAATGTTAGCTCTCACAGCAGTACCCTTTCATTTTCAGATTCAACCGAATCCCTTACACCTACGACTTCTAATTCAGGCGTTCTCCCTCCGTCAATGTTCGAATTTCTCCCAGATCTGACCAATTCTTTGTTACGAATATATGCACGCTCTCAAGGATCTCAGGAAGAAAGTGTTCCACAGATTGTATTTTGCGAGACGATTTTGCGATTTGTCAATTTGCTTTCGATCACACGTTTATGCGGAGGCTGGAATCCAGCATCACTGTCTGCGGTTGTACGCGGAACTCCTGTTAGTAAAAATGTTACACCAGATAGTCCTTCCATTACTGCCATTACCAGTTGGATTAACAGAGCATACGCGACAGATCTTAATACTTTGCCTTTGATTTCTCAATGCAGTATTTTTAGCGGGATTGCGGTTGTTTACTCTAATATTGGCCTCGTAAGAAAGCGATCTTTTGTTATGCGCGAAATGCTTTTGACAATTATTCCGCGGTTATCACGAGCGCGAACGATGCAAGCCGCAAATGCTGGTGTTCATTCAGAAGGTCTTTCTGATGTTGATAAACAAATTGTTCAATTGATTGATGGAGAACGCGAAGGTGGTATTGTGGAACTTCTTGACAACTTGTGCAAGGTGTATGGCGCTGGCGACATCACTTCAGTAGGATATGGATGGATTCAATTGCGTGTCTCTTTTCTTAAAACTTGCTTATTTATGTGCGAAGCAATTCCCGATTACAATGGTATCATTCATTTTGCGAGTCTTCTGCTGTCTACCGCTGCAGATGTTTTATCTGCTAATGACCAAATACAAATTTACCAAATAATTTTCCATGCCGTTGATTCCGCCAGAAAGTTAGGATATGTTCGTGTCAGTGCTGATTATTGGGATCCTAATATTCTCCGAGACATAAAAATTGTTTCCACTACATCCTCTATTCTTCCACAGTTTCGCAATAATACAGCAGTATCTACCCATGAAGACAGTGGATTTTTTATTCACAATCCATTTGCATCGAAAAAACCTGGAAGCATTAACAAAAGTAGCCCTGATCTTTTACAACAAAATCCTCAGCAACAACAGCCTCGTATCTTAGTTCAAAATGAACGTGCTGATTTTCTCATTAGATTGCAAAATCCATTTTCCTTTGACCTTCATGTTCTTGAAATTACACTTTTGACTCGTGACGTTTCGGTCAATGCTCGCTTGACCAGCTTGAATATTCCAGCAAATTCTATTTCTGATTACACTATTCCGGTCATTCCTGAAGGCACTGGAACTTTACAAATTATTGGTGCTTCTATTCAAATTGGTGGTTGCGCTAAAAAGGACTTTTTGCTTTCTGAAAGGCTACCTTATATTGTTTCAGACAAGGTAGAGTCCGTGGGTAGCAATTCTGGAGAGGGACATGGTCAAAGTAAACAGTTAAGCCTAGTCAAGAATATAAACATTGATATTGATGTCATTTCAGCTCAACCTGTCATGGTTCTGAAAAATATTTCAGTTAACCAAGGATGGATGATGCTTTTGGAGGGTGAAAAACAGCTCCTTACAATCACATTGGCCAATATTTCTGAAATCAATGCTAATTATGTTTCCTTGAAGTTCTCAGACTCTACAACACCTCCTTTACAAGTTGCTCTTTCGAACAAGGACCTCCCTCAAAACGAAATTTACGAGGTTGAGTACTTTTTGTACAATAGAAAAGCTCTGCAATGGATTAAGGGTCCAGAAAAACAATCATCAAATGTTACTGATCTTACAGATTTATCACCCATTGTTAAACAAACAAAACCCTGCAGTGTTTCTAGTCACAACGCAAAAGTATTTAATATCTTAGTCCTCGGAAAACGTGGCATGAATCAAGGAGCAATTCAAGTTGAGTACGCCAACCGTGACAATACTGAAGATGAGTCAACCCCCTTTTGGCTTAGAATGCTTTCTATACCAATAAATATTACTGTTAACTCTAGTATTGAACTGGGTGGTTGCGACATGATGAGTCTTCGAGATAACCAAGTGTTCACTGATGACCCTACTGTTGTTTGTGCTAGCACTCTTTCAAAGTATCTTAACGTGTTAAAAGATAAGGGCAAGCTGGCAGAGTATTGTTTGTTGGTCGTTGATCTTCGAAATTCTTGGAGTCAGTCTATTGAAGTTACTCTTTGGAGTTCCCCTGAGCCCCGTGAAAATGATAGTTTTGAGGTGGATGTTATTCCAGCTAATGATAAAACTGATGAAGAAGACCATTCTGATAGATTTTTAGTGAAAGAGATCATTCACGCAGGGAAAACTAGTCGTCTGCTTGTCCCTGTTAAAAGAGTTGAATTTACGGAGCAGGAGCTCTCTCGACCAATACCCAGTCTGAGTGTTAATAAACGCCAATTTGTTGTTAATCCAAATGTAAACCCAGAACGTGCACGTGAAACCCGCGAAAACTTTTGGTACCGAAATGCGCTCTTGTCAATGCTTGGAGGTGCTTGGAAGGTTCTTAATGGTATTCCCCGCTCTGGTATTTTAGAACTCCGAGGAATTCGCCTCACAAGAAAGATGATTAGCATATTGAAAGTAGAATCAGTGTCCCTTACAATGTCACTTGAAGTGGACAATTCTGAAAAAGATGATTCAGCTGTTTCTGATGACGGTGATACCAAGCAACTGAGATCTCAATATGTTGTCAAAGCTGAGGAAGATTATTTCACGCTTTATACAACTATCCAAAACAGAACTTCGAGACCAATTTCGGGATATCTTCGTGTGATACCAATGCAGCGTTACTCTGATGTCCCATATCCCAACACCGGACTTTCAGCTAATGGCACTGTGTCAAATTCTGATGTTGAAAACTGGAATAACATGGATACAAAAATCTTGTATAATGGCAGTCTTCAACAGTCGGTACACAATATTGCACCAGGAGAACAAGCTAAGGTTGGAATCGGTGCCATGTTTCTTTCTCGGGGAGAATATGAATTCTCGAGTGTGTTTGATGAATTCAACGTTGATAAATACGGAGAAGAGGTGGTGGAAGAAAAGCTAACTAAAGATACCGAGTCTCTTAGCATTTCACAGAGACAAGAAGACTATGCTCTTGATGATAAATTTACGCCACAACAACATGAACAGCGTGATCCAATATATATCCGTGCAGTATAGGTCATTAAGTGGTTTATTTTTTAAGAAAAAACATATATATATATAATATATATCATATATAGACTTTATAAATTAGAATTTATGGAATTTTGATACGGAACTTGGTTGATGGACCAACCGGTTTCCCAAAGTCTCGTAATGAAATTAAATAGGGATCCTGGCTGTCTTGTGTGGCAACTTGACAATGGACTAAAAATTTGATTACATGGTCATCCAAAGTTGGGACTTGTAGATATAGCGGCTCCTCCTCTGTGGATTCCAGTAATTGGTTGAGAAGAAATAAAATGATTGATTGTAGCTTGATTGATATTTGTGCTGGATCCTTTTCGTCTGTCGTGATTTGAAGCTCTTTAGGGATGGCATATTTTTTGGAGTTTTTTAATGCAGAGATATTAGCTGCTGCTGCAGAAGTAAGCACCTCAGATATTTCGCCTGAATCTTTAGAGGTGGGACGGCTCATTTTTTCGTCATACGAATTAGTGCTAGTGGCCCTTGTAGCCACAGATGGGGTTGCTGAAGTGGCGGCAGCCGAGTCACGATTTTTTCCAGCCTCTAAGGTAGATGAATTAGACCGACCTGCCTTAACGAAATAGGCTGAGGAACGCATTATTTCATGTGTATGCTCAGATATGTAAGGTGCAAGGTGGTCCTCAATGAGATATTTTAAACTGTCCATAAGCCCGGCAACTTCCTCTTGAACAGTTCGCCGACGCTTGGCAAGCTTTGTCAGAATTTCGGCATGATATGGGTGATGTTGTTTGTCATTTGAAAGATTATTATCTTCAATTTGCAATGTAATGTTTTCTGCTTTTTTGGTTTCCGTCATAGCCATGTTACCAATATCGTTGACTTCTTTGGCTAACCTTGTTTCAAAATCAATATTAGATTTTAACGAATCACGATACTTTAAGAGATGGTTCTTGTATAGAGACAGCTCATTTATGTGGTTTTCCAAGTATCTGCCACATAAGCTAAAACATAAGGGAGTGTTGGAAACATTTTTTAATCCACCTTTTGTTACAAAAGAATCACCATCGATTGATCGCTTCACCGCCTCTAGATATGCAATTTTAACTAAAACACGAGGTGAAAATATTTGACCGTCATTCCCTTTTAATCCCTGAGATTTTTTGGATTGTTTTTCTTCTTCGTCTTGCTTAATTAATAATGTGGCTTCAGAAAGAAGAGAAATGTCTAGTTCCCGCTTTAAAAGCACGTCGTCTTTCGCAGGAATCATGACAGGAATTTCAGGTGGTTCTCCGTTAGATTTATACATGCGAGATCGTCTATATATCTTATCGATTGGAGGAATAGCTGGGTATCGGTATTTGTCAGTAATATTGTATTCTAAGACTTCGTCATATTCATTACCATCTTCGTTTGAAGGGTAAGCCCCAGAAGCGGCTTCAGAATCATATTTTTTCTGATCGCTTATGGTAAATTTTTTTGAGTTTGTGTGTTTATAAGTGGAAGGGTCCACCCCGAGTGTTTTCAGAAACGCGGAAACGCGTTGTCTTTTTATTTGGAGTTCGCGTGTCAGCTGTTTAAAATATGATGGGTCTATAGAAGTATTATTATCTGCAGAAGCCAATTCACTGGGATTTGTTGTTGGAGAATCTTTTAGAGTCCCTGCTTGACGGAGCTGGAAAATTCGGGATGATACTGAGTTTGATCTTTTATTGTTTTGGTCATCCTGTTTTTTGGGTATCTTGTCTTCACTCTTGTTTGCTTTATTATGAGCCTGTGAACTCTGATGAATAGAGCGTGATAAATTTACAGGAGCCTTTTCTTTGATTTTAGAACCGTTTTCGACCATGCTGTCACAAAATGAATATAATCAAACGGTAGGGGGGGTTCCTGGTGATCGGTGCTCCTTATTGAGTGTGTGATACTGTTGTTGTTTTTTTATTTTAATCTATTGTTTTTTATTTTTTTAGTTATTTCAGTCCTGTGTATTTTTCAGACCTTTCACGTGATTTTGATGTTGGTTTTTTTTTTTTATTTTTTTTGTCTGGGAGCAATGAAATTCTTGTCTTCCCACCACATTTACGTCCTTAAAAAAAAGAACATTAGATCCATCTTCTGAAGCCCTAATAATGTCTGAAATTGATTCCCAGTCTCTCGCCAACTTGGACGCCTCCACTCGTAAGGAGATCATGGAGTGGATTGAGTCTGAAAACTCTAAAGCTAAAGTGCAGACTTGTACGTGAAATTTCAACCTATAATACCAGAAGAGAATATATTTGCTAACTTGAACATTATTTAGCTATCCACAACTTCACAGACATGTGCTTCAAGAAGTGCATTACCAAAATTAACTCCAGTGCTTTGGACCGCAATGAGGAGTCTTGTAAGTGTTGATTTTAGAGTTGGTTTGTTTGTCTTGTTAACATTTCTTTTAGGTCTGACCAACTGCTTGAACCGATTCCTTGATACAAATATCAATATTGTCAAGATGATTCAGCAAACCTCTTCTCAATAGATCATTTAATCTGTTGTTTTCAGTTCTTTATGTCTATAAACCTTTTGTAAATATATACTAATTTAATGTTACTTTTTTGAATTTTGATGTTTTTTTTTGTACATTTATGTCATTTTAATAAAGAAAAATTTAAACTAAAAAAATTGACTACCGTTTCTCTTTTTTTATTTTTTTCTCCCCGTTAACGCACATTGATAATGACGAATGACATACTAGACTACCTGGAATATACACAAATCAAGATTGCTGATGGAGCAATAACTCATTCTTTACCTCAGATTGAAGAATCTCTTGCACGATTTTTGAAATGGAAATCAGCCGCTCTGGCACCTTTAGGGACTGCACCACCCCCACTTCCTATTAACGATCTAGACACTGCGTTAGGCCAGCTTGACTTGATTATTTCTTCAAAACCCTCAATTCTTTCAGGCACAAAGAGCAAGTTTGCATTCTTGTTAGCTCAAGTGACGAGTCCTTTATCAGGAGAATGGATCTGGTATAAGCAGGAGCTTACGGAAAGAACACCCAAATGGATAGCTCAGCGCAGCTTTGTAGAAAAGGCCCTGCCATTGCTTTTGATTGTTTCGATAAAATATTTTACAAAAATATCGCGAACCGACGAAGATGGAAGATTTTCGCTTTTTGCAGTACTTTGCTGCTATTTATACAAGGATTACCCGTGGTCTGATAGTATTTCTGCAAAGATTGCAACTGCCTTAGATGCGTGTGTTAAAGAAGTTTTGAACAAACACCCCGGATATATCGACATTCTTTTTATAGACATTATCAAACCGGCTTTTTCAGGTGCCGCGACCCATAAAGAGATATCAGCAGCTGGCCGCAGGGTCTTTACGGCAAATGAAGAGCAACCTAGGTTAAGTCACGCATTTGCTAAAGGGTTCATGGATGATCCAAGTTTTCATAAAGATCCCTGGAAAGAGAGCCAAGTGTATGTGATTTCTCTATTGGAGTTTTACTTGAGACAATTTACAAATACAGATTCAACGATTCAAAATCAATGGTCCTTTTTTGTACCTTGTGTGCTAAACATCATTGATTACCATAACCCAGCATACAAGTATAAGGGTGCAGATCTTCTTGTTTTACTCATTAATTCAGTATCCAAAGAATATTTCAAAAAAACGGGTGTGGCTACGGTATTTTGGGAGGCTTTAAAACCATCGCTAACATTTTTGCCTCCAAGCACCCCAATTTCAATTACTGTGCCATTATCTAAAAGCACATTTAATGCCATGATCAACCTGAGTTATTTAAGTCTGGCAACAAAAAAAACAAGTGACGAGGACAAAACAAAGGATAAACCACTTTCGATAAAACTACAAGAGGAATATCTTCTGGAGGGCATTTTCAGGGGTGTTTCACATACAAACAAAAATCCAGAGATGCTGACTGTTTTCATAAACTCGGCAAATACATTGATCTTAAATCACTTAAAAACATATACCACGCCGCATCTCAAGCCATTAATTGGTATTGTTGTGGGAACGCTATGTGACCCATTTATTGGGTATGCGCCGGAACTGATGTCTGCATCTGCACAGCTTCTTCAGACACTGATTCGAACTGTGTGGTTTCGAGTTCCCTACTATCGCTACGATATTCTACGTGGTGTGGTTATGGCTAGCCGGAGAATTATCGAAGAAAAAAATGACGGTTTGGTTGGACCTAGTGATGATTTGCGAAAGGGTGTGAAAATGCTGAAAGATGCTGTTCGGGTGTTCATTGAGCAAAAACTTGATATCGAGTTAGATTTGTCAAATTTTCAAAACGAAATTGAAGTTTTGGAATCTAAGGAACCCTCGTTCAAAGAACTTATGGAGACGTAAAAGATTCCCAATCTTGTATATTTAAAAAAAATAATAGATATATAGCTTTTGTTCTTTTTCTTATAGTACACCGAGATAATCCTCCTTGATCGTTCCACTGAAATAAGTTAGCGACAAAAAAAGCTGAAGATTTTTGAAAAATACTTACATTCCAATCATCTTTCCAACATCAGCACGAACACCCATTATTTTCAGTCGTAACCTGCTACCCTTTTCTAATGTTTGTTCTTCCGAGACAAATGATGGAGGATTTGCAGTTGGGTCAAATTCCATATCAGAAGGTAATAACTAAGAAACGTTAGCACAACAATTGAGTGGGAAAGAAATGTGGACATACATGATGAGAAATGAATACTGGAAGGGGACCAACATCTACAAAGACACCCAGTTTTTGAACGTTGGATACGATGCCATCGACAACTTCACCCTTAAATGATCGCCACACAATGGCTGTGTATTTAACCTCGAACTCAGCAGAGCCATCATTGGGAATAATACGGCCTTTACCCATATCTATGTTCACACTATCCATCAC
Organism: Magnusiomyces ingens NRRL Y-17630; assembly: GCA_900497715.1. Lineage (NCBI taxonomy): Eukaryota > Fungi > Ascomycota > Dipodascomycetes > Dipodascales > Dipodascaceae > Magnusiomyces > Magnusiomyces ingens. The sequence continues at coordinate 811,311 of UIDE01000004.1, forward strand.
GCAAATTATATAACCGAACTGGCCTGTGCATGTACCTTCAACATCTTGTATCAGCTTATTGCGGAGCATTTTTTTCATGTGCGGGCCAAAAGATTTGGGAGGAAGCGTCAGCTTCAAAGAAAGCTCTTTCTAAATAAAAGAAAAAAATGCAAGCTTTAATTAGTAAATTTTGCGCTCCTTAGGTATCAAGAACAGAACGATTGCTCCTTACGTATTGACAAACGCGTCGGTACCTAAGATAAACATACTAGGAAAAACATTTGTGTTTGAAAATTGAATCGAACAAGAAAAAATATAGATGACTGAAAATAGTGATATATATTTAGAGCTAGAAAGTAAGCAGGGCTCCTTTGGAGATGTTTTGAATACAGAAAATGGTGGTGTCGAGTCCTCTGTAGTTCCAAATGGGTTTATTGTTTATAATTCACGTAAAATAGCGTTATAACTCTATATATAGACATGATTAGCCTCAGTTCCATGTGAGGTTCTCCTTCTAGTCCTCATACCTCTGATCTTGAGATGGAGTTAATTCCTCTCTTAGTATCTAGTTAATTGTTCTTCAATGGTGGTTCTGTCTCCCTATTGTGGTTAAGATTATTTTGCCACAAGCATAAATAACCCTAACCACTTGTGTCACGGGAAATAATTTTCAAGCCATTTAAGCGCGGCTAATCATGTGATTTGTTACTTTTTGGCTTTCTGTGGGAATATTCTGCACCTCCAAAATTTTTCTGGCCCACAGGCAGTTGTAAAAAAAAATAACAATAATCACAAAAATAAAAATAAACCCAGCTACACAGTAAATTAAACAGTTATAAAAGTTTCTATTATCTGTTTTACCTTTATGCATACAAATTTCTGTTTAACTGTTCTTATGAATTAACCTCCATCAAATCATGTCTTTTGAAAATTCGCCATTTGCCGCGTCTTTGTACCAGGCAGGCACACCTAAACGCCAAATTATACATCCTGTCGACACGTCATCGACGTCTTTTCTACAATCCCCAGATTCATCTTTCATGGGATCTTATAACACTCCTGTGCCGCAGAATTATAGAATGAACATGCAGCCTGGAAATTTCAAGTTGGGAATTAGTGGTGGAGCGGTGAATAGCAGCATTGGTGCCACTAATGGTAACAACAATAGTAGCAACAACAAGCTTGGTGGTTTGTTAACTGCCTCATCGTCAGCATTGCTTGGTCTATCAACACCTAGTAATCGGGTTGTCGCACCTCTTTTCAGCAGTCCGGCTTCTGGGAAGACTCCAGCGCTCACAGTTACATCTGGGGTTGCCCCGCCCATCGGGTCTACCTCTGGACCTTCATATTTTATCAATCCTTTAGAAACTCACACATCGAATTTGAGATCCCCAGCGTCAAAATCAACAGTGTCAACTTTACCTTCATCAACAAGTTCTGCAGCATCTGCTAAAAACAGTGCTTCATCTAAGGATCCAGCTAAGCAAGAGCCTGTGGAAACAGAAAAGCGAGTTCCCACGGGATCATGGGAGAGCTCTGTAACACGCAAGATCCGCAGTCGAGTTGTCAATACAGAACTTGCCACTAAGAATCTACTTGTTAATTTTCTGCTTCTAGCTGCTGTACGTTTCTTTATTCACTTTGCATTTAACCAAACTGCAGGTAAGGAAGCTGAGGCTGCAGCAGCGGTGTCGCATCACTATCACCATGCACGCTCAGGCCTGGTCAGCAGTGGCGGCGGTGGCAGCAGTGGCAGTGTGATCCAACAGGGTTATAGGCAATCTGCCTCATCTTCTGGGGCTGCTGCCGCTGCCAACGCTGCGTGTTCCACGTCCTTATCCGAATGGCTTGCGCAATATATTCCTTACGAGTACCACTGGGCGTTTTTCATGGTGGCCGGAACTTCACGATATTTGGTGCATGGAATACAATTGTTATTGTTGTACAACATTGTGGTCAATGGGTACATTATTTTCTTTCCATTTGCGAAACAGATTCAGGATGTCAAGGTAACAGAATCTCAAAGACAACTGCTTGATCTCCCCCAATCGCCTCCCCCTACATCGTCGAATTCAAACGCAAGTGCGACTAATGGTAACAAAGATCAATCTCGTCCAGAGTCTGTGCCTTTATACAAGAAATCGACCGTTCATCAGCGCTCATATGCTGGTCGTCCGTTATCCTCTTCGTCTTCTTCTTCCTCGTCATCCTCTGTTGTATCTTCTCCTGTTTTACCGTTTGCTTCCCCAAGTAAGAGCAATTCTTCAGTGCAAAATGCATCGTTTTCTTCTCCTGTTCGAGCACCTGCGATCTCAAAACCCACTCCTCTTTTTGGGTCACCATTAAAAGCACATTTGATGAGCATGTCTCCGAAAAGTAAGGCCAAAGAGCAGAATAGCACTAAGAATGATGTGGCATCTGTTCCCGATAATATTGAACAAGTCCTTCCAACTTTACAGTCGAACCAGCAACCATTTTTGCCAGGATCTCCGTGTTTTTCCCTTTTTGGCACTCCTGCATCTCCACTTGCTGATTTGAAGAAGAAAATCAATAGCTCGTCAGCCCCATCTTTCCCATCATCTTCCTCTAATTCTACTGCTCCAAGTGTGAAGTTTGGGTTGTCTTCTGGCTCTGGAAGTTCTGTTGGGAACAGTACTATAAGCTCTGGGTTGACTACGGGAAGTGCCAATCTGAATAAAGATTTACGTCGAAGGTCAATGGTAGCCGCTGCGTCGTCTGCTGGAATCTCAAGTTCTGTTACGGCACTTGCTACCAATAGCACAAGCAGTCTTATTTCCAAATCCAGCGATATTAAGAGTACAACCGCAGTAAGTAATTCTAGTAACGAAGCTAAATCTTTAGCACCAGGCACACTAGCGAGGACGGAAACTCCGATAGAAGGTTTTGCATCGCCGAAATCGCCCACGTTTGACGTGACCGGCCGGTTCAAGTATTTAGCCAGCACACCCAATCGGTACCGGGTTGTACGAGATATTTAGAAAAAAAAATGATTAATAATAAAAGAGAGAAAAAGAAGTGTGATATGTAAATTTTGTTTTTTTTTTCTTATTAAAAAGATTCTTGTAAAAAGTCTATCAAAATAAGATTTGATACAATAGAGTTGCATCAATAATTTACTCCCAGTAGCCTGGGTGGAGCCAGTTAAGGTTGGCTTTGAGAGTAGGATCAATACCTCCGTGAGAAGTAGAAACAGAGTACTTGATAGAGCCCTTGAGAGAGACACCAAGCTTCTCAGCCTTGATTTCTTCTTCAAGCTTGGGGATAAGAGCCGTGATGAACTTGTTTGCGTTTTCGCCATTGGCTTTGAGGTTGCCGACAACAGTCTCGACAGTGACAGGCTCCTCATCCTCGCGCCAGGCATCGTAGTCGGTAGACATGCAGATCATTTGGTAAGCAATTTCAGCCTCCTTTGCGAGCTTGGCCTCAGGAAGAGCCGACATATTGATGACGGAACCGTTCCAAGAGCGATAGAGGACAGACTCGGCACGGGTAGAGAAGGCAGGGCCCTCCATGCAGATGAGAACCACGTCCTTGTTGTCATTGGTTTCCTTGGTGTGGAGAAGAGCGCCGTTATTGAGGACAGGGGTTGAGGATTTGGCAAAGCTGGAGATGACCTTGTTGAGCTCAACATCAAAGGGCTCACCAAAGCCGACGTGGCCGACAAAGCCCGTTCCAAAGAAAGAGGAGGGTCTGAGGCCCTTTGTGCGGTCAATGATTTGGTTAGGGACGACAAAGTCGCGGGGGCGGATCTTTTCCTGGAGAGATCCGACGGCGGAGAAGGCGACAATGACGCGGACACCGAGCTTCTTGAAGGCAGCAATGTTTGCGCGGGCGGGGACGTCTGTAGGGGTGAATTCGTGGTGGTATCCGTGGCGCGCCAAAAAGGCGATGGGGAAGCCGGAGGTGGTTCGGGAGATGGTGATGGGAGAAGAAGGCTTTCCCCAGGGAGTGTCGACGGTGATACGAGCGACCGGGGTAAGGGAGTCCATGTGGTAAAGACCGGTGCCTCCAATAACGCCGAGAAGGACGGGTTCTACATAGGAAGAGGTATATCTAGGGATTAGTCCAATGTGTCGCATAGTGTCATTTAAAGTAACTTTGGGGGGAAAAGAGTTTGTAATGAAAGTTTGTGAAACACACTCTCTCTCTAAATTACTGTGGGAGGAATGTTGCAAGAAAGAACACAAAAAAAATCAAAAAAAACGCACCGTCAAAAGTGTGAGCAAGTTCAGCAGCCATTTTATTAAATCTACAAAGATGAAAGGAAGTCTATGATGAAGAAGGGTTAATTGGAAGTCTGTATGACAGTAATGGGGAGAAGAAGAGAGAGTAGGGTTGGAGAAAGAGTTTAAATTTAAATTTTTTCCATATGGACATGAAAAAAAAAAAAGGAAATAAAATTTTTATAGTATTATTACACAGACCTAAATGTAGAGGTGATCTCTGTGGCTTACATTTACAATTGAAGGTTTTGAATAGATGGCAAGTGTTCTATTAAGGAAGCCGTGTTTACTTCTAATGGAGGACGTTTGAAAGATGTTTGATTTTTCATATGAAAAGTGAAAAAAAGAGGGAGGGATCTTCTGAGATCGAACTTGAAGCATGTGTTACAGGTGAGCACCGCAGATTGGTTCTGAGAAGGCAGTGCACACGAGCACGACTGTGACCGGATCCGTGTAGAAGGCAGCTGCCGGTGTAGACCAAATGGGGGAATTACCTAAGCAAGAAAAGCCTTGCCAACGGTGTTGGAGCCTGGGGTTATGCAAGCTATTTGGGCGGTTCATGTCATGCCGACGCGGCGCTGGCTGGGCCAATCACTGCCTGCGGGGAGGACTTTTGCCATGTATGAAACGGCCGTTGTGCACACCGCATAGCAGTCACAGGCTGGGCGGTTGATGCGGCGGGCGCAGGTCAGCTTATAATTACAACAGCAGCTCCACACCGAGACTACACCAACCCTAACCTCCCTACTGTTACATCAAGAAAAAAATTTTCTTCAGGAAATGGCAGTGGGTGACCGTGTGTAATATCACTAAAATTTTTTTTTTTGTAAATTTTGATAAAAATTTTAAAATTTTTTTTTTTTTTGGGGAGGGGAGGCTTGTTTTTTTTTCTTTTCTTTCCTTCTCTTCTCTTTTTCTTCTTTTTTTTTTTCTTTCCTCACAACCATTCCTTTTCGTTTGTGAATCATAACCTGAAGGAGTTTGTCGTAAGGACCTAAAAATATTTCAAAATGGGTATGTTTGTTTTATTCACTTGTTCAGTTGCTGCAATCTCAAGACTACTCCGCAGCTTGTGCTACAGGCCTAGGAAATGCTTCGTTGGAAGAGAGAAATTGAAGGAGATTTCAGCTTGTGTTTTCCAAACCCAATTGGCTAACATTGTCTTTTTTCTTTAGTTAACTTCACTATTGATGTAAGTTTTATATTTTCCCACGAGATTATTGCATCTCCATCTCTCGAGGCATCTTGCGATTTGGCCATTTGAAGATTCTTTGTTGGGCTGGTGGACCTAAAAACCCGCCTTGTTGGTACTCAATCTTTCTCAACTGCACTGGCCACAAGCTAAAGAAAATTTTTTCTACCCTTGCCTTTTCTATTAGTTAGTCAGCAGCTTCACCCCCTGGCCACAGTAACTTTCAAACCCATCTCAGTACTTTTCAGAATACGCCACTTCAATACTTGCCTCCTTTGGTATACCATCTACCAGCTCAGGATAATGTTGATTCTAACGCTTTTTTTTTTTTTAGCAAATCCGTGCCCTCATGGACAAGGTTACCAATGTCCGTAACATGTCCGTCATTGCCCACGTCGATCACGGCAAGTCTACCCTGACCGACTCCCTTGTTCAGCGTGCTGGTATTATTTCCGCCGCCAAGGCTGGTGAGGCTCGTTTCACGGATACCCGAAAGGACGAGCAGGAACGTGGTATCACCATCAAGTCTACTGCCATCTCTCTTTACGCTGAGATGAACGAGGACGAGATTAAGGAAGTTAAGCAAAAGACTCAGGGCAACCAGTTCTTGATCAACCTCATTGACTCCCCCGGTCACGTTGATTTCTCTTCTGAAGTCACTGCCGCTCTCCGTGTCACTGATGGTGCTCTTGTCGTCGTCGACACCATTGACGGTGTCTGCGTCCAGACTGAGACTGTCCTGAGACAGGCTCTCGGTGAGAGAATCAAGCCCGTCGTTGTCATCAACAAGGTCGACCGTGCTCTTCTCGAGCTTCAGGTCACTCAGGAGGATCTTTACCAGACCTTCGCCAGAACTATTGAGAGTGTTAACGTCGTCATTGCCACCTACTGCGACGACTCTCTTGGTGATGTCCAGGTCTTCCCCCAGAAGGGTACCGTGGCTTTCGCCTCTGCCCTCCACGGTTGGGCCTTCACCATCCGTCAGTTCGCCATCAGATACGCCAAGAAGTTTGGTGTTGACCGTGAAAAGATGATGAACAGACTCTGGGGTGACAACTTCTTCAACCCCAAGACTAAGAAGTGGACCACCAAGGACACTGTCGATGGTAAGAAGCTTGACCGTGCTTTCAACACCTTCATTCTTGACCCCATCTACAAGATCTTTGCTGCCGTCATGAACTTCAAGAAGGACGACGTTGAGAGTCTTTGCAAGAAGCTCGACATTGTTCTTAAGAGCGAGGAGAAGGAGCTTGAGGGTAAGGCTCTTCTCAAGGTTGTCATGAGAAAGTTCCTTCCCGCTGCTGACGCTCTCCTTGAGATGATTGTCATCCACCTTCCTTCCCCCGTCACTGCCCAGGCTTACCGTGCCGAGCTCCTTTACGAAGGTCCCTCTGACGATGCCGCTGCCCTTTCCATCAAGGCCTGCGACCCCACTGCCGACCTCATGCTTTACGTCTCCAAGATGGTTCCCACCTCTGATAAGGGTCGTTTCTACGCTTTCGGCCGTGTCTTTGCTGGTACTGTCCGCTCCGGTCTTAAGGTCCGCATCCAGGGCCCCAACTACGTTCCTGGCAAGAAGGATGATCTTTTCATCAAGGCCATTCAGCGTACCGTTCTCATGATGGGACGTTTCGTCGAGCCCATTGATGACTGCCCTGCTGGTAACATTGTCGGTCTTGTCGGTATTGACCAGTTCTTGCTCAAGTCTGGTACTCTTACCACCAACGAGAATGCCCACAACCTTAAGGTTATGAAGTTCTCTGTCTCCCCCGTCGTCCAGGTTGCCGTCGAGGTCAAGAATGCTTCCGACTTGCCCAAGCTTGTCGAAGGTCTTAAGCGTCTTTCCAAGTCCGACCCCTGCGTTCTCACCACCATGTCTCCTTCCGGTGAGCACATTGTTGCTTGCTCTGGTGAGCTCCATCTTGAGATCTGCTTGAAGGATCTTGAGGAGGACCACGCCGGTGTCCCCATCAGAGTTTCTGAGCCCGTTGTCTCTTACCGTGAGACTGTCTCTGAGGAGTCCTCCATGGAGGCTCTTTCCAAGTCTCCCAACAAGCACAACCGTATCTACACCAAGGCTATCCCCATGGAGGAGGAGCTCTCCTTGGCTATTGAGAACGGTGAGGTCAACCCCCGTGACGATTTCAAGGCTCGTGCCCGTGTCTTGGCTGACAAGTTCAACTGGGATGTCGCTGATGCCAGAAGAATTTGGTGTTTCGGTCCTGATGGCACTGGTGCTAACTTGGTTGTTGACCAGACCAAGGCTGTCCAGTACCTTCACGAAATCAAGGACTCTGTCGTTGCTGCCTTCCAGTGGGCCACCAAGGAGGGTCCCATGCTCGGTGAGAACATGCGTTCCGTCAGAATTAACATTCTTGATGTTACTCTCCACCCTGATGCTATCCACAGAGGTGGTGGTCAGATCATCCCTACCATGAGACGTTCCACTTACGCTGCTTTCCTCCTTGCCCAGCCCCGTATCCAGGAACCCGTTTTCCTTGTCGAGATCACCTGTCCCCAGGATGCTTGCGGTGGTGTCTACTCCACTCTTAACACCAGAAGAGGTATTGTCTTCAACGAGGAGCCCCGTGCCGGTACTCCCCTTGTTGTTATCAAGGCCTACCTCCCTGTCAATGAGTCTTTCGGTTTCACCACTGATCTCCGTGCTCAGACTGGTGGTCAAGCCTTCCCCCAGATGGTCTTCGACCACTGGGAGGCTAGATCCGAGGACCCCTTGGAGGCTGGTTCCAAGACCAACGAGATTGTCAAGAAGGGCAGACTTAGACGTGGTTACAATGAGCAGATCCCTGACTACACTGAGTACTACGATAAGCTTTAAGCAGTTTCTTGAGGAAATGGTATTTTTATGTAATTTTTGTTTAAAAATCAATGGAAAAAATTTGTATTTAAAAATGGCTTTTGTTTTGATATTAAAGTTTCCTTCTTGAACCTGTCGGAAAATTATTCTATATCTTTCATATTTTAATTTTTTTTCACTTTACCCACCACTTAATTCCCATTAACAATTTCTCTCAGCAAAATTAACAGAATGTTTCCCAGATTCTTCTCAAGATCCGCGTCTAACTTCTTTCGCACAGGTGCCACCAAATCACCTCTCCGCAGAACCTTTGTAGTTGGTGTGACTGCAGGGTTTGCCGTTTCTGTTATGGTTCCTCCTGCAATTGCGCTCTGGAACCAGTATCGGGTGCCCATTCGCAATGATTCCCCACTAGCCCCGTCTTTTATCGACAATGTTTCTGTTTTGAGCGTTAAGCCAGGCAGCCCCGACGGAAGCGGTGGCGCTGAAACGGCCGTAGGGACGGCCGGGTCGTCGGAATCTAAACGCGGGCTCCAGAGGGTCGTTGTATACGAACAGATGACGCTGGGATCCATGACTGGAGCCCTGGCCGGCTACGTCCTGGGCAAGCTGTCCAAGGCCCTTGTCGTTTTGTTCATCTCGGGATACTTAGCGTCCCAGTTCTTGTACTCGCGAGGCATTAAAATCCCGGCCCTTGAGGCGTCCCATTGGTCGCAAGTTATTGTGGCGTGGGGCAGGGAAAAAATCTCCCTCAAGGAACTTGTCATGAACCAGCCCTCGTTTAAGGTTTCTTTTATGACTGCGTTTTTGGTTGCTGCTGTCTACGCTTGAGCAACTATATATACATGTTTGTGCTCCGAGAAGAGAGCTTGTTATATCGGTATGTAAGTTACTTGAAAACATATTTCAACTTTATAATGATATTTCACCATCATTGCAAAGTGGCAATTAATTCAGAGTCCATGTATACTTTGAGTAGGTTGGGGGATGCTCACGCAAGTTGCTATCTTCAACACCCACCTGGTGGGCGGGCATTTAGCCATTGGTTGGGATCGACCAGCCCTGTGCGGATATTCAATGTCCCCACATTTACATCTAAGTTCAGAGGATATAAGACTTCGACTATAGGACATAAGACTTGGTGGAGTTTCCGTTAGCCACACTTTATCATGTGGCTATGAAGACATAAGCAATGCCATGTTGTAGGCGGTAGAGATGACAGCAAGCGGTGGCGGCGGACGGCGGAGGCAACAGCAGCAGCAGTTCCATGAGGCCGCCATACCAGAAACCCACCTTTGAAACCTCCTGCCTTTGTAAACATTTTTTTTTCTCTCTCAGATTAAAATTTTTAATAGCTGTTTTCTGTGTTTATCATCATCCATTAGAAACCTTTTGAGGATCCTCAAACCAGAAGGAAAACAAAAACAGAAGGTGCAGCAAGAAGAAAGTTATACCATCTTAGAAACCTTTCTTCCATCTGATCAAAAAAAAGAAAACCTAGCCTCGCATATTCTTTCAAAAAAACATTTCAGTTCCCCGTTAACTGCATGAATTCCACAGACAAAATCGAGTCCAACCTAATCTTGTCTGTTCTTCAAAATCATATATTTTAGATCTACGGGGGATGAATTTTTTTTAAGAAAAGAAACAATAAGTCCAAAAGTTTTAACATTAACATATACAGTTTTTTTTTGCAATTCATGTGCGGTACTCTTTAGCAAGAAAAAGAAAACAAGAATATCATCATAGAGATGTCCGAGAAGAAAAAAAATAAACCCCACCATCATCCGTGATTATGGTTGATGGCCGTTTGATGTTGGCAGAGATTGCGAGTTGCCATTACTGTTTCCTGTTTGAGGACCACCCCAAAATGACCCAAACAACCTTCCAAGCACACCTCCTTGGCCAGCGTCCTGCGCTGGTCCGCGGCGCATCCGTCCGTCGCCCGTTTCTTCTAACCCTTGGCTATGACGGCCCCCTGCCTGGTTTTGTTGCCGACGGCGCCTGCGCCGTTCTCTTCGCTCTGCTGCGGTTTCAGTGGCAACCCCTGGCCGGCCTGTCTCGCTCAAAGGCTCCGGGCCTAGCGGGTCAATTGGCTTAGGTGCATACAAGTCGTGCTTGCACATGGGGCAGCATGCACGACGAGAAAGCAGCCATGGACCAATGCACTCGTCATGGAAAATGTGGCCGCACGAAAGCACACGTACAGAATCGTCTGGCGCCATGTCGTCAATGCACACCGCGCATGTCGACAAATCGTTATCCACAACCGTTACATGGTTTCCGGATTCGGTTATTGCTTTCTTTGTTGTAGCTGAAGAGCTGGTTCCAGTTGTGGCACCTGAGCTGCCATGTTCACTAATGGGGCGGTTAGAATCAGACTCTTCGTCTGAAGAACTTGAAAGTGTTGACACACTAATGTTTCCCTCATCCTCGTCTTGTTCAAGGTTGCGGTGACTGTCCCACATTGGGTCCCATCCACTCATGTTGGGTGTAGAGTGTCTCACAAAGTCAGGCCGTAGTGCAACGCGACGAGTCGTCAAAGCAGGTGCAGGCATAGGTACAAAGGCTGGGCCCAACCCCGTACTGCGACTGCGTGCGTGTAACCTTTGTTGCGGGCGACAGTGGTGCGCTGAGAAGGTCTGGGGAGCAGCGCAGAGCTCTTGCGAGCGGTTCCGCGAGTCTTCTTTACCCAGACCTTTGTTGTCATTGTCGACGTCTTCACCGTTACCCATTTTCCATTCATTGAAAACCACGCCAGAGGACCTGCCTTGAGGGATGGCTGTTGCAGCAGCAGTAGGGGTTGCAGTACCAGTACCAGCAAAAAATGGCGGCGATCTGATCCCGAGCGACTCAAGAAATGACCGGCGTTTATTCCCAGACTTGTCAACCGTATCGAGACTGTGCGTACTGTCGTTACTTGAAAAAATAAGACTTAGGTGCTTGCTGTGATGGCCTTTCCAGGGTAAAGGTAGTGGTAGCGACTGCTGTGTGCTTCTTTTCATCGGACCATTGATGTCATTATCATCGTCGTCATATACCCCAGTGGCTGTAATGACGACATTACTCTTTTTGGCGCTAGCTGGAGACGACGTAGCTGAGGAAGTAGCAGACGACGTATCAGAGCACGCGGTGGACGGGGGAAAAGACGACGACAACGAATCTTCCAACGGTGAACCGGAAGTTTCTTCATGAACCTTGTCGCTGGTATGGCTATCATTGCCCACGGTGGGACCTTGTTGCAGACTTTGAGTGGGACTAGCTGGGCTTTCCGTATCACTAATCAAGGTTTCATGGAGATTTGGCATACTACTGTCTTCCTTGTAAAGCTGACTCGTCAAAATGGCGTCGCGGAACTTCATTGATGGATACCGTGCGTCCATCTGTTCTTGAGTCATCAGCTTCTTTTCTCGTCGGGTTCTGCGTCCATGTGCACGCGCCTGTTGCATTGCACGGCGTGCTCCACTAGCACCCACATTATATGGGTACGCATTTTGCGACACAAACATGAGCGTTCCGTCTGTCGAGTCGGTCGAGAGCGTGTGGCGGTGGTGCTGTTGCATAGGGAACCCGCCGCCGGGACCCGGGCCACCACCCATGACGATGTTATCAGCAGACAATGGACCATTCATGTTGCCATTGATTTGATACACCCCAGCGTATTGTTGTGTTGTTGTGTCGCGCGGATACGATTCGTAGTCCATATAGTCTCCCGTTGCTGCGAGCCGCCGGCGCCGGACATAGTATCGAAGCCCGGCAATAGTGAAGATGAAGACAAAGACCACTCCGATGCCCATTGCGACGTAGAAGAAGATTGTAGACGGGCCGGAGCCTCCATAAAAGCTCATAGTAACTGTTGATGTTGATTCCGAAGCAGGTGTTGTTTATACTCAAAATAACAGAAAATGAACAGGTTGAGACCTTTTAAAAAAAATGAGGGTCAAAGACTGGAATGTTGAAAAAATAAAAATAAAAAAATAAAGAAAAAAAATAGCTTTTGGTATTTTTTTGTTTCTTTTTTTTTTTTGCCTTTTGCCTTTTGGTGCATTCCACACAACGCATGATTCATAATGGGCGCATCATCCGCACCAAATTCTCCCATTAGGCTAAGGTGCGTATTTGGCAGACCGTCATGGTTCCCGGAACCCGGTTTACCGTCCGGTCAGTATTAGCCTTTGTTCTTAAAGACGTAAATATTAACTTCTCGTTAATTTTTTTATTTGTTTAGAACTGACGACGACGATGACGAAATTACGCGTAGAAGACTCAAACGCCAACGTCTGTTGGAACAACTAAGCTACGAAACAAGCACGCAACAGGTACGTGACAAGCGTGGTACCCAAACCATCAACCACCCACCCTACTAATATCAACAATAGATCCCCGAGACCCCAGATGACACAAAACCCAAGGATACAGAACACAATGACGATGTTGACGATAATGTGAAGAACAATGCCCGGGAACCACCTGCTTCGATAGGTGCCCCGTTGTCTGAAAAGGCCGACCATGAGAAGGAGCATGAGGAAGAAGAAGAAGACAGCGACGATATGTTTGCAGACACTCCACCACCCGAAAAACAGCAGCAGCAAAAGCAGAGTGCTTCGGACCAAAAGCAATCTGTCGGCAAGAAGCTTGCGTCTAGTCTGCTTGATAACTGGGACGACGCAGACGGATACTATCGCATCATCCCAGGAGAGCTACTGGACAATCGTTATCTGGTCTCCGCTACACTGGGTAAAGGCACTTTTGCGTCGGTTGTTCGGGCCTCAGATAACAGTGACAATCAACGGCCAGTAGCCATCAAGATAATGCGCAATAACGATACCATTCTCAAGGCCGGGTTGCAGGAGCTCGCGCTGCTCCAAAAGTTAAGAGATACTACCAGCGACACTGCTGACAACCCAGCCCATACAAAACATGTTGTACAGCTGCTTTCGTCGTTCGACCACAAAGGCCATCTTTGCTTGGTGTTTGAGTACCTTGATGCAAACTTGCGTGATGTACTCCACAAGTTTGGTCGTAGCGTGGGTATCAATTTGACCGCAGTGCGAGCTTATGCGCAACAACTTTTGCGTGGCCTCGACTCTTTGCGTTGTGCAGCTGTCATCCACTCAGATCTCAAGCCTGATAATATTCTCGTCACTGACTCTCATTCTGTTCTCAAAATATGCGATCTGGGATCGGCCGTCTATGCTGACAACACTCAAGGTGATACCGCAGATTGCTCCATTGACTCTTCTCGCGTCGTCACACCTTACCTTGCATCGCGGTTCTACCGCGCTCCCGAGCTCATTCTCGGCCTCCCACGCTACGACCCTGCTATCGACATGTGGGCTGCCGGGTGTACGCTTTTTGAAATGTACACTGGACAGGTGCTTTTCCCGGGCAAATCTAATAACGACATGCTGCGGCTCATGATGGCGGTACGCGGCAAATTCTCCAACAAGATGCTCCGTAAGGGTGCTTACACTGGCACTTATTTTGATAAAAACCGGCTCGACGACTTCATCTCAACCTCGGAGATTGATCCCGTCTCTAACCAACCAATCACCAAAACAATTACAATTACTGGGCACACGCAGGGACAAACTATCAAAGACAAACTCGCGGGACTTGAAGGCCCCCCCGGCGCGCCCTCTGCGAGAATGCTAGACAAGTTCATTGATCTACTAAACCAAATGCTGGCACTCAATCCAGAAAAACGTCCTACCCCGACTCAGGCTCTGGCTCATCCGTTTTTGACATAGCGATAAAACATTGAGATACAAAATAAAATAAAAAAACACAAATTTGTATATTTAGTCCTATGTACAGTAAAATAAAAATAAATCTCCCCACTAAGCTTAGATCTTGAACCGGTATTCCTTCTGGGCGTGCACAGGCGACCAAACACCACGCACAGACTCGTTGATAGACTTGACGGGATACTTGTACTTCTGGAGTTGCTGCTTACCGCTCGAGTCGCGCACCAGCGCAATCTTGCGTCGAATTTCGGCAGCAGACAAGTTGCGAACAGTCACAAACTTCTTATTGCCAGTCACATACTCGCCAATGACGGAGGGGTGGCCGGACTTTTGCTGCACAACAAACTCAACTTTGGGGTTGGCTGCCGCAATTTGCTTGAGCTCCTTGCTCAGCAGCTCGCGCATACCCTGGGAGCTGCCGCCCCAGTTGCAGTATTGCAAAGTGATCTTCTTGCACTGAAGAATGAAGGAGCCGACACCGTTGCGGATCTGGGGCTGGAAGAAGGGAACTGCTTTCACGGGCATCTTTGGTATGTGTGTGTATGTGATGTGTTTGATGGTGGAAGGTGAGTGGACACAAAAATTTTTTTTCACACAAATCACGACAGCCGGGTAACTTTGTTTACAGAGGGTGTGGACACAACGCGAGAAACAAAAAAATTATGGCAGGAGCATTTTTTGTGATATTCATCATTCTCCATTGCTAAAGAAATACAGACAGACACAGCAGGTATGGGGATGTTACTGTTTACTAGTTTATGAATGAGCTTTTAGTAATTTTTGAATGGGTTTGAAAGTTTTTTTTGGAACAATGTCGATCGCCAATATTTTTTATTTAGTTCAAATACCTCACAATATCAAAATACCAAACCTACCCCTTTACATTTTAAAGTTGTTTTCGAAATGTTTTGGACTTGAATAAGGAAGGAAAGGACTGAAAAGTTTCATTTAGAATTATAAAGCTTTTTCTTTCTTAAAAAAGTGTCAAACTTAGCTGAAACATTTCTCGGGACTTGTTCCTCTTTTATTGATTCCGACGATAACCTAGCCCTTCTGCAATTCGCCAACTGCTTTACCTTTTACCGAGAATAATGTGTTTCTGAGAGAATATTCAAGTAAAAGACCTAAACTGAATCAAAATTTGCAAGTGAATCAAAGTTTTGAAAACCGTTTGTAAGCTTAGTAGTACAAGGTTTGGTTGATTTAAAATATTTCCTCTTTTGAATTTTTTTTGATTTTGGCCAGTACTACTATTTTTCTACCTTTCACGTAGTAACAACTGTACTCAATTTTATTTTTGGGTTATATTTTGCAAAAACTTTTACTAGTTTTAAGATAATAACGACCAGGTTTATTGTGTTATACTCAGAGTTAATAGATTAACTTTTAAAAAAAAACAATAACGAGGTCATAGGTGTGAACGTGGTAATTAATCATAGACTCCTTAACCACCTTATCTATAATAAATAAACAGAAACAAAAATGTATTATCACTTTGGTTTTCAACAGTCATGTGAAAACTAAAACCAAAAATCTTACTTTTTGGAAAATCAAACATTTGATGAAATACAATCCTGGGTATATTTTTAATTGTTCCCTTAAGATAATAAAATATGAATGGACAGAGCAAATATTCTTATCCAGCTATCATTCATATCGACTAATTAACCCAATAATCCATTCTGAAAATTGAAATCAAACGTGAACCCTTACAAGAATACTCCGAACTAGCCTTCTGGGAGATAGATTGAATAAGAACTTAAATCCATGCTATCAAACCATCCAATTGAGTAAAACAAGTATGTCATCCCAAAAGTCACATGTCAAACACGTGACATAAAAATTTGCATCTTAAGAACGTTTATCAAGAGGTTTCTTTTTTGGTTAAGAAAAACCCTCTAACCACCAATAGAACAAATATGATTGCACGCAGACTCATAAACCCCCGCCCACTAATGGGTCGGGTTGCCTTTGCCCTTGGCTCGACGATTCAAACACGCACGTTGAAGTCCATGAAAATACGCCCTGAAATTCCAGTACGGCCTAAGCTTTCTCATGAAGAGACTGAGCGGTTATCACAGGGAAACATTTCGGATTTTGACATTTTCCAAGACTTGCCCACTCCGCTTAATACCATCGAGGTGGTGCTCAGTAATGGGTTTCGTCTCAAGTCTGGAGCTCATTTCCGATGCACAGACCCTGTAAATCAACCAAAGGCACTGATCTTACTTTCCACAGAGACCTTCACGCTAAACCTTGGGAAGAGCGACAAGAGCTTAGCAGACCCAGCTTCCGCGCAGAGCAAGACTCCTACGGCGGAGGATCCGATTAAGGGTTTAGACACTGGGTTTGTGGAAATTCATCTCTCTGCGCTGGAGTTTCTGGAAGTGGTGCACCCCAAGCCCGAAATGCTAGTTATTGGACTGGGCAAGAAATCACGTATGTTGCACCCTAATACGCGCAAATACCTAACGGGACTCGGGATGCAAATCGAGCTATCAACTACGGCGATTGCTGCCAATAACTTTGATCTGCTGACAACTGAGCGACCAGGTCAGGTTGGTGCCCTTTTACTGGCGCCCAATGTATAATAATGTAAATAATAAGAGTTAACTGGAAGTTTTATTTCATATCAAATGACTCAACATTTGCCAATATTTATGTAATGTAAGCCTTTTACATTTGATTAAACGAAGAAAATGGAGAATGTAAAGATTCTATGTTCTACTTTTTTTTAGTAACAGATTCTTTTATTTTCTTTTGGAATCCATCCATGGTCCTCTTTTTTGTTAAGAGGGAGAAGGGCATAAAGCCACATCTGACGGACCCGATTAGTAAACCTTCCTAAAAGAGCTAATCTAATCCATCTACGAAAAAGGTGATTTTTCCACATGCAGAATAAATACGACCACCACTTTTTTATTTTTAAAGGACAAAACAAAAAAACAAAAACAAAATGGTTCTCCACAATAGATTGCGTGGACTTTTTTGTTCTCAGGGAAGTCGTCCTCGATGAGATATGATCCACGTATTTTCAAAGAAAAAAAGGTTAAAAATACTGGGCAAGGTTAGAGTAAAAAGCTGTTGAAGGAATAAAAATGAAGTGTAAATATAAAAATTAAAAGCTAAAAAGAGTTGTATATGAGATGTCAAAAAAAAATAAAAAACGTGTGGGGAGCTGCAATACGACAATCCCAAACCGCCATATCCAAAATCTCGCCAAACGCCGCTAACTTAGATTTTTTCTTTTATCTTCTATTTAAAGATTACATACAGCCGTAAAGAATTCATATTAGTAATGTATTAATTTTTTCTCATTTTTTATTAAAAATTTTTAATTACATATATCTAGAACTTTTTTCATTTAAAAATTACAATTAAACAGCAGATGTGGGTAGTGTCGGCTTACGGGTTGAAAGCTCAACACTATCTATAGGGTCCGTAGTCTCGTTACGATCATGGAAAGGATTTCCTGTCGCATTTGTATTTGTGGAGAAGGTCGACTGGTTTGTCTGGACAGTGACCAGTGATGCGTCTTTGGGGACACCTTTGCCCTTAGCAGCGGCATTTTGTCTAGCCTTGTGGGCGTTGATAGCTTTCTTGCGCACCATGAACCAAAAGTACACAAGAACGCACATAAGAATGACAAAGATGATGGGAACCACAATGGCCGCGGTAAGAGCACCCTTACTGAGGCCACCATCACCATCGTTGTTATTTGAGGACTTGTTATTATCACTAGGCAGACGACTAATAACTGTTTCGGCGTCGCTGGCACTAGCAATCACACGAATGATAGGACCAGAAACTGTACCAACCTTGGTGGAGACAGTGTTATCGGGAACCAAAGGCATGAGGTTTATAAACATGTAACCCTTAGTTCCTCGAATGCGATAATCATCCAAAATAGTCAGTGGGAAGTAACCATCCGCGTTAGAAACCCAATCAGTAATGAAAACCTGGTCCTCATTGTTGTCACTGGGTAGATAACGTGCGTAGATTTTGACAAACTTAATGTCATTTGGAGTGCCCCAATACATGGGATCCCAAGTCAACCAGTAAGTCTCACCAACAATCATTTCAGTGCCGTTGCGAGGAGTGCAGAAGGGGTACCCAGGAGGATTATTAGAAGAAGAACCGCTGTTGGCGGCTGGAACTCGGTCACCAAAACATCTGATGACAGGTGGAATAGCATCTGGTGTGGGATAAGATGTTGGTGCTGTGGGGGAGGTTGAATAAGTCTCGCCACCAGGAGTCACAATAGTGGGAGTGATGGCGATAGGAATACCTGAATTGTCGACGGAAACCCACGTGGTAGTATGTGCACTGTTTGTCGTTGTAGCAGGTCTGGCTGAGATAGTGACGCCGTCAATGATGGTTTCAGTAACAAGCTCATAACCGCCGTTAGCGAGAGTTGAGGTCCAGACAGAGTTGCCATTAATAGCTTGTTGAGCGCGCTTTTCAAGACGATATTGCTCGGGTGCGTCTGTGATTTCAGGGTGGGGGGCCGGAAGAGCAACGGCTATAGAAGCCAATGCTATGGTAGTTGCAAAACTCGTGAACTTCATATTTGCTTAAATTTTTTTCTGTTTTCCGCTTTTTTGTAAAAAAAAACTGAAGAAATATATGAAAAAAAATAAATTAAAAAAAAATAGGATTATCAGGACGTTTTTATACAAAGAATTTGACGAAAAATTTAGAGCCAAGACGTAAAATAAACGAGCAGTGCGAACTTTCGAGATCAGCTGCTGCCGAGTTGGGGAATATGATGGATTAGATAATACGCCTCGGTCTATTGGATGCAATGAAAAGATTTCCTGATCTGGAAACTTGGAGGGAACGGCACCGTGGGTGATTTTTTAGATGTCGATATTGAATATTATTGGCCAAGACTCCCTGACACATTACTTAGGGTCTTAAGACATTACCTTGGTAACGTCATTTACTTGTAGTAAAAGAAATTACTCACAGTAACAAAGGTTACTTTTAGTATCCTATTTTTTTTTCATTAAAACAAAAAAAAAAAAGAAAAAAACCTTACCGCCAAAGAAAACCTAGCTCCATTTCCCCCCGCGTTCACTACCACCATCACTATCATCATCACCACCACCATCGCATCATCACTATTAACGTCCTATCACATCAACCTTCACAATCCACATATTTTTTTCATCACATCCCCATGCTACTCCCCTACAATGCCCCAGCAGCAATCTATCTTAACCTCACCTCCACCTTCTTCAAAGCTTTCTCATGGTTTGCGCCAGCAACTACACGCTGACCCTCTCCCAGGTCAACAGCAACAGCTTTACTCTGATGCACTATTACAAGGTCTTCCCCAGCAGCAGCAGCAGCAGCAACAACAACAACGTGGCCCTTTTGCCTCAAACGGAGCCTCGGGAATTTCTTCACCTGGACCCATGAATGGTGCTGTTAATGGTGTCACTAACAATACTAACGCTAATACGAACTCCAATACCACCAATAACAATTCCGCTATGCTTAAAAGTATGTCATTTTGACGCGTGCATTTTTATGATTTAGGAACTTGCAATTATTAAAACGCACAATGGTTCTATATTATTAAAATTTATAATGTTTTCTAACTAATGCGCACAAAGATCTTTCTCATGTTCCTTGCAAGTTCTTTCGCCACGGTCAATGTCAAGCTGGTACTGGTTGCCCATTTTCCCACTCTATCAGCTCCATTGAGCCCGCCCCGTGCAAGTACTTTCAAAAGGTGAGTCTTTTTCCATATCAATCCTCGATCTATCTAACATGTTTATGTTTTTTTTTAACTTTAGGGAAACTGCAAGTTTGGGATGAAGTGTGCACTTGCCCATGTTCTTCCTGATGGCCGTATTCTCAATCCCAGATCTCTCCAAACTCCAGGCCAACAAAAGCAACAACAGCAACAACAACAACAGCCGCAGCAACAGCAACTTCGTCCTGGCATGGGGCTCCCCGACCCATTTCAGCAACAACAACAGCAAAACTTTTACCAACCCGATCTTCCTCATCCCATTTCCAATGTTAATGTCGTGGCTTCGTCTGGTCCCACTACTTCTGCCACCATCCGAAACATTTACGTGTCGGCCGCTTCGATTTATCCAGGAACCCCCGAATATTCCCAGTCATTAGCCTCTACATCGTCTTTGTCTTCATCTCTTCAGCAACCTTCATCAGACTTTAATCAACCTACCATATCGTCAACTCTTGGTGAAAATGGTCCTGTGATTGGTTCCATACCCTCTATGCGCCATCACAAGTCCGCGTCTTTCGTGTCTCCAGACTACATTCACGAGTCCCAACCTCCGCTTGTAGCCCCTCAACCAGTTTCCTCTTCCTTTACACCTGTCATTCCTCAAAGTCAAATTGTTAATAATAATCACTCCTCCTTTACATCTCCTACCGTTTTCCAACAGCGCTCTTTTTCTACTACCGCTTATATGAATGCAACATCCACTCCATCGTCCGGGCTAGGCACCCCTCCAACATCTATTTGGAACAAAAAAGTTCAACCTTCTGCGTCGATCTCCTCGCCTTTGAGACCTAGTGCTGTGTCAATGCTCATAAACTCTGTTTCCAATATCAAAATTCAAGATGGGGCTTCCTCTTCCTCTCCTAATGTTAATGGCCATTACAGCGCACTTTTACACCAAAGCGTTATCGCTGACGACGAGTGTGCCATTGAAGATGGATATGGTGATGGTCTTGAAGACTTCGTTCCCTCATCCCTCAGTGATTTACTGACCGAACAAGAACGCCGTCGTCGTGGCTCCCGACCCTCGAGCACGAATAATCCTCTTTTGTCTTCTTCACCTCATTTACCCTACCCTCTTCACAATCATAATCAATATTCTACTGAAGCTGGCTCACCCTCATGGACTACATCACCTCGTCTTTTTGCTCAACAACAGGCTCGCCGAGCGCTTGAAGATGACTTAACTGATACCCCTTCTCCTTTAAACGGCACAGGTCACCATCTTCGCACCTCTTTCTCTCTCTCGAATAGTGAGCGTCTTTCAGGTGTCAATATTTCCAATGGTAACCAACCTGTTTCTTCAAGTTACCTGGCTCCGATAGGTACCCCTGAGCGTGGATCGGCTACTGCAGGATCATACCTGCATTCTTACAAGAGTGCTGTTGAAACTCAAGGTGTAGTAGGCGCTCTTCCCGCAATTGGTACTCCAGTTCATGGCAGCTTGCGCCCTGGTCGCTCTCCCAGTGGGCTTGTGCCACCCCAGGCTCCTGGGTTTGGGTCTGCAGGTAAGACCCAACCAAACACAAGTCTGTTTGATGATGATATCAATAACTCCCCAGAGGATGAGTTTGATGAGACTCAATTTGCAATGGACGATGAAGTAGTAGACAAGACTTCTTCTACTACAACAAACTCTACTTCCGCAATGTTGATGCGAAGTTAAAAGTTACAAAAAAAAAGTGGAATTCTATTAAAATTTGATTTTTGAAAAAAGTTTAAAAAGTTTGAAAATAAAAGGCAATCGAAAGCAAAAAAAAAGGTAAATATATTAAAGAAAAAAAATTGTATTTTATATAACTCTGTAAAAAAATAATTTATATTGTATACGACTAATACATATGATTCTGAACGATACCTACTAATTCAGTTTTAAGTTTGAACCTGATAATGGTATGGTTATTTTAGAAAAAATATCCAGATCAGATAGTTGTAGACATGAACAATGTTATGATTCTAGCCAGTTTTTTATTAAGCTGGTGTAGAACAGATTAGTTTCAGTAACCCTAGCCCTTGAGGAATGATTAGGTTAGAATGTTTTCAAATACATTTGCGGACAAATCCTTTCAAAGTCGACACTTTGAAATGAAAATTTCTTTTTTGCAAATCAGTTCTACTGTTTTACATAGGGTAAGGGTTATTAAAATTTATTAGTCATGATGACATAATTAATTATTGCACAAAAATTTCAAACAGCATAAGCTTATTTAAGCAAGTATAGAAGGGACTTACTACACAACCTTTAACGCTGTTTTCTTATTATCATTTTTTTTTAAAATTATATTGTCACCACCAAAACATACCATAACAACACAACTAGACATACTTATGATATTTCGAGATCTGATTTGGAAATCGTGATTAATCATTAAAAATGTCGGGAACTGTAAATGAGCTTTCTTCTATTATTTCAGAGGTATTTTTTTTTGAAAGCAAATATTTATTTGGTTTTAAATTTGGTTTGATGCTAATGATGTTTTTTAGGATTGGTCTTTTAAACAAGAATTTAATGGGCACCCGAAAGATCTGTTAAATATTGGATCTTGTGCAACTGTCCCTACATCGCCTGTTCATCTTCTTGATATAGCTAATGTATCAGATCTTGTGGTAGCAGCCGCAAATTCCAGTAAGTTTTAATTTTGCTTGTGTTTGTTTACTTGTTTGTTTTTGTTCAAAAGTTATAGAAATCAGCGTCATCACTGCCCTTAAAATTTGCACCACTTGATATCTAATTACTAACATTTACTAGGTGTTTATTTGTTTGACAAATCCAAGATATACTCAGGTTTAATTGAGCCTCTGGCAACTGCAAATACTTCTAATCCAGTGACAAATGTCGTTTTTACTGCTGATGAATCTTCGATCCTTGTAACAACAACTGAAAATGAAGTTTTGATATTTTCTCTCATCGAAAAAAGTCTTGGAGAAGCAAAGAACTTAACCTCCAGCACAGCAGAGGCTCTAGGGATTTATCCCCAACCAAAAAACCCCACAAAATTCGCATTGCTGTTGACTGATGGCTCAGTTGTTCTTGGTGATGTTACTGGGAAATCATCTTACACGCCACTTAATGATACTGAAACACAATCCGCCGTCGCGTTTTCATGGGCACCAGGCGGTCTTTCTTATACCATTGCGGGATCATCTGAGCTAATTCAATTTGATAATGGTGCCAAATCACGCTCATTTACATACCCCGATCTTCAAGGCCAAGAAGTCATCTCTCTGACAGTTGTGGATGATAGTTTAGTTCAGGTTGTTTCTACTGGAGATAATGAAGTTTCCGTTTTTTTGGTAAAAATTAGTGAAGTTGGTTTTGAATGGAAAAGTTTAGACGTTGGTAACTGCTTTGGAGATTTTGAACGTACCCCTTGCTGGTATGGAGTTGTCATGCGAAATTGGATCTCTAACCAATCTTTTGCATCTAAGTACCCTAAAAAAGCAAGCAAATATGTTTTTGTGGTTGCATCTGCTCAATCATCGGATGTTGAGATATTTAATGAGAATGGTGCTTTAATTGCACAAGAAGACTATCAAAAAGCTGCTTTAGATTATTGGGACGAAGGTGAGTTATCGCCTATAGGCATGGCTCTTGACTTTTCTTCTACAAAGCGAATCAATGACGCTTATAGTGGAATGGAAAACGATTATGAACCTCTCCCTATTATATGGTTGCTTGATAATCGAGGCATGATTTATCTTTGGCATATAATCAACAAACCTGCTATAGTTGAAAAAGCCATTTCACTAAGTGGACCACTACAAACTTACAAAGAACAATTTTATATTGAACCAGAAACGATTACTAATGAATCTGCGACGAAAACTGAGCATGCGAACCTTGAAGAACAAAAGGAACAAATTAAGCCCTCAAGCGAACTTTCTATTAAAAATGAAGAGCCTATCGTCAAAAATGATTTAAAAAATGTTGAAGGGTCATTGGAATCGACTACGCTTAATTCGCAAGATACTTCATCGGACTCATCTAATCTGCCAGTTGATAATACAAAGTTACCTCAAACTCCAACAGCATTTGCTAATCCTCTGACATTTGGCAACACTACTAATTCATCTAACCAAAAATCTTTATCTTCGAGCCCTTTTCGTTTACAATCACCTCTTGAAGAGTCGACCCCGGAAGTTGTTTATGGAGGGGCAATATCTTCATCAGATCCTTTTCAAAAGGCAAAATTGGATTCCGAAAAAAGTGAAAAGAACCCTGAGACTCCACAACAGTCTGCGCATGCTCCACAATTAGATTCTCCCGGTTCTATTTTAAATAATTCAGGGTCTCCTTTGATTAATCCATTTAAGGGACCTCTCTTTTCAGAAAATAAAGAAAGTTCAACACCATCGCCGTTGGCATCTAACAATGTTACCCAAGGTTCTTTAGGCTCAATGAATTTATCTGGGCTTGCAAATACTATTTCGGGAATCCAATCAAGTTCTAATGCTGATGATGGCAATGGTGATAGTTATAATTATAACTATGATGATGATGATTTTTCATCAGAAGAATCATCAGAAGAATCATCCGAAGAGTCCTCAGACGAATTAGATTCGAGTTTTAATTACAACCAAGAGCCGAAAAACCTAGTTTCCAAATGGGGTACTTTTAATAAACCATCTACAGCGGAGTCTTCCCAAGCGAGGGCTAACCAGAACGATGCTAAAGACGATGGTTTACTTGAGAATTCTAATTTTACACTTTCTAAAGGATCATCAGCACCAAAAAATGAGGGCAGTGTATCTTTTGAAGGAAGTCACAGCTTGTTTCAAGATGCCGTCCAAGTCAATAAGGATGACCTGGATCGAGTGTCTGAGACGAGCAGTTTCTGTGATATTAACGAACCCAGTTTGAATTCCGAGAAAAGCGATTCTTCCGAACCTAATTTGAAATCAGAGTTTAAAACTTCTACAGACTTTGAAACTGCGGATTCCATTAAGATTCCAAACTCTGATGGAAAAACTGAGGACTTTGAAAGCATTGAAAACCCTTTAAAACTAAAGGAAACAAAAGAGCCAGTAGAACCTGAAACGGCAAAAAGTGAAAAGGTTGAGGAAATCAAAGCTTCTGAACTTCATGACGCTATTAGTACTGAAGAGACTAAACAGAAAGAGCTCAAATCAGAAGAGCCTAAAGAAGAGCCTAAAATTCATGTTGAAAAAGCCGTGGGACCTAGCACTCCGCCATCTCCTGAACTTTCTCCGTGTGTTTTAGTTGATGCAGAACTTCAGACAGAGGAACCTGAACCCGATGTTGACGTTTCCGACTGTTGCTATGATTCTGATGACTCTGATGATTCTGATGAATTTGATTTAAATGAACGTTACCTCGGTTCAAGAAACCTAGATTTGCTACCAACATACATTTCTTTGGATGGACTGCAAGACGTTTTTCCTTCGTCAGATTCAGTTTCATCATATGAAGAAACAGAAATTGTTGGAATCTTCAATCAAATTAATTACCAATTACGGATTCTTGCGGTAAATAGCAAGAGACTGAGCAAATACATTGATTCTAATCAAATAGAAGAGGACATTGGATTTGAGGAGGAATTTTCAGAAAACTATAGCGACTATGAAAGCGAAATGACTGAAGAAAGTTCTGAGAGCGCAACAGCAGGTTGGCCAGAACCTGCTGAGTGGTCTTTGGCACAGGTCGGGCGTCTTGTTGGTGCTACCAAAGACGCCATACTTACTATAGGACAAATTGCTGTCGATCAAGATATCGATGTTGACAAGCTCCTGCAAGATACACGTGAGACAAGTCGGCAACTTTTTACTGCTGGACTTGAGCTGCAAAGCCATGCGCAGAACGAGGGAGTGGCTGCTCAAGGACGCGCACTTCCTTTGCACGCATCGGAAATGAAACGGAAGCTACGGTTGGCGATACAGGAACTTAAAAAGTTGCTCGACATTGTGGAGAGCAGCATTGTTGGGATGAAGGCTAGTGGTGGGTACGGGAAAGTAAATGCTAGTAGCCTGAGGAGTCAGCTAAACGTTTTAGTTCGGTCTGCGCGCAGCCGAGCGGTAAGGGTTGCTGCTCTAGTTCAATGGTACTATAACAATGGCCAAGAAAATGACAAGAACAAAGATGAACGTCAACAGTTGGCAATTGAACCTGCGGAAACGGTGAACGCTGAGCTAAAAATGCTGCAAAACAGACAGCGTGTCCCAGAAGAAAATAGTCTTGGGGCTTTGCGAGTGCTACGCCACGCTGTTACTGGAAGTCGATTTGATGCGCTTTCTCGTATAGGAGCCGCAGCAGATATTGTTGGGGTGCAACGGCGCATGGCTGCGCGGTTAGCACTTAGCAATGTACTTCAAGAACGGTCAGTCGATGCTTTGTATAATAAAGAGCCACAAGAATTTCATGGCTCGAGCTTGTAAAAATAATCGAAAATTGAAGTCTTATTCAAATTAGATGATTTTTTTTAATTTTTTTTAAAAAAAATTTTGCATAAAATACACGTTTGTCTTTTCTTTTTTGTCCCACTGCCTTTTGTTTCTCCATTATTTATCCTTTCTTAATTATTAATTTTTTTTTTTGGCCTTCTAGTTGATGTGGGTTTTTTGCAGAGTCGACGTCAGCGGGCCCGCACTGGATTCTGGGGGCAGTTTGCTGTTGTAGTCATCAGGATTATTTTCATCCTCATCGCCGTCATCCTCGTCTACCCAGGCCTCTTCACTATCGACATCAGGCCCTGGAAGTTCCTTCTTTTCTAGCATGCGGACATACTCCTCAGGGACAAGTCCAGTTTCTCCTGTGGCAGGATCTTCTGCGACCAGCCATCCTTGGCCATGACGGTACGAGACCCATATAACCTGGCCAACGCGGAGAGGAGCTTCATTGTCATTTTCTGGCTCAAAATCAAAGAGAGCGACGGCGCGGCCGTGGATCTCGTCGACAGAAGCCACCGAAAATTCAAACTCGCGGCTTATGCGATCGCCGACTGAGTGCATGGTAACGACGGGAGACGCCAGGTCCGGGTCCTCACGCCATGGTGGGCCGCCGTCCATGTGGTACGAGTCCGGGTATTGGGGTATTTTGCGGGGGTCATTAGGGTCATTAGTTGGGTCGTAATAGTCATGATCTAAAGAAGGGTGGTCATCATTGTGATAGTAGTCATTGTTGTAGTCGTCAAGGTTGTCGTAAATGTCGTCATCTATATAATCATCATCGGAAAATGAGTCTCTGGAGCGGGGCGTGGGGCCCGGCGGAACACCGTAGTGAAGTGGGTCACTAGCGGCATAGGCGTAGTCGTGAACGTCGGTGTATGGCAGTGCAGATTCGTACGGGGGCCTGCATGCAAGTTCTTCGGCTTCAGGTCCAATGTGGACTTCCATAAGACGAACAAGAGCGTCAATTATGGAGTCTTCAAGATACCCCTCCGAAACTTCAGGCTCCGATATATCTGAAGGTTGGTTTGTGGAGACAACAGGGGTTATATCTAAGGGTGTGATAGCATTATCCGTTACTGGTGTCACAGTAGGTGGCTCTTCGGTTGTAATTTCATCAACGTGAGATGATATGTTTGTTGTGGCAGGCTGGTGGACTGTGTGAGATTGAGTTTCATCCTGATCTTCGTCTTCATCATCATCTTCTTCTTGTTTTTCTTCTTCCGGAGGTATTATGGGAGATGGCGCGTGTGTGGAATCTGGAGGAGGGGAGGAAGATTGTCGCGACCGCAAAGAAGGTGCACGCTGTGAAGATGGCAAAAAATGGTGTAAAGAAGTTGGAGACGCCGGAGAAGAAACTGCCGGCGAGGCTGGCGGGCTTGCTGATGGCGGGCGGCAGGGACCGGTGGCAGCCATGGAGGGAGAATGCAAAAAGAGATGCGGCGGCAGCAGAGGCGGCGGCTGGTGGATGAAAAAAAAGAGAGCTCACGAGGGGGGAGTGGGAGGGTAAAAAATAAAAAGGGGAGGGAGGAGGAAATTTAAATAATAAAAATAATTAAAATGAAAAATAAAAAAAAAAAAAAAGAAGATTTCAAGTGTTGAAAACCCAAAACAAAATCGTGGCAAATAGGATTGAGCTGGAAGGGATTCACTGGTAGTAGGATGTGTTATATTGTCAGAGGCCTTGGTGGAAAGCCAGCAGATCCTTTAGTGGTGATTTGAAAGCGATGAGAGTGGTGGTGGTGAAGGAAATTCTAAAAAAAAATCACCACAGTAAATTAATTTACTTTAAAAAAATAAACAAACAAGCATTTGAGATTAGTAATTGTATTAATTATTATTAAATTAATTAAATTAATTAAAAAATTATATACGCCACACGGTGAGGTTCCTTGAAACCTGCAACACACACAGTACTCACAAAGATGACGACGGCTCATAGACCCACCTTCGACCCGGCAAAGGGTAAATCCTCACAAACCACAGGCTCTATTCTTCACAAACGGTTCCTCCCTTCACACACCAAACTTAAAGTTCGTGGGAAGGGCCAGGGTGGTTTGGCCGATCGCTATGAAAACGGAGAGCCACAAGAAGTGGATGAACGCGAACGACTACGGGCAGCGCTGCTTGCAAAAGAGGAAAGCTCTGGCAGAGTGACTAAGAGAAAGACTCTAGTTTTACACGAAGAGTCCTCTGTGGATGAGGAGGAAAACGATAAAGGTGAGGAACAAGGCCTAGTTAAGCGGCGGCGTGTTTTGGAGGTTGATCCCGAAGATCGAGAAGACGATGACGACGGTGGAGACTCAGGGGAGTCCGGGAAAGAAGAGGAAAGTGATGACGACGAAGAGGAAGAAGACGGAGAAGATTCCGACGAGGATGAGGACGATTCAGAAGACGAGGCAGAAGAACTGCGGCGCGAGCTACGCAAAATTGAAGCAGAGCGCGCCGAGCGCGCCAAAGCGGAAGAGGAAGCCGCGCGAGAGCGCGAGATTGCTGAAGGCAACCCGCTACTACGCACCGGAAGCAACAGTGGCACGGTGACGGTGCGCCGGCGGTGGTACAACGAGGGCGTGTTTGCGGACCAGGCTCGGGGTCTTGCAGTGCGACCCGAAGACGCGCCCAAGTATGGGTTTGTGAACGATGCACTGCGGTCCGATTTTCATAGGAAGTTTATGGACAAATATATTCGGTAGACGTTGGTTATTCCAGTATTGCAAAATATAATCAAGATGATAATCGTTGTTTAATTAATAAGTCTTGAAGATTTATTTATTTTTTGAAGCAAAAAAGGGCTCTCTATTAAGGCATAATAATGTAGTCGCTACTGTGCTGGCAATTTAGCATCTGTTAAAACCATCACCACCCCTTTAAATTTAAACTCTTTCACAACCCAACAAGAATGACCATCTACTCTTTCTGGATCTTTGACCGGCACTGTAAGTTTCTATACTAATATTAGTATGAAAACGTGTTAGTTTGTTTTGCTGACTTTTTTTTCCCCAAGGCAATTGCGTCTACGCCAAAGATTGGCAGCGGCAGCGAGCTGCACGCCGACCTAACTCCTATGTTGGTTCTTCTGGAACTGGTGGGTTAGGCTCACCTCTCGCTACCAAATCTTCTCTGGACTCGTCGTCATCTTTGCCGAATACAGGTGCTGGTTTGGCAGGTATTGGCGGCTCATCCTCGTCTTCTTCACAAGGGTTTGCGCCTGGCGATTTTGTATACCGCCGGGCACCCCCGCCTCTACATGTCGACGCCAATGTGCTTCACCCATCCGTTGCAGTTGTGCCGCGTGGCCAGGAAAATGCAGGTGCCGGCGCTGTTGCAGCGACCGCTCTACATCACCCTCTGTTTGACAGCGAACTGGGAAAGCTAGTGTTTGGTGTTGTGTTCAGTTTGCGCAATATGGCCCGCAAGCTAACGGACGATACAGATGGGTTTACGTCCTTTTCCACAAGCAAGTACAAGGTCCATTTCTACGAGACGCCGTCCAACGTGCGGTTTGTTTTGGTATCGGATCCAGGGCTTGACAGCCAGGGTGGAGTGCTGCGGCACATCTACGGCAGCATGTATGTAGAGTATGCGGCCAAAAACCCGCTCTACCCAATCAACCCTGTGACTTCGGCCGTGCTGGCCAACGATCTGTTGGTGTTGAGCATCGAATCTTACATTGCATCACTTCCAGGGTTTGAATAGAATTACATTATGGGATTTTACATTTACTTAAGCCTTTACCGTTTCCTCCAATTTTTTTTCTTCCGATTTCTCCTCAGCAAGGGGAGCGTTCTTTTCTTGCTTCTCATCTTTCTTCTTTTTTCGAGACTCTAACGCTTCTTCGCTTACACGCTTTCCATTTGACTTGACGCCGTTGACGGTTCTAAAGTAGGGCTGGCATCGCCAGTATGGGATATTTTTGTATGATCCACCCCAGTCCTCCAGGTTTTCATTTTCCACAACAATGTCCTCGACTCCAGGTGCCAGGATGCCTTCAACAGTAGCCTCGACCTCAGCGACGATTTTCTCAAACTCCTCGAGCTCGTATTTGCGCAGACTGCCGAGCTTGGCACGGATGTCAGTGTGATTGGGCAGAAACGCGTGCATGAGTTTGAAGAAGTGGGACTTCATGGCGATCCGCGAAGCGTTGCCTGGCGTAGTTTTCACAATCTCGAAATACTCTCGCAGGAGCTTATCCACGCGAGGAAACCGTTCGTCAATCTTGTGATAAACCGAGTTGAAGATGGCAGGGTTGTAGAGATTTCCCTCGGCCGACATGACCGCGTCGACGTTGTTTGCGTGTAAACTGCGATCAATATCTTCTTGGTAGAGAAGATTGCCGTTGGCTATCATAACTGTATCTGGGGGGAGGTTATCGCGAAGGTATCTAATCATGGACCAATCGGCAATGCCGGTCATTTGGCCCTTCATGTCACGCGTACGTCCATGAACCGTGAGGAACTGGGCGCCGGCGGAAAGAACGTGTTTGGCATAAGCAAGGGTTTTTTCACGGTCATTGTAGATGCGGATTTTTGCCGTGACAGGAATCTTCAGTTCCTTATGTAGTATGTTGATGAGGTTGTAGATAAGGTCCCAGTCTTCCATGAGGAAGGAGCCGTAGTGTCCACGTTTGGCGATGCCCTGGGGACACCCGAGATTAAGGTCGACCGCGTCACAGCGGTCCTCAACAAGGCGTGCGGCGGCAAGCAACTCCTCTGGTTTATTTGCGCAGAACTGCACGACCAAAGGTCTATCTGTTGCTGGATCGCCGTCACCTTCGCCAAACATGTCAGCACGATACTGCTCGCTTGTGGCGAAGAGGCGTGCGTGGTACATGGGAGTATAGCAGAGGTCGGCGCCGTAGCGGCGTGAAAGAATACGCCACGCGAGCTCGCTCTGGTCAACCATGGGGGCCACGACGGTTTTGGGGGAACCGATCTGTTTGTAGAGCTCGCGGCCGGTGAGCTTTGTTGTCTTTTCAGGGAGAGATTCAGCCATTACAAGACGTAGGCGACGAAGGATAGAAGAGAATATGGATGTGGACAATGTGGAAGGTATTATGGAAAGAAATGGAAAAAAAAATAAGAAAGAGAGATTATTAAAGTTGGTAAACAGATGGTATTTTGTTTAGACGATGCGATTTTTTTTTTAGAAGGGAAGGGAAGGCTTTAAAATTTTTCTGTTGCATTTAAGATAGTATGTAATAATACGGAACGTGCAACGGATATTGCCGAGCGGGTCTGTGAACGGATTTTGGAGTGAGAGATATGCGATTTTTACACTATGACGTTAAGATGACGAGTATGATTGTGCAATAAAATGAAAATCCTGGATTCAGGAGCCAAAGAACCGAAGGCGTTAAGCGTGTGAAATACAAGCATGATCAAGAAGATGAAGTGTTTGGAGTGCAAGACCTGATGAGCTTGAATTTGGATTTATTTCAATGTGTTCTTTTTTTGCTACCTTGAGAAGTTTTATTTTATTTTTAAGAACAACCAAAGTCTAAGTGCTCGAGTGAATTTGTACGATCCGTTTGCAATTGTACGCTTTCAGGTATGTTGGTGATTTCGTTGATGCTATGTAAGTCCATCCCAGCTTACCTGGTTAAAGTTATATAAAGTTACATATAATTACCATAAATAACCTAACATACCCTTAATAACTCCTTCAATCACATGACCACATATGACATTACAGTGCCAGCCAATTACAGCCCCCATGAAAATTCTCCTGCTGCTGCTGCTACCGCTGCCACACCTACCCTCTAGAACGGCTCCGCCCAAGAAAATCGACAAACGAAAAATCACCTCTTCTCCTCCTCCTCTTTTTTTTTTTCCTTTTTTTTTTTCCCTCTCTCTCCACCCAATCACCGGCCATATTCTGTCGACTACCAACACTCAACCCACACCCACACACATCCCTCATCCACACAATGCTCCGACCACAAACCCTCCTCAGAGCCTCCAAGGCTGCCACTATGGCCCCCCGTGTTGGCGTCAGAAACGCGTCCTCCCTCTCCTCCATCCCCGCCAAGGCCGCCGGTCTCGTCAACTGCACCGTCTTCTGGGCTAAGGTTGTTGGCGAACTGGCCAAGCAGGTCTACATCAAGGAGGGCCTTGCTCCTCCCACCCAGGCCCAGGTCAAGTCTGTCTTCGAGCTTCTCAAGAAGTCCGCTTTGGAGGCTGCCTCCCGTCCCTCCGCCTTCATTGAGTCTCTCTCCCAGGTTAATAAGGCTCAGGTCGCCGTCAAGGGCACCATTGCTTTTGTCCAGATTCTGGGTCTCTTTTCGCTGGGCGAAATTGTCGGCCGCCGTCACGTTGTCGGCTACAAGCACTACTAGATGTACAAATTTTAATAAAATGATGATGCGTGTTTGACTATTTTGTAAAAATTTTGATGTGAATGGAAACTATCTTATTGTGAAATATATATATCCATTATAATTAAAAGGTCTTCTCTATAAAGCCTTGCAGACCTTTTGTTTTTTTTTCTTTATTAATGCGTGTAAGCTTATTTTTCATCCTCTTCTTCCTCATCAACCTTCTTCTTTTTCTTGGGTTCCTCGGTACCTTCACTCTTACCACCTTTGCTTCCACTTTTCTTTTGGTTTTTATTGTTGTTTTCCCGCTTGCGCTTGGCCACGGTTGAAATTTCATCTCGTTCAACTGGCTTAAACCGTAGCTTCTTCTTCTCGTCATTGGTAGCCTTGCGCATCCCTAACATCCACTCAGGCACCTCGCTGCCACTCTGCTTCATCACATTGACCACGGCCTTGATGCCCACCGCGTCCTCCTTGGTGTAGAATGTAATGGCCTTACCCGTGCGGCCTGCACGACCAGTACGACCAATTCGGTGCACATACGCCTGCGCACTCTCGGGCACATCATAGTTAATGACCAGACTAACGCCCCGGAAATCAATACCACGAGCAAGCACGTCAGTACAGATAAGCACCCAAATATCGCCATTCTTGAACCGCTCAATTACCCGGTCACGCTGTCGCTGGGTGCGTTCACCGTGAATCACGTCGACGTTAACCCCGTCGTAAATCAGCTCGTGGTAAAGGGCCTTTGCGCGCGCAACAGATTGCAAAAACACAATCACGGGGGGCTCCAGCTCTCCCTCCTGTAACATTCGTCGGATCTCGATTAACTTGCCGTGCTCCGAGCCAGTGTAAACAATGCGCTGCTCAATCTGGGTATTGGCACCTTCCTTTTTACCCACAATCACTCGCACGGGGCTCACCATAATGTTGCTTGCAATCTCCTCGACTCCCGAAGGCACGGTGGCCGAAAACATGGCCCGCTGGACGTCTGGCGCTGTGCACTGCTCCAAAATGCTGTCGGTTTGTTGAATGAATCCTTGTTCAAAGAGCTTGTCGACTTCATCTAGCACCACGTGTTTCACGCGACTCAGGTCCAGCTTGCCCTGGTTGGTTAATGCAAGAAGTCGCAGTGGTGTTGAAATCATAATGTCAAACTTGCGTTTATTTGTTTCGTTGGCAAACTTGGCCGCTTGAGCCTTGTTGAGAACGCAAATGTGCAAATCACGGCCCTGCGACAGCTTGACAAACTGCCCGTAGATTTGAGTAGCCAGTTCCTTGGTAGGAGTCACAACCAAACACCGGATTCCACCACCCTCATGCTGCTTTAAGGCCTGAACTATTGGCACAGCGAATGCTAGCGTTTTTCCCGAACCTGTGGGAGCGCAGGCTACAAGGTCTCTGCCGTGTAATAGAATGGGCATAGCCTCGGCTTGGATTGGTGTTGGTCGCTGGAAGTTTTGACGTTCAAGATTCCGCAGCAGATGTTTATGCAGATCAAAGCGGGTTCGGAGATCTTGGAAAGACCCGATGGGCAAAGGTAGGTCGTCACCCTTAACCTTGGTATCAAGACGCTGTCTCTGTTCTTCGGCCTGTTGCTTGGTAGAGATTACCAGGGGCGCATTTTTTTCTTCTGAGTCGCTGTCGTCGCTATTGTTTTTATCTTCATTTTCATCTAGGTCGCTCTTTTTATCTTGGACCTCCTGAGCCGGTGTTTCATTGAAAAAGTCGAGAGTTCGAGCTAGATCAGCTCTTTTTTTTTTTTCTTCGGCAACGTTACTAGTCGCGCTTTTGCCCTGATTCACGAGTTAGCAAGAGAGAAAGGAAGCCCCTTTTTTTTTCAGAAATCTTTTTGATCACTTACCATAAGTACATCAAACGTCTTTGCATCTTTTCCACGGCGGTTTATTGACGCGCCGCGAGATAGCAGATTGAACATGTCCATTGTTAACGATGGTGATCTGGGAGTGTAGCTTTTCGTTGACAATTGCAGATGGGGCTTGCCAATTTTTTTTTTTTTTAGGGTGCCATAGTAAATTTTTTATTTGACTAAAATATTACTAATCATTACCAATTTACCCGGCCTTGTTTTAATTTTTCATTTTCTTGAAAAAAATTTTTTTTGCAACCTCACACTTTCACCACCACCAAAGTTACCCAATCGCTGGTCTGCCACTCACATTTTTCAATTTTTTTTCTCTCTTTTATCCCTCGCACTTTGGCTCCATATTGCTATAGTTTCATTTTGATTTTTTTCATCTATTGAAATATACTCGGAAGGATAAAAAAGCAAAACGTAAAAAGATAGAAATCTTTTTAACTGGAAATCTCAGCTATCAGAAAAAGACAAAAAGTGTATTTCCTTAATCATTACAAAATGCTGCGATCATCGTTAAGATCTTCCACCAAAACCTTGACCCAACGCTGCTCGGTTCGTTGCGCAATCCCCATCCAGTCCAGATCACTCGTCTACGTCAACACCTCTTCCACCTCAGCATCTTCATCACCCGCTGCATCCTCCTCCAAGATTGATAAGCGACCTGCTCGTGGCATCAAGAAAAGCTTGGATACTATTCTTGTCGCTAATGGCGTCCGGTACCCAGGAAACGCAGAGACTCTGGCCGCTGTCGAGTCGCTTCTCGGAACTGAATACGCTCTCCCCCCGGAGCTTGTTCTCCAGGTTCTGACACACAAGAGCTTTGCCCACGGTCTCAAGCCTTACAACGAGAACCTGGCCATCATTGGCCGTCACTTTCTGCGCCTTGTGACTGTCCGTTATGCCACCCAGCAGGAGTCTGCTAACCCTGGCGCCATCAATGGCCACAATCTCGACGTGGCCCTTGCTCGCATCTCGTCTCTCATGAGCGGAACCCCCGTTACCTCGGAGCTCTGCACTCGTCTCGGAATTGACAAGCACATTTTCTGGAAGGACCCCAGCATACCCGAAGGCAGCAGTAGGAGTGCACCGGTGTCTGCCACCGTCCGTGCCAAATCCATTGACGCATTGGTTGGTGCCATTCTGCTTAAGCTTGGCCAGTACAAGGCTCAGAAGTTTATTGAGACCAAGCTTCTGACAGGACCTAACTCATTGATTGCTATTGCAAAGTCAGTCTACGAGTAAATCCTTCAAACAACAAAAAAACAAAAAAAGAAGAACAAATTAAAAAAAAAGAAAAAAAGAATAGATGAAGGGAAAGAAAAAAAAAGATCATAACATCACCGTCATACATTCACACATTTAGGTCCGACGAACCTATTCTCCCACCCTCGTCACACATCTCTTTTTTTTTCTTTCCTGCTCTCTCCTCTTTTTCATGATGTTATATAATGATTATTCCTGTAAATACTTCGTTGCTGGTTTTTTTTTTCAGTCTCTTTTCTTCATTATTCTGTTTTGTTTAATGTCAATGTCCTGTAAATATTGTGTATATTTTATAAAAAACAAAAAAAAAGCCAAAAAAAAGAAGTAAAATGAATAAAAATGACTTGAAACCTCCAAAAATCACGAACGACACGCGTACGCGTCGCATTCTCCCCGTCAACTTTTCAAAATGCTCACATGTACGCTAGTCCTACGTAGACTTCGTCCTGGCCGTATCTGTTTTTTTTTTCCGCCCCACCACCATTTCCAAAAAAATAAATTATAAATTTCAGGGTGCACCCAAAAAGCGCAGGCGGCTGGACTGCTTTTTCTCACAACACGCATTGGCAAATATTTTTAATTTTTTTTTTGGACTCCTCCTTTTTTTATTTATTTTTTTATATAAAAACCTCCCCCTACCACCATCGCATAATCAAAAATCTTTTATAATCACTTTCTCCCCAAATTACCACCTCCATCTCTCAACACAACCCCCTCCTCTTCTCACCATGGCCTCGCCCACGGCTTCCGGCTTGTCTCGCCAGCCCGCCCAGGCCCAGCAAAAGGTCTACGACGAGTCCTCGCTTATTTTTTACAATGCCTTTCGCCAATTCCTTAAAATTGACTCCGCGTATGCAGAGGCACCCAGGCGGCGCGTCCAGTCTGGCCGGGCTCAACAGAAACTTCGCCGTCTGTCCGCGCAACAGTTCCACGAGCTCTCCACCGACGTCCACGACGAGCTCCTGCGCAGAATTGCAGTCTATAACGCTGAGTCGGCCGCACATGCTTCAGGCGAACCCAATGGCTCCCTTGCAATGCCCCCCGAGGCCTCCTTCCTGCAACCCGAAGACACGTTCCATCCAAAGCGCAACCAAGCTCGCCAGAAACTCTCTCTTCTTTCATCTTCTCGTTTTAGCGACCTTGCATTTGACATCCTTTATGAAATAGAACGAAGATTGGGCAAACACCCTACCTCCCCTAATACCTCCGACAATACGTCCTTCTCTAACGCGTCTACTTCAGCTGCTGGCTCTGCCATTTCTCCTCCTTTCCTTTCTAATTCGGTTGGACCCACGCCAACGGGACCTCCTACATCTGACCAACAACGCTTACAGCATCTCTCAATGGCCTCCTCCGCTTCTTCATCGGCTTCCTCCTCCCACTTCCCAATGAGCCCTCCTGCCAGAAACCTGACTTCTTCAGCCTTGGCCCCAATCTCTCCATCCGCCCACCCCTCGACAACCCCTTCAACTCCAGGTGTCTTAGGCTTTTGGGCTCCTTCCGAAACAGCATCTCCAATTTCCCCAGCACCTCCTTCTGGAACTGCTCCAGCCGTTATCGCCATTGGTGCGAGTGGTGCTGATGCAGCAGGTGTTGATGTTTCTGCAGCTAACTCTGCGGCTAATGTAATAAATACTCCCCATTCAGCTGCGTCTGTCACTACATCCGCAACGGTACCTCCGCATTCTTTGGGTCATCATGAAATTCGAAAGGAGCATTCCCTCAATGACCTCAAGCACCCTGACATGGATGCAGATACACCAAACGCACACCACATAACACCAGCCCCAAAGCCCCAGGCTCTGGTTCCTACTGTGCCCACAACAACAACCATCACTCCACAAAAGTCTACACTAATTGAGTCTGACTCGGAAGACGACGACGACTATGACAACTACGAGGATGGCGCTGCACACAGTAACAATGAAAATAACGTACAGCGTGCCTTTGCATCGTCTATCGAGCCTCCCAACTCTTTCACCCCTGACGATGATCCCTATAGAAACGTTCCCACCACTGCAGTCGTAACTACTACTACAAGCGAGGATGGTCTGGCTGCTACTTCCATTGGTGGGGGTCACACGACCGAAGATGAGTATAGTGAAGTTGACAGTCACGATGATGACGATGACAACCACAACAGTAACATGTATCACCACAATATTGGCCAGCCTGATGTTGTTGCAGCCGCCACAAAGGCTTGGACAAGTAAGAATAGTAGTACTGCGGACCTAGGTAGTCTACGTGGTCTCTCTTCATCAACAATTGGACCTACAGAGACTGCCATCACGAATGTTGATGACCCCAGTGATTTGGAAATGTCTCCCCAAGTTAACGATAACACAACCCCAACTTCTAACGCGTCTTCTCCTCCAATTGGAAAGCCACAGCAGCATCAAATTCAGCAAATACAGCAACAATATCTTCAACAGCAGCAGCAGCAGCAACTACAGCAGCAACAGCTTCAACCACAATTTTCGCAATCGTCACAGCAACAACAATCTCAACAACAACAACAGCAGCAGCAGCAGCAACAACAACAACAACAGCAGCAGCAACAACAACAACAACAGCCATACCAACAATATCAACCATCTTCGGGATTCTACGAAAGCGATGTGGATTTACAGCGCAGCTTACCCCTTCAATCTATTGAGGAGGAGCATTCACCTTACATCCCCCCTAGTCTCTTTTCTAGCACAACCAATGTTTCTGGAGATCGTCGTCGTTCCCTCTCAGAACAGATTTCATCAAGCATTGGTGCCGGCGTCCGGTCTCGCTCGGTATCTAAGCACGACCTAGAGCTTTCCTCAAGCTCCAAGTATGAAGCAGAGATTCAGAACCTTAAAGGCCAACTTGAGCGCACGACAATCGAGTCGAACAAGCTCACGGAACAAATCAACGACCGTGATGAACAAATTCAAATGCTTGTTGATGAAGGATCTCGGATGGATGAAACTATCACTGGTCTCGAAGCCACAAAAACATCGCTTATTGAAGAAAATGGTCGTTTACATCAAGCTCTGGGAATGCTGGAGGAAAATAAAACCCAGCTTGCTCTGGAGCTGGAAGCAAGCCAACGTCAGTTGACTACTGCAAACGAAAACCATACTGCCGAGCTTGAAGACAAACAACGTGCATTTGCCAGCCTAGAAATTCAACACCAGAAACTTAAAGAAAAACATGCTGAAACAATGTCAAAGCAAAGTGAATTTGCCGGAAGCTCTGCATCGTTAAGCAGTCAAATCATGCTTCTTGAAGGTCAGCGCTTGCAGCTGGAAAGTGTAAGTTTAGGAGTTGCTAAGAACAACTTTTTTCACTATTTTTCAATCTAACCTTTTCTAGACTATTACAAGCCTTCGTGAACAACTCGAAGCCGCACGTGCAGAAATTGCCCAACGCGATGCAAAGATCAAAGAGCTCTCTGAATCAAATGATAACAACAGCACACGCAACTTGCTACCAGCCGCATCGATTGGTGCACGCAACGACGAAAAATATCTTGCTGTGGTTAAAGAAAATCAATCTCTCAAGCAGCAGTATGACCAACTTCAGTCTGAGCTAGAACAGCAGCAGGTAGTTACAGAACAAGTTCGTCGCGAGGCTTCCGCCTTTTTGGAGGAAATGCGTACACTTGCTGAAAGCGAGGGCTCCTGGGCTTCTTCCGAGAAGCATGCACGGGAGGCTGAAGCACTCAAAAAAGAGGTGGCCGAATGGAAAGCCCGATACTCCAAGGCCAAGTCACAAGTTCGTAATTTGCGGGCTTCCACGTATGGAGCTCCAAACAAGGCCACTGCGTTCCCTCATCAGCAAGTTGCCATGGGCTCTGTCGACTCGTCATATGTATCTCCAACAGGCCGCATCTTGGATGTGAATGTAACAAAGT
This sequence comes from Magnusiomyces ingens NRRL Y-17630, assembly GCA_900497715.1. Taxonomy (NCBI): domain Eukaryota; kingdom Fungi; phylum Ascomycota; class Dipodascomycetes; order Dipodascales; family Dipodascaceae; genus Magnusiomyces; species Magnusiomyces ingens. The sequence goes on from UIDE01000004.1 coordinate 850,798, forward strand.
TCCAGGTGGCAATGGACGACTTTTTGCTGAAAACACGCACTACCCCACCTAAGCAACTCATGGACCACTTGCATAATTTGGTGCAAGCCACTCGCCTTATTACCCAGGATGTGACCACCAGCGAGAATGGCGAAAAGCAGTCCAAAACTCGCAATGGCTCAAGTGGCGACGGGTTACAAGCGGAAATTGCTCAAGCTACGTCAGTCGTATCAGCTACAGCTACCCACTTGATTACCGCTACTCGTAACCACTCGGTGGCTGGTGGGCTGTCACCAATTTTCCTCTTAGACTCTGCCGCAACTGATTTATCTGCTGCCGTTATTGATTTGATTCGGCTAGCAAAGGTCCGACCTGCAGGGCTAAACAGCCCTGCACCATCGTCTGTTTCTGTTGAGGCAATTGAAGAGATGCCTAAAACTCGAAGTACCCATGGGCGTACTCACAGTAGAACGCACAGCAGAACTCATAGTCGAACCCAAAGCGTGAGCAGTGGTGGAGGCGTTGCAACGGCGCTCAACACACCAGTAATTCCAAGTTCCGCCAGTAATCACCACGGGTCTCCATCATCTTCGATAGGTACTCCTGGATCTGTCAACTACACCAGGTCTACGTCACAAGGTTCCCAGCTTTTGCAGTCTCAACAGCAACAGCAACAATCACATCAGCACCAGCAGTCTATCAGCAGTAGTAGTGGTAGCAGTAGTCACACTCATCACCGACGCCAATCCTCTGCTGCCGCAAATGTACCGCCTGTCACAAACGGGATTTCACCTTCTTCTGCCAAGAATGGGACTCCGGAGTTTGACTACAATGTTTCGGAAATTTCCCCAATAAAAAGCAGGGACTATGTGACTGCCACACAAAATGTACCGGCGTCTGCTTCTTCATCTGCCGTCAACTCTTCTAAGCAGCAGCAACAACTGCAACTGCAACAACAACAGCAGCAGCAGTTTTCCCAGTCTCAACAATCACTGCAACAACATCATCACCACCAACCACCGCATTTACCCCAATATGCAGCAATTAGCAAAAGTACCACTATGATTGATCCTGAAAAGAAAACTGTTGGCGAGCTACAAGAATATCTTGAAACTCAAACAGCTTCTGTAATTGATTCAATTCAGCAGCTGCTGACAGGAATCAAAGGTCAAGCCAACTATTCTGAGGTACGGGCTTTGATCGGAATGATCATTGCGACTGTGCAACCTGTAATTGACGCGACAAGTCGGTCCATGACACAGACGCGCAACTGGAGACTAAAGGATTTGGGAAAGTATATTGTGGACTCGCTTGAAAGTTGCTGTGAGCGTATGGATGCCCTAGCCAGTGATGCTGCGGCAGCATCTGATTCCTTAGGCGACGATGAAGATGCTTCATTTGCAGTTCCAGACAAACACTTTAAGCAACGTCTTGCGGGTATTTCATTTGATATGGCGCGGTGCACCAAGGAACTTGTCAGGACTGTGGAGGAGGTTTCGCTCAAGTATGAGATTACAGAGCTCGATCAAGAAATTGAAAGCGTAAAATAAATAATTAAATAAATAAAAAAAAAACATAGTATTTCAACTCCCAATAAAAAAAAATAGTAAACCAAAACTTACGTTTGAAAAGAATCAGAAGTATTTTGTTTTCGTCCGTGTACCTATACCATCGGAATGTTAAACTATCCGTAACGGGGGTTTGCTCACGATACTTTCTTATCTTACAAATATTTTCTAAGAAACCTCGTAATACATCTCTGTAATATTAATGTTTTATAAAGCCAGTCGAATCCCCGATGGAAAACATGTTCGACTTCTATCAATTATTTTCCTTCTTTTTTTCCCCCATAATTCTTTTTAATATCTACAGCTTCACCTAATCACCCCCAGTACACAATGTCTTTCCTCGCGATTCCCTCCGACTTTTCTTACGTCCTGGCCGCCCTCAGCACCGTGCCCTTTGTCAACGCGTACATTGACATTTCCGTTGGCAAGCTCCGAAAACGTGCTGGCGTTCCCTACCCTGCCCTCTTTGCGTCAGAGGACGACGCTGCTAAAGACCCTCTCAAGCAGCAATTCAATTGTGCCCAAAAGGCTTCCATGAACTTCTCCGAACACGTCGGCTCCTTCCTTGCTGCTGCTCTTGTTTCCGGCTACCATGCCCCCAAGCTTTCGGCTGTTCTCATTGCCGCTTGGTCCCTTGGTCGTGCTATTTACCACAATGGTTATGCTTCCGGTGACCCCAAAAAGCGTCTTCGCGGCGGCTTCGCTACTCTGTCTTTTGTTCTTCTCATGCTGACGGGTGGCTTTTACTCTGTCAAGTCTCTTCTTTAAACTGTAATATAAATATATTTTTTCTGTATTTAATAATAAAAAAAACAATAAAACAATAACATTAATATTTAAGACCATAACACTCACTTGGCTATAATGGCGTATACTGCGGTAGCTCGTCTATATGTGACTGCTGTAGAGACCTAGCTTCTAGTGCCCGTTGAAACACCCGTGCAAAGTCCAGAGCTCCTCCGGTTGCAAAACTTATTTTCATCTCCCACATGGCCAACTCAGGTTCTAGTCCCCCACCGTGTGTTGGCACAAATGCCCCCACCCATGCATTAGGTCCGATCCAGGGCTGGTGAAGACGCGCGCCTTTAAACCCACTTAATGGAACCGCCAGATTATCAAACGACGCGTCACCTTTGCCATCAATATGATACCGAGTGGTCGTCGAGTCAGCGAGGTATATAAGGCGCTGGGTGCTCAAAAAAAGACGCCCTCCAGCCGACGAGTCTATGGTTGCACCAGGGGTTTTGTCGACAGTTTTGCATGTTAAAGAAAGACGTGAATCTGGATTATTTAGCTCAAACACAAACTCCTCTCCTGGGAGCGGTATTGGTCGTTTCTCATTATCTAGAGTAACCCAGTTAACACTCATTTTAATATATATTTTTATAAAATCTGTCTTGGTTGAAAGTTTAGTTAGTTGGTCGTTGGGCTGAATTTCAGGGTTTAATGGTGGTACTAAATGCGCGGCTGTAAATATCTCTAAGAAAATCCAGGCATTGCGAACATTTCTGAATGCCGATATAAAAATTTCCAACCCATACCCTGGGATTATATAATTTTTTTTTTTAAAAAAATTTTTTGAAAAAAAAAAAAAAAAAAGGGCCTCTCCTTTTTTTCTCTCTTCTACCAAAGAATAACCCTTCTTTCCACAACCTTTAACATTCACATAAATATAAAACATGCAACTTACATGGAAAGATATCCCTGTGATCCCTAACTCTACGGAGTTTTTGGATGTTGTGCTTAACCGCACGCAGCGAAAAACACCGACGGTGATTCGCCCTGGTTTCAAGATCTCGCGTATTCGCGCCTTCTACATGCGCAAGGTCCGCTACACCGGCGATGGATTCTGTGAAAAGCTTCAGGAAATCGTCGACTCTTTTCCTAACATTAATGAGATCCACCCTTTCCACCGCGATTTGCTCGACACCCTTTACGAAAAGAATCATTACAAAATCTCCCTGGCGTCTCTTTCGCGCGCAAAGTCTTTGATTGAGCAAGTTACCCGTGATTATGTTCGTCTTCTCAAGTTTGGTCAGTCTCTGTTCCAGTGCAAGCAGCTTAAGCGTGCTGCTTTGGGTAGAATGGCTACCATCGTCAAGCGTCTTAAAGATTCACTTCTTTACCTTGAACAGGTTCGTCAACATTTGAGTCGTCTGCCTTCCATCGATCCCAACACGAGAACCCTCGTTATTTGCGGCTACCCCAACGTCGGAAAATCTTCCTTCTTGCGTTCCATCACTCGCGCTGATGTCGAAGTCCAGCCATATGCATTCACTACAAAATCCCTTTACGTTGGTCACTTTGACTACAAATATCTGCGTTTCCAAGCTATTGATACTCCCGGTATTCTTGATAGACCCACCGAAGAAATGAACAATATTGAAATGCAATCCATTTACGCTATTGCCCATATCCGTTCTTGCATTCTCTACTTTATGGATCTTTCCGAGCAATGTGGTTTCTCTGTTGAGGACCAGGTCAAGCTTTTCCACTCCATCAAGCCTCTTTTTGCCAACAAAAATGTTTTTGTTGTCATCAACAAGATTGACGTTGTCCGTCCCGAGGACCTGGATCCTGAGCGCAAGGCTATGCTCGAATCTATGACAAATATCCCTGACATCCACGTCGAATTTTCCCAGCTTTCATGTATCACTGAGGAAGGTATCATGGAGGTTCGTAACAAAGCTTGCGACGTCCTTCTCAACACTAGACTTGAGCAAAAGGCTAAGTCATCTACCAAGATGGCCGGCCTTCTTAATAAGATTCATGTTGCCAGACCCCAGATGCGCGACGATGGTATTGACCGTGAGCCCTTCATTCCTGAAGGCATCAAGGACCTTACTAAGTATGATGTTAACGACCCCAACCGCCGTAAGTTGGCCAAGGATATCGAGGCCGAGAATGGCGGCGCTGGTGTTTTCCAGCCTGACTACAAGGATGCTTACATTCTTGATGATGAAACATGGAAGCATGATATCATGCCCGAGATTCTTGAGGGTAAGAACGTTTACGATTTCTTAGATCCGGAGATCAGCAAGAAGCTGCAAGAGCTTGAGGATGAGGAAGAGCGACTGGAAAAGGAGGGCTTTTACGATTCTGAGGAAGAGATTCTGGACGACGAGGAGGAAGAGATCCGTGACAAGGCTGAGTGGATTCGCCAGCGTCAACTGTTAATCAAGGAGAAGCGCAAATCCCAGCGATCACTTAAAAATCGTGCCATTATCCCACGCAAAAACGTCAAGCGAACTGTCGGCGATATGGAGTCTGCCATGTCGGACATTGGTGTCGACGCCTCTGCTGTTGTTAACCGTGGTCGCCAGGCCGCCGCCGCCACCAAGCGCCGCACCCCAGTTTCTGGTTCAGATGTTGTTATGGCTGAGCAGTCGGGTGAGACCCGTGATGCTGCCAGAGTTCCTGACCGCAACCAACCCAACAGACTTACAGATGGTGTTGGTATTGCTACAAGAACCAAGGCCGAGCGTCTCGCCAAGCTCGATCTGCGCGACCGTGCTCGCAACAATCGCAGCTACGAAACAGAAAAGACAAAGACTGCTATGCTGCCCAAGCATTTGTACACAGGCAAACGTGGTGTTGGCAAGACCCAGCGTCGTTAAGATGGATATTAATATTGTATTGTTGGAAGGAAAAAAAAAGGAATTACCAAAATCTCTCTTTATGTTGTTTTTATTGTTGCGTGTATTGTTTTTATTCTAAATTACTGTTCAAATCTATAATCCAGGTTTTAGGCATCTTTTCGTAATCGGCTTGAGTTAACTCTTCTCCTTCTTTAAGATGTAATCGAACAAGCCCAGTATCTGTAAATTGATACTCATGAGAAAAAATGCTCGAGTATCGGTTAACACTTCGTCGTAAATTTAGGGTTCCCAGATTGACTGCCCATTTCTGTGTAGCATTTAATTTGCGTGTGTTACCTTTAGCACGCACACCAGGAATCTTGACATCAATGTATTTAGTTTCTGAGTTCTTTTCAGGCGGTAGCTGGTTTATGGTTTTACTGGTATCTTCATTTTTAAAACGGACCCGTTTTTGAACAAACTCTGGCTTGGTGAAATGGTTAAAATCAGTCGTTGGTTCATGTTTTGGAAAAATCCGTGATTCGGATTCCCTAACAGGATAGTCCTCTATATTTGGTTCCTTTATAGAAGTTTCTTCTTCCGGATTTTTGATTACAATTGGTTTTTGTGCCATAAGTTTTTTTGAATTTTCAGTAGCCTGATTGTTTTTAAGCTCCAATTTAAGCTGTCGCACTGTATCACTTAGAGCCACATATTGGTTGATGAAAAATTCATGACTGGCCGCAACTCCTTGATGATATGCACTCTCATCAGTGACCAAAAGTTCAATTTCATTACAAAGTAATACTATTGACTCTGCCCATGTTTCAACATTTCTAGATAAATCAAAAGAATTATTGTTTTTGAAATTTTGACTATTGCATGAATGTTTCAAGACTTTTTTTTGAATATGGCAAAGAGATGTTCTAATTCGAATTTGGCGCTCCTCGCTACTCAAAAAACAAGAGGGAGGTGCGAAATTAATACTTTCAGAGTTCATGAAGCAGTGTAAATTATGTAACTATTAATGAATTAAAAAAAATAATCAATCAAATTTAAATGAAAGGTTTGGGAGTAAAAAAAATGATTAGAAGCTTTTTGAAAAGTAAAATAATATATTTCAACTCAAATGTTTTATGCCTAAATCCAATTAGTTTAATTTATAGAAATTTTTTAGAAAAGCGTAACAAATTAAGTAAACTAAAAATAAATTTATATTGTTAAACAATTGATTGATTTATTTTAGAAACTATACAAATATAAACCACCAGCGACGTTGTCATCTTTTTTGCTCTAGCTACACAAATTTCGGTTTGTCGTTAAACTTTTGATTATACTTCAACACATGTCTTACCAAAGACTAAATAAACTATGTTTTATATTAGAAATTTGTAAATAAAAACTAAATATAACATTTCTAATTGTTTTCTAAGTTAAAATCATTATTAAATAAATATTATATAAAATTATTTTCTATATTATGACTAATATATAGTACCAACACAAAATAATTTTACAAGCCGTTGTAGTATAGTGGTTAGTACACTTCGTTGTGGCTTCAAAATCGAACAATTCCGAAGAAACCTCAGTTCGATTCTGGGCAACGGCAAACTTACTTTTTTGATTTTCAATTTAAAAGATATTATTAACTTTTTATCATGTTATCATTATTATCAAAAATCAAGCTGTTCTTTTTATTTGTTACTTTGGACTTATTATTTTTTATCTATGAAAAGGGTCATTATAAATTTCTTTCAACCAGTTCATTTTAGATAGGTTTCAATGTCCCTATTACCTTTCATAGGTCAAAATGAAACCATTGAATTATATGTATAATTGAAACTTTTAAAAATAAAAAAACTGAGAAAAAATATATTCAAGTAAATAGTTACATGAAATGAAGTTTGACAAACTCATGTTCTTTACAGCGTAATATTCAATATGAAACTATAATATCAAACACTACCAGTTAAGTTATGGTCACAATGTACAAAAATAACCACTTTAAAGTGATACCATTTGATAATTCTAAAAAAATACTTGAATTAAAATGATGAATTTATGCTTGTTTTGTTTCTAGGTTTGGTTTATAAGCAGCAAAACTCGAAAAAAAAAGTGAAAATTTTTGTTTTCATGAAATCATGCATTTAAAAGGATCCTTTTTTAATTTTGCACTTAGTTTGTAAAAAGATAATTGTGTAGTTAGGGAAATGTCATCATAATGTATGGGTTACAATTCTGAAAAAAGATTTATAAAAATAAGAATGAAAATTACTCTGACATTGAAGTTCTAGTGATGTGTTTAGAAGTTATATGTTATAGCATTAAATAATTAGAGACTCAAAAGTATCAAGTTTTATATCAGGTAGATTTATAATTTGGCTTCAAAGTTAGAGAGAATATATAGGTTCTTGTTTTAAATGATGTTAAAAATCAATATGAAAAAGCACAACACGTACGTTCTCAAATATATTTCAAATTTTATCAAAGTAATAGTGTGTTTTTGTGTAAATGGTTAACATATTTTTTTAACCTTTTAGTATGGGCTACACACTGAGATATTTTTATTATTCTAGTGCTTGGTTTTAAGCTTATATTTGGATAATATGAACTTGAAGATTAGCATCCATTAAATTTTAACTACAACAATAACCCTAACCCTTACATTATTAACAAAAAATTCCCGGGTTTGTAACCTTACTACCAAAGACACAAGCAAACCCCAAATAACAAAATGTTGACGCTTTTGAGAAAACAAGCTATCAGAACTTCATCAAGAGTGTCAGTTCGGGCTGCATTGAAGCCTGCGATTGCACTTTCTTCTCACTCACATTTATACTCTAAAGAATTTTGTACTTTCTCCCGCAGCTACTACCCGGAACAACAGGCACCTCCGCAAGCATTCCCCGCACCGCCACCCCAGCCGCCACCAGGATATGCGAAGCGAACACGCAACCGCGTTTTTTTAGCAACAGCTCTTCTTTTTTTGACATTGTATGCCGGTTGGAAGTACATTACATTTCACCGGTATCCTCCTACTGTTGCAGAGAAACTACGTAAAGCTCTTTATGATGAGTACAATGAAGACTATCCTAGCGCTTTGAAGTACTTCTTGGAAGCACTGCAAGAGCTGGATAGATTGCATGAAGAAAAAATGAAGGAAATTGATCCTCAAAAGAAGGGAAGCCAGCCAGGTACTCTTCCTGGTGAAATGCGTCTCGACAATGACTTCTTTTATCTTAGCGATGAGTACACAGGCCTTCAGATTAGAATTGCGCAAATATATACGAAACTTGAGCTTGATGAAGATGCCATTAACATGTACCGTGAGATTGAGAGTGTGTACATGCATGCCCTCCGGGCTAATATGATTCCCGAAAATAAACGACTTGAAATCATTAAGCGCAGTCTTGGGCTGTCACTTGCTTCTGCGGCTCTTTCTACAGCCTTTCCTGACAAAGTTTTAGAAGCCGCTGTTTCGCTTGCGGCCCACTTTTCTATTGCCCAAAAGGAGCTGGCGAAGTTACATCCAGAACTTGCACCTTTGTTTGAAGAAGAGACGTTGCGAGTTTCAATTCCTGGGACGCTTCCCAGTTCTCCTAAAGATGTTGGAGTGCGTGCTGAGTCATTTGGAGGTGAAAATGTTGGAACTGCGCGCCGTGTAAAGGTCAAAATTGCAGTGAATGTTTCTGATACACCGGAGGCTATCGAAGCACGCTTGAAAGCTGCCCAGCTTTGGGAACCTTTCAGAGCAGAGCTTTTTTCTGCACGCCAGATTTTTGCTATTCTCAGCGTAAACCAAAAAGACTACCCAACTGCCATCGAGTCTACTTTTAACACCACAAAGTGGATGGTTGCTGCTGGGTTTCCTCTTGACGATGTCTTGACATCATTTTTCACTGCAGGAACCTATCTCTACTTACAAGCAGAAGAAATTGAAATGCAAAACTGGCTTGTGAACGAACGCAAAAATAATGAAAAGAACCCCATCAAACTGGAGGATTTTACTTCTGAAGATTTTAAGGAACGATATATGGAAGAGTTGACGACTCCTTTCCTTCCTACACCACCTCCAGGATCGGTTGCCACTGAGTCTTTGGAAAATGCGGGGACTATTTTTAATTCTATTATGACAATCATCAATTCTTTGCCGAGCGGAGTTCGTCGCAAGGGAAGCATTGATGAGCTCTATGCTTTGGCCATGTATTCACTTGGGGTGGTACATTTGCATAGGGATAATTTGGACAAGGCCCAAGAATTGCTTCGCGAGGCACGTTTGCGAGCTAAGGGATGCTCTTATGAGTTACTTGCCGACCAGGCAGACAATGAGCTTGCGACGCTTGAGGATTTGCGCAAGTACAAAGAGAATGGTAATAAGAAAGAATACTTGAATGGTTTGTATAACCGACTGCATAGCCACCTTGGTGTTATGGACTACCGTTTAGTGCCATTACCAGATGATGCGCCACTGTCTTTATCTAATCTTTCGAAATCGTAAAGATTTAAAACTTGAAAAAAAAAGAAAAGATATAGTAACTATTGAAATATTTTTTATGTAAATAACAAAAATAAAATACACTATCCAATATAATAATGTTTGATTGGAATTTTATAAATTTTTATATAGATATATTTGTCTAATTAGTGAAGCAATGGAAAAGGAGAAAAGAAAAGAAAAAATCTTTTCAAGATGATTTTAATCGTTTAGCAAACCCAAGTTTTATATATATAAATTTGTTTTATAATTTTTTTGTAAAATTAATGACAATAATCCCACGGTCTTGGGGCTCTCTACTAGTTGCATGAATTACGGGACTTTAAGAGTAAAAAACACCCTGACAGGTCGAGACGGATGATGATGAACGGCTCGGCAGGCCCATTTTGTTTGTTTCTGTTTTTTTTTTCTGGCAGTCAAGGAATATTTTGCGACGTGCACGGCTGTTTAATTGTAAATTTGCAAAAGTCTCACAATGGAAGAGGGAAAGGGAAATAAAGAATAAAAGGTATTTAAGAATATTGTTTCGAGGCGATGGGGGGTTAGAGTGATTAGGACGAAATTAATGCATTTCAATGTGTTTTCAGAAACCCCTTTTTGTGGACACGGAGTATATACGAACAACCGAGTCTCTCAAATGATAAGTGAATCAACTAATTTCAAAATGTTTGTATAAAAAAACCAAGATGAAAAGTAAAGAATTTTCAAGTATAAAATAAACTGAAAATCTCTTGCAAATGATTTTTTTTTCTCTTCTTCTTCTCATCATCACTCGATCTTTTATCAATCCAACTATTCAACACTCGTTTACACCTCTCTTTACTCTTCACTACTAATCAAAAATGGTTTCTTTCAAGACTATCCTTGCCGCTGCTGCTGCCACTTCTGTTGCTGTTGCCCAGCAAAACAACCACGCCAATGCTTGGGTTGATGGTGCTCATGAGTCCATGGTCAACCACCAGCAAGTTGTTGAAACATACAACCGCCAGATGAACTCCAACCCTCAGCAGCCCCACAATGCTGACCGCATTATTGCTGCCATCACTGGTGCCGATTCCCAGATCGACAACGCCATTGCCACTGTTTCCCATGCCTTGGCCCCCTTCACTGGTGGTCTTTCTCTTGCTGTTGGCAACTTCCTTCTGGGCCCCTTTGTCCAGTCCGTCACCAACGGTGCTGAGGTCATGATTGGCAACCTCGTTGGCGGTGCCGAGGACCGCATGCAAACTGCTGCTTCCTCCTATGCCTCCAACTTGTCCAACCTCAGAGCCCAAGCTGTTCGTTTCAACGTCAACACCAACCGTCTTGACCATGCCATCAACAACCTCCAGGTTGCTTTGGCCAAGGCCCATTAAATTTGTCGAAAGGCTTTTTTTTTTTAACAATTTTTTTAAACTATTTCATCGTGATTTTGAATCCTTTTTGTTATAACAACTCTTTATTTAATACTGCTGGCGGTATTAATCCCAATTTTTTATGAATTGTTTAATATATATTTATATACGCTGAATATAACTGTCAAAAAAAAACATTTCCCTGTTTTATAGTAACCATAAAACATTATGGAAATTTCACAATCGGCCTTGTTTGTAGCATTTAAGTCCTGAACCGCTTGCGCAAGCCGTACCAGATTTGATATTTCCTAATTGGGGCATATGTCACATGATTAAATACTCTTATCGCATCGAGCTTCCCCCAAAAAGAGTTTCTGGCGGTGCTTGTGCAGCCCATTTGCTAACCGCAGCCCTGAGCGAGGTAGTTTTTGCGATAACCACCAACAACCAACAGATGCGGAGCAGGGCGGGGTGAGTTCACAAAGACTGCAGCCTGTCAAAGCCATTAAACGAGCTACCGAGAAACCCTCACACTGGTCTTTCTCTCCCTCCTTCGCTCTCTTCCAATTAGCTTCCCCAGCGGCTATCTGGAACGATACACCCTTAGCGGCACAAATTATTTCGCTATGAGAGCCTTGTTTTATTATTATTTTTATTATGATTAGACAGCTGTACTAATTCATCATTACAAGCATAATGATCTAGACTTCTCCAATATGATTCATTCTCCAAGTTTAGTATAGTGTGGCTCTGCTTACCTTTCTGTTTTTTATTTGAGTCCGCGCCTATAATGGAAATAAAAAATCCCGCCTAAAAACCAAATCTTCCCCCCCCCTCTCTCTCTCCCCCACAAGTATAAATAAACACCAATATCCTCACAATTGATTTTATTTTTCTTTCTTCTTACCTCTTCTTATCCCAACTTATTCCATCAACCTATCCTCCCCTCTCTTTTTCTTCTTTAAACAACAAATCAACCCTTGTTTAATTTTCATTCAATCTATTCTTGATTTCACTATTGCCAATTCATAATGGTATTCCAGTACTTTCAACATAGAAGGGACATTGGTCTCAAGAGAAAAGAACGCGAAGAAAGAATTTCTACCCTGGAAAAAGAAGGCTTTGGCGAGCCTCTCTCTGCCCAGGAACGCGCCGCTATCAACCTCTACACCGAAGACGCTGTTGCCCAGATCAAGTCCGGTGCGCTGGACGCGTCGCTCCTGTTTCGCGCATACTCCAAGCGTGCTCTGCAGGCACAGCACGATACTAACTGTTTGACTGAGGTCTTCATTGACCCTGCCTACAAGGAAGCTGAGGCTCTTGACCCCACTACTGAAGAAAACCAGTCTAAGCCTTTGCTCGGCTTCCCCGTCTCTCTCAAGGACACCCATAACGTCAAGGGCTACGATTCCACCATCGGCTACACCGCGAATGCTTTCCACCCTGCTGCCAAGGATGCTCCCATTGTCAGATTGCTTCGCGATGCTGGTGCCATTCCCTACGTCAAGACTAACGTCCCTTACACCATGCTTTCATTTGATTGCTACAATGACTTGTGGGGATACACCGAAAACCCACACGTCCATGGCTATGCCCCCGGTGGCTCAACCGGTGGTGAAGCCTGTCTTTTGGCCTTTGGTGGTTCCCGTATTGGTGTCGGTACTGATGTTGCTGGCTCCGTCCGTGTTCCTGCCCACTTTTCTGGCTGCTACTCGCTCAAGTGCTCGACTGGCCGTTTCCCTAAGATTGGTAACACCACCTCCATGAGCGGTCAAGAAGGTATTCCTGCCGTTTACTCTCCCATGACTAGAACTCTTCCTGATCTGGGTTACTTCCTGAAATCTGTCATCAGCATGAAGCCTTGGGAGTATGACTACTCTGTCCACCCCATGCCTTGGGATAGCTCTGTTGAGCAGGCCCTTAAGGACAAAGCCAAGAGCACCCCCAAGGAAGTCAAGGTCGGTGTCATTTACGATGACGGTGTTGTCACACCTTCTCCTGCATGCCGCCGTGCTTTGGATCTTACTCTTGATGCTCTTAAGGCCCAAGGTTATACCATTGCTGAGTTCGATGCCCCAGAACCTCTTCAGGCCCTTCGCATTGCTTCCCAACTTCTTGTCAGTGATGCCGGTAAGGTTGCTCTTCGCAAGCAGCGCTGCGGTGAGCACAATGACGCTGGTGTCGACGTCTTCATGAAGGGTGCTCGTCTCCCCCGCTTTGTCAAAAAGATTTGGGCCTGGTTCTTGGAAAATATTTGGGGTGATCACGTCTGGGCTACTCTTGTTCGCGACTGGAATGAAAAGACTATTATTGAGCGCTGGGATCTTGTTGCTGAACGTGAGGGTTACAAGGCTGCTTTCTTTGACAAGTGGAACGAGGCTGGTATTGATTTCTTGGTTACTGTTCCCAATGCTACTCCTTCTTTCCCTCATCGTGGTCTTCTTGAGAGCTATGCTTCTTGCGGTTACACCTTTATGTTCAACCTCCTTGACTACGCTGCCGGTATTCTCCCTGTTACAAAGGTTGATAGAGAAAAGGATGCTCTGCCCAAGGACTTTAAGATCAAGAAGCTTAACCGTGTTGCCAGAGGTGCTTATGTGAACTACAATGCTGAGAAGATGCATGGTCTTCCCGTCGGCATCCAGATTGTTACTCCTCGTCTTCGTGAGGAGACCTGTCTTGCTGCCATGGACCTTGTTTCTGATGCTCTTAAGGCCAATGGCACTACTTATGAATTGCTTAATGCTTAAAAAAATAAAAGTAAACTGGGGGTAATCTTTTTCAAGAATAAAAAAAATACGGGTATAGATTTTGTAAAATAGATACAAAAAAATTGAAAAATCTAAAAAAAACCGCCGCACGGCAGGATCAGGGAAAACGAAATTTAGGGTAGAAGCTTGGCTTAAAGTGGTACCTGAAATTTTCAAATATGATTCAAGATGACTATCACAATGATTCTAGTAGTGATTGTGGATCCTTTTTTTTTTTTATCTTCAAGATATTTTTTGTGAAAAAACCCAAGGGATTTCTAATGATGGAATCTCAAAGGTAGTCCTCGGCTACATTTACCTATTTTGGGCTTGAAATTTATCGCATCGGCTTATCTTCTGATTTAGTAACTTTTGTAACCCTCCAAAGTTTCTTTGTTCTGATAAGGAAAGAATCTCTATTCTGTTTATCATTTTAAAAATTTCAAATTTCAACAATTTCAATGAAAAAAAAATGTTTGTACATTATAAATGGTTAATACTGTTAAACAATTGCAATGAGCTACTTATTAAAAAAAAATCTAAACAACAAAAAAATATATATTTCTTAAAGAAAGAAAAAAGAAATCTCCCGAGCGTGAGTCGAACACGCGGCCTCAGGATAACAATGAGCCATTACAGTCCCGCGCTCTACCAACTGAGCTATCGAGAGAACCTTATAATTTTGCAAGATTTAATGCTTATTTATAAACATATAATTAGATATTGTTAAAAGTTGAAATTTAAATTTTAGGTTAAAATGACTGATATTTATATTTAACATTAATGTAATTTTAGAATAAACCAATTAAGTAATCAATTTTTAAAAAAAATTAAAAATACTTCTCTTAAAAAAAGCAAAATTTTTTTCAGTGTCCTGTAAAATTAATTTCAGGCTTTATTTCAAAGTAAAAGAACTATGTGGAATGAAAATAATATATGGCTAGAAATATTTAGGTAATTTACAACTTTACCTCACGTAAACTAAGCAATGAACCTAATTCACTTCAATATCACTATTTTGAATTAATCACGAATAAAATTTAAACAGAAACATTAACAAAAACAAACCAAGTTAAACTAAAGTCCATTGTTTTACACTTGAGCAGCACTTCGCCTTAAACATGATTAGTTAGAATTGGCTTTTTTTTAAAGTTAAAGTATCAAGCTGAACAAAAAGGCTCAAATATAGGATTTCAATAAAGACGCTGCATTGAATCGATGATAGATACCCGTGTAAATCTAAAGTAAGATACAAAGACTAAATTAAATCAGAGTCCTTTTTATTGGAATGAACCTTAATTGTCACTTATCTCAACATAAAAAATAAAATTTATTAATTCATTTTACCTATTGCGATTTCAATCTGGCTTGAATGTATATTTTAAGGCGCCTGGAGGTTTCATTGACGCCCATTGACTATCGTTAAGTTTGGTGTTTGGTAGATTAAAAACTGATTTTAAAATTGACAAAACGGCTGGTAGGTTAATTAGTGCTGGACCCCAAGAAAAACTAACAACGACTTTCACCAATGGTTTTATAATGGCGGGTTATAAAACGCACCCCTGAAAGGGTCTTTAATAAAAAAAAACTAATTTTAATACATCTGTCAAAATAACCTTATAAAAATATTTATAGAAAAGAGTGAAAACTTAGGGAACAAAGATTTTTGAAAACGATTTAACCTTGCGACGACAACAAACACAACTCTTAAAGCTCTTCATTGCCAAAGTCAAGCGGCAGTCTTCGCAGAGAGCAAAGCATTTGCATGGCCAAAGAATGATTTCACGTGAAGCCCCCTGGCACACCACGCAAAGGGTCTCCCGGATTTCATCGTCGGCCACGTACTTTGTTCGACGCTCATCAATGGTTTGCAAAAGAGCCTGTGTGTCGTCCCATTCGATTTCTGCATAACGCGACCGCGTCACAACTGGGTGTCGTCCAGAGCAATTTGAATGACCAGCATTAGTAGGAGTAAGCGATGCGTTTGAAGATGATGCCGCAGAAGATTTGGCCGAACTGGGGCTATCTGATGGCAAAATACTCGATCGTAAGAGACCTCGAGTAATAGATGAGATATCAACACGAGGTGTTTCTGCCCCAGAGACTAGAGAAGCGGCGCCTTGCAAATGTGAAATAAGCATGCGGCGACGCTCGGTCTGCTCGGAGTTTTGGGGTGCTAATAATGCCAAAAGGTCGTCCTGTGTTGGAATTAAAAGCTCGTAAAGCTCGTCCAAGGTAGACCGAGGCTTGTCGGATGGTACAGCGTCGGTTTCGGTTGTAGCATCGGGGTTGCTGAAGGCCGAGAGACGTTGCTGCGACACATGGTCAATGTAGTTTTTAACCTTGCGTTGACGTAGCTGACGCACCCGTTGGCGAGCCTCCGGGCGTTTGCTGTCATAATCACTCTCATATTCGTAGCCATACTCATCAGTGGAATAACCATCGTCTCCGTCAAGATTGTCAGTGTTTTCATCAGGTAGATAATCTTCAGAGTCATCATATTCGGGTAACATATTACCCCAGAGCAAATTCATATAGGCCTTGCCTGGTTTGCTTGGTCGTGAAATTTTGGGGGTCTTTGGTTTTTCAATGGGCTCGCCATTTTCATCAATATCTTCGTAGTCATCATCGTCATTTCCCGCCCCTTCTTCATCAAGATTGTGATAAATAAAATCATTTTGAAGTTTATCAAACAGCTTAAGTCCCTCTTTCAAATAGCCAGCCATTTCATCATCGTTCTCGTTTTCATCCTCTGACTCGCTGCTGTTCTCGTTACTTTTTCCAAACAGCTCCTTGTTTTGATTTCTTATAATGTTCATCATTCGGCGGGTTTTGCGTCTATTGTTATCTTCGTTGAAGTCGCGACCAAAAACAAACCGGAAAAAGTACTTCAAACCCAGGTATCTCATGGCAAACCGAATGATTAAAGAAGTCAAGATTATAGTGACTCCACGTAGCATTCCAAAAACAATCAAAATGCGGTAAGTTGTACGGAAGCGGTCTCTTCCTTTGTCTGCTTCAAAAGCATATTCAGTGCCTGCGTTATCGTATTCATTCTGGTCATTCTGTTCAGATGTGTCGTCTAAATCAATCTCAGTTGTGGGGTTGTTCGGAGGTGTTTCGACGTTTGCAGGAATAGGAACTTCATTGTCATAGGGTGATTTTAAGGATTTCAGTTTTCCAGCTTTGCGAAGCTTTATAAGCTGGGCTTTTGCATCGGGTCGATCAACAACAGTCTTGCCATCCGAGGCCACAGTCACCAAGGGCGGACATAAAAGGTCGTTACTTTGGTTTCCAAAGGGCCAGTCATCTCCGCTTCCGTCTGCTGATTTTTTGTTTGAATCGTCTAGCGCCTTTCTATCGACCCAGGTCATAAGAGGGTGAGTTAGAGTGACACTTTCATTGAGATAGGTAGCTTTAGTGGCAGTTGTAAGAGCAATGACGCCTACTTTGACCAAGCAAGTGTAAAAGTCTTCGCTAAGCGAGATTGGCACGGTTCTGAAAGAGGTGCGAAGGTTGCGCTGGCCACCCGAGAAAAACGAAGCAAGGCCGTAAATTGCACCACAGATGGCAATGATTGAGCATAAAACAAGCTGGGGCAAATAGCCAATGATACAAACAGTTGGGAAGTAAAATAGACGCCCAATGACAATGGAGTATGCAAAATACGAGAGAAATAGCAATCCGAAAAAGGTAGAGGGAATCAAGCGGTAATCTTGGAGGTTGAAAGCACCAAAAATATGTGAAGTAATCAAGGACAAGGATAGGATGAGAGAAAGAACGAGAGTCTCCATTGACATGTAATGGGAAGATTGAACTTCTTGAAAGGCCATTGAATACTCGAAAAGGGTCATTCCGGATTCCGAGTAGGGGGGTAAGCCCTGAATGGCATTAGAAAAGGTTTCAATAAAGTGACCAGCACAAATACTCCCGTAAAGGTTCCAAAGAATAGAGGGAGAGGGACAATCCTGGCCGGGTTTCAATGCAAAGTAAGAAGGGATATATGTTTTTAGTTTGACGTAGGTTGGAGAAGTAGAGCCTGTTTTAGGGCAGGTCATGGCCTGGATCAAGGAGTAAATGCGGCAGAAAAGAAGATAAACGGCGAGAGAGCGAATCATGAGACGAGACACAAGAGACAAGACAACAGGGCGGCGGGTGGTAGCAAAGGCAATAGTGCGGTTGAGGATGAGGGCCATAATGATGCAAAGAACGGAAAAGGGCGAAATAAGATATAGCGTGAGGGCACTGAGGCGGGAGTTGCCAACTTCGGTATCATGGGACTGGTTCAAGATGGCTTGCTTGAAGGAGAAGAAAACGCGTTTAAGAACAAAGCCGGATTGATTAGTGAGGGTGGAGTTTTTCTTTCCTTGAGGAGGGATGAGAGTGGTTGATATGTTTGTTTGGTTGGCTAGTTTTGTGGAAGACAAAATTGACTCATCAAAGTTTGCAGTTTTGGAGTCGAAGCCTTGGACGAACTGCGCGGCCTCCGTGGCATCGGGTATTATGTTACTGAGATTTGAAGGAGATGATGGGGATGGCGAGGGAGTTGGCGACTGAGGCCCTATTTCAGCGGGAGCTGTTGGGACGGTAGGATCGTCAATGTTGAGGGAGGGGTTAGCGGCGAAGGGGGCATCTTCAGCGGCGGATATGAGGACGGAAGAGGCAACAGCCGAAGATACGAGAGAAGCCGCCGACAGAGATGTTGACGAGAATGTCTGTGAATCGGGATCTAGCTTCTGAGATATGTACCGGTAAAACTGGTAATCTTGAAGAGGTTCTAAAAAGTTCATTTATTATGAAAACGTGCTAAAGCCATTCCTAGCACAGAAATATGGTGGTATAGATGGGATTTTTTTGATGGAGAGAATAAAAAAAAGAGGGGGGGGGGGGAAATGAATGAATATAAAAGTTTCAAATAAAAAAAAGAAGAAAAATCTTAAACGTATTTAAAAAGATTTAAATATATATATTTATATATATATTGAAAAAAGCGTTTAATTAAAGATGCAAAATTGACGATTTCAAGTCCAAAAAGAAGATGCTGGACAAAAGTGGAGATAGATCCAGTTTATAGGCTCAATGGGTTAGGGTAATCCACGTGATATGTTACAAAAATACTGTAAATGTCACAATGCCCATTTTAAAAAAAAAACGCATGTGTAAATTGTAACAAACTGATAAACACAAGGCTAGCCTGACGTCGTCAAATTACCCCTCCAACATTTCTTATCGTTGCAATTTAAATACCCAGAAATTAAATTAAGAACCCAAGTATGTGCTTAACATACACATTGATATACAGATATATAATACATTTAAGGAGCAGTGTAACCACCATCGACTCTGATGTCGGCACCAGTGGTATAAGTCGAGGCATCCGAGGCCAAGTATAGGTAAGCACCCACGAGCTCCTGTGGCTCACCTTCACGGCCCAAGGGAGTATAGCTCCACCATTTTTCCTTTGTCTCACGAGGGACAAAATCGGAAATTTCTGTTGCAATGTAGCCAGGGGAAATAGAGTTTACACGAGCAAAGCCGGCCCACTCGACAGCCAGAGACACGGCCAGGTGACGGACGGCAGCCTTAGCGGCATTGTAGCATGCCTGGAGTTGGGGGAAATTAACAATGTGGCCCGACATGGAAGATGTGAAAATCAGAGACCCAAAGCCCTGTTCCTTAAAGATGCGGCCGACAAACTTTGCGCAGTAGTAGGCACCATTGAGATCGAGATTAACAACCTTGTTCCATTCGGCGTGGTCTTCGGGCTCAATTAGTGGGCCAGCAGTCCAAGGGACGCCGGCATTGGCCACGAAAATGTCAATTTTGCCAAAGTCTTCCTTGGCTTGTTTGATGGCCTGTTCGACCGCGTCCGAGTCGGTGACTTGCACCTTGTATGCCTTAGCCTTGATGCCGTACTTGTCGGCGAGGGCCTTAGCCTTATCGTCGGCATTGTGAGAATTGTACCAAATGGCGACATTACCACCAGCCTGAGCGTAAGCCTCGGCCACGGCGTAGCCAATTCCTGTGGAAGAGCCGGAAATGACAGCCACCTTATTTTTGAGAGAGAAGAGGTCAAGGACGTTGGCGGCGGGTTTAGGGGCGGGGCGAGGAAGAGGGCCGAGGCCGGTGAAAATAGTCTTGATTTCGGAGGACATTATGATACTTTAGTATGTGGGATTATTTTAGAAAGAAGGAGAGTGCCAAAGTTGGAAAAGTTTTAGTGAAAAAAATGTTGAAAATAAAAATGAATTGAAGATATGTAAACAAAATATATATAAAAAAGAAACAAAAAAAAGAGGGAAATTAGAAATAGAGGGGGAAATTCAGTTGTTTATATAGTTTTTCGGGAAGACCCCAAAACCGTCAAGAGGAAGGGTGCGCAGCAGGTATAAATCAGGCAAAGTCGGAATAGAGAGCAAGCAGCAGCAGCAACAGGAGTTACTAGGTTTGGCGATATGGGCGGCCTTTTTTTTTTTTTTTATGTCAGCGCATTTCTAATTGACCGGACTTTTCAGACAAGTTTAATATAGATGAACTAGATTTTTTTTCAGGGAAGATGAATGGGAATCAAAGACCATTTGAATGGGTTTGATAATCGTGAAAAATCTTTAAAGTAGTTCTTGTCGAGATTTTGAATTATGTGTTTTTGGTTGCCTTAGAGTGAAAAAAATAAATGCGGGGCCAAAATTGGGATCTCGCGCAACTGGCACTCTGAGACCCAGGCGCATCTACAACGATGACAGCAAATCCAGTAACACAAGGTGTCCCTTAGGAGGAGCTTTTACACTATATATATAAGCTTTTTTTAAAATATTTTTGAACAATCACTACTGTATGAGGTGGAGAAAAAGTGTCTTGCATAGCTGGCAAACACGACAGAGCAATTTCTCTTGCGGACTGATCTGCGGTGGACTGGCAGTTCAATTGAGTTTGCCTTGATGGCTGTCTCTGTTGGTGATTTCAAAAGAGATAGAACGGGAGTCAGGATTTCTTTTTTTTTTGGGGGGGGGGGGGGGGGTTCAAGGATTGTATTGGCTGTCTTCCGACCAAAAAAAGACTTACGTCACACTTGTTTAAAGGAAATGATCAAATATTGAAATATTCACTGCGCTTGTCCTGCCACAAAGTCCGTTCTTCTGTGAAGATAACGCAACAAGGCTTTTTCCGCAGTGGCTCCGTGTCATCTATGACGTCGTTTTTTTTTTTTGGCTGGTGATATATATAGGTCTATGATACACACACAACACGGTTGCTAGTAGCAACCATCCTTTCTACCCTCAATAAAACCTTTAACCTGCCGGTAGCTTCTGCTAAGGTGTGGGTAAGCCGCCTTCCGCCTCCTCCTCTCTTGAAGACCCCTACATACCCCTTGGAAGCTACTAGAAATAAAGACCAGCGTACTCCAGAGTAACCGGAATGCGCAACGTAATGTGGCGTACCACGAGATCCTAGGCAACAGCCAATATAATCAAATCAGAAAATTTGTTAGAAAAATTGTGCGAAGTTTATTCACAATCTTGTTTTCCTTTTTTTTTTTCTTTTCCTTCATATCTTTCAAGAAAAGTTATCAATTCTTGCTAAAAAAACAAATAAGTGTGTATGTACCTTTTTATCTATTAACGATTATCCAAACATCTGAGAGGCATTTTTTTTTGGTCTTGTCCTCCCACATTTTTACTTGGTTTTAAGGTGGGCACGTGTAATAACACCAAGTTGAGTGCTCGAAGTGGCTTTGAGACCTCTTTAGCAACCATTGGCCCTTAAAGTACCGTCAGGATACCAGCGCCTTTATCTTTTATCTGTTGCTCCTGACTAAGCAGATGTTCAGCTAGATGAGCTTCGATTGTGATCAAGATAAAATGGATTGATTTATCACAGCTCATAAAGAAGAGTAAGTTCTTTTATTTCCAACCTTTTTTTGATGTTAAAATAAGGTGGCAACTATAAATGTGTAAATCAAATACCTAAAAATTCAATCTAAAATCAAATTGAACATAAATACCATTTCTGATTATTCTATATTTTAATAATTGGCTGAAAAATACCTTTAGAAATTATTACCCCAGTATGATCAAGCATCCCAAAAATTACTGGAATGAGTGAAATATAACTAAATTTTAACCTATAAAAACTAAACTATACAAACGAGCAAAAAAATAGACCAGTCTTAGAAACCATCACAAACCTAACTAAATCCTTAATCTGATGGCTATATTTTTTTTTTCATTCTTATGAGTAAATTTAGCCGGATATTAAACTCAGTAGACAAATACCTTGCTTTTGGGTCTTTATTATTTCATGGCATTTGGTAGAGTCTACAGTATTAAGTTATAAAAAAACAGCCTGATAATTGTAAACTCTAGTCTGTATTAAAAACAAAATATCAGTTTGGATTTCATCAATAAACCCAAGTTGAGGAAGAAATTAATATATATTGACTAAATAATTAATCGGTAAACTTAACTGGGCTTTATTATGATTTTAAACAGTCATTCATAAGTTTAAAAGATGAGAAATTTCATGATAGTGGTTTAATGGAACTGTGAAGTTAAACCAATTTCCACCTCATTCTTTAGAGACTTAAACAAAACACCTATTTTATATTATATATTTTCATACGTTCTACTGATTATTGATTCATCAAATTGAATAAAACCTTAAAGATATGTTTTATTTTTTTAAACAAAAAATAAAAACCTGGTTTTTATATCAAAGCGGGACTAGATTTATCCTCTAACTTTTTTTTTCAGTTTACACAAGAAGATTTCTTGGTACACGTATTAACCAGGGAAAACAGTTTACTTCTGTTACAAAAATGTTAACCATGTAACAAGTCCGTCGGTGTTGTAACAAATGAAATAACCATTACCTGGTTTTGACCCAAATGTTTTCAAATTATTGTTCTCATCGTGTTTACAACTAGGCTCCAGAAAAAAAAAATTATAAGGGTCTTATTTTTCTTTTTTAAGTTTTTTCTCATTTTGATTTCTTTGCAAAATTTTTTTTCACTTACGATTCAAATTATTTCTCACAAAAATTCCAGAACTTTGGATGTTCACGATTTACTCTTCTGATTGCTGTTTTAATCACCTGAATACCGAGTGAATAGAAGGATTTTTCTCTGAAAAAAGTGGTACACTACAGAAGTACAAACATGACTCATGAAAGATCCAACATAGTTTTGCATAAGTTCAAAATGCTGTTTAAGAACACTTCTTTTTTTTTGGTAAAAAACAAGATAGGCATGGGTATTAGAAGGCTGTATAAGGATTTATTTAATCTTTAAGTTGTTATTTCCACATTCTTATCTTCATGATGTTATTTGTGAATGGTTAGCATGGTGTTTTTTTCAATAAAAGTCTAAAACAAAGTGAAAACATTGGCTAATGAATTCTTACAGTAATTGAGCTACTTTTTTGAAAAAAAAAAAAACCAAAAAAACACCGAAATCATCTTATCAAATATGTATACAAATAGATACAAAAAATAATGCGCAATGGAAGCTATCATTCAGCGTAAGTCCCCCTTTCCTACCCCCCTCCCCCCACATTTCTTTGACTTATCGATGGCTGTTTACACATGGAGTAAACCCTGGCGAATGTTCTCCTTAAAAAGCCACAGCTATAACGTAATGAACCATTTTTTCCTCAAGAGTGCTATTAGTATCCAGTGAGATAAATATTTTATATTTTAACACGTAATTTTTCATTCCAGTGGAATCAGATGGTATTTTAAAACCCTTAAATTGTTTTATTTCCTTTTTTGTTTTTTAAAGATGGTAAATATTTGAGAATAAAATCAGACGGTATTTCCGGGGGTTTTTTCTTTTATCATTACCATCAATTGTTAACAGTTTACCATGAACTCTGTTTTCATTTTTTTCAAAACAAAGCAAATCTAATTTAAAGACCTGCTTTTGTTAATGTGGGAAAAAAAATTAAAATTCTTAATTTTTAAAAAAGGTAATAATCTCTGTTTAAAGTTCCATGCACAAGTTTTCTATGAGCTTATCATGTTGAAGAATTAACACAAACAGTACAAGATTCTAAATACTAGAACAAATCCCGCCCAAGGAAGCCTTCAGTGGTTTTTTTCTTCTAGTGAGAGCCTTTTTTAGATTTGCTTGAAATTTTTGGAAATCATCGGCAGAAAAACCTAACAGAGGTATTTTTTTCCCAAAATAATGGTAAATTCCGCTTCATGCTAATGTCATAACTTTTTTTATATATAAAATATATATGATTAATAGAGTGGGCGTTAATTGATTTTGGCTAAAAAAGAGAGAAAAAAATATATTTAAGGAATTGAAATGTTTCATGGATCGAGGCAAGAGATCTCGTTACTTTTTATGGCATAAGTCAAGCCAATATTCCAGTTTGTAGTAAGACATTAGTAAATATCAAAACAGGGTTTTACTTAAGATGGAAACTAATGAAATTCCCCCAAAGAGCACTTTTAATGAAAAAATTAATAAGGATGCAGTTCGTTTTTTTCTCTCTCGTTTTTTTCTGGAGATTACTCATAATTACGTTTAATAGTTTATGTTGTATATAATATATTATTTGAATTTGAAAACTAAAAGTTAAGTTAAATAGTAACTTTTTTCATGATATTTTTTCGAAATGGTTATTCTGGAATGTCTGTTCCATCTAATTTGGAAAGTTTTTTCTTTTAAAAAAAAGGTCAAGTCTCAACATCAATTCTACAGTTCCAAGGTCTTTTACATATTCTTCAAAAGAAAACCATGCTTATATCTTATGATTTATATATGGAGTTAATTTCTATTTTTTAAAAACAACCCCGTACTAACGGTCTAGGGGCATGAAGAAAACCGTTCTTAATACCATTAGTTTAAAATCGGCAAACGGGATTTTTTTAATTCGCACTTTTGCCTGTTCCTCTCTCTCTCGTATATGTTAGTTTAACTCCGATGGATGGTAACATTTGGCCCATCCCCTATTTTTTTTTTCAAAAGAGGTTCTTCGTAACGCGATACTTTTTATTATTAAATGGTGTTTTTCATTTGCCATGACACTGAGAATTGGTTTTCTTGAAGAGCGTTTTTTTTTGAAAAACTTTTTCTTCTCGCACGGCTGATTACAAATTCTATGGAAAGAAAAAAAATTTTTCCCCAAGAAAGTTTATTGTGGCCCATGAGGACACATAGAATGTTCTTACATCAAATAGACAATAACCTTTTCCAACATTTTTTTCAGAGAAACCTTCTGAGCGTGTGCATTTTCATGGAACGTTGTAACTTTGATGGGCCAAATTAAACGGGGGGAGTTTTATCAATGTTTTTCCCCCCCCCCCCCCCCCCCCCCCCATCCTCAAAATGTAACGACATCATTTCCCGCAAACCGACGGTTACTAATATTGAGGGTTTGAGTTAAATAAGGAGTCAAAATGTTTATAATATATATCCAATATTTTATGTGCAGCATTCAGTTATAATAATAACTGATGTCTATTGTTTTTTTTTCTCTATGTCGTAAGCTACTGGTAGACAAATAGTCTCCCTTTATTCTGTGAGCAATAGTCACTTTATGAAAAAAAATTTTTTTCTTCTTTTTTTTTTCAATTGCCAGACGATGAATAATAAATTTTCGGTGCAATAGACCTCCCATATTTAACTCAATGATTTTTATTTACCGCGATCCATTGCAGCTCTTATTTTTTTCTATCGTTTAAATCACATAAAGTCCCATTGAAAATCCCACGCAAACCTTTGGGCGTTGTCGACTTTGATGACTGTATTCAATCTTTTTTTGTTGTAAATGTGGCTTAAAAGTTTTGGGACTCTTATACTTATTTTTTTTCTACGGTATAACTTCTGAATTATTCACATCAAAAGAAATCGAGCTAATTACTAAGATAACCGTTGCAACAAGATGGCCGAATCTCTTCACTTTCGTATTGTTTAAAAATTATATTTCGCATTTACGGATATCTTGACTGAAATTTTTTTTAAAATAAAAAGAAAAAAATGGATGAAAAGGAATTGAAAATATATACTCAATCCAATTTTTCTTTTAAAATACGGTGAAAAAACACTCTTTTTTTGTATTCATCATCGGTGATTTTACAAGAAAACCGTTTCTTGTAGACCTTTTTCTTTACTCCAACGGAATGTCAAGTTGCCGACTATTATAATAATAACCGCCTATCCAATCAAACCCAAGGGCTCTCAACGAAACAATCCCATAAATTCTGATAGTTTCTGATTTCATATCTCTATATATACATATATACAAAAGACACTAAATAGATTAATGATCCAGTATCCGAACCTATTTTTTCCCATTATAAACCATCTTTTCGGAAGCTCATCTCCTTAAAAGGTCCTGGACGATAATTAAAATGTACAGGTTAGGGTGCTTTTAGAGTTGCACTGCGTCAAAAAAACTTAGAAATGATTAGGTAACCTCTGAACTCCTTGAACAATTGAAACTCCAGCCATTTTGAGAAGCCAAAAACGGGGAAGAGGTATTGATGGACCTAGTTTGGGCAAAATGCATCATCTTAAACCGTTCTGTCATTTGACTTTGTCATGGAACCTTTTTATTATTATTATTATTGGTAGGGAGAAAACAACAAAAAACGAATATGCATATTATATTTTTTAGGTCATAAAGGTGTTTTATATACGTGAATAAAGGATGTTTTACCTTTTTGTTTAATATTATTGTAAAATAAAAAAATAAAAGAAAAAAAACCTCCATTTTTTATTATAATCACTTTCAAAAGTTTCAACGTTATCTACGATTGGGTGTTTTGAAGAGAAGGAAGGGGGACGATGCTTCAAGATTTTCAATGTAGAGTATCGATCGGAGGATTTGGCATTTTGTTTGATTTTAAAAGCACACAAAGTCCTAGAACTCCCAAAGTCATAAAGCCTTTTAACTATGATATTTTACTTTAACAATATTTAAAAAAACCAAAAGTCTTTTGGCAGTTGGTTGGTTGTGATAGAGGTGGATAGCTTTTCCCACAGTTTTGGTAGCGTACTTTACTTCATTCCAGGATTTTAAGCTGAGCAAACAGATAAAAAAATAAATTTCCGTGTTTTTTTTTTTTTCTTTCTTTCTTTTCTTTCTTTCTTTCTTTTTTGACTCCACCATAAGTTATATATAATTTGTTCAACATCCTCCCCCTTTTTTGTTTTTTTAAAACAAGAGTCCTAGTATTTTTTTCTTTGTGGGATATTTCCTTTTTTTTTTGTTTGGTTCCCCTTTATTTACCCTTCTTAATCCACACATTAAGGCCTCTTAGAGTCTATACTACCACCAAGACCTAATCCCAACTATGCACCAGAACTATGACCCTAACCAACAATACCAGTTTCAAAACCAGCAGCAGTATTCAAATACCAATGCCCAGCAATACCAGCCCTTTTCACCTCAACAGCAGCAGCAACAGATACCACAGCAAGTCCCCTCGCAACCTGTCTTGCCTCAGCCTGTCGCTCAACAAACATACCAACAATATATCCCCCCCCAACCAACCCAGCAATACCAACTAGCCTATAGCAAAAGCCAGCCTCAAGGACCTCCTCCCATGGAAGGATCCTTGAATCAAAGCCAGCAATCGCAGAATCAACCTCATCAACAGCATATGACTTACATTTCTTATCAACAACAACAGCCTCCGCAACAACCCCCTCCCCAACACCAACAACAACAGCAACAGAACCAGTCCCAAATATATACTCAAGCATATCAACAACCTGCTCCCTATCTCCCTCCACCGTTGCCTCAGCAAATACAACAACAAGCTCAGATTAGAACGCCCCAGTATCAATATACTCCACAGCCTATTACCACCACTTCTTCCACTCCTTCGTCAACCTCTTCTTCTCAAGAAGCTGTAGCACCTGTCCCCTCATCCTCTCAAACAAACATCTACAGTTATGCCCAACCCCAAGGCCAGTACATCTCTAGCTTTCAGCAACCACAGACCCAAAATCCATCGTTTGTCTTGCCCCCACCCTCCCAAGCATACCCCCAACAGACCCAGTATGCAATTCAGACCTCCTCTGTCCCACGGCTACAGCAGCCTCAGACCCAACAGTTCCAATACTCAGATGGCTCTCTACAATCCCCCATTGGCCCGGGATCGACTGCTTTAGACACCGCAGTCACTACAATGGTGTCTGTCCCATCTCTTGGATCCACCCAGCCTCCAGTAATGACCCAACAAACATCAATTGACCCAATGATGCAGCAACAGCAACACCAAAACATCCAGGCACCTTTACAAACTCACATCCCTACCCCCATGGCTGTCACAATCCCAGCCACCTCTACTATTCCAGCTCCCATGTCCTCTATCCCTCCACAAGCACAGGGTACACCACAAGTCTCCGTGTCACCCTTAGCCCCAGTTCAAATGCAAATGACTGCCCCTATACAATCATCCATCCAAACCTCGGTACAAACTCCAATCCAAACTCCATTGGCTGCACCGATATCAACAACCGTTCCTCTGTTACCCCCTTCTATACCAGCTTCACTCCCAGGGCCTTCCTCGATTCCCACTCCAACCCCATTACCTCCGGCTAAATCTATGCGGTCTTCTTCGAAACGTCAAGCTCATAATCACCCAGACAAACATTACTCCCAAGATAGCCATTTCCGAGGATCCGGAAGCTCCATAACACCCTTTGGATCAAACACTTTAATAAAAACCAGTAATTATCGGTTTTCTCTAGAAGTCGCACAGCAACCTATCCGTGCGCGCATGTGTGGATTTGGTGATAAAGATCGACGCCAAATTACCCCTCCGCCTTGCGTGAGACTGAGAGTTTACAGCGCTCAAACAGGCCAAGAAATAACCGATTTCATGTCAATAGATATATCCCATTTCGCTCTCATTGTGGAGCTGTGGTCCGTTGACATGAATACAAATATGTCTCTGGTGCATCCTTCTGGCCAAATATATAATCCTAATAGAGGTCCATCTCACGGACGTACTGCCTCCATTCATCACCAACAACAAGAACAATATCAATACTATCAACAACCGCAGCATCACCCACAACAGCCGCAACAACAGTTGCAACAACAGCTGCAAACAACTACCCAATACTATGCCCAACAACAAGGTGCTCAAATAGTACCTCCTGTTCCTTCCGTCTCAACTACAATTGGACCACAGGTTTCAATGGTTTCCGCATCAGCTGCTCCACACACCCGAAATTTGATTGGAACATTAGTAGCCACAGGAAATAAACTACATGACCTGAATGATAACGCAGGAATCTGGTTTATTTTACAAGATCTATCTGTGAGAACAGAAGGCGAGTTCCGTCTCAAGTTCTCATTTGTGAATCTAGCTGATGCCTTGACGTCGATTATGAATTCGGCAGTTCTGGATCAAGGCGATCTCCACAATCAAATAGACAAAAACTTAGACTCCCATTCAGCCCCAATCATCACCACTATCTTCTCGGAGCCATTTCGATCATATTCCGCAAAAAAGTTCCCCGGTGTCATAGACAGCACGGATTTATCCCGGTGTTTTGCGACTCAGGGTATTAAGATTCCTATTCGGAGAGAACACAGACCGAAGGAAAAACGAATTAACGAATTGAACACAAATTAAGCCATGTTAACCAACAATAGAATATTAATTTATGTATGAACCTTTTTATTATTTCTTGGTATTCTCATTTTTTCTTTCTATCAAACTGTTGATCATTAAAAAAAACTTTACCCGTATATTAAACGTCTTTTCCCAGTCTTTGGTAAATTTAAAGATAATGTGTAATGTGTTTTTTATATAAGAATAAAGCTAGGAGGTTCGAAACTTTACGATATTTCTTAGCTTTTATCTTTACACTTGACCAGTCACTTTTTCCACTAAAAAATGGGTCTTGACTGGATATAAAAATTTGCCAGGTTATTCGTTTGATTAATTGAATTCATAGGCAACCAAAGTCTGACTTTTTTTTTCTTTTTAACGAATAATAATTAAGAAATAAAAAAAAGAAATAAAAGAAATCAGAATGAAATTCAGGACCCCTTTCCCCATTTTTTTTACAAAGAACATAGGTCTTAAACTTCCTTTTTTAAACTTATAAAAATATACTCTCAATTCTATAGTTTTTTTTGTATTTGTTTAATGGAAAGTAAATAGATCATAATTTATGTAAACAGGTAATATATGTATATTTATTTAATTGACTGGGTGTTTTCTTACCTTAAACTTGGGTCCACCAAAATAATTATTAGAAGAATTCATCTTCAAATAAAAAGTTAAAAAAAATACAAAAACTCATCTAAATTATAATATCATAATATCTTTTTGCAGCAATTTACCTAAAAAAATTATCATAAGTTAAACTTTTTAGACTCTGAGAAACTCTTAAGCAATGTAGCTATGCTTCTTCGTAATATATTTCTCTCAATAGAAAGTGAAAACTTGGAAAAAAAAAAAGCTACGTATTTTTTGTCATATCAGGTTATTGATAACAGTGACGATTGAAATAATGAAAATATATTACTTAACAAAAAAGGCTTCACCCTTGTTAAACAATTGGGAATGATTGTTGTAAACGTTTAGTCGCTTAAAGCGTATTTTCAATAATTTTTTTCACGAGATCCTCTACAAAAATTGCAGAAATCGAGGCTTAGTGAATAACCAGAATTACAGATTAAATAAGCAAAAAAAATATAGACGTTTATAGTAGCTTTTTTTCTTTGAAAGTCTCCTAGATTTATCTATAAAAGTTGGCCAAGATGATATAAAAAAGGACTATTGGAAGCCTTAGAATAACTACTATGAAATTTGAATATTGAGTAAATTTTTAACTAGTAACTGTGTTAAATCATTTGGGAAAAAAGATTACATTCAATAATAAGTAACTTTTAAAGTGTCAAGTCTCATTTCTTAACCGTATAACCAGACAGCAATTGAAGCCTCACGAAAGAAAAAAAAAAGAAAGAAAGAAATGTAACTATTAAAATATACATATTATATACTATTTTTTTTAAAAAAGAACAACTTTAACTTATTCCATTCTAAATGTATTGGTAATATCCCATCCCTTTTGTCCTAAAACACCGGTAATAGGAGAGGTTCCTCTGGCATCTCTGCGGCCAGCCATGTAAGCGACGTATCCCGGAGGTCCGCAAACAATAGCCAGAGATGGGCCCTGTTGATAAAGCTTGGCATCACGGCCCGTTGCCTTGCGATCAACCACTTGATCAAGAATGGAACGATACTTAATTCTAGGATTTTCAACAATTGGGCGTTCGACCAATTCAGGAACTTCCTCATTAGTATTAGATCCATCTCCGTTAGGAGTATCCAAAGATTCCGGAGAAGGTGTAATAGGTTTCATGGTTTCTACAATTTCGCTCGAAGCCGCCTTCTCAACAACTGGTGACTCCTTGGGTTCTTTAGACTGCTGACGTTCACGTTTCACTTCGGCAATGGCCTCCTCTAGCTTCTTCTGTCTATCCATTTCGGCTTTTAGCTTCTCGTTAGTGTAGCCCGTGTACTGTAAAGGAGACGGTGTGGGAACGTCGGCCTCCGTCAAAAACTTATTTTCGTCGTCAACAAATATGTGGAACTTAGCACGGCCCGCCTTTTCCAAAAAAAGTAAAAACCGACTGAATGGAACCTCATTCCGACTTCTAACGCTGTAGTAAACATCGACGAATCCTCGGGGAGGGTTCTGAGACAATAAAGCTTGCAAAATTGGAGCAACGCCAGTACCTCCAGCAAAAAATGCAATATTTTCCGGAAGAGGAACCTGCTTACCAAAAGGTGACACAAATACTTGCTTCTGATTTGCCTCCGGAGCCTTGGTCCCACCAACAATTTTGCTCCAGAATCCCCCTTTATTCGATGTATCTTCAGGCTTCTCACTCTTGGTTTTGACGGGAACAGCATATTCATCAGGGAAATCTTCAGGGGTCATGCGACTAGGCAAATCCTCCATAGGAGGACGGGATGGCATCTCTTTATCAATAGGCGAAAATGGGAATCGGTAACCAACATATGGACCTCTGATATCAACAAGCGTCCCAACAGGTAACTTGTGGAGCCATCGGCTAACCTCACCATCATTGTACTTCTTAACAAGTAAAACAAACCGGCCTTCATCCTCATCCTTGCCAATCATCTTCAAAAGAGCTGGCTGCTTTTGATCCCCATCATTCCCCGAGCCGCCAATACCGCCTTGCATAAAATAAAGAGGAAGCGGGGTATACTTTCTAACAACCTGAATCTCCGGCTGTTTAACATCAACGCTCCATAGATTCTTTCCATTCCAAAGAGACTCCTTGGCCTTGAGAACTTTACGGTACTCCTCATAATTTCTAGGTGAAAGCTCAATCAGTTGCAAATCAGGAGCCACGTTCTCCTTGTAAGTGATTTTAAACGTCGTGAATTTATCGGGCTCCAAAGCTTGAGTATCGCCTGTCTTTTCACCACTAACAAAGTACTTGTAGGCATAAAGGGCCCAGAGAACACCCGCAGCAGCTGCAATATAGGGAAAATGGCGTTTCCATGCGCTGCTTTCCTCGGGCTTCGGGATCTTGATTTTACCACCACCAGTTCGTTCCTCGCCAGCCGAGTTAACTGAGGGAGATGGTGGGTATTCGTAAGCCACGCGCTCATAAGTCAACCGTGGAACATAACCTTTAGAACCTTGCTCGGCAGGTGCAGTTTTGGTGTTCTCGGAGTGGTAAACATCGCTACTAGCCGGTTCCTTTTTGAAAGCAGGTGTCGATTCAGAAGATCCGTGAACCAAAGACGATTCATTGTTAGAGTTTTCGGCATCTTTGGGCTGCTCATTGTCCTTTTCGGTATTTTGTTTTTGAAATCGGCTTTGAGAGCTGGAAAACAACCGGCAATTGTAGCCCAAACCCTTAAAAGTAAATCGCTTCCCCTGGTGGCTATAGCGCACCGGGAGCCGATTAAGTCTGAGTCTCAGCATGCTATGGTGATAAGATGAGAGATTATTTATGGTTGAAAGGAAGTGGGTGTTTTTGCTGCTGCAGACATAAGGGAAAAAAAAATTCGCTTAAAAATCAAATGCACGTGACTGTCTGGAATTTTTTACTGGCTCTCAAAATGCTTTGAATTTTTCTTTTGCCTCCCAAAACATTTGGATATATATATAAATAAAATAAAATAAAAATGTCAGAAAAAACAGAAGATTCCCATAAACCTTTATATGTTCTGACAGGTCACAAAGATCGTGTTTGGGACATTTCCGTTCATCCCAAGCTTCCATTACTCGCAACATGTTCTGGCGATCGTACGGCCAGAATCTACGCACTAAACAAGCCCGACGTGCCTCTGGTTGCAAGTTTGGCGGATAGCCACAAACGAAGCGTTCGTTCTGTAGCATGGAAACCTACTGGCGGAGAAGATGGCTACCCGTCCTTGGCACTCGGCTCTTTTGATGCGACTGTCAGCGTTTGGGGCCGTGAACCCTATGAGGAAGACGAAGAGATTAAAGGGCTGGACAGAGAAGGTGAATGGGCCTTTTTGGCGACAATCGAAGGACACGAGAACGAAGTCAAGGGGGTTGCATGGTCTTCTGATGGTTACATTTTGGCGACTTGTTCAAGAGATAAGAGTGTTTGGGTGTGGGAAACCGACGATACGAACGAAGAATTTGAATGCATCATGTTTCTACAAGATCATACCGAGGATGTGAAACACGTTGTTTGGCATCCCTCGCAGCAAACTTTTGCGTCTGCATCATACGATAATACTGTGCGACTATGGCGTGAAGATGATGATGAATGGATCTGTGTCGCTGTTCTCCAAGGCCATGAGTCGACCGTGTGGTCATGCGACTTCGAAACCGACACAAAACACAAGAACACCGAGGAGCCTTCCAGCTGTCAGCCTGCAAGACTAGTTTCTGCATCCGATGATCTCAAATGTATAGTGTGGAGACGAACGGATTCCACCGGTGGCACGCCCAAGGGTGGAATTCCGTCAACCTTTCGCAGTGACCCGTTATCGGAAACTTGGATCAAGGAAACAGTTTTACCGGAATCGCATACACGTACAATTTACAGTGTTTCATGGAGCCCTAATAGTGGTAGAATTGCTTCAGTAGGATCTGATGGACGGATAACAGTTTACAAAGAAAAGGCTGAGGGGTCTGGTGAATGGGAGATTGAGTCTGTGATTGATAAGGCCCATGGGGTCTATGAGATTAACTCTGTAGCATGGGCACCTAACTATCAAGGAGATGGTGAGCTGCTCATTACAGCTGGTGATGATTGTACGACTAAGATTTGGAAACTATAGACTATTTAAATGGACTTTTATAATTCATGGATTGCAAAGGTTTAAAATTCTAGAGCCTTAAGTGTAGATTTCCTGATGTGCTTAAACCCTTGCCCTAAAAAAAATTTTATTTTATTTTTCAATTTGAAAGATTTTTTTTTTTAATTTGGGTATCTCAACAAGTTTTTTTTTTTTTTGAAAAATCAACAGTGATGGCACCTACAAAAGAAAAAGGCGGGCCCAGTAAGCCTGTCACGAACGATCCTCGTTTCGCCAAAGTTCATAACGATCCCAGATTTCGTATTCCTAAACAACGACTTCAAAAGGTCAAAATAGACGAGCGGTTTCGTGAGCGGCTACAAAATGACGAAGACTTTAAGAAACGCCCAACGGTAGATAAGTACGGTAGAAAGAAGAACGTCGAGAGCGCCGAAAAGGAACTCAGCAAGTATTATAACTTGAAAGAAGGAGATGACAGCGAGGAAGAGTCAAGCGAAGAGGAATCCAGTGACTCAGAAGACGAACAGGAAGATAAGGCTGAGAAAAAGGTTTTAAAGCCCAAGACCGATCAAGAGGACAGTGATGAAGAGGAAGCCTTGGAAGCAGCAGAAAAATTAAAAAAATTTAGACGTGCTCGTGGTGAAGCTGTTGAGGATTCTGAAAGCTCTTCAGATGAAGATTCCAGCGACGAATCAGAAGAAGAAGACTTGTTTATCGAAGAAAACGAAGTCCCCTTGGGAGATGAAACCACGACATTTGCCGCCGTTAACATGGACTGGGATAACATCCGAGCTGTTGATTTGATGGCCACCTTTTCCAGTTTCGTTCCACCCAACGGACGGATAGAATGGGTTAGAATATACCCTAGTGAGTACGGCAAGGAAAAAATGAATCAAGAGGCAGTTTCCGGGCCTCCACGAGATCTGTTCAAGGGCAAGAAGAAGAGTGAAGACAGTGATAGTGAGGATGAGGAGAATAAGCCTCTTTTTGAGGTTGATGATGGAGAGGATGTCGAGAGCAACTCTTTACGAAAATACCAACTGCAACGTCTGAGATATTACTACGCAGTAGTCAAGTGCAACAGCATTGGTACCGCACGCTCTATTTACGACAACTGTGACGGTGCCGAGTACGAAGCTACTGCCAATATTTTTGACTTGAGATATATCCCGGAAGGCGAGACTTTTGAGGACAAGCCGCGAGATGAGTGCACTCTTGTTCCAGCAAACTACCAGCCTCCCAATTACTCGACTGATGCACTTCGACACTCCAAGGTGCGTTTAACGTGGGACGAAACACCCGCTGAGCGCATGCAGTTTGCGGCAAAGGCATTTAGCAGAAAGGAAATTGAAGAGATGGATGTCAAGGCGTACTTGGCTAGTGACTCTGAAGAAGAAGAAGAGGATGACAAGGAACAAAAGAAGAATCTTTACAAGTCGCTACTGGGTCAGAGTGATTACAGCGCTGTTTTCAATGGTGACGAAAAGGACGATGTGGACATGGAAATCACATTTACCCCAGGACTGGACGAGAAGAAGAAGAAGGTTGAAGATGAGGGAGAAGAAGACGAGACTACAATTGAGAAGTACAAGCGCAAGATGAAGGAACGCCGCAAGAAGCACCAAGATAAGGTCAAGGAAGAGAAGGAGGCGGAGAAGGAAGAGAAGATCAAGAACAAAAAGAAGAAGGGTAAGAAGGGTAAGGAGGAAGAAAAAGAGAGTGAGGAGACGAGCAAGGAGACAGCTGAGCTTGAGCTTTTGATGACCGAGGATGGTGGCGAGAAGCGTTTAGACCACTTCAACATGAAGGAGATTATGAAGGCTGAGAAACAGCTCAAGAAGAAGGGCAAGAAGGGCAAGAAGGGAGCCGAGGAGGCAGCTCCAGCAGGACTTGACTTTAAGCTTGATGTCAATGATGAGCGTTTCCAAGCCCTTTATGAGGACCACGACTTTGCGATTGATCCCACCAAGCCGCAGTTCAAGAAAACGCAGAACATGGACCGTCTTATGGACGAGCGGCGGAAGCGTGCAGCGGAGAACGCTGAGGAGGACGAAGCCGAGCCGGGACCCAAGAAGAAGAAGAAGGGCAAGTCGGCGTTTGATGCCGAGAAGAAGCAGAAGAAGCACAAGCTGGAGGCCGGAGATCAGTCGCTGTCTGCGCTGGTTGACAAGGTGAAACGGCGTGCGCGTACGGCGAAATAGGACTTGAGACTTGGGAGATAGAAGATAGAGCCGAGCTTAGTCATATGCATGTGGCCACGTATATTAATAACAAAATAAATAAAAGCTTGTAGGAGTGCGGCAGCCTAAAAAAACAATTAGCTAAAGGAGAAGCCTTGAGGAAATGAAATCAAAAAATATTCACAAATTCAAAATTAAAATATTTTCCTCTCTCCCTTTGAGAACTCCTTTTTAGAACCTTTTTGTTGTCCACAATCGTCATCTTCCTCAACAGCACACGCTATGGTCGCAAAAATACCTACAACCTTCCTGGCCCTGTTCTTCGCTGTCTTTGCGCAGCTGTCGACGGCGTTCCACTTCTATCTCGGCGGCGATGCCCCAGCACAACAATGCTTCTATATGGATCTGCATGAGGACACCGTGCTAGTGTGTAAGTCTGAAAAAAAAGAAAGAAAAACGTTGATCCAAGACTAACCCGGTTTTCAGCGAAACATAGCGCCCTCGAATATGACGAGGCCTCCAAGACTTATACTCGCCCTTCTACACTTGCTCTCCAGGTGACAATTGAGGTCAGTAAGGGGTTTATTTGCTCATCTGGTTGATTTACTAACACCTCTCACAGGAAACCTTTGATAACGACCACCGTGTTCGCAACCAGCGGATGGAGTCCCAGGGCGACTTCACCTTCACAGCCGCCGACTCCGGTGAGCACCGCATCTGCTACCGTGCGCTGTCCGGCGGCTGGTTTCACCCCAGCAAGGTCAAGGTGTACCTGGACGTGGCCCAGGGATCCGGCAGCCATATCGACTCTTCCAACTCCAAGAAGCTCAACACGCTGGCGGACCGTGTACGTGATATCAACAACAAGATGGGCTTGATCAAGGTGGAACAGCACCTGATGCGCGAGCGCGAGGCCCAGTTCCGCAACCAGAGTGAGAGCACCAACGCTAGTGCCGTCAAGTGGACAATCATCCAGCTGGCTGTGCTTGGCCTGACTTGTGTGTGGCAGCTCCACCACCTGCGTGGCTTCTTTA
Source organism: Magnusiomyces ingens NRRL Y-17630 (assembly GCA_900497715.1). Taxonomy (NCBI): domain Eukaryota; kingdom Fungi; phylum Ascomycota; class Dipodascomycetes; order Dipodascales; family Dipodascaceae; genus Magnusiomyces; species Magnusiomyces ingens. The sequence continues at coordinate 887,975 of UIDE01000004.1, forward strand.
TGAAGCAGAAGCTCGTGTAAAGACCCTTAAGAGCTTAATTTCTCGGTATACTTTATAGGATTTTTTTTTTAATGGCTTAATGATGGATGGGCTATTTAGTCTCCTTATGTAATTTTTTTTTTCCTCTACCCCATTTCCTCTCCACTCTTCAATTAATAACCATCACTCTTGCCCCACTCCCCCCAAAATGTCGCTTGATCTAGACGAGTACCTGCGATATGGTCGCCAGATGATTGTTCCTGAGTTCGGAGGTCTGAGTACCCAAACGGACCTTCAGAAATCCTCCATTCTTATTATTGGAGCAGGTGGCTTAGGGTGTCCGGCAATCGCGTACCTTGCTGGCGCAGGTGTCGGCTCGCTCACCATTGTTGATGGCGACACTGTCGAGGCATCTAACCTGCACCGTCAAGTGGTTCACAGCACGGCCACCGTGGGCGAGTACAAGGCCGTAAGCGCCGCCAAGTTTGTGGCTAACTTGAACCCTCATGTTAAAGTGCGCACAGTAACAAGCAACTTGACTTTGGACAATGTATTTAACGTGATTCGAACTAAAGAGACCGCTGCTGCCGAATCAGGGCCCTGGGATTTTGACGTGATTTTAGACTGCTCAGATAACCCCGCGACGCGGTATCTCGTGAACGATGCGGCCGTACTGGCCAACACCCCGCTGGTTTCTGCATCAGCACTTAAAACTGAGGGCCAGCTGTGTTTGCTAAACTTCCAACGTGGCCCATGTTACCGGTGCTTCTTCCCAGTCCCGCCGCCTGCAAACTCGGTGGTTGCCTGTGGCGATGGAGGCATCTTGGGACCCGTCGTCGGCATGATGGGCGTGTACCAGGCTCTGGAGGCCATTAAGATTGTGGCCAAGATCTACGAAGGCCCCGAGCCAAAGCAGCAGTATACTCCTGCGCTCATGCTTTTTTCTGCGCTGTCGTTCCCCCCCTGGCGAAGCATGCGCATGCGTGGTGCAAAGCCCGGGTGCGCTGCCTGTGACCCTACCTCACCTGTAACACGTAAAGATATCGAGGCCAGAGACTATGCTGCTTTTTGTGGGCACGTCGAGGGTCCGCGGATATCCCCTGAGGAGCGTATTTCAGCCGGGAATTACAGTCAAGTTGTCAAGTCGGGGAAGAAGCATGTTTTAATTGACGTACGGCCGCGCGCACATTTTGGAATTTGCAGTTTGCCCAATTCTATAAACATTCCGCTAGATGAGCTACAGACTATGGATGGCACCAAGATCAAGGACCTGACTCAGTGGGGGGATGACCCAATTTACGTTGTTTGCCGGTATGGCAACGACTCGCAGCCTGGAGTCACCACCATTAAAGACAAGCTGGGAGCAACCGAGGTTTGGGACATCATTGGAGGTCTCAACGCGTGGTCAGCCCAGGTAGACGCGGATTTCCCGCGTTATTAAGTATCATATAGACGTTGAAATCGAATGATGCCGCCAGTGGATGCGGCTGCGTACCATTCCGCCGTGTCGAAGCAAGTACTCCAAGCGAGATCCTTGATGGCGACGTTCTGTGGGAACACCTGCTCGATTTCAAGTGCTTTAGGCTTTTCCAAAACTGACGGCTTGTAGAGATCGTGGATGCGATACTTTGACTCTTTGGAGCTGAAGTCAAGAGCCCACAGAAGACCTTGTTCGTATGAGGGGATCTTGACACGCTTGCGGGCCATCAGCCTGCGCACTGGATTTCCAGTAATGACGGAGCCGTCGGCACCGCCACTCAAAAAGTACGGGTGGTATTTCGAAACAGCAAGAGACATGGCGGCAGAAGCGTGCTTGGCAATGGTGTTTGTATAAACGTGGGGCTTAAAGAGACGAATATAAGTAACGTAGGCGTAATGACTATCGTCTCCCACTAGCACACACTCGAGATGGGGTAAATAAGCCATGGCGAGAGCTGAACCTTTTCGACGGTGGCTGTAGATACGATGGAGCGGATTGTAGACGTCAAATATACACATATGGCCGTCGGTTGAAGAGAGAATCAAGATGTTTTGATTGTTGGGGTATCCAGAAGTCATGGTGATAACAGCAGATTGGAAAATGGAAATAATGAAGGATGGCTCTGAGGAAAAATCAGAGGTGTCTGAGAGATCAAACTCGGCTACCTGACCTTCAGTGCCGGCAACAGACAGGACCTCTGAGGTGCGCCAGCAAAATGTGATGATTTTGCCAGGCTCTGGCAAAAAGAACTCGCGTAAGGGTGTTTGGGCATAGAGATGGATAGGTGAAGAAGATGGTGCGGGCACGTTGTACGCACGAAGCCCGCCGTCTTGTGAAAGAACGGCCAGACAGCCCAACGAGTCGTTTGCACGCTCTTGAGGGGCTAGCAGAGGGCGCCAGGCGACTTTCAGAGCACTGCCAAAGTCACTAGAAAGCGTGAAAACAAGTGAGGCTTTTGAGTTGGTCAAGTCGACGCGGTAAATGTAAACGGATGAAGGGTATGCTGATTTGGAAAAAATGGAGGTCGCCTCGGACACAATAGGCGAGGACACGGGGTCGCGGCCCGGGTCGTCTAGTAGGCTGACAGCCAAGTACTGGGATGTAGGGTCAGTATGCGCTTCAGCCCAGGCGATGGAGGTGACGACACCGCCAGCGTTGAGAATGAAGCTGCTGGAAGATTTGATGGGTTTGCTTTCAAAGCAGGGGAACTGTTCGTCATCCACGATAAGAGGGTTTGGTGGGCTCACGAGGAACTTGGCAGCTTCATCAGCCGAGAGCGTGTTGAGAGTTTGCTGAAGAAAGTCTAAAGCCATGGGCGTGTTTTTCTCAGTCGGATAAACCATTCCATGGCCCATTTGCGAGGGCCTGGGTGTGAAAATGGAGTTTTCCCAGTACTGGCGCATTAGCACTGCCCGCGTCATGTTTTGCTGGTCATGGCCCACCAGCAGTTGCATCTGCATCATCACCGATCCATGGAGCCGGCGTTTGTTGGATGCCGACAGCGTTTCGCGTTTGACGGGGGATGTCGTCGATTTTTTGACGGGAGTTTTGGTAGCGCCACCACCACGCGAACTTGCGCGTGAGCTGCCGCCGCGTCTGCGGGGCCGCTCGTCGTCCTCTTCAAAACCCTCGTCTTCCTCCTCAAGCACGTCGGGGTCATCTGCAGCGTCAGACTCTTGGAAGTCCTCGTCCTTGTCATCGTCAACATCTTCATGGTCCATGTATACAGTGTCGTCGTCGCTTTCTTTTTTTACGCGTCGTCCGACTTTTCGAGTCGGCGTTGGCTTTGGTTTTGGTTTTGGTTTGGGCTTCTGTTTGGGAGTCGAGGGTGCTGGCCCGGGTGGTTTGCTATTTTTTGGAGGTCTTCCGCGGCGTCTTTTAGGAGGTTCTTGTTGTTCGGGTTGTTCAGATTGCACAGACTGTTGTTCAGGTTGTTGTTCAGGTTGCACAGGCTGCTGTTCGGGTTTTTGTTCGGGCTGCTCGGGCTGTGGCGGAGGGTCTTGTTCAGCCGGTTTAGGAGGGTCTGTTTTCTCAGGACCGATTTTCGCGTCATTTTTTAAAGAATTGTCATCTCGGGGTGTTTGTGGCGACGAGCTCCGACTGAAATACGCGTCGAGAGTCGGTGTCGATGCCGAGCTTCGGGACCTTGTAGAACGTCTCGGCGGCATTGTGTAGTTTGGCAGTGATTACAAAAAATAAAAAATCAATGGTAAAAAAAAAAAAAGCCCTCGTTTAGTTCTTCAGTTTTTTTTAACCACAACTACACTTTACAATAATTCCTCTCTCACTTTAAAAAAAATGTCAGCTCCAGATGAAACTGAGACAAGCTTCTCGCAAATGGAGCCAGACGACTTTGCAGAACCTGCAGCTTCTAGCTCACCAACCGACCCCTTTTTTGATTTTAGCAGCATCTCGGAGCAGCAACATGTGAGCACCACTTTGCCACAGTACTTTAAACGGACCGACAAGAAACCCGAGCCGGTGGCGGATACGGGCGCCGAAGATGATACAGTAGAAGAACATGCCGCTGACGACATGGCTCCCGAAGATGACACACTAGACGAGATTCCGTCTGATGTTGAAAACATTGATAACGTGCCATCGCCAATGACTCGCACACCGGGAGAATACCGAACATTCTCACTTGGGGACGCGTCTGCACTACAAGTGCGGTCGATTGACCAGCGGTTCCAAACACGCTTGAGCTCACTTTCCTCTGTCCGCAGCACATCATCGTCGACGTCGTCTTTGCGCAGCAGCGGGCGGCTGCTTTCTGGGCGCGCTCTAACCGCCAGCGAAGACGAGCTGTTTCTTGGAGAAGACGACGGCGACAAGCGGCCGTGGGAAACGGTTCGGTGGAGTAAGCTGCGCAAGATCTCAAGCCAGATTTTCAGTGAGTCGGCGCAGCGAGCTTATGGCAAGCCCACATGCATAGTGGCTGCCGCACGCATTGTCTTGGGGATGTCGCACGGCCATGTGCTAGTGTTTGATTACCACCAAACCCTGACGGCTGTGATTGGCAGCAAGACTAAGGCGGTGGAATGCGGGCCCGTGACGGCGCTTGCTGTGTCTGCCGACTTGAGTTATATAGCCAGCGGTTACTCGTCGGGGCATATTTTTACGTGGGAGCTTGCGAAGCCAACCACGCCCAACATTCACATTTCGCCATTGAGCAAAAGCGCGCTGCTCAAGGCCAAGCATTCCGACGGGCACTTGGAAAATGCGCAGGTGATTTACTTAAATTTTATCGGCAAGCGGCACTCCGCGCTTGTTTCCGGCGACGTTTTAGGAATGGCCTTTTCGCACGATACTGTGCGTTCCATGGTCGGCCGGACGGTCATCACTCGACGGATTATGGGGCGATACCCTGGCAGCAGCTTAGGAGCCATTAAAAAGAAACCGACGACGTTACTGGCCTGCTCTCCCCTGCCACTCGGCAACGTTATTCAGCCTACAGATAAGTGCTGTCTTGTTGCGATTATGACGCCGTATTTGCTGGCGATTGTGTCGGTGCTTCCGACTCCACGGACCGAGTTTAAGACGGGGCGACCCAAGAGCGTTTCAAACGACATTGGATTGTCAGGGTGTGTTTCGTGGCTGCCAGCTTTGAAGTCTACGGCTGGAGTGGCTGGCGAAACCAACACGCGGCTTGCATACTCGTGGGGGAATGTGCTGACCATCATGGAGGTGATTGCTACGCCAGGAGCGAAGAAAAACGAAGTTTCGCTCAAGTTCAATTTCCAAAAACGATACGTTGGCAACGAAGCAATTGTGTCGATCCAGTGGATCAGTCGACAGGTGCTTGGGCTTGTGACGTCTACGCAGCGGCTGCTTTTTTTGAACGAGAGGACCATGGCGGTTTCTGCGAAAGTTGATTTGTTGAGCAAACACCTGATGCATACGGATTATTTTTCCGAAATTCTCAAGGACCTGACGTTTGTTGATTCCGAGACGGGAGAGATAAGGCCGGTTGTCGTTTGCGACGGGTACTTTAACAGCGTGCGAGGGTTTAAGGGGAAGCTTTTTTTGCTGGGCAAGTATGAGCTTGTTGCCGGGACTGTGTCGAACTGGGCGGACCGGCTTTTAGACACAATGGAGCTTGGAGACTATATTGGCGCGATTGATCTGGCGACAAGTTACTATCTTGGCACTCAGGACTTGGCGATAGTGGGGCTACCCATGGACGACGACGAGCGCCATGCGATTGTTATCAAAAACCTGCCTGGGATGATGATTGCGTCGATCAAGTACACATTCAACGGGTCGGCCCATGGCGAAAACGTGGGCGAGCTCTCGTGGGAGCAGTTTGTGTCGGAGCTGTGCGAGGTGACGCTTGAGGCCTGGATAGCTATTGGCAAGCCTGCGGAGCTGCTCGAGCAGATTTTTGAGGAGTTTGAAGAGCATCATTATGTGCGGATATTTTTTGAGACCCTGACGCGACAAATTTCCAGTGGCCGGGTCACGCAGCTGCCGCCGATTGTTTTCCGGGAGCTGGTGAAGACACACGCCGGGGACCCTGAGCTTGCCGAGCAACTTGAGGAGGTGATTTGCTCGCTTGATATCGGGACCTTGGATGTCGATGCGGCGATTACTCTTGCCCGACAGCACCATTTGAAAGATACGCTGATTTACATATGGAACCATGCCCTGGGCGACTACGTGACTCCGCTTGTTGAGTTCATTGATACAATTACGCGACGAGGCGGCGGCGATGGGCATTTAACGGAGGCAGAGAAGGTGTATCCTTACCTGTCTTACATATTATCAGGGCGGGTTTATCCTACTGGGCTTTCGTTTGAAGACGAGCGAGTTGCGTTTCGAGCCAAGTCGTACGTTTACTATTTTCTGTTTGCAAGCAGCAACATTGCATGGCCCCAGGGCGGCCCTGTGATCTATACGTGTGACCGCGGGGTGGAGGAGCCCGTTTACCCGTACTTGACGGTACTTTTACGATTTAACACAGCTGCATTTTTTGCTGCGTTGAACGAGGCGTTTGAGGATCCGTTTTTGAATGATGCTGAGGAGGGCGGGAGTGTTATTGGCGGGGGCGTTGGAGATGTTGGTGGGGACGAAGCGGAGACGTTTGGACTGACGGTGAACAGGCAGCTGATTGTCAACATTTTGCTTGAAGTTTTTGGGAGCCACGGAGAGCTGCAGGAGCACCGGATATTTTTCAATATTTTCCTTGCGAGGAATTATCCCAAGTACACGCAGTTCATTATTTTGCCAGGACAGGTGCTGACGCGGGTGGTTGAGGAGGTGTGCAATTGTGGGGATCCCGAGCTGAAGGACGAGTGTGAGTTAAGCTTGGAGTCGCTGCTGTCGAAGTACAAGCCGTATGATCTTGAGCGGGTGATTGGGATGCTGCAGGAGGTGAAGTTTTACGGGGTGCTTCAGTATGTGTTTCGCGGAGAGCGGCGGTACAACAAGCTGTTGGAGACGGCGGTGCGAGCGTTTAAGGCTGGTGGGGAGGGCGAAGACGAGGAGCGGAAGAAGAAGATGTTGGATGTGCTGGGGGAGTGTTTGAGGAACACGAAGGAGCGGGGGAACGCGGTTATTGAGAAGGAGCGGGTGGCTGTTGAGGAGCTGATTCGACAGAACTTTGGGATGTTTGTTGGGCTGAATGCCCGGCGGGTTGTTCGGCTGCTTAGTGTGAATGGAGCCGGGGGTCTCCACGATGAGGTTTTCCAGCTTGGGGAGGGAGATGGGAAGAAGCTTCAGTTTGATTATTTGGATGCGCTTTTTAATCTTGGGCGAGGGAGAGAAGGGGGTCGCACGGCGGGAGGGGCGGTGCCAGGGAAGAGGTTCCGGCATTTGTATGTGAAGCTTCTTTGTGAGCGGGGGGAGGTTGAGAAGCTGTTTGACGTTTTCAAGACGCAGCTGACGGGAGGCGAGGATGTTGACTTGGAAGTGGTTGGGGAGGATCTGGAGAAGGCAGGGGCGGTGGATAGCTTGGTTCTTTTGCTGCAGCGCCAGGGCCGGTCGAAGGAGGCTCTTGAGAGCGTTTTGAGCAAGATCGGGGAGGTTGTTGCGGATGGGGAGGATGGGGAGAAGTATGTTGTGTTAGGGGTGGAGGTGTGTCGCCGAGGCGGGGGAGGGCGGTCCGGAGAAGGGCTGTGGATTCGGTTGATTGATGGGATAGTTGAGCTGAGGGAGAAGTATAAGGGGGCGGGGCCGTTGTTGCAGACGGTGCTTTCTGCGTTGTTGGATCGGACGGGGAGCGGGGATAGTGGGACGATAGTACGGATCTGCACGGCGCTGTTGCAGAAGACACCTGAGCTTGAGGCGATTGTGGGGGCGCGTGGAGAAGGCGAGAGGAAGACGCGGACGGTGGGAGCGGTGCGGCCCATTTTGCGGGAGCTGTTTGCGGCGTACCGGTACCAGGAGCGGGTTTTGACGATTTCGCGGCGGCTGCTTGATGGGGACGCGTACGGGCGGCTGTGTGAGCTGGTGGACGCGCGAGGGCGCGGGTGGCGGGTGGCGGTGTCCGGGGAGTGCGAGGGGTGCGGGCGGGCGGTGGTTGGGTTGGGGGTGGATGCCGAGTGGGTGTACGGGGCGTGGGAGGCGCGGACGAAGGAGGAGCTTGGGCGGAGCGCGGTTGCGCGGGCGGAGGCGGCGGCGCGGGGGCGGGCCGGGAATGGGCCCGACGGGGCGGCGGTTGTTGCGCGACAGGCGCGGGCGCTGCGCAAGGGGAAGGGGCGGGGGAGGGGGCCGGGGGGGAGCGGGGAGGAGAAGGTAGTTGGGGGCGAGGGGGGCGCGGGAGTTCCGCAGACGGTGAAGTGGCGGGCGATTGCGTCGGGGCCGAGTGCCGGGGAGGACGGGCAGGTTGTTGTTGTGTTTCGGTGCGGGCATGCGTATCACTTGGGGTGCTTACGGAATCTTGGGGTTGTTGGGCCAGGGCTGAAGTGTGTGATAGATGGGTGAGGGAGGTCACGTGGGATTGTATGTAGCGAGTAGACTTTAAAAAAAAAAAAACCCGGGGAAACGCATGAGTTGATCCGAGAGAGGCAGCAATAAGGAAGTTCCAGCAGGCTACACGAGATGTGCTGGGGGGGGGGGGGGGGAAGAGGAGTGGCGGGAGTTTAATAAATCCGGTCGGGGCTTGGCGAAAGGCCGAAGATGCGAGGGTGTGGGGGTGGGCGAGGGAGGCAGAAGTGTCACGGCGGAAGTTCCAGCTGTGCGTGGGAACAGAAGGCAAACGCGGGAAAACGGAGAATTAGGAGGACGAGGGTATTTTTAGGAATTGGGTAAGCGCGACAATTAAAGGGGGCAGAAGTACTTCCAACCACGTAGAGTTTCTAATGGGACATGAGAATCTCCAGGTTTTCTGTGCGTCTGGAGGCTCGGAGAAAAGGAAAACGACGGCGGGGAAAGGCGGCAGTGGGGCGATGCTAAGTCTGGGGAAGAAGATTAGTCATGATTAGTCAGCCAACCTTTTCACGGCTCGACGTTTCCCTTGGCGGTGTCTTTAGAGCAGCCCGCGCGGAAAAACCTGCGTTACGTCAGCGGTGAGTCATCGACGCGGTCTCCCCACACTGGCCGCCCCCCCCCCCCCCTATTTATCCGAGTGTATATTGTTGTTACACGATTTCTGGGGAAAAAGATTTTTCACTCAACTGTTGGGGACTTTAAAGTGTCTGCAGGCTTTCACCCACCATCTTACACAACACCCGCGGGTTCCGGCCAATCAGCCAATATTCAAACAAAAACAAAGCCCAAATTAGGCTCGACTGTAGTGAGGGGGGGGGGGGGGGGCAGACGGTGCCAAAGAGGCAAAAGAGCTGGAACTGGGAGGAATCAGGAACCCCCCAAAGTATAAATATCACAGCTTTTCCCCAACCCCTTTTTCCTTTTTACTATACCATATTTATTTTTTTTTTATATAAAAGACTTGTATAAATCTTCTTTCTATTCTCGTTTTTTTTTGTTTTTTTTAATTTTTTTTCTCTTTATATATAATATATATAAAAAACAAAAGTCTTAATTCCACTAATCCAATACCCCCTTCATTCACTATTCTAAATGTCTGGCATTGCTGAATCCTCAATCGAGGGAAGACCTACCCCCCAGGCCTTCTTCGAGTAAGTCCTACCAAACCCTCCCAATCCTTCCCCCCCCCCCCCCCCCCCCCCCATCTAACCCGCCCCTTAGCAAACACCCCTCAGAACCCCATCTCAATAACCTCGAACACTACAAGGAACTCTACAAAGAATCCATCGAGAACCCAAACAAGTTCTTTGGCAACCTCGCCCACGAACTCCTCACATGGGACCACGACTTCACCACCGTCTCCTCCGGCGGCTTTGAGCACGGCGATATGGCCTGGTTCCTTGAGGGCAGACTTAACGCTTCCTATAACTGTGTCGACAGACATGCCGCAAAGAACCCCGATAAGGTGTGTATTGTTATTTTTTTTTTTTTTTTTTGCCATCTAACTCCCCCCTTAGGTCGCTATTATTTATGAAGCCGATGACGCTAAAGACTCGCGTAAAATCACCTACGGAGAACTCATGGCCGAAGTCTCTCGCGTCGCTGGTGTCCTCAAGTCCTTTGGCGTCACCAAGGGCGACTCGGTCGCCGTCTACCTCCCCATGATCCCAGAAGCCCTCATTGCTCTCCTCGCAATCTCCCGTATCGGCGCCGTCCACTCGGTCATCTTTGCCGGCTTCTCCTCCGGCTCCCTCAAGGACCGTGTCAATGACGCCAAGTCCAAGGTCATCATCACAACCGACGAAGGCAAGCGCGGTGGCAAGACCGTCTACACAAAGAAGATTGTCGACGAGGGCCTCAAGGACGCCCCCTCCGTCGAAAAGGTCCTCGTCTACCAGAGAACCGGCAACCAGGTCCCCTGGACCGAGGGCCGCGACTTTTGGTGGCACGAGGAGGTCGACAAGCACAGACCCTACCTTGCCCCTGTCCCCGTCTCCTCCGAAGACCCCCTCTTCCTCCTCTACACCTCCGGCTCCACCGGCTCCCCCAAGGGTGTCGTCCACGTCACCGGTGGCTACCTCCTCGGTGCCGCCGCCACCTGCAAGTACGTCTTTGACATCCACCCCGATGACATTCTCTTCACTGCCGGTGACGTCGGTTGGATCACCGGCCACACCTACGCCTTCTACGGCCCTCTGCTCCTCGGCGCCACCACCATCATCTTTGAGGGTACTCCCGCCTACCCCGACTACTCCAGATACTGGGAGATTGTCGAGAAGTACAAGGCCACCCAGTTCTACGTCGCCCCCACCGCTCTGCGTTTGTTGAAGCGTGCCGGCGAGGAGTTTGTCAAGAAGCACGACCTCTCTTCCCTCCGTACTCTCGGCTCTGTCGGCGAGCCCATTGCCGCCGAGATTTGGGAGTGGTACAATGAGCACGTTGGCAACAAGGACTGCCACATCTCCGACACTTACTGGCAAACCGAGACTGGTTCCCACATCATTGCTCCCCTTGCTGGTGTCACCCCCATGAAGCCTGGCTCTGCCACCCTCCCCTTCTTTGGTATTGACCTTGTTCTCATCGACCCCGTCAGCGGCGAGGAGATCAAGGGCAACGACGTCGAGGGCGTCCTGGCCATCCGCAAGCCCTGGCCTTCCATTGCCAGAACTGTTTACGGTTCCCACAAGAGATACCTCGAGACCTACCTCAAGCCATACCCCGGCTACTACTTCACAGGCGACGGTGCTGCCCGTGACAAGGAGGGCTACTACTGGATCCGCGGCCGTGTCGACGACGTTGTCAACGTCTCTGGCCACCGTCTCTCCACCGCCGAGATTGAGGCTGCTCTGATCCAGCACGCTGCTGTTGGCGAGGCTGCCGTCGTTGGTGTTGCCGATGAGCTCACTGGCCAGGCCGTCATTGCCTTTGTTTCCCTCAAGGGCGACACTGCCGGTTCCGATGAGCTCCGCAAGGAGCTCATTCTCCAGGTCCGCCGCGAGATTGGCCCCTTCTCTGCCCCCAAGGCCGTTCTTATTGTCGACGACCTGCCCAAGACCCGCTCCGGCAAGATCATGCGCCGCATCCTGCGCAAGATTGTCTCTGGCGAGGCTGACTCTATTGGCGACACCTCCACTCTGAGCGAGCCCCATGTCGTTGAAGACATCATTGCTTCTGTTGACAAGCAGTACAAGGTCCCCAAATAAATGTAAAATAGGTTATTGGTTTTTATATAAAAAATGTATTTTGAACTGTGTTTAATTTCCTACTTTGGAAAGGCATCTGGAACAGTTTCCACGTGCCCATAGGCCAAAGATAACAGCCGTGCGTCGCACGGCCCGACTACTTTATCTGGTCGTGCAGCTTAACTGGGACTTTGGAGAGACGGCAGCGGGTATTGGAGTTTTTTCAAAGTGGGTCGTTTAGAGAGCCTACTCGGGGTCGTTTGTTGGGCCAAGTCCGGGTCCCGGTTAGTCTCGGGTAAGAGCGCCTTTTGAGATAAGACTTTAAGGTTGCAGCAGCCTTTCTGCACACAAGGCGCGTCTGTGTCTTTGAGACGCAAATATTTTTATTGACTCTGGGAAAAAATTTTTCATATCTTCATAAAAGCCCTTTTCCGTGTCCCTAAAAGTCTTTTTTGATATCTCTAAAAGTCTTCTCAAGGCCGTTCCCATACCGCGTTTCTTCTTTCGAAAACCCAGACTTTTTTTTTTCTTTTTGTGGCAACGCTGGCCTTTTTCCCGTGTGGTGTGCCAGAGTGCGCTTGTCAAAAAACAAATCCTCCCCCCAACGTCTGTGTGCAAAAAAACCCCCATCTGGGCAATATAAAAACATCCCATCGCCCCCCTTTGGGCAAATTTTTTCTTCCCTTCTTAACCACCCGCCAACATAACATCCCTACAGATCCTCTCTGTAGACTAATACCCTCCCCCCCCACCCTTGCTAAAAATGTCGGACAACTTCAACGACATCCAGGCTCACCTGGATGGACCCTCCTACAATTCAATGTCCATCCCAAGAAATACCTCCGCAGGACCCTCCTCCTCTACCGCCCGCAACTCCTTCTCAAACCGCTCCGGCTATAGAATCCCCACGTCCTCCCCGGGCAACAACGCCCCCGCGTCCTACACAGGAACCTTCCCGCGCCACGGAATCCCCATTGGCCATTCCACCGCATCAAACATCAACAACCCGGCAATCAACTCCTTTGGCCACTTCGCCTCCTCCTATACCCGCGCCCAGTCCTTCCTCACCATCGAACCCCTCACAGACGCCACAAGAGCCCGCTCCTACTTTGTCGACGAAGAAGAGGCCGCAGGCGCAACGGTCCCCCCCCAGCTCCCGTCGCACCTGACCGACCACAGCTCCTCCTTTGTCTCAACAACCGCCCCCTCCTTCTTCACCGCCCCAGGCTCCCGCAGACAATCCTTCTCGGCCCGCTTCATCGACGCCGACGCTGCCTCCTTCATCAACAATAACCTAAACAACAATGCCATTGAGGACGAAGACGCCGCCTCAGAATACTCCTCCCTGCTCCCACAAAAACCCTCCGCCTACCTGGGCTCCCGCAGACCCTCCTACGTCGTCCCCCCTCAACACGGCACCGTCCTGCTCCAAGAAGGCGAGGCAGTCGCCCCAGGCACAGAATCTGAGCCCGTCATTGTCCGCACCTTTGAAGACAAGGACGGGAACGTCTCCACTGAGGTTGCCGGCCAGTCTACAGTCCCCCAAACCATCTTCAACTCTATCAACGTCCTCATTGGCGTCGGCCTCCTCTCCCTCCCCCTCGGCTTCAAGTACTCGGGCTGGCTCGTCGGCACAGTCCTCCTCACCTTTGCAGCTTCCACAACCTACTACACGGCCCACCTGCTCGCCAAATGCATGGACACGGACCCCACCCTCGTCACATACGCAGACATTGCCTACGCAGCCTATGGCCCCCGCGCCCGTCTCCTCACCTCGCTCCTCTTCACCCTCGAACTCATGGGCATGGGCGTCTCTCTCGTCATTTTGTTTGCCGACTCTTTGAACGCCCTCTTCCCCCAGATTTCAAAAAACACTTACAAGTACATTGCCTTTGTTGTTTTGGCCCCCCCATGCTTCCTCCCCCTCCGTATTCTCTCCGTTTCTTCCATCATGGGCATCTTCTCCACCCTCGGCCTCATTCTCCTCGTCTTCATCGACGGCATCTACAAGACCCAGGCCCCAGGCTCGCTTTGGCAGCCTGAGCCCACCCACCTCTTGCCCACCAACTGGATGGCCGTCCCCCTCGCCATTGGCATCTTTATGGCGCCCTGGGGAGGCCACGCCGTCTTCCCCAACATTTACCGTGATATGCGCCACCCCCAGAAGTACCAGGGCGCCCTCCGCACCATTTACAAAATCGTCTTCCCCATCGATACCATCATGGGCGTCCTTGGCTACCTCATGTTTGGCGCCAAGGTCGAAAACGAGGTCACCAAATCCATCCTCTTGACCAAGGGCTACGCTCCTCACCAGGACCTCGTCATCACTTCTCTCGTCTCCCTCATTCCTCTCGCAAAAACCCCCCTCAACGCACGGCCCATCGTCTCCACCATTGACATTCTCACCGGCCTCGACAAGTACCCTCTCGGCTTTGACGGCGTCTCCGGCATGCGCGACGCTCTCCTGCGCGCAGCCAAAATCTCGGTCCGTCTCCTCGTCGTCATGAGTTTTGTCTGGATGGCCATCGTCTTCCCGGACTTTGATCGCATCATTGCCTTTTTCGGCGCAACCTTGTGCATCACCATCTGCATCAACGGCCCCGTCGCCTTCTATCTCAAGATTTACGGCGACCAGGTCCCCAAGTGGGAGCGCTACTTTAATTACTTCTTGCTCGTCATTTACGCTCTTCTCGCCATCTTTGGAACCATTTGGTGCTTCATTCCCCCAGAGAGATTTGAAAATTAAAACACAATTTCTCTCCCCCCTTTTTTGTTTATCACATTATCTTTAATTCTATAGACTCATCCTATAAATGTAACTGTTTCAAACCCCCATCGGCGAACTCGGCCGCAACCTGCCGATATCTCTCCAAATACGTCTGCACAAAACTTTCCGCGTAATGCGAGTGCGCCGCACCATGCCCCCCCACCATGTTGTGGGCTAGCTCGTGTGCAGCTACCGTGAACCAGTAGTCCAGCTGCGCCAGCGGCCGCCAGTCCGCCGACCCGGGCTCGCGTGCAGCTACCATCCCGGACCCCCCGACAAAGTACGCCAGGTTGAAGAACAAGCTGCCGCCCGCGTTGAACGCAATCACCGCAGAGCTCGGGTCCCAGTACGCGTGCATCGCCTGCCACAGCCGGCGGCCGCCCGTCTGCGCGTCGTAGATCGTGGCCACCGCCCGCAGCACGCGCGCGAACCGCGCCAGCTCCAGCCCCCACCCGTGGTGCGGGTCTCTGGCCGCCGCCGCCGCCATGCCCTGCGCCGCGTCAAACACGCGCGGGTCGCCGTGCGGCGCGAAAAACCGCAGCTCCGCGCCGCCGCCCGCCGCCGGTCCCCGCAGCACCGCTACCTGCACCAGGCTCGCCAGAACGTGCGCGTTGCACGCCTGCTCCGCCGCCTGCTCCGCCGCAGACGTGCGCGCCGCGTCCCCCGTGTTGATGGACGACGCCAGCGTCGACGACGAGTACGCGTGCGAGCGCGACACCACCGAGGACAGCTCGGCCGCCGCCTGCGAGGGGGTGGTGGAGTGCGGCGACGACGAGGTCGACGGCCCGCGCTCGCCACCAAGCCCTCCGATCCCGCCTCCGCCGAACCCTGGCATCCCACGCTGTGAGGACGCCGGAGAAGGCGTCTGGGGCGGCGGCAGCTGGGCTTGGGGCTTGGATGGAGCCTGAGCAGATTGAGCGGCGGACTGGGCGGCAGCAGCAGCCTGAGCAGCAGCCGCTGTTGCACTGGGCGCAAACGACTTCCACATTTTGCTCAACAGTCCCTTAGAATGTTGCTGGGTCAATTGCTTCTGATCCTGTTCTGCACTCTCAAGCGCTTGCTTCACCTTGTCCCATCCTTGACCACCCCCAATGGCTCCTCCACTACTATACGGCGGCGGAGGACCTGCTTCGCCCTCGCTCTTCTTTGAAGTTTCGTCATCCAAAATCATGCTCTTTTGTCTTTTGGCTTCTTCTTCTCTTCTGCGCGCCTCCTCCTCCTTCTGTCTCGCCTCCTCCTCGCGACGCTTCATCTCCTGCGCTTCCCGCTTTTCCTCAAGCTCCTGCCGTAACGCTTCCGCCGCCTCTTGCTCTGCTTGCACCTCCTCTTCGCGGCGCCGGATAATCGCATTCACATTAAATCCTTTGCGCTGTAGTGCCCGCAAATCCGACGCTAGCAAACTTTCCAGCACAATCGCGCTGTCAGGACCAACAGCTTGACCCAGCAGTTTGTTAACTAGCGCTTGACTCACATCAAACCAGTCCATCCCCGATGGCTGCACATAGAGCGTCACCACCCCGGGCATCGCCCCTTCCCCGGGACCAATATACGCAGTCATTGTTTGGCGCACCGGTGCTGGAGATACCCCGCCTCGTCCAGAGACGCACAAGTTTGCGTACCGCACCTTATATTCCACCGTGATATGCGTAAGAGCCACAATGTTCAGCTCCGCAAGCATTCGCTTTGCAGCTTTTAATCCACCACGCGTACGATTCAACGCATCCCGGTTGCTGTCAAGAAACAGGCCCGCGCGTTCTGCAATGTGTACCTTGAGCTGCCGCCCGTCGTATCCAGGCACAATACGGCCCAGCGAGGTTTTATTTTCAATAACCTGGTTTAGTGTGCGGCACCCCAGCTCCCGATACAGTTTCTCGAGATTGACTCCTTGAGGCGCAAGCAGCAAATCATTTCGAAACATGTTGGCGTACAAAACATTGTCTGGAATCACAATTTGGTCGACAGAGGCCTGTTTGTACCTCAACCGGAACTCGTCTCCGTCGTCTTCTGCGGCCTTTGTTTGAGCGTCTTTTGTTTCTGCTACCTTCTTTTCATAAACAACCCCAATCAAAAATTTGGCCTTGCGCATCCGCGACACTAGAGCATAGTCGCGCGAAATGGCATCATCCCAGTGGTTGGCAATCCTCTGCAGCAATTGAATGTATCTATGCATAGACTCTGCCAGCTCAAACATGCGTGCAGGGTCAGCTACTAGCGTGCGTGAAATCTCCGTAATACTTGGTTCCTCACGTACTCCCACAAACGTCAAAAACCCGCGCGCTTCTTGTGCAAAGTCAACGAAATGGAAAAACTGCGCGTAAATCTCGCTTCCAGATGAAGTAGCATCCTTATTGCGCGCAAAGTATACCATGTTTGGGTACTCAAGGTCCACAGTTGCAACCTCAACAACTTTGCCCTTTTCGTCAAACCGTTTGCGCACCACGGGAACTGGGATATATTGCGTTTCGCGCAGCCGCTTACGCATCGGCCCCGAGATCTTGCCCAGTAATCCAGACATAAAACCAAACATTTTGTTAGCAGTTGCCAGATCCTTGGGAGGATGAGCCATCAGCACACTAGCCAGCTCATCAGCTTCTGGCCACTTGCGCACTCCAAGCATCCATGTGTTATTCTGTAGCGAGGCGTCGACAACCGGAAACCCAAACAAGGCCACTGTGCGATCAGTAAAACATTTGCTGGGGGGTCGTTTTACAGCAGTTCCATCTGAAAGCGTACACTTGACACAAGCTGACGAGGTGCGGAAGGCCTCATTAATAGAGTACTTGTTAACTTCAAAGTTTTTCAAAAAGTAGGCAAAGGCGGTATCTGATTTGTGATTTTTTTCATTTGCAAGCTCCAAAATTTCCTCCTGAGGGGGGTGGTGTTTTAATCCTAGCTTAAAAATAAGTTTGGCTTCTGGAGTCGATTCGTTCCAGTATTGCCACTTGAGACAGCGCATCCCAAGGGCTTCTAGCTCCGTATTGGGTGGATAAAGGCTTGATGCAGGGTAGAGCTTCCCATCTGTAGCCCCAAAAAAAGATGATGTTTTAAGGGTCGCCCAGTCGCTTTGCTTAAACTTGGACTGGTTTGCCGTCAAGTACTTGATGACGTCAAACGTTGACCACTTAACTTGGGGATCAGGGTCCGTCAAAAGTTTTAAAACAAAAGCAACGTCCACAGATTCACGCATCCCAACTGCAAGCAAAAACTCGCGTGACGCCAAGAGCGTGGGTGACTTGATGGGCAAGTCTGGAAACAGATCAATGGCGTGAAGATAAGACTCGGACGGCTTTTTCATGCCCAAGTTGGTTGGAATCGAATCGGCGCTTCCCAGTAGTTCAACGACCCTGGTTTTATCATACGTGCTCATCACCTCAAAATTCGACGAAAGCCGCATCAGCACTTTTTCAGAAAATTCGGGTGACAGGTACATGTTTTTGTCCAGTTCGATTGAGTCACGATTGGCCGTAGCAAATGCAAGCCAGTTCACCAAAGTCAATGGAAGCCACCCAAATACCTGCTCGACTTCACGTGTGTTGACAGACTCAAGCAGCTTGGCCGGCAAGCATGCTGGAGGAAGTGGGTACCCGTTGGGCACGCGTAACACATCCTGATATGATGAGATGCTCTTAAGGGCATAAATCGATCCGGTTGTACCATCTGAATCTGCAACAATACCAGCAGCTACAATGAGCTGGATTTCGTAATGCCCTATCTCGCTGTTTAATGCATGTGACACGCACCAGCCAATTAATTTTTGGAACCGAGCTGGTGTGAGAGTTTGTGCCTTTAGTTCTCGTTCAATGTCATTTGCATCGGTATACTTTAACAGGCCCAGCTCCACGGCCCGTTTCAAAAAGGTGCTTGAGGTTTTGGCCACAGATTTTGGAACAATGGCTATGTTTTCAATCAATTGTGCTGCATTATCGTCATCTGCCAAACGCACTTCATCTGATGTTAAAATTTGACCAAGTTGGGTAGGAAGTGATAGTTTCGATGACGACCTCCAAAACCCATGAGCAATATAATTACCCACAGAAACGTCTGGCGCCGATGTACTAAACTCAAATCGATTCATAATGTAAGAAGCGTCATCAAGAAATGGCTGCATAGTCTCTGGAGTTACCTTGGGATACTTGAGTTTAAGTTGTGCAAACTCATACTCATATACGGCTCTACTCAGAATACCAGCCATAACCAAGATTTGCTTATTCCAGTCTTTAACATAAGCATTAGCCATATCAACTGCCGTGCGTTCCATAGTGGGAATCAACTGATTAATTGCAATGTGTGACTTAAATGAGGTTGATTGTTTTGTGGGGAATCCAATAAAAATTTTGGCGTCGTTGAAGTTTTTAGGGAAAACATAATCTGATAATGGCGGCGTTAATTTGGAGAGCTGTTTTTCATCTCTATTGTCTGTGAGCATAGAAATGACTGCTTCTTTTGGGGGAGCTTTTAAGACTGTCTCCTTCATTTTCCGTGCAAACTGTGATGAAACATTAACCGCCAGTCGTCCTGTAACTTTTCGCAAATGAGCCGAGACCAAAGTCATTTCCGAGGGATCTTTGGAGCCTGGGATGAAAGATGAAAATGCCTTGTAGCCAAACGAGAGAAATGAATTATTTGTAATTTTTTCGCTTAGTTGTGTGACATTCATGTAATTAATTTCAATGGAAAATGACTCAGATGTCCAAGATTTGAGTGTCAGTGTTCGGTCAGGCGAGACATAAGATAATCCTTTTGGTAAGTCAAGTGATACTTGAGGAGAAATGGTTTTTTTCAAAGAAAGAAGCGTAATATCGTCTACCTGGAGAGTGATGGACTCTATCGGAAGAAGTATAAAACTTAAAGTCAAAAATGCAGTAAAGCTGGAAAGGGTGGGCAGGGTCTGTGGGGTGCGATATGGCAAGTCTATGATTGTCCAGGATTTGCTATCCGGAACCGTTTGTCTGCGGTAGCAGAGCTGGTCACCATCATAGTAAAAAGACATTACCGAAGTTCCGGAATGAACCAAAGGTTCATCTGTGAGCTCGAACACAGAGTAGAATCCCACTCCAAACGCGCCAATTTTGTTTTCATCGGGATTACCCTTTGCAATTTCCCGAAGCCGGTTCCAATCGTCCTCCTTGAAATACTGCCCATTGTTTTTGACAGTCAATCTATCTACAGTAATAGACCCAATGTCAGTGATATGAGACTTTGAAAACCCTCCAGAAACTGTCGATTTAAAGGAAATAACACAGTCTTTAGCTTTGGCATCGGCCGAGTTCTGAATAAGTTCGCGAAACAGTGCATAATCTACTGGATATTTTGTAAGTGTACGTGTAATAAGTCTAAAAAGTTAGAAACTGCTGAAAAACAAAAACAAAAACAAAAAAAATGCCTACGCTCTATGATTGACCGTTACCGCCTCCTGCTGTGATGTAGCCTGGAGCTCCGATCTAATCTTGGAATAATCCATGGTGGTGGCGATTCTTGATAATTTGATGGTTGAGAGTAATATATTAGGCAGGAAGAAACCCTTTGATGAGAATTAATACTCAGAATCAAACATCTTAAATGCAACAGTGATGTAATAAAGCTTGTAACACTTTCACTGAGACATTTGTAACATCTCAAGACAATCCTGATCTTACATAACCTAGTGGTATTTTTGCCAAGACTTTCTTTTGGGCGGCTTGCAGACTATTTGAAGACACTGCATTTCTCCTTGTTAATAAACTCGTCACGTTGTTTTTGAGCTTTGTATAAAAGTCAAGCAACTTCCCGCCTTGAAAGCTTTTTATTGAATTTTTTTATGTTATATTCTCTTTTTTTTTCCAATTTTTTTTATATTTACATTGTCAATATTGATATACATCTCTAGAACAATGATCACAGCAAGCATTCATACACCTGTACAGCCGGATCCCTCATCTTCCTTTGAGAAGTTGTGTTCTTCTTCCATGCCACTCTCGCTTTCTCCATCGTCATCATCCTACTCGGCTTCAGACTCTGAAGCAGAAGTTATGTCACAAGCATCGTCGGCCCGAACCTCCATTTCAGATGAACCGCTCCCTGGAAAACCCAGTAAAAACTCACCCATTTCTAAGAACCCATACGCCGACCTTATCCGTCGGTGCCCTACTCCCAAAGACATGGCTAAGGCTTATGAGACCCACCGAAGAACTCGGAATGCAGAAAAGCTTCGCCAGATGTCTCATTCAAAATCAGTTACTCCGGACTCCATTCTCGCAGGACTGGTGCTGCACGATCTTCCTCAAGAGTCCGACCCCCGAAACAACATCACCATTTGGTCGCGGCCAACAGCGCGTGTCATGGACCTCATTAGTATAATCCAACAAGAACTCATAGATACTCTGCATAAAATTACTTCTTCACGTGCCTTGCAAAAACAGCCGCCTGTTAAGCCAAACGATCCTTCTAATAAGGGGCCATTGTGGCTAATGCCTAAAGAGTGTTTACATCTATCAGCGCTAGAAGTTACCCATTCTGCACCCCCCGACGTCATTGAGGCTCAAATTAAGCAACTAAAACCTTACCTTAGCGAAATTCTTACTTCTCGTGACAATGCACCAGTTCTCGTAAAACCACTAGTATGTTTTGACAGCGCAGCCTTTGCGCTAACGTTTGTCCCATTAGATTGCTCGCTGGAACGAGAATACGGTGCTCATTCGGAAGACTACACATATACACATTATCGCGCGCATTTATACAATGTCATCAATAACAAAGCCCAGGTGTACTGCGCAGCTAGATACGACGTTCCCTCGGCACACGTTACAATTGCACGATTCATTGAAGACGTTTCTCCAGAGGTCGTTGATGGCTTACTAGAGACTATACAAAAAATCAACACATGGTTGGAGGAAGTCTACAGCAATCCCGAGTCTTTCAGCTGGCAGGTAGGCTCTGAGCGTGGCACTGAGTGCCGCTGTGGTCGCATCTGGTATGGAGGTGGATGGACAGAAGCTACAGGTGAGACTGTGGAAGAGCTCGAAATCGAGGACAGCTGGCAGTCCTAATTAACGAGGTTTAATCTTTCTGAAGTAATTAAAGTTGACTTTGCATTTTATATTGTTTTAATTTAATGTTTCGATGTGGCTGTATTGTATTTTAATTTTTTTTTGTTAGCTACAAATGTTTGATGGGGAGTTAAAGGGAAAATAAATATACTTGAAGCTCATTGTTACCCCCAAACGTTTGGTAAATAGCTGAATTAATTGTATTTATCAGAAGACTAGCTTTTTAGGTTGGCTTTCCATATTTATTATCCAGTTTCTTTCGAAACATTTCCAAACTTTTTTCTTCGGTTATTTCTAACTAGGTTTATTATAATAGCCGCATTTAAAGTTTTGGTACCGAACAAAAGTTAAGAGATAAAGATTGGTAATCGGCAACCTGGGTAGTAATAGGATCGACAGTTGGCAATGTTTTTTATTAGTTTGCTTTCGGAACCAGAAAAATCGGAGAAAGCTAGTTTGTGCTACATGGTTAATGGGCTTTGATTAAAAAATGATTCTATTTTTATAAAAACTCGTAAGAATGATACCAAATCTGTAGAAAATCACATATTTCTCGATTTGTACAAATGCCAGCCAAAAAAAGGGGGGGAAGAAGAGAAAAATGGAATGCTCAATTTTAAGCAGTGTAAATCTACCATAACACTGTTTTTTGGGAAGCTATTTTAAAAAAACTTTGGATTTTTTAAACAGTGGAAAGACTTCAATTAAATCACTGCTTGTTTCTCTTGACATTTTAAATGATACTAAAAATGCACACTTTAACTATTGACCAATTATGCTTTACTTAATTGAGAACAACTACAGTCACAGAATAATGATTTGAAACCTCAAAGGTTTAATGCACAGAACTGTTGCTTGAAATCATACATGAATTATGAATTATGAATTATTTTGAGTTTTAAAATGTAGCTGTGATTAATACCTTTTTTTTTTTCCTTCTTTCAAAATGGGCATTATTTATCCATTCTAAGGCGTTTCACTTGAATCTAAACGAACTTCTGCACCAACACAGCTCGCTTAATGATGGACGGTGGAATCTACTCGGCGTTGCCGGTTCAGAGTTTTTGAACAAATGTTGTGATGGTTACACTCCAATGTCACACTATCACTATGAAATAAACTTTGATTATTGTTCTGTTTTTTTTGCTAGCAATGTTACGTAATCTATAGCTTCCTTATCGGTACTACAATACTTTGCTATTCCAGCGTTGAGGGCTCTGGTATTTAAATATCTTCAAGCTTTTTTTTTTTTTCTAAGATGTTTAGGTCCGCTCAGATAACGGTGCATTTTGTTATTTTAAAGCATGGATGATGTCACTGTAAGGTGTCTTAGTGTCTTCCCCGCATTTAGGGCATTTGTCTCTTGAACGCAGTCCTCTGGCTTTGTTCCTCTGTTTCAAAAATAGTTTACCAAACCGCAAGTAAATAATAATAATCACGTGATATGACAAAGCCCTAAGAGACTCATCTTTACGCTTATCTCTCAGTATATTTGAGTCCTGCTTAATTGTGGGTTTAAAAACTCAAATTTTTCTGCTCTTTCCTTTCTTCTTCTCTTTTTCCCCCATACACGGCGCCTTTTGACAAACAGATGCAGCTACGTTCTTTAACATTTTTTTGTTCTTGAACTGCCTTTGAACTGTCCGTTTTGGACTTTTCGTTGGATTTACCTAGGCTGTCATATGCGATTCCAGGCGCCAATAGTGGGAGTTCCGTTAAGAACCTGTAAAAGAGCTCGCTTAGAGGTTTATACCAAGGAGTATTTGAGTGTCAGAGAGGTTCAACATTTTTATTTTTATGACTTGTAGTTTTATCTTGTAATTTTATTAGTGGTTATTATCACCCAAAATCTTGTAAACTAGGGACGTGTTTTTTGTCCATATTGAAATCCTTAAAATTTTTTATGAAAACAAGGAAAATTTTTTGACAATATTAAAAGACAAATGCCCCCCATAGGCTTCATGCTTCGGCCTAAAACGCGAAACTTACACGTCGCGCTGCAATCAGTCGCGTTAATTTTTTATATATTACAAATGTTACCAATCACGGCATGTCAGAATTTTTGTTTATTTTTATTTAGGAAGAAGAAAAAAAAAATAAACACTGGTAGGCATGGATCCTCCATTTACCTTCATCCTAACCTGAATCGCCACATATAGATATCAAAAATAAAGTCAGACAAATTTACTCTATAGAAGTCCTTTCATTTTCTTGTCAGGCATCTCTATCTCTAATCATTTCATTCTTTTCAAAAGCATTATATTTCATTAGCCATAAATATCCACACACATGCCCAATCCTTCAGCACAGCGAAATGGGAGGAGCATGCGGTCCTACAAGCCCTCGTCAAAACCTTCAATTTCTGGTATTGGGCTTCCAATGGACGCTACCTCTGTAAGCCAGAAATTTGAAGGAGTTATAGAAACAGATCATCTTGACGATAAGCTGGGTTTCCCAAGATACGATTCAGGCCCCAAAAAAGTTGGCTGGCTTGTCAACATGCATAGTGTATGTAAAAACATTGGTCAAAGGCCTATTCCATTCGCTAATACGTTTTCAGACTACAAGACAACTTGATAATTCACCAGTAAATGGGAATGCAGGTGTCGATTATTACTTTTTAGATGAAGAGGGTGGTGGCTTTAAAGCCACTGTTCTTTTCGATCCATACTTTTTAATCATCTGCAAAGTAAGTACCCGAAAACCAAACGATGTTTTGATGCTAACTATCCCAAAGAAAGGCTACGAAGCTGAAATCGAAGAATACCTGAAAAAAGTTCTGGAAGGTGTTTTAAAAAATATAAAAAAAATAGTAAAGGAAGATCTGCAATTGGTACGTATATTAGATCATGATTAAAATCAAAATCTAACAAAATGTAGCCAAATCACCTTTTGGGTAACAAACAAACACTCATCCAACTCACTTTTCATAACGTTACAGATTTACTAGCGGCGCGACGCATTATTGCACCTTTAGTTGAGAAAAACAAGTCGAAAAAAGACATCAAAGATACCTATGAAGAAATTGCTCTTTCTTCTATTAACGTCGACTTTGACGACCTAAACACAGACAAAAAGCTCATACAAGATCCATCGGAATTAATATATGAAATCAGAGAATATGATGTCCCATATCATGTTCGTGTCGCCATTGACATGGATATACGAGTAGGAAAATGGTACACAGTTGAATCAAAATCAGGCGTTATCCAGCTGACTGAAATGCCAGAACGAGAAATTCGTGCAGATCCTGTCGTTTTGGCGTTTGATATTGAAACAACAAAACTTCCGCTTAAGTTTCCAGATGCTGCCATTGACAAAGTTATGATGATTTCGTACATGATTGATGGTGAAGGCTTTTTAATCACTAACCGTGAAATCGTGTCTCAAGATATTGATGATTTCGAATATACACCCAAGCCAGAGTACCCCGGTGTGTTTACTATTTTTAACGAACCCGATGAAAAAGCCTTACTCGAGCGATTTTTTGAGCATGTCCAAGAAGCAAAGCCTTCCGTAGTTGCCACTTTCAACGGTGACTTTTTCGATTGGCCATTTGTTGAAAAACGAGCTGCTGTCCATGGTATCGACATGTATACGGAAATTGGTTTTAAAATAGATTCAGAAGAAGAGTATAAATCAACTCAGTGTGTTCATATGGATTGTTTCCGTTGGGTCAAAAGAGACAGTTATCTTCCCCAAGGTAGTCAGGGTTTAAAAGCAGTCACCACAGCAAAACTAGGTTATAATCCTATTGAAATCGATCCGGAACTTATGACTCCTTATGCCATTGAAAAACCACAAACTATGGCGGAGTATTCAGTTTCCGATGCTGTTGCAACATATTATCTCTATATGAAGTACGTCCACCCCTTTATTTTCTCTCTCTGTAACATTATTCCTCTCAACCCAGATGAAGTTTTGCGAAAAGGTACTGGTACCCTTTGCGAAATGCTTTTAATGGTTCAAGCTTACAAAGGTTCCATTGTTCTCCCAAATAAACATACAGACCCCTTGGAAAGATTCTACAAAGGTCACTTATTAGAAACTGAAACCTATGTTGGTGGTCACGTCGAGTCTTTAGAAGCTGGTGTTTTTCGAAGTGACATTCCTGCTCAGTTTGAAGTTGATACCTCTGCAGTTGATGAGCTGCTACGCGATCTTGATAATGCATTGGTATTCAGTATTGAAGTGGAAGCCAGCAAGAAATTAGAAGACGTCACAAATTATGACGAAGTAAAGCAGAAAATTACCGATGCCCTTATGATTCTGAAAAACGAACCAAAGCGTAACGAAAAACCATCCATTTACCACGTCGAT
Source organism: Magnusiomyces ingens NRRL Y-17630 (assembly GCA_900497715.1). Classification (NCBI taxonomy): domain Eukaryota; kingdom Fungi; phylum Ascomycota; class Dipodascomycetes; order Dipodascales; family Dipodascaceae; genus Magnusiomyces; species Magnusiomyces ingens. Next base: position 913,658 of record UIDE01000004.1, read on the forward strand.
GTGGCTTCCATGTATCCTAATATTATGACTACCAACCGTCTGCAGCCAGATTCCATGATTACTGAGGAAGACTGTGCTGCTTGTGACTTTAATAGACCTGGTAAGAACTGTGATCGTCGTTTGCCTTGGGCTTGGAGAGGAGAATTTTTCCCTGCAAAACTCGAGGAATACATGATGATTCGTCGTGCTTTAGAAAACGAAGTCTTCCCCGCAAAATCACCCAATGCGCCTCCAATCCCATTCACCTCTTTGTCAGCATCGGAGCAAGCTTCGCAGATCAAAAAGCGTCTTACAGAATACAGTAGAAAGGTATACCACCGCGTACACAAAACAGAAACGATTGAGCGTGAAGCCATTATTTGCCAGCGAGAAAACCCATTTTATGTCAACACAGTACGTGATTTCAGAGATCGTCGTTATCATTTCAAAACTTTACAAAAAGTTTGGAAGAAAAAAGCTGGCGAAGTTCCCGCAAATGATGCTGCTGGAAAAGAAGACGCCAAAAAAATGATTGTTCTTTACGACTCGCTTCAGTTGGCGCATAAAGTTATTCTCAATTCTTTTTACGGATATGTCATGAGAAAAGGTTCACGTTGGTACTCCATGGAAATGGCTGGTGTTACTTGTTTGACAGGTGCTACTATCATTCAGTTGGCTAGAAGTCTCGTTGAGCGGCTGGGCCGCCCACTTGAATTGGACACTGATGGTATTTGGTGTATTCTTCCTGGCTCCTTCCCTGAAAATTTTACCTTTGATCTAAAAGATGGGAAAAAGATTTTTATTTCATACCCATGTGTTATGTTAAACCATCTTGTTCATGCTAAATTTACAAATCACCAATACCAAACTCTGATTGATTCCAAAACACATTCTTATTCTACCATGAGTGATAATTCCATCTTTTTCGAGGTCGACGGTCCCTACAAAGCAATGGTTTTACCCACTTCCAAAGAAGAAGGCAAAGGTCTTAAAAAACGTTATGCTGTGTTCAACGATGACGGATCTTTGGCTGAATTAAAAGGTTTTGAGCTAAAACGTCGTGGTGAACTCAAACTTATTAAGACCTTTCAAAGTCAAATTTTTAAGGAATTTTTGCAAGGAACAACATTAAAAGAGTGTTATGGTGCTGTGGCACGCGTGGCTGACAGTTGGTTAGATATCCTTGAATCTAAAGGTGCGACACTGGATCGAGAGGAGCTTTTGGAGCTTATTTCTGAAAACAAAAGTATGTCCAAGAGTTTGGAAGAGTATGGCAACCAAAAGTCTACCTCAATCACTACTGCTGGTCGTCTCGCAGAGTTTTTGGGCGCTTCGATGGTTAAGGACCGTGGTTTAAATTGTAAATATATTATTGCTGATCGTCCTGCAGGTGCCCCTGTCACAGAAAGAGCTATTCCTGTAGCCATCTTTTCCTCCGAAAGAAATGTCAAAAGCCACTTTTTGCGCAAGTGGCTTAAAGATTCATCTTTAGAAGAGTTTGATCCAAGATCTATTATTGATTGGGGTTATTATTGGGAGCGTCTTGCCTCTACTATTCAAAAAATTATTACTATTCCAGCTGGTTTGCAAAATGTCGAAAACCCAGTTCCTAGAGTGCCTCATCCTGAGTGGCTTGAAAAACGCGTCCGACAACAGACTCAAAACTTTAAACAAAAGTCTCTTTCCAATTATTTTAAAAAGACGAAAGGTCCGGCCCCTTTCGCAAACGGAAATTTTTCTGAATCTCAGATTGGCGATATTGAAGACATTGGTAACGGTTCTTCAAAAACCAATGCAGCTGTCTCCGCTCAACCTAAAATGGCCAAGGTTACGCGTGTCTCGAAAAGACGCAACGACGCTTCTAAAACTACACAACCTGATGAAGAGTTTGAAAAGTTGCCGGATAAGGTGCCTCCAATCGATGGCGAGTATAGTGATTGGCTCAGTTATCAAAAAAAGATGTGGAAAATCCAAAAAGCTGAGCGGCTGCGCCGCCGTCAAGTTTTCGGTACTTCTGGATCCGCAGTTTCTTCGATCCGTGCCACTGGCATTGCCAGTATGATGCAGAATCAAGTCCAACAAGCCTTTGGTAGTGGTATTTGGAACATTGTTCAAATTCTTAACAATTCTTCGAAACCAGGAGAAGTTCGAGTCACTGTTTCCATTGGTGGAAAACTACAAAATGTTCGAGTTAAAGTTCCACGGAAAATCTATGTTAACTTTAAAACAGGATTTATCGTTTCAGACCTTGAAAAAGAATTACCCAACTGCAAAGTCGAAAAAGCTCCAAATAGTGTTTTGCCTGATGGTTCTACATCTACTTTGCTTTATCGTCTTACAATGACCGAAGAAGTTTACCTCGATGAAATTGACAAGCCCACGTCTATCCTCAAGCACCCTCTTGTTGAAGGTATTTACGAGTCTAAAATTGACAGTTCACAAAATATGGTCTTAGATATTGGTCTGGCTTGCTCGCTTAGCAATAAGCAGCCCGGTTTACTTGGCAAAGGTTTAGCTTCCGGATTTGAGCTTGAGTGGCTTTCTCCTTATTATGACAAGTCATCTATTCACATCAAGGCAAAACATGATTACCTGGACTCTGTTTCATTTTCATATATTCATATCATTCATGTGTCGTTTTTGGATCACCATTTTGTAATAATCATACCCACTTGGTCCTCAAAAGCTCATATTTTGATTTCTCGGCCAATTGCGCAAGGACAACCCTTCCCCAACTTGTCAAGAATTTATACTTCTTTATTGGCCGAAAGGAATTTCAATATTCAACAACATGGTGATGACAAGCGAAAGCTTTTTGAATATCCTAACTCAATGATATTTGAAGAAACAACGTTTAATAGCTTGACACGTTTGTTTCAAAGAGCAAACAAAATTCTCGAAGCTTTGCAAAGTGAAAAGGGTATTCAGACGATTGTTGCACTACAATCTCCAACACCAGACCGTTTCAAAGGCATGGTTCGCACTGTCAATGATTTTCCTATTTGTCAAATTCGTGCAACTAATACCTCATCTTTCCCACCTCTTGGATGGCATCAAATTGCTGCCAAGAAAATGATTGCTCAGTTTTTCGGGCTAAACAAGTGGTTAGTCCACCTTCACGACCTTGCAAAGTATAGCAAAATTCCACTTTGTAATCTGCAATGGGATGACATGCGTTACGTTATTGATGTTAACTATGCTAGACGTTTACGGGCTGCTGGTCTAGTTCTTTGGTGGTCGTCAACGCCGCTTCCAGACGAGGGTGGGAAGGAAAATGATGCAATGGCTTTGAGTGAAATTGATGGGCTTGACCTACCAGTAGTTAACAATCCAGGTCTTTATACCACTGTGTGTTTGGATTTGAGCATGCGCAACTTAGTCATTAACACTGTTTTAACGGCTTCTTTGTTGATGAATGCTGAAGGTGGCGGCGGCAGCAGCGGCAATTCCATTTCGATGACAACGGAATACGAAAATGGCCAGGTTGAAGAAACAGTTGTTCCTTTTGTTGAAGGTGCTTTTTCAACACCTGCTGTTACCGCTCTTTCTAGCATGGTTAAGGGGTGGTGGAATCAAGCTCTTAAAGAAGATGAGTCATCTCCATTAGCGATGTTTTCTGATGCTATGGTTAATTCATTTGTGTCATGGGTATCTTCTCGTGATTCATTCATGTACCATCGCACTCTTTTGCAACATGTCAACACTTTGACACAGAAGACTTTTATTCAGCTTTTACGTGAAGTGCGCAAATCTGGATCTCGGCTTGTTTTTGCCGATCAATCTCACTTGGTGCTTTTGACCTCTAAATCATCTGTTGAAACATCATATGCTTACGCAAATTATCTCATCAAAACTATTCACTCCAAGCCCTTTTTTCAGTTCCTGGATCTTGAGATTAGTTGCTACTGGGGCCGTCTTTTGTGGATGGATGATGTTAATTTCGGTGGTCTTGGATGTGTGGAAATTGATGCAACAAGCAGTAATGAGGTTCCTTTGGAGTTGGCTCTTAAATGGGATATTAAAGGGTTCCTTCCTCCCAGGCTCGCTTTAGAATTTGACAACTGGATCACAAAATTTTTGGAAGTTGTTGACGATAAGGTCCGCAGTTATGATCCACATGCCTCTGCAGATTCCGACAGTGATAATGAAAAACCAGTAAGGGCGACTCAGATTCCACATTCAAGTGAAGACAATTCCAAAATGTTGAAAGGTGTTGTTCAAAGTTTGGAAAAGCAGTTCTTAAGTAGAATTCGAGCTTTGATTCAAAAGCAACATTTTTGTATGAAGGTGAACATTGAAGAAGCTATTGCTGAAGGAAACGAAGAAGATATTGCTTCTTATAAGTCATTCAATACTGTTTCTCATCCTGGAAGTCTTGCTCAAGCCTTTACTTTTGCCACTACTACTCTAGGTATTCCTATCATGTCTGGAGCTGGTGTATCAACAAATGGATATAATGGCCAAGTTACTGCTATGGGTAACTCATACATTCACAATCAGAACATTACTAACAACAATGTTTTGCAGCTTGTCAAGTTTGTTTGTGCTATCTTCAGTCTGGCAAAGAGTATTGAATTAGAGGTACGTCTTTTTAGACGTCATGCCCTCTCAATTTTTGAAATCCGTGAGTTTTCTACCGAGGGAAATTTTTCCAACCCTACAGCCTCGTTACGTGTATCGAACTTTTCATGTTCAAACTGTGGTGATGTGCGCGATGTTGACTTGTGTCGCGGAGTTTCAGAGCGTATTCAATATGCTTATAAACTATGGCAACGTGCCCAAAAGCAACAACAGGAAACTACAAATAATCCTCTTGATGACACTGCTTTTGGTAAATCAATGAGTCTTGGAGAATGCATGGAATGTGGACATCCTTACAGTCGTTTACAAATTGAAGAGCAGTTGATTCAGCAAGTGCTAAGACTTTTGACACAATATCAAGTGCAGGATTTGAAGTGTTCGCGTTGTAAGCGTGTGAGAGAAGACGATATGTCCCCGCACTGCCCATGCTCCGGCGATTGGGTTGAGAGTTTACCAAGAGATGAAGTGGCTCGCAAGATTGCTATCTATGCGCATTCAGCTGGGTTTTATGGGCTTAAGCTTCTTTCAGGTTTTATCGAAGATTTGTTTTAAATTTGAAATAAAATCTCATTAATCAGTTATGATTAATGGTTTATGTATTTTTATAATTCCAGTTTAAAAATCTTTGGTATATGATTCTGGAAATACTCTTTGCTTTGTATTTTTTTTTGTTATTTTTATTCAAATTTTATAGACATTATACTATTAACTTCATTGCTATCCTTCTTATTCTAACCATATAAAATTTGTAACTGAATGTGTGATCCAGCTACAAACATGCTTTTCCAACAAGCCAAAAATAAATTTAGGTGCCAACTTGCCAAAAGCGGACTCTAGAATCAAACCCTCCAAGCACATTTCCACTTGTCTTCGTCAACGCCCAAAATACTCTTCCTATCCTCTCCTTGCAGGAGTGAACCCTGCAATCATTCGCGACCCAGTTAGACTGTTTGAAAAGCCTGTAGTTCATTTTAGAAAATATTCTTTTAAGTCTTCTTTTTTTACAATGAAGGACATCATCGTAATTTCTCTAACTGTTGCTCATTTTCCACATTTACCGTTGTAATCATCCTCGAGAGCATCGAACTTTTCGACTTATGCACTAAAAGTGACATCGTCCGGAAGAAATTGACTAATAGAGCTCACAATTTTTTAAATATTTCTTGTAAAAAACACTTTTAAAATAATTTTAAAACTATTGAAACATTTCTTATAACAAAAATCGCATGAATTGTTTGTTTGTTTGTTTGTTTTTATTCAAGGGTTATAGAAATATATAACATCAGCGTCAACGCTATCCTTCTTGTTCAACCTATATAAGTTTCCATCATTCTTTGAACTTTTCATCCAGTTTCAAACATGCTTCTCCAACAGCCCAAAAATAAACCCTGATGCCAGCTTACGAGGAACAGTAATTAATAGTTAAATTTAAGGGTAAATATCGTATTTTAATAAAAATCGTAGTGCGAATTGTAATACTCACAAAATAGATCACGTGAGATGCAGTGGCTCAATGGTAGAGCATTGGATTCCAAATCCAAAGGCTGCAGGTTCGATTCCTGTCTGTGTCATCTATTTTTTATTTTATAGTATATTATTTGTCACGTGACATAATGTGTTGGCAATATTTTGGAAACTAAGCATCATTTAGACCTCCTCTCCCTCTTCCATACATTATTTTTGTAATCAACAATGGATCATTTTTTTGGAAAGGACAAGATTGAAAGTACTGATGCCGATTTCAGTTATATAACTGGACCCGAAGATCCATCTGATTATGATGCCAATGGCCTACCCACTGCCCGAAAAATTGAGCGCCATTCTTTTTCAGTTCCAAACGCAACGTCTGAGGATGGCAAAGAGGATACATTTGACGTGGATAAGTTCTTGACGGACCATCACCAATACCAGACATTAGAGGATATTGAAAAACAGCTGCAGAACTGGTCTGTTGTTTTAGAAAAAGAGCTTGTTGATTTAATTAATCAAGATTACAGCAAGTTTGTTGGTCTGGGGATATCTCTAAATTCGGGCCACCCCCGCGTTCAAGATATAAAGGTCGAAGTATTGTCATTTCAAAAAGAGTTAAAGGTTAGTGGTAACAAAAGGGTTTATTTTGAGAGTTCTAACGTTATTTTAGGTTATTCAAGCGGTGCTTGATGAGTCGGTATCTGAAGTTGATTCAATGCTTCAAAAGAAGTTTCAAATTATGGAGATTGAGGTTAGTTCTATGGATCTTTTTTTTTCGTCAATTAACATTTAAAGAATCTTGTTGAAAATTTAATACTTTACGACGAGAAGCTCAACGACGCGGAGTCGCGAGTTAAAGAAGCTATTAGCCATCCACAACCCCTCCCAGACTCTACCGTGGGGGACATCACTAACAACGCTATACATTACGACTATACTATATCAGAACTTGAAGAACTAGGAGTTTCTGTGCTTGCATGCGAACATCAACTTTCCAAGATTCCTCGTACACACCCATTTGTTGTTGCAGAAAGGTCGCGGCTTGTTGCTTTAAGACTTCATGTCACATCTGTATATCCAGCCTTTTTCCAAGAGCACAAGAAAAACATTAAGACGGATAGAAAATCAATTGATTCAGGAAGAATATTTGGAGTGGTACTTTTGTACAAGCAGATTAAGACACGGATAGACCAGGATGAACATGAACAACAAAAAGCCTCCAAAGAAGAGCTTGAGAAAAAGAAAAAGGCCATCGAACAGTCTTCTAGTGGTTTGAATTCTCTTGAAAAAGGTCATTTAAAAAAACCATCTACTTCTCGCACCCGCAGCAATAGTCCTGCTGTTGTGAGAGTTTCTTAAATTATAACTTAGTCTGTAGATAGAAATAAACATTTTGTGTGATTGTTATCGGGTTTACTTTTTTATGAGAAAATGAATTATGTAACATGATTATGGTGATTACCTAACCTTCTTTTGAAAAAAAAATTTTTTTGGTGATGTTGATTTTATTAAGTGAATATTTTTCACTTTTTTTTTTGAAAGGAACCATCACAACCTTTTTCATATATATAAACCGCCAAAAGAATATTTTTTAGTCGTCCAGTATATATTTACATAAACAGATCACGATGGCTGACGGATTTTTTACAAACCCCAAGAATCGAAAGAGAAAGAGAGCTCAGGAGAAGCCTGGTCGACAAGGCAAGGCCAAGCCAAGTGGTAGTGGTCCCAAACGGAATAAAGAAGAAGTGGAGGACGATGAGATTCCAAGTGATAGCGATGACATGGCCGATGAAATTGACAATGACGAGGACGAAGATGCAGTGAGTTTGGATGGAGTTGATAGCGATGATGACGAGAATGAGACTGCAGCAGATAAGCGACGACGACTGGCGAAGCAGTATCTTGAAAACATCCAATCTGAAATGGGTACGTTTATTTAAAGCATTGGTTTTTGAAAATAGTTTATTAACATAAATATAGCGGAAGTGGAGGGCTTTGATGCTGCTGATCTTGACCGCGAAATCATTGCCAGCAGACTGCGACAGGACGTTGCGGAAGAACAAGGAGATGTTTACAAATTCCTTGCGGATACCTTAAAGCCATTAGATACCATCAACAAGAAGCCAAAAGCAGGCGAGAAGCAGAACAAGGTTCGATTCACACACATGAAGAGCTACGGTGTTAATTCGGTAGATGTGCATTTCCCATACGCCTATACAGTGACGAAGGATCTTTACCTGGCCAAGTGGGATATTTCCAACGTTTTGGCACCCAAGATTGTTCGCTACGTCAAGGGTAACCACCGCATTGCCAAGGATAACGAGGAATTTAAAGGGCACTGTGATGAGATTCTGTCTGTGGCCGCGTCTCCAGATGGAAAGCACGTTGTGACCGGCGGCAAGGATAAGAGGCTTGTGGTTTGGACCACGGAAAACTTATCTCCAGTCAAGGTGATTCACATTCGCAATGGACACAAGCCTTTAGCAGTTACAGGTCTTGTTTTCCGCCGCGGGACCAATGAGCTTTATGCCAGCTGCACTGATCTGATTGTACGGACATTTAATATTAACCACATGGCGCAGACAGAGACGCTATTTGGTCACCAGGACTTGGTTGCCGACATTTCAGCTCTGGGGGCCGAGCGCTGTTTGACAGTGGGCTCGCGAGATCGTACTGCGATGCTGTGGAAGATTAGCGAGGAGTCTCGTTTGACATTTCGTGGAGGAGACTCGGAGAAGGTGATTAAGCAGATTTTGCAAGAGAATAAAACGGCAGGCGACCGAGCGGACCGAACACCGATAATAGAGGGCAGCATTGATACATGCTCGATGATTGACGACTCACACTTTGTGACGGGGAGCGACAACGGCAACATTAGTTTGTGGTCGCTGCAAAAGAAACGGCCTTTGTTTGTTGTGCGTGAAGCTCATGGCCGCGATGCTCCGCTGACCCGGGAACAAGCGAGTGCTGAAGCCAGCAATGTCAATGTTGAGATTCCACCTGCTCTTCCCCGTGGCATAACGGCCCTGACGGCTCTTCCCTTTGGCGACGTATTTTTGTCGGGATCATATGACGGCGTGGTCAAGGTGTGGAGGCTTACAGCTGGGTTGCGAGGGTTCGAGTTGTTGGGCACGGTGAAGGTACCCACGTACAATTTGAATGATGAAGATGAGAACAGTCGGCGGAAGCATAAGAAAAAGCATGCCAACTTTAACGTTGGTGTTATCAACAAAATCAGCATTGTGGAGACTGGTCCAAAGGGCAAGGAAACATATGCGGTGCTGGCTGCTGTGTCTAAAGAGATTAAAAATGGACGCTGGATTAAAATCAAAAACGGTAAGAACGGGCTCTTATCGTTTGCCTTGGAAAGAAAGTAAGCGAGCTTTTTGTTTATTTTTTTCTTATTAATTATACCTAGTAAGAGCTTATAGATAGAATAAATACTGTTTTGTTATTTAGCAAATAATAACGTATTGATGGTCATCCCCACGAGCTCAGCAATGATGAAAAGTAGTAATGCCCAAAAAAGAAACGCAAAAACACGCGTAAAGTGGAATGTGAAAATGCGTTCGTGGCAAAACCCACTGACAAAGGAATACATGCCCTTTTGCTCCGACCAAAAGTAAGTAAAGTCAAGCGCTGCGAGGGGCGAGAACCAGTCCCATTTAGGTGAGTTTGGAACGGGGTAAACGCGCTGGGCAGGGCCGATGGGGGAATAGTAAAAGTTAGTCGCTTGGGGTACTCGTGAACGAAGCAAGTCCATGATGGCGGCGGTGAAGTTGTTTGCGCGGGCCAGGCGGTGATTAAAGGTATCCTCTGGAGATTGCTCCTGTGGAGCAGCTACGAAAGGTTGCTGGATGCGCATTTTTTGCTGGACGGTTATTGAGGATTGGGGGGAAATCGATGGGATGGAGTGCTTGGGCATATTGAGAATAGTCCAAGCAGTGGGGGCAATGTCAGGGGAATGCAGGTCGGTAGCAGTGATGTATGGCATGGAATGTTTTTCAGTGGATTTGATTGTGGGCAGGTCCAAAGTTCCTTCAGAAACAGACTCAAACCCGTCGACGCCCCAGGCCAGCAGTTGATCGAGGGTCGGGTGGATCTGGATGGTGGGGACCTGGCGACCATATTCGGTTGATAAAGACCATGGGATGTGGTTGACAAAGACAAGGCCGCCGCGGCGGTGGGTCTCGTTGATGGCGAGCTGTAATTCTTCGTCTGAGGGCCATTTTGAAGGAGGGGTAAGTGCGGACGGGGTGGTCGAGTCGTCGTCAGGGTCGGCAGTTAAGCCGACAAGGTTCATGTGGATGCGGCAGCAGGTGTATTCGATTCCAGGCACGACGTGGATTTCCGAGGACCTGTTTTTCAGGGCATATTCCTGGGCCTTGAGCCCACCTTGGAGGTTGTTGTGATCCGTGACAAACAGCACATTAAAGCCATAGGCAATTGCCCAATCGACGACCTGAGCGGGCGACATGGACCCATCGGAGTGGGTAGTGTGGGTATGGAACTCGGCAATTAAAGGAACGGTATTATCTGATGTGGAAGTAAGTTGCTGAGGGATGTGGTTCCATGCTGCGATCCGAGAAGGCTCGATGGAGTCCGGGATAGTTAGTCGGAACTTGTCAGTGAACCAGACCTTGTCTGGGACCTCGGAAACAAGAGACTGCGCAGGTAAAAGACCCTTGAGTTGAATAATAATGATGGCAGTTATGAGGATTGTGCATGTCAGAGCGTACCGCAGAAACCGTGCCAGGAGGTTTGTGTACAGACCCCCCAGTATCGGGACCGGGGCGGGGCTACTTTTAGGTTTTGGCAGGACTACCGGGATGGACCGGTCGAGGTCCTGGGAGGTAGTAGATTCATGGAATTCTTGGGGGTGGTTATTTTTGGGGAGCTCCACGGTTTGCGGGCTATGGGGTGTGGGTGATCGTCTATTTACAACGTTGTCGTAATCTAATGAGAAGAAAGAAGAGGAGCTCATGGTAGTAAGGTTAAGAGCGGGTTTGTGTTTTAAGGCGGTTAAGTTATGAGGGGAGAAAGAGACAACGTGTGGGTATTATAAAAGAAGGATTGGAGAAAGAATCTTCATGACGGATTAAAGGTTTTTTTTTCCTTTTGCATATGTGTGAAATGTGCATTTAGATTGGAAATAAAGGTAACCATAAAAAAATTTCAAAAGAAGCAATGTGGACTGCATGTTTGTTAGAAATTCACGTGATTTTCATTGAATATGACGGTGGTTACGCATGGTATGTAAATTTAGTACTGAGTAAGTGTATTTAGATTGGAGGAGGAGGCTAACTAGAAAGAAGAGTACATTGAGTGTTGGGTTAGAAGTGAAAAGGCAATAGAGATAGATGAATTGAGTTTAAAGGATAGGAGTATTTGCTAAAAAAAAAAGAGCAACAGTTATGATTGTACAATTGGTTAAATCAGTGTGGTTTGAGGTGGATTAGAAGTAATTTTGAAGGGCGAATTTTCTGCAGAGGTGACATTATTTTGTATGGCCCATGTTTTTAATGAGACTCTTGAGAAAAAAGGATTGGTTTAACAAGAAGAAAGTTTAGTAGCATTTGTAACATGGCTTCGTTTGTGCACAAAGCATTAAGAAATAAAGATTTTTTTTGTTAAGAGAAGGAGATTGGATCGGGTTAAAGGAGGTTTAAAGGTCACCATAGGAATAAGGTAAGTTTTTTTAAAATTTTAAGCCTAGTTTTAAAAGTTTTTGTTTATTTTTGTGGAGTCCAAATTGAGAGAGAATGAATATTTGAGCAAGCCTTGAAGGTTAAATGTACATTTAGTAGCAAAGGTTTTTTTTATCTTATTTGAAAGGTTCAATCAAAGAAGGCGAGAGTTTAGTTTCTGTTTTGGGAATTAAAAGTGATACGATTGATGAGGAGGGAAGTTGTATTCAAAGGTTCTTTGTTTGTAAAGATGGGGGAGGGGGAGTGAAGCAAATAAAACAAGGTTTGAAGAGATTACCGAGGTTACCAGTATGGTTAAAGAATAAATTGAAGAAAAAAGAAAATGGAAAAAGGGAAACATGCGAGAGGATTATTCAAGCGATAACTTTTAAATTTTGGAATTTATTGAGAGCAAAATTGAAATCCAAAGTATGAAGGAATACGGAACGGGAGGAAGAAATTAGTGTTGGCCATGTAAGGTCATATTTTTTCTTTTTCTCAGTCACTGTAAAGAAATAAAACGGCTTGAAGTCTGCGATGGAGGGAAGAGAAGAGCTGGGTAAGTTAAAGAGATGAGTTGATATTTTTTGTTAACTTTTTCAGTAACTTTATGGAACAGAAAAAAAAATGCAACTTGGGGTTACCAAAGGTTTTAAAAAAATGGTGAAAAACAATAGACAACCCAAATTTGTTAGCGTGAAAAAAAGGCTCACAACCAGAGAGTAGAAGATGGAAGCGTGGAAACATGGTTGGCCCAGGTTCTTTTAAGAATTTCCCGTGAAAAATTTTTTTTGGTAAAAGGCCCTTTTCACTCAACGTATGAGAATATATGGCTTACCCCACGATGTCATTATGAAGAAGTAGGAAAGGCGTGAAAAAATTTTCCATTTTCATAATTGAGTTGAAAAATGAATGAAATTTTTCAATTTTAATTTTTTTTTTCATCTCTGCGCAAAAAAATGCAGGACACAATGCGAAAATTTTTTAGAGGGGGATGAGATGACGGTGAAATTAAAAAGTTTGAGGCTTAAGCCTCAATTGTAACCTCAACAAGCCATAGTTGAACCTCATTTCACGTGCCAAAACCAGTCCATGATGTGATTTGAATACGAAATTTTAGCAGGTAAATGGGAAAACAAAATTTATATGAAATATTTTTTTTGTTAGCTGGAATATGGAAATTTTTGAGGCTTACGTTAAAACCAAAGTGTTTGACAAAAAAACCCTCAAAGGCCAAAACTAAAATAGAGAAATTCCATTTGAAAAATTTGTCAAGAGGAAAATGAAATATCCTACACACGTGGAGAAAAGAAGGGATTTTGGAGTGTTGAAGAATCAGGGAATATTTTTCAACAGCTATTTTGCATAACCAGGTTGAAAAATCTGCCAAAAAATATTGACGTTATAGTTTATCCATCTTTTTTGCTCTTAATCATTTAGGTCCAATCAAAAAATGGAATCAGGGCCATGACGAAAAAGTAGACTAAAAGCTGAAATATTTTTATCCACATTCGAGGGGTATTGCCGTTTTGGGTATATCATGGATGCTTAATTTAAATGTTCTCTTCAAATAACAAGCCACCAATTGCGCGTGCACAAGTTACTGGCACAGGCATGCGTGGAATTAAACGTGGAGGGTAGGTGGTATCAACTGTCTGTGTTTTTCTTCTTCACCTCAAAGTTAATTAATGAGACGGATGGAATGGGGGGGATAGTGTGACGAGCAATGAAAAAAGAAACGCCTTGTACTAAAATTATTGATGGAGGAATTTTTCATCAAAAAAGGTTTCATCAAGCTGAAATGATTTGAAGAGGCCCATTTTTTAATTTATGAATAGAAAATTTTTCACTCATTAAAGTTAAATTTTTTTAAAGTGCAAAACTTTAAACACGGAAGAAAACCCAAGGAGATATTTCAATGTTTGGATATTTCGGCAGATAATGGAGAAGCTGGTATTAAATCCGAGGAACATTCAAAGGGGAGTTTTTCTTTTCTTTTTGATGGGAAGAGGGCGGGGAGTAGCTGGTAGCTCTGGGGGAGAGTGGGAGGATGTGTAAATCCCATACTGGTGTGCGTAGAAGGGAGGCCTGGGGGATGACGCAGATTGATGAAAACAATGAAAAACTAGGCCCAATTTGAGCCGAGTGGGTGGGGCTAACAATGGGGAGGGGTAGAACTAAAGGCGATCAAAGTTGGAGATCCGTTGAGAAGTTTTTTCTTGGAGGTTACCTTTATGATTGAGAAGATGCACGGTTTAAACTGGGTATTTTCCAAGAGCCGTCAGTCTGGGTTTTTTTGTTTGATGTCGACTGGTTATATAGATATGCGTTGATGGGATAAAAAGGAATAGAAAGAGACGCTACAGTACACGTTTGGCTGGCTCCCAGGTAAGATCAAGATCTGGCGGTGGGCCCAAAGAACCGCAAGGCCTAGGAGGAGGGAGAATGCTGGAGGCCACGAAAGGAGGTTGACTGAGAATGAGCCCCCAATCGGGGAGGGGAGAAGCAGCCACGTCGTATACGATCGAGGAGAATCGGCTAAAGAAGCCCCAAAGGCCTGGTGTGCGATCGTGGAGGGAATGCAGCAGCTTAACACATTTATCCGTTGTTGGGGAATGTGTTACAAGAATGCAGTAATTACAACTTGGGAGGAGAGAGCGAACATCAAAAACGAGTTAAAGCTTCGATGCACAGAAGAACCCTTTTGCGAGGGAAAGAACGAGCATTTTGAGGATTCTTACAACTCGGAGGGAATTTTTCATAGATGATGAATAATAGAAAACTGGCTTATCATAGGAGTAGGTTGGCTTGAATGGCAGTTGGGACTTGGTTGTAAGACGGGTTCACGCACCGTGGGTATCCCAGTAAAGTGGAAGAAGAAAATTTTTCACGGCGTCCGAATGTTTCCATTTTAAGACGTATCGCCAACCCAGGTTTTCTTCTTTTTTCTTCTATTTTCTTCGTTTTATACGGGAGATAGTACTACGCGTAGAGATATATATAGATAGTTACCAGGACACTAACGGTCGTTACTAGTTACCAGATATCACGGGTATCCCAGAATCCCATTTTTCGGGCGGTTTTTTTCGTGTAAAAGTGCTCAGGAATAGTAAACTCTGAGTGGAAATAGAAAATTTTTGCTTCTTAAACGGTTGCCCAGATAAACCTGTTGGGTTTCATAATAATCTCTCAGGTCATATTTTTGTTGCCAACACAAATATTCAAGGAAATGGTTTCATGTGAAAATAAAACAGATTGCGCGTATTTTTTTCATCCCATCCTTTTTACTAATTATCGTACTTATTTTATCGTGTTAATTTTTTTTAAAAAAATTTTTAACTTTGAGGCGCCTTGGAGAGCCTACTTTTATATCTCAATCTCGAAGAAATCAAAATCTATTTTATAATAAACCTATGTTTGAATATAAATGACGTCTTTTGTAAAAAGGGCTGTGTCTGAATGAAAAAAATTTTCATATGGATGTCTAACATTTGCTGTATTTCCCAATATAGAAAAGTCTTTGATCTGTCAAGCTCGTTTAGCTTCTCGTGCGGCGTAATTTGCTCTTGTTTTTTATTTCCTTAAATGGACTTTTCTCTCTCTCCTTCCTCCACTTTTATTATCTCAAAGTTATTAAAGTGAACCTTTCGGGTATTTTTTATTTGATTACTATCGTTCGTCGCTAAAAAAAACCTTGAAGGGAGAGTCGTCCCGAAAAAGCCCGGTCGTAATACCCGCCGTTTCCGGGCTTGTCAAATTTATTTTTGTCATCTGGGCGGTGACACACCTTTACGTGTAGAAACGCGGAGTTGGCCTTTTTCCAAGTCCTATTGCTCAAGTCATAAGTCTTACCCCATTAAAAGTTTATCTTTTTATAAAATGAAAAAAACCTCCTCTTTGACTCAGTTGACTTCTCATCTTCTTGAAGAGCCTCTCCACCCCTCTCGCAAAATCTTCTTTCAGACATCCCTTGACTTGTTTCTTTTGTTTTCCCCCACACACGCCCTTCTTGTTGTTGTTTGTGAAAAGTTTTGTTGCTTCTTTTACTTCTCCCCTCATATTTCCCCTCTTCTCCCCCACAATATTTTTTTGTGCTGTCAGTTTCTACTCTTTCTCCCCACCCCCCCCCCCCCCCCCCCCCCCCCCCACTTTCGGCCACACCCTCCAGATGCTGCTTCGTAGAACTTTGTTGGGGAGACTCGCCCGTAGAGGCTGTGGAGTGTAGCGGCACCATCTGACAATACGCACATGCCTCTACGTTTGGAAATTTCATGTTTTTTGGCAAAAAAACCGTCCATGTGTTTGTTTTTCTCTCCAGAATATAAGGTTTTCTTACGTTATTCAAAATAAAAATGAACTTGAATCATTTGTAATACTCAGAACATTTTTCTTACACGGTTGTTTTTAAAAAAGAGGGGGTCAAGGAAAAAACTCAAGAAACTTGCCGTAATTTTCCGCAGTGATGGGTGTGGTGGTGTGCCCATCTATCTTTCTGCAACGTTTATGTCCGGTTGGCTGGGTTTTTTTTGGACTTGGTCACAACCATTTTCTAAAGACTGTTGATATATGTATAAATGGGCCCATTTATCATGGTCTTTCAAGCTGATCTAGACTTGTAAAAATAGGGGGGGAAGAAGAATAAAGGAGAGGAAATGAGCTCTAGTCTGTGAGAATTACCTTAGATAACTTGTCAATTTTTTGGAAACTGTCTCTAATCTCATTTTTCACATACTCAATCAAGCCTAGTCGACCCTCGATCCAATGATCTACTACCTCCCTCCATACCACTTGAAAAACAAAGAAACGAATACCACGCCAAGTTGTTCCAATGGTGTGGAGAAATCAAACTGTAGACTTAAAAATATTTTTTGGTGCAAACTAAGGCCATGATAAAAACAAAGTCCCATTTTCAAGGGGAACAGCCTTAGATTCTCCAAAAGAAAGGTCTTTCTTGGGAAAGTAAAATGAATAATCATTGTACTATCTACAGTTTAAACACTCTTCCATATATATGTACTCAAGCGCTTATCTGGTACGCTTCTAATGCCCTTATATCTATATCTATATGTATGTATATGTACACAAGATACACTTAACAAATCTTACCATAACCCTTTCTCTCTACACTACCAACCTGTCACGCCATATCCAAACCCGCTTCCAAAAAATATATATCTTCACATCCCTTACAATCAACATATATTACTTGAACCAGAAAAAAAAGGCTCTTGTCGTCCGTAATACCCGAACCCGTGCGTGGATGTAAACAGTGATGATGGATGCACTTAAAGAGATATTAACGATAACCGTTATATGTAATCCCTCTTCCTCCTCTCTCCAGAAAAAGAAAAAAAGCTCCTACAAAACCACACCACCCGGTCTCAGTTGTACTGCACACTATGTAAATCTCGTCCCTCTTGTACCTTCTCTCTTTAATAGTACATAGGTCTACACTGTAGTAAATATCCACTTTGAACTTTCTTTATCTATTCTGGTTTCTTTTTAATGGGAATCGACCTTGGAGGGGAATGGTTTATCATCTACTTTAAAGAAAAACCTTGCATTCCACCTCAATTGCTGCCACGTTGTCTTCATCAATTGAGTATATGTGCTCATTTTAAACCCTTTTTTTTCAGTCCTACATAAATACTGGGACAACTCCAGTTGATGGCATCCGGCCACCTGTGTCTTGTTTGTACCATAAGGATCCTGTAATCATGATGAACGCGCGCGGCAACATGCTGTGCCGATTCTGTTCGTGTCTCTTTCTATCGTCTATTTTGTATGTCAAGTAATTGTTCTTCTCCCTTTTTCTGCTCCTGCAATTACAATGGCACATGCACAAATCACCATAACATCCTTCTTGTAAGGGGAAAGCCCAAACATGGTTAAAAAAGTGTAATATGTAACGCACGAGCTTTTGGAGAAAGATGACTTTGTCCCGTGTATTTATCATACTGATATTAATAGAAATACAATAAAAAATACCATCGACCTTGGTAGTGACTATACCTTGGTTGGTGTATACCCGACAACATGATTCTCGACACGGATTTGCGGGAGCCACGGTTCCTGAGCTTGTGTTGAACATCCAAGAAGGTGTAGGTTTTTTTTTTCCTGGGTTGCATTATATTAATCAAATAGCTTTGATGAATGTTTTTTCATATATTTGCTCATTACATGTGAGAGTATGGTTTTATTAGAAAAAATACGTAACAATGGCTTGTATAGTTACGTTAAAAGTCAAAGTTACTGCGTCATTAATGACTGTTTGCATGAATCATGATAATTAAATGTTTCTTTTTATATAGTTGATTCTATTTTTTGATTTTCTCGCTTATACTGCTGGTCCCAAAAAAAACCCACCCATCAGATTTTGGTGCAAAACGAGTTAACGATGACAAAATGGACTTTGCTGATGATGGCCAAGGATTCATATTGGAATTCTAAAAAAACTAGAAACATAGAGGCCTCTTCGTTTAGATTAGATTCTCGTTGTTTATACGCCCTTTTTTCTCGGCATCACACGTAGTGAGATGACTCTGGGGTTGATGCACTAACAAGTCAGGACCTTATAATGGACAGTATACAACCTTCTAGTTTAGAAGGCGTGACGACTATTCGCAATGGCTCCCGGCCATCGTTCCCAAGAAACCCTCTTCAGCGCCTCGTTCCAGCTGGAAGCCGATCCGGGGTTTATATAAAAATTCTCCTTCCAACACAAATATTTGTGTAGAAAACGCGGAAGGTGTAATGTCACGACACAAACGAGAGCGGATTGCGCCCGATTAGGAAATCGCTACGAAAAATTTGTACCAGCAGACCTGTTTTTTAGACGAGGGAGGTGGAGAACGTCAAACCTGGTCGCTTTCCGCCCTCCTTTCCGTTTTGTTTTCTGTCATTTTTCTGTGTAATTTCAAATTCCCTTGGAATATGACAGCAGGTTTTATAAGGTCATACTAAGGAATTTTTCTTTTTTTTTTGCTTTCATTATTCCAGTAACGTTTTTGGAGAGTCTTTTTTTTGTGCAAAAAAAAAAGACCACCTCTGAAATTCAACGCTGATTGGCTGGCCTCCATCTACATCCCGATCTTATCTGATGAGAAAGAGGGAAAGCCTTCCTATTTAGACACTTGAAAATTTTTGCACATTTTCATAAAAACGTCCATTCAGCCATTAAGCCCAGTATTGCTAAAATCTACAACTCATTACAATATTTTTTTTCAAGTGCTAAGAAAACTGTAAACTCAATTTTTTCGTTTTGCTCTTAAATCAAAACTCAAAGTCAAAATAGAAACCCTCTCTTTTTACGTGGTGGTTTAATACACATTTTGGTCCTTTACTTCTCAGCCCTTGACTAACAAGGTTCCGTCCTTACAAATATGGTCAAGAAAATTTTTTAATTCCAGAATGATTTAAAATTTCAATTTTTTCTATATAATTTTTTATGATACAATTTTTTTAAGAGTTCGTATTTTTAATGTGGTTTGCACAATTTTTTTTGGTTCAGGAGGGGTCGTTATTTTGAGAATGCTAAGTGGGTTTTTTTTTCGATGCAAAGGGTGTGTGAAAGATTTCACAGATTGTAATTGACAAGCTTTAAACAGCTGAAAGCCATCGTCGGTAATTGCTCGATGTGTTTGTGTAATCACTAGCATTAGAAGGACCCCGCTCACTCAGCTTGTGATGACTGCTCTTGGAGTCATTGGAAGCTGTGCAAGACTTGTAGTAGTAGGATGAAGGAATCATGAGAGGCGAGGGCGGCGGCGACAGCTGGGAGGCGTTCTTAGCATTAGAAGGCACCATGGCATGTCTGTGAGCGCCGGCATAGAGATAGTCGCTGCTCTGGATAGATAGTGGGGAGGCCGAGGAGATAGTCAATGCTGGGCTCAGCTCCGGGGTGCAGGGAGAAGACGAGCAGGCGGAGGAGTTGTTATAGAAGAGAGACTGGGGGCCTCCGTAAAAGTAGTCCGCGTCTGTCGAGGAGTGGTTGTGGTGGCTGTGAGGAATGGCCAAGGGGCTGGAAGGCGCTGAGCAGACGCAAGAGGTTGAAGTGCAGTTGATGCCTTCACAAACAGGCAGCGGCGAGCTCAGGCTGTGGTGGCGGGTGGTTGTGTAGAGAGTTGAGTAGACTGAATCGGAGGAAGAGGAAACCTCGCAAGATTTGTTCAGTTCTCGCACCCGGCAGACGTCTGAGCAGTACATAGTACCGGGAGGGCATTGCTTATCGCAAACGGTGCAGTAATCGTGGGACCACATTGTTGATATTGTTTGTGTGTGTGTGTGTGTGTGTGTATAGTTTAAAAGTCTATAGGAGAATATACTGGATGATGTATATTTATGTTTATTGCTAAACAATTGTATGTTTTGAAGTTGGTGATGATTGTTGATTAAAATAAGAAGAGAAGGAAGGGGAAAAAAAATGAAAAACCTGGGAATTGGGGGAGATATATATATATTTTTTTTTTCTTGAAAAAGATTACAGAGCTGTTTTTTTTTGGGTAGTGAGAGAGGGGAAAGCAGTGACTAAATTGGGTAGAGGCTGACTCTTAGGCAGTGACATGTCATAAATGCCAGTTATGACTCTACCACCACGCCTTTTTGTCACCTCCCACACGGTCGCTCTCGCTCGCCCCTCTTTGAAAATTTTCTCGCGGGATGGCATCATTTTGTGGCCGGAAAGTATCATAAACGCTTATAACTCACTTTTATGAGTCACGTTTTGTTTCCCAATTCCTGCACTGGGTGCTTCGTGCTGACTCACGTTTTTGGCGCTCCCGTCACATGACTTGGCCTCACCTCATTTCCCTATCTCCAGAGGGAAAAAAAAACGTGTGCACACAAACCACCCACCTAATGTCTGGCCAGCACGTGTTGTTGCGCAACCCACAGCTTACCGCCCAGTAACCTTCAAGGCTTACCTGCCACCACTGCGCAAAAACGCAATTCCTCTTTAAATTTGGTTTTTTAATAGAAACTCAATCCCTTTTGCAAAAATAAACATCTTTGCGTAATAACATGAGCATTGGTGTAGAAAACCGGTCAGAAAAAAAAACGCTTTTTTAAAAACCATGGTTTAACATTACACATACCACTCCTTTTTTACCTCCATAAATAGCCATGGTGATTTAATGTCTCCTAAGGTACCCTTTCTCGAAATAACAAAAAAATGGTAGATCGATCATACAGAACGACATGGAAAAATTTTTTCTCTTGCATTCATCAATTCAATTCTCTCATTCTCCTAAGAAACTAAAATAACCCTCGACTACCCTTAATATCTTAGGTGACCTCAATGTCAACAACAACCGTTGTCCCAGTCATCCTTCGTCAGCTTATTTCCTCTCTCTGTCTTTCTATATGTAGAGACGCCCTTATGCAGCTCCTGCAGTTACTTTTCTCAAGCCTGATCAATCTAGCTCAGCTATTCTACTTTTTTTTTCATTAAAGACAATACATCATTCACTTTTAATTCCATGAAAAAACCACTCTTGTAGTTATAACATCAAATTTAAATCACCTCGTTTTATCATTTAAGCCACCTTGTGGGCTGGGTTTCCCTCCGTCTGTCTGTCTGTCGTATGTATTACGAAAGCAACCACGCAGCAGCTTACAAATTTTTTTTTCAAAGTTTCCGTTTTGGGAACTCTCTATTAGAAAATTTTTTTGACAGAGACTAAACAACCTCAGCCTTTCGAGGGGGGAGAAAGTCCTTTTTTCCCACTTAATCCCCATTCTCGTCTGCTTTCTCTTCGAGGGCGATCGTTTACCTTATTCCTCTATTTTCCATCCATTTCTTTGACATTCTTTCAGGGTGAATCCTAAGGGACCTGGTTATGAAAAACAGGAGAAGATATTGACTGAAATAGTAAAACAATCCTTCATCTCCCCCCCTCATTCCCCACCCCTTGTTGTTTTTGGAAACATTTCTAGTATTTTCCATGATAAAAAATGACCCTGTCAGTCTGACGAATGCTGCTTTTCTCAACAAGCTTCAGGAACGAGGCCCATTCTTCATCTTTCTCTCTTTTCAATGTATATGTGACTAACAAGGTATAATAACAATGACTCTTGTAGAACCAAAAAAAAAGAACCGTAACGTTTTTTTTCACACTGCCTAAAACAGACAAATTTCAAAAATAGTGATGACATTTGACTATTTGTAAAAAAAAAAGAAAAACTGGAAAAATTTTTTTTTCTTGCCCTGACGGTTATTGTGACTTTTTTTTAGAAAATACTTTGCTTTTCAAGTGACTCTTCTTGATCTCTTATAACCGTAGCTGGACTTGATCTTTATTTTGTTCCTCTTTTTTTCATTTCTTGAAAACCGGTTTTAAATAGAAATCACCGGGTTGCTCTTTTTTTTGAAAAAAAACTCACATTGCCCTGGAATAACTACCTCACATCCCAAAATGGAAATTATCAGGATCCATCACTAAAAAAAACCTGTACCTTTTTTTTCCCACACATATCCTCTAAATCGTCATCTTCAAGTGACCCTCTCATTGCAAGGCTCTTAAAGTACCCGCAACGTTATTCTCATATGCCCTACTCATAAATCTTTGTGCGTACTTTTTTGATAATTTAAATTTTTTCGTTAAAATACTTGTTTTTCTCTATATATTCATACCATTATATATCCGTTGCTAAATAACTAATGGATATCTCCGATAATCACTGGATTTGCTCCCAAATTACAAAAACACCCCTCTATCATCAATATCATACTTATTCCTCTAGTTACCATTTTTTAATTCCCTAATAACTTCTGAACTTATCTGAATAACCCATTTCTTTTTGGTTTAGACTAGCCGGTCCACTTAACCTCTTATCAAGATACCCTTATTTCTCTCTTTAGATTTGTGAGCAAAATTACGCCCAAACATCACCTTTTTTTTCTGTTATCTCATATACCCTTCCGTTTGCTCTGGATGTCAGATACTCGCTGCCATAACTACAGAT
The DNA here is from genome assembly GCA_900497715.1 of Magnusiomyces ingens NRRL Y-17630. Taxonomy (NCBI): domain Eukaryota; kingdom Fungi; phylum Ascomycota; class Dipodascomycetes; order Dipodascales; family Dipodascaceae; genus Magnusiomyces; species Magnusiomyces ingens. The sequence goes on from UIDE01000004.1 coordinate 936,340, forward strand.
CATCTTGCATATCCCAAAACGACTTCTTCCTCTTTGATTCAAGAACCTATGCTTAAAACAGATGACCTTAAACCGCTCCTCTCTCTATTTCTTGGCTTAAATAAGAAGGTCTGTCCGGTACTCTGCTAATCAGCCCTTCCTAATTCTGTCATAAACCATCTTGTAACAATCCCGATTTTGGGTCTCCCCCTAAAAACAACAACTCCCTCTTCACTTTATTATTACTCTAAACCACAAATTTCTCTAAAATCGTACGTTGCCTGCTAATCAGTATAACCCAGCTCTTCCCAGCTCCGGGATCCTCTCCCAAACATATCCGTCTTAATCTGCTTCTTTGTGGCCATCAATTGAGCCATTCCAAGTGTGCGTATCTCTCCCAATTCCGTCTTATCTATACAAAGCTTTCAGTCATACCGGGAATTCTTTCCTATTAACACTATGCCTAAATCCTGAAAGAAATTTGCTCTATCAAGATACTCTCTCTTTCTCTTTCTCTCTTTACTTGTCGGGTCATAAAACTTTCCCTTTTTAACCTAATTTCTTTTTTTTCTAATTCACTATCATAGCCCTCTCCTTTTTTTTTTTGATTCCGGCTACTTTGATACAAATTCACTTCTCTTAACATTCCATCCCTTTAAAGATACCATCATTCTTTCTCGTCACCTTTTTCTCCCATTTCGTGACTCAGCCAAAAAAAACCGCATAGACTTACTCAGTTAGTCTCTTATTGGGTTGGTGGTGCGGCCCCTCTGGACCTTTTGCGCGCCCATTATTTTTTCGTAGAAAAAAATGCCATCGCATCTGGCGCATCATCTCAACACAAAAAGAAAAATAAAAGCTCCTCCTCCATTTCTTCAACTACAAATTTTAAATATTTTACAAAAAAAAACTTTATCGTATTGAAGCTTGCAACTATTCTCGTAGGTTTTATTCTCGTTTTTTTCTCATTTTCTAAAGAACCCTATTCTTTTACTTTTCAAACTCAAAGAAGAAATAAGAATTAAATAAAAAAACAAACTCTCTGCACACGACCCGCACTACAATCACGCATCCCAACAGGCGCAGTGTAACATTAATTTTGAATTTTTTTCCATCTCCCCCCTAGTTATTTCAAAGTCTTGCAATGATATACTTTTTGGTTTAGAAAAAATAAATGTTACTGGCAAGGCTGTCGCGGGCTGTTTGCAAATCACCTTTGAGGTCAATTGCCAGGTAGTGTTGGGGAGATCAAACTCAATGAGTACCGAAAAGGTGCCGAGGCTAATGGCTTTGTTGAAAAAAAAGAAAAAAAACATCAAGGTTTTGTACTAGGCCCTCGATATATTAAAAGCTGAGAAAAATTTTTGTTGGTTTATTTTTATATTGAAATCGAAAGTCCTAAGTTTGAGTGTAGTTGACTGAAAATTTTTAAAAAATTTCCAAGACAACTTCTTTAGTGGAAGACAGAAAAAAAATTGTTAAGACATTTTTTCAATTCTGGCAAAAAGTAAACATTCAAAGAGTATTGATTTTCAGTATTCCTCAACATTCCACTGATTTTCAGTCCTAATCACCGCTCCTGTTGAAAATCAACAATACTTTCTGTGCAGTTGGTTTCTTTTCTTACACAACTCCGTGTAGGTAGAGTCTTAGCTAAATTGCGTATTAAAGTACCTTCTACGTATTTTTTAAAACAAAAAAACCTTGAACAAGACCAATATTAGCTTCAATTATCTATGGAGAACAAAAAGAAGAATTGGTTCTTGCAATTCAAGAGTGGTTTTCAAATGACAAAACTCTCTTTCCCCCCTTTTCCATGTTACCTAGGGAGTTTTTTTACTGCTCCGTCAAAAGTAACTCAACACAGTAGGCAAGAATCGTATCATTGTTTTCTTTTTTCTTTGTCAGTAATATAAAATAATATCTTCAACACATTGTTTCTTAACAATTTTAAGCTTTCTCGACGGCCTTCAAATGTCTTACAGTTTGCATGTAGGGCCATGGAACTTTTTTATAGGCGTGATTGGCGGGTTTCACGCACACACTCTTTAGAGAACACGAGTACATACACGGGGGAGATATGAAAAAACATCTTAATCATTAAGGCTTAAGTCACGTTTCTAGCCATGTGGTCAAACGGCAATAACACATCACTGTGACAAGGCTTTGACAAAAAAAAATTCAAGTTTTAGATCTATTGGAATGATCGGTGAAGTTATACTGGGCCTAGGACTAAGGAAATAAAACCCCAGTTTATTTAAAATTCTCGTACCATTTTGTTCTCCATCTTTGCGCCAACCCGGGCTCTGGGAACGCAACAACAGCCGAGGCATTTGTGGGTACATATTTTTTTGTTTGTTTGGAGCAACAAGAACCGGCGCAACCGCACTAGGCGCAAACAAGGTTTGGGGCTAGTCTCAATCATCACCTTACCTTTTACTGAACGAGAGAAACTGCGGGCCACAGCAAACCATCTTGAAACTGGAAAATATTTTCTTTATGAGCTTACAAACATACACTGTTTTTCTAATCAGGTTACTGGGGTTATCACGTAATTGTCAACTAAACCCTGGGAACTTTAATGATCTTTGATGCCTAGTCCTTTATTGCTCAATTACCCCAGGTAATCTGCTCACTTTCTAAAAACTAGCTGCTTACAAAGACAAGAGCAGATTTTATTACCACCTTGTGCCACTGGAGTGGAAATATTTCAAGATTTTGGCTCATTCCCCCTCACAAATCCTTATGGTCGTTTACAGAGTATAGAACCCGAAAGAAGGATTTTGTAACATGGGACTTGATTTTATATCGTCTCAGAAACTGGTGCCGTAGAAACACGACTGACAACCCATCTAACTTTTCTTTCCCCAAACAACAAAAATGCTCGTAATAGAGCGAGCTCACCTCTCCATCTCGTACTGTAAAGGATGTACCTAGTGTGCCTTAACTAGACTCCTTTGATACTCCTGCTGCCCTGAAAGACCGTATAATATCTCTGGATGTTTTTCAATTGCAGAATGCAGTATTTTTTTTCTTCTTGCCCCACATTGACTCTGACTAACCATTAAAGCAAAAGCAAAGGGCAAAAAACAAACCCCTACCCTTAGCAGGAGATGGAGAGAATCCCGATAACTTCCTAGGCACTCCTGAATCTCGCATATAATATTCATACTACTTTCACAACCTTTCTCTAAGTCCTATAAACTTATTATTCATGATTCTGGGCCCTTCTTTTGTTGGTTTTTTAGCCAGGATTTCTTCGGCTTTCATGAATCTCGACAATCATTCCAAAAAAGTGTAGGTTTGTCACATTGATCCTTAACCCCAACATGGAATATTTCATTCCGCATGGTGTGTAGACGTGCTCGTTAAGATTAGCTCCTAGATCAATGCCGCCTTCTCACCTGCTTTTTTCGACATTCTAAATATCTCCCCTCCTCATGTAATTTTAGCATCAAACTGGTGGTTGATCATCGCTACGGTTTGAAAAAGAAGAAAAAAAAACCTTTTCTGCATGAACCGCCAACGACCACTTAAAGCTCGCATAAACACTCACGGTTTATCGATCGAGGCCCTCTAGCGGGCGGGGAGCACAATTCAATCGGATTAAAGTCGACTTCCTTAAAAAGAGACTTTAGTGCAGAGAGCTGAAAAAAAAGTTTATGAATGAGGTTTTTTTGGTTATCTTCGAGCTCTTCCGGACCAAGTCACTCAAGCAAGTTTGTATACGAAAAGGAAAACCTTGTACAATCACGCATTAACTGACGTTTTTTTATCTGGGATAAGTTACAAAAATCACATCTTTTACTTTATGGGACTTTATTCAATGTCATTTCTAAAAACTCTTTCCAAATCCTAAGTGCGCGCGTACCTTTGATATCAATTGAAGATATATAAACACGCAATGCTGGGTTTATTTTTCAAACGTGGATACATTAATATTTAGGCTCTAAACGTAATCACCATATCAAATATACATAATCTCACTATCAAAAGCCCTAATAGCTCTTTACACCTGCTTATAGTAGATATCTGTCGTAATATCACCATTAGGGTTTTAAAAACAAAGTCCTTAGCTACGTACCAAGTAGTTCTTTTTTGATGATATTATTTCGAGTGATATAAAAGTCTACAACGTTGGAAGTACCTCTGTAATGTACACTAAGCTTACAAAACTAACTCCAAAACTATGCTGATACTTCTATGCTCAGCCTGTCATGGACCCACGCCTGCGCGCAATTTCGTATTTCGCTCTACTACCAACCCAGTCTTTACACCACGAGGGGAAAACGGGGCATCCGCATCCATGGCTCAATTCCGTAGTACAGAGTCAGATATAAAAACCCCTAATAAAAAAAGGGTTTTCGTTTCTTCATTGTATTGAGATCACCTTTTCTTTTTTTTTTGGAAGGGAAGTTTATTCTCAATCACAAGAACTCTGGTAATGAAATACGAAAAAATGCTGGAGGTTTACAATTCTTGGCCTCTTTTTATTTCTCGTCAAATATGATAGCAAAAAATGTAAAAAATGAACTGCTCAAAGCTTGAATTTTTTTTTTTCCTTTTCGTCTGTGTTTAAATCCCCTAACCAGAAAAAAAAATTACTACGCAAAAATTCTTTCTATAAGGGGCATCACGGAACCAATCAAATGACCAAACCCTCCGCACGCCTGCCCAGTAAAAAGCAGAAAGGCGGGGGAAGAAGAGATGCGGGAAGAAACAAACCAGACTAGTATACGGTGCTGTGTTTTACACGTATACCCCGTAACCATCAGCACGACCTTTAAAACGTACACTTCTCCCCACCTTTGGCCTCGTTCCTATCGAACCAAAAAAAACTTTTTAAGATTCTTAAACAGCTCGCTGTTATCAGCCAGCCTTTTTGAGATAGGTTCAGCACCAGCGCGATTTATGAGAAGACGAGATATAAGACAGACGGGCTTTGCTTATCTTATCAGTGACTGATCTTCTCAAGCGGGCTTTTTTTTACAAAGGGAAAAATCGTCAACCATCTACGGCTCCTTTCAGTCATCGAGAAGATACTGATGCCATGCTATTCTTTCTGGTTTCAAAAAGAAACAAAAAAATCTTGCCAGTTCACGTGCTGTTGCAAACAATGATCAAAAAAAGGGAAAGGCACATACTCGTTCAATGAAGACCCAAAATACCTCTGGCTAGAGATGGCGTATCATTATGGGCTCTTGATACAGTCATCGATCTTGTTTGTTACAACAAGACCAAAAAAAGCCACATGTCTATCATTTTAACCACCTGGCTGAGGAAATTTCCCTTCTTCGTCGTCTTCTTTGCATGATTTCTTTCCACTATCACACCATTTACCCGCGCTCTTTCGCAACTCTTCTTGCCATCTGGATCAGCCTGCGATACCACAATCAAAACAAGGCATGACACAATCCCATAGCCTGCTTGTCTTCCTGGTAAAATCGCACCTTCTTTAATATAGCTGTTTCTCTGTCTTTTGTTTTGACAGAGGGGGGAAGTTCCAGTGACATTAACTTCCCACCCTTCCGTTAAAACTTTCCCCGTCTGGTGGCTACCTAAAGGAACATTTAAGCGGTCCACAGTAACCTCTTTCCTCCCCATATTTCGTTATAGTGGACTTATTCATCATTCGGCTCCAAGCTTTTTTTTGGGGCTGTCATTAAAAAAATACCCATAAAATGCATCAACTCATCAGTCTCTACATAATCGTCATTTCATCAAGTCTAACAAGATAGTTGATGATCTTCCATGTTCACACAATTTCTTAGCCTCTTTTTTTCCCCATCTGACTCTATACCTGACGTCTTACTGATGAGCTGCTTCTTCTGCTTCGATCCAAGATCTGCACACCAATAGTAACTACACTGCCTGATGACGATATTGCGCGGGAAAATTGAGTGCCATTTAGTGCCGTTTCATTAAAGGCTGGGTGTTTAATCTGCCCACACTATTTTTTTACCTCCCTCATATACCCATTTTTTCTTCCCCTTTTTAAACGAGCTCCTCAAAACCCTCTCCCAGCTTACTCAAAATCTGTTTTCCCGGTAACATTAATGAGCAATTTTGTATACAAACTTTAATGGGATTTTCATAAGTAAACAAAAGATTCCTTTACTATTCAAACTTTCAACATTTCTAAAAGAATTAATCCGGAGTTTGTTTTGATATACCCAGGGAACAAATAAGACCTCATAAATTGCTAGTAATCTTGCACCACCGGGGACTCTCCGAGGGGAAAAAAATGATAAAGAGTCTTTTTATGCGTTTATTTACTTTTTTTTCAAAGCAAAATAAAAGTCAATTTATTTCACTATAACCTGATAATCAAAGAAACAAACAGTAACATTTTTGCTTATCCTTTCCAGGTATTCCGTCATTCACGTTTCTGATTCGTTATAAATAGAGTTTTCCCAAGTATATATCTAACAATTTTCTATGAATAAAAAAACAACTGCATTATGCGCACAAAAAAGATATTCCATGTATTTTTATCTTCAAGTATCATTACCACTCGATAAAATTCAATTGTTTTCATGCCCTCGCTGTAAAAACAAAAAAATCCACTCTATATTTCTTATTTTGCTCTCGATAAGCTCAACTGAAAAAAAAATTTTGAGTCAGAAAGCTGATTTGAAAAATATATCTCTGGGTAGTCCTGGGTGACTTGCGCTTAGATACAACACAGGGCCCACCGCCTGGAACTCCCTCCTTTCCCGTACAGTGTCTTACAAAATGTTCTTTTTGTTCTTTCTGCTTCCAATATCTGTAAATGTCTTGCATTCATCCCGATACCTGGACAAACAACCCCTAAAAAGAACAATCAAGTTTTCCATCAAGGTCCAGCAAACATACTCATGGCTGCGTACCATGCAAGCAATAAAGCAATCTTAGTATCACCTCAGGTATGGGGAAATAAGTGAAAAAAGCCAAGACCTATTAAAACGCTTTGTATGTTCACAACAGTTCATGGGCTTTGTGTTGCCCCAATCTGAAGATTCATGCTTCGCTTCCAGGTAATCGGCATCAAAGAGATTCATTATCGAGGCCAAAAGGCCAGTTCGTATTAAATCAACTCTTGACTCAAGTGTTTTTTTCTTAAATGGCTGGCCTTTTTCTTTTCTTTTTGTTCAACGCCCATAAATTTGTTTTTCAAAAAAGTTTTCGTTACCTTGACAAACTTTAATTCCAGTATTTTTTCAAGCAAGCCTGAATAAAAGACTTTCTTCTTTTTTCTAAAAAAAGATGCCTGAAAGTTACCGTGACCTACAAGCCTTTTTGTTTACCAACTGGTCAGTTCGAATGGAATAATTCACAGAAACTCGAGTTGCTCAGTACAGCAAATAAAACTTTGTTTAATCAGGATATCGCAAATGAAGGAAGAAATAATATACGCTTGAACCTGTTGGCCGGGAGATACTCTTCCTACTACCATGATTATCCAAGTTAAAATGTGTTTCTGCAAATATGAGAGAGTGTGAAAAAAAACTTGTTTTTGATACCTGTCTTTCTTTTAATCGACCATACTGGGTTTCATTTAATGACTCTTTGCATTAAACCTCGATAGAGATTTTTTTTCAACATGCTGAAAAATTCTCCTAGATTTTTTTACTTCAATTTATCCACTGTTTTTTTCATTTTATTTATTTAAAACTACAAAAAATATGCTTCTGAGATTTGTAGGGAGTCTCATAGGCAAACCTTTTAAAAATACCCAACTTGATGTCTTTCTGTTGTCCTCTCCCTCTTCATTTTCCGGATATACCCACAAACTCACAAATACCAATCGATTTGCGTCTTAAAGAAAAAATGAAGGTTTTAGAACTCTTATTTATTTCCTCACCAATGTTTCACTACTGACTCGCCAAATTTCAAAAATTCCCCTCTGCCATGGTATACGTATCTATGACTATTTACCTTTAAACAAATTTGATAAAAAGTGGTCTGTAAGAAATACCCCGTTTATTTCCATACTCTATATTTTGCATTACTGAGAAATAGGACTTTCCAAATAAGGATTGTATTTTCTTTCATGAGTTTATGCGTATTCCAGTAAGATTAAGTACACTTCTTTCGAGCATGATTGTCAGGTAAATAAAAACCTCTTTTGAGGCCATGTGTTAGCTACCCACTAATGTCTTTCTTTTCAGAATAAATAGAAACTCATTAGAATATCACGCTTGGTATGACTTGCAAAAAAAAATTACAAAACCCCGTCAACGGATTGAAAAAAAGGAACTTAGCGAGTATGTCTCATACTTGCAGAATGCAAATCATCAATATATAAGCGTAATAAATCAGCTGAAGAAACAGATTTACATGTAGGTACCCGTTGCACTGTGCCTCTTTGTCTGTAATTACTTGTTGATGCTACTATTTTTCTCTCTTTAAACTGCTCTGTCTCTTATACACGGTGCCTGGGACCTGGACCTGACAAGTGGAGCCTCTCATATCTTTTATTACCACGGATACCACACATACATACACACGTCTCGGGTACTATGCAACAAAAGGCAAGCTGGACTCCATGTAAGTTACCAGCAGCAGCAACATCCAGAACACAATGAGAGACAGTGTCCTAGGTTTATACTCTTACCACCAGACGGGCTAAAAAAACACTCTTTTCCCCTCTTCCTCTCTCGAGTGGGGTTTGCCTTTTTCATTACTGTTTACGGCTGACGGCAATATTACATGTATGTAGGCCACAGATACAATGACGGCTGAAGAGAAGGTCCTCTTTTTTTGCTCCATATCCAAATCTTGGTATCTGTGGTGACTCGAATGTAAAAAATGAAAGGATTTCGGTTAGGTATTTTGCTACACTTAAGCGTCCTGTAAGGGTCTAGTCATGTTAGTGGGATATAAAATATCGTATAATATCAATCATATTGGTCACTTAAAATTGGTTTTTTGGCCCAGTTTTGTTTCTATATAAAAAATTTTTGTAAAAATGACTACCTTATCGCTCATTCTCCATGGGTTCTTGTGAACCAGGGAAACCTCCAATGCTTAAAAGATAAGGCCTCCAAAGCCGAGGAAGATTAATAAGAAATTTCCCCGCTTAGGTCATCCAATTCCAGTAATTTCAACAATGGGCCTAAAGCACACTTTAATTGTATTTGCGGGGAAATACACGATAGAAAAAAAAATTTCAAATCAATAACAAAATAGAATTTTTTTATACAAAAGTTTTTATGTAGAGGAGAATATTTTTGTAGCATTTTTTTATTTAAAATAGTCAATCCTTAATTTTTTTTAAGAAAAAAAAACCTTCATCAATCGTCATCATCATAATCATATACAAGTCCTTGAGAGAGTTTATTTGTTGGCGTTAGACTCCCATGCAGCAGCAGCAGCCTCAGCCTTTTTCCGGTTGCGCTCAGCTCTCTCGCGACGGAGCTTTTTCCGCTCAAGCTCGACCTCCTTGTTGTAAACCAAAAACTCATCAAGACCCTTGCCAGCAGCAATCATGGGCAAAACGGGAACCTTTTGGTCAACAATGACCTCAACAAGGACGGGGCCCTGGTTGTAGTCAAGCATTTCTTTTAAGCCACCCTCGAGTTCCTCGTAGTTGTGGATGCGAATACCCTTAAGGCCCATGGCTTCGGCAAGCTTCATAAAGTCAGGGTTCTTTTGGTGGGTGTGGGCATATCTGTCATCGTAGAAGAGAGATTGCCACTGGGTAACCATACCTTGTTCTTCATTGTTGAGAACAACAATCTTGACATTGATACCATACTGGACGGCGCATGACAGCTCAGCCAGAGTCATGTTGAAAGAAGCGTCACCGTCAATGTCAATGACAATGGCGTCAGGGGAACCAGCCTTGGCACCAATAGCAGCAGGGAGACCGAAACCCATGGTACCCAGGCCACCAGAGGAAATCATGCTGCGGGGGTACTTGAACTTGAAAAACTGAGCAGCCCACATTTGATGTTGGCCGACACCGGTGGTCATGATGACCTTGTCCTTAATGGGCTCGCAGAGCTCGGAAAGCTTAGTAATGACGGTTTGGGGCTTGACGGGTTCGCCAGAGCCAGGAACGTCGCGCTCATAGTCAAAGGGATACTTGGCCTTCCACTCAGCGACCTGTCCAAGCCATTCGGGTCTCTCCTTGACAGTCTCAATAAGAGGCAGGAGCTTGGCAAGGTTCTGGGAAACATCACCCTCGACAGCCTCAGTGGCCTCAACAACCTTGTTGATGTTCTTGGGGAGAATTTCAAAGTGGACGATACCACCGCGCTTCTCAAGAGCAGCAAGACGAGCAGCGGGAGCAAACTTAGCAATGTTGCCAGTGACACGCTCGTCAAAGCGGGCACCGAGAGCAATGATGACATCGGCATTCTGCATGGCCATGTTAGCATAACCAGCACCGTGCATACCAAGCATGCGAAGAGCCTTGTCGTCGGTCTCGTCAAAGGCACCCAGACCGTGGAGGGTGGTTGTGACGGGGATTTGGGCCTTGTGGGCGAGTTGGCGAAGAAGAACAGGGCCCTCCTCAGAGTTCATGATACCGTTACCAACATAGAGAATGGGCTTCTTGGCCTTGTTGATAAGGTCAGCGGCGCGCTGGATAGACTCGCTCTGGAACTCAGAAACAGCGGAAGCAGCCAGGTTCTGGATAGACTGGGAAGGAATGGTGGAGGCGGTGGGGATGGCATCACGGAGAACAGCCGAGGTAACGTCCTTGGGAAGATCGACAAGAACGGGACCGGGGCGGCCAGAAGTGGCAATCTCAAAGGCCTCGTTGATACGGCGGGGGAGCTCGGCAATGTTCTTGACCATAACGTTCCACTTGGTGCAAGAGCGAGAAATACCGACGACATCGGCCTCCTGGAAGGCGTCTGTGCCGATAGCGGCAGTGGAGACCTGGCCGGTGAAAACAACCATGGGAATACCATCGGAAAGAGCATCCTGCATGGGGGTAACGACGTTGGTGGCACCAGGGCCAGAAGTGACGATAACGACACCGGGCTTGCCAGTAGCCTTAGCATAACCCTCGGCCATGTGGCCGGCACCTTGTTCGTGTCTAGGCATGATGAACTTGAAGTGTGGGGAGTTGTAGATACCGTCGAAAACGGGGAGAATGGCACCGCCCGAGTAACCAAAGACGGTATCGACGTTGTGGCGGAGCATCATTTCGTGGAAGATCTGACCACCGGTAAGGCCAATGAATCTTAAAAATTAGCATGTTAGCTTTGAAAAAAAAAATTGAGTCATAATAGAGGCCTTTTTTAATAAGAGGGGAAAGGGGGGGTACTAAAGTTTGCTGTTGTTGTATTTTTTCACAATACAAGACAAAAAAAAAATTTTCTCTGTAGATTTTCCTTAACTGAGATGACTGAATGACCACCACAAATTCTGGCTAAATATCGTGTTGGAAAACCAATCATGTTGAAAATCCAATCAAAAATAAATAAGAGTCATAGAATGTTGAAAACACCAAATCCAAGTGAAAAATGAGATTTTTATCCAAAATTCACATAATTTTAAGGCCATTTTTGATAATAAAAGCAGAAGTATTCAGATGAGTACTTTAAAAAAAAAACACTTACGAATCATCCATAGCTGTGTTAGGGCTGTTGACACGAACACCCTCGGTAGGGCCCTCAACAGTGTTGAACGAAGGAGCAGGTTCGGGACGAGCACTGGATTGAGTTAGCATTAGGCAGACAAGGTGAGCGACGAGATAGATGGGACATACGCAGAAGGTGCAGTGGCGGTGGCAGCAGCACTGCTGGACTTCTTGTTGGATGTGGACGAAATGCATCTGGTCAGGGCGGGGACGGCGGCGAATCGGTTTGCAGAGACGAAAGCTCTTCTGGCGATGATGGGGCGCAGAGCGCGAGCTGATGTTGTTCTTAACATTGTGAAGGTTTTTTTTTATCAAACCAGGTTAAGGATGACCTAGGGTATATATGTAAAAAAAATATATATAAAAATAATATAAAAAGAAGAAAAAAAAAAGTAAAAAAAAAGTTTTGCCTTTAAAAAAAAGTTGTGTGAGAGCTGAGCTGAAAATGGGCGGAAAAAAAATTTTTTGCGAAAAAACCCGGGACCATTAACAAAACGGGTAGCAGAGAGGTCACGTGTACAGGCCGAAACCGCTCATGGCAATCAAATCTGACTGACTCATCTGGCCTTGCTGTGTGGGAAAGTCGGGAAAAAAAGAAATTTCTGGGTCTACTCGGCCCTTAGGCCCGGCGTTGGGGTTAGGGGTTTTTGTCCCAATCGGCAATATTACCTTATTTTTACGTAAGATTTTTCAATCGTTATACTTTCAAGAAGATAAACTTTTGCGTTTTCCTTGTTACACCCTCCTGTGACACTTTTTCCTGTAACAAAAGGCCCCAGCCTTGTGTGTGCCAGCTGGCCAGTAGCAACGGCTTTAAAAGTGCTGACTCCGGACCTGCATCTACGCACGCCATGCAGCTGTCAGCATGGAAAATTTTTTTGAGGATAGTGGTGGTGGTGGTGGTGGTGGATTGTCGGCGAGAACCCCGCCTGGTGATTGTTGTCGGTTCCAAAGGCAGGGCTACGTTCACAAATATGTAACGGCCGTAAAAAGCTGAATTGACTTATAAATTCATTTATTAATATAAATAGACTTGATTCTATATAAAACATTTACAGAAATCAATCTTCAAGTGGAAAATATATATAAATAACTTGTGAAACTACTGCTAGTAGATACTAAAGCTGATTAAAACAACGGCTGTTACTTACCAGTACTTTTTTTTTTACCACATACCTAAAAAAAAAAATTTTTTTCCTCCTCCTCTTGTGTTCTTCTTTCTATTCTTAAATCCTAAACCACAGGCAATCTTTCTTACACTTTATTCATCAAAGCAGCACAATGTCTACTTCGAATACAAGGTATGTCATTCAAGATTGATAACCTTCGAATATTGATCAATCAATCTAATCTCTTCTTTTTTTGTTTTTTGCAGAATCGCCATCGTCAGTTCAGACAAGTGTAAACCAAAGGTACGTATCACTGGTAAAAAAAAATCCCACTCAAGTCACAACCTAACTTAAACCTTTCTTTAGAAATGTCGACAAGAGTGCAAGAAAGCCTGTCCTGTCGTTAGAACAGGTAAACTCTGTATTGAGGTGACCCCGGAGTCCAAGATCTGCTTCATCTCAGAAAACCTGTGTATTGGTTGCGGTATCTGCGTCAAGAAGTGCCCCTTTGATGCAATCACCATCATCAACCTGCCCACTGATCTCGAATCCCAGGTCACCCATAGATACTCAGCAAACTCCTTCAAGCTCCACAGACTCCCCACCCCTCGTCCAGGCCAGGTCCTTGGTCTGGTCGGTACAAACGGTATCGGTAAGTCCACCGCCCTTAGAATCCTCGCAAACAGAGAAAAACCCAACCTCGGCAAATATGACGACCCTCCATCCTGGCACGACATTCTCATCCACTTTAGAGGCTCGGAACTCCAAAACTACTTCACAAAGCTCTTGGAAGACAATCTCCGCGCAATCATTAAGCCCCAATACGTCGACAACATCCCCAAGGGTCTCAAGGGCCCCGTCAAGCACGTCAGAGAGCTGCTGGAGGCTAAAAAACAGAGAGAAGCCTCCTACGATAACATTCTCAAGATCCTCGAACTTAAGGGCATCATGAAGCGTGAGCTTCCCCAGCTCTCCGGTGGTGAGCTTCAGCGCTTTGCCATTGGTCTCTCCTGTATCCAAAAGGCTGATGTTTACATGTTTGACGAGCCCTCTTCCTACCTCGACGTTAAGCAGCGTCTCAATGCCGCCACCGTCATCCGTGAGCTCCTCGAGCCCTCGGTTTACGTCATTGTCGTCGAGCACGATTTGTCAGTCCTTGATTATCTTTCCGACTTTGTCTGTATCCTCTACGGTGTCCCCTCCGTCTACGGTGTTGTCACTCTTCCCTCCTCTGTCCGTGAAGGTATCAACATTTTCTTGGACGGTCACATTCCCACAGAAAACATGCGTTTCCGCACAGAGTCCCTCCAGTTCCGCATGGTTGATGCCTCTGATAACGTTCTTGTTGACAAGGCCCGCAGTTTCTCCTACCCCTCCATGACCAAAACCCAGGGCGATTTCCAACTTAATGTCGAAAAGGGTCAGTTCAACGACTCGGAAATCATTGTTATGATGGGTGAAAACGGTACCGGTAAAACCACCTTTTGCCGTCTCCTCGCAGGCATGATCACCCCAGACAATGGCAAGAAGATTCCTTCTCTTAACGTCAGTTTCAAGCCCCAAACTATTGCCCCCAAGTTCACAGGTACCGTCAGACAGCTTTTCTTCAAGAAGATCCGTGCCTCCTTCTTGCATCCCCAGTTCCAGACAGATGTCGTTAAGCCCCTGAAAATCGACAACATTATTGATCAGGAAGTCCAGCATCTTTCTGGTGGTGAGTTGCAGCGTGTCGCTATCGTCCTTGCCCTCGGTAAGCCCGCAGACATTTACCTCATTGACGAGCCTTCCGCCTACCTCGACTCTGAGCAGCGTATCATTTGCGCCAAGGTCATTCGTCGCTTCATTCTCCACGCTAAGAAGACCGCCTTTGTCGTCGAGCACGATTTCATCATGGCCACATACCTTGCTGACAGTGTCATTGTCTTTGAGGGTACTCCTTCCGTCAAATCTTTTGCTAAGCCCCCAGAGTCTCTTCTCACTGGTTGCAACCGCTTCTTGAAGAACCTCAACATTACCTTTAGACGTGATCCTGTGTCTTTCAGACCCAGAATTAACAAGCTTGGCTCTCAAATGGATCAAGAGCAAAAGGCTTCTGGTAACTACTTCTTTTTGGAAACCAACGATGCTTAGATATGAATTGAAATGAATTTCTCCTTAATGACCCTTTTTTTTTAATTTTTATGATTTTTTTTTTGACTCTTTATCTCTCGTTATAAATTTAATGGGATTACTCTTCTTGAATTTTATATATATATTTTTTTAAAAAAAATAGTTAAGCTAAAACTGGAAATAAAAAAAAATAGATTTGTTTTGTACTAATGAAAATGATGAATTGTTTTTGATCCCAATTACCTTCCAAAAACCCACATGTTGGAAATTCTCGCTTATGTAATTTTTATTAGCCTTATCATACAGCAAAGAATTACAGAAAAAAAAATTTTACTTCAAGATTCAACATATACAAATACAAGACTTTGAAATATTGTACACAAAAAATGGCCCAGAGAAAACCCAACATCATTGTAACTGGCACTCCCGTACGTAGTATAGCCAAACCTTTTTTTTCACTTTTCATTAACATTGATGACTCTCATAGGGTACTGGCAAAACTTCGCATGCACAGCAGATTGCTGAGCAAATGCCCGACCTTAAGTACTACCCCATCAACGACGTGGCCAAGGCCCGGGACTGCATAGTGGGCTATGACGAGGAGCGCCAGAGTAGCATAGTTGACGAGGAGAAGCTTCTTGATGCGATTGAGGACGACCTGGAGGCAGGCGGGCTTGTGATTGACTGGCACGTCTGTGACATTTTCCCCGAGCGTCTCATCGATCTTGTTCTGGTGCTGCGCACAAGCACAGACCTGCTCTACGACCGCTACGTCGAAAGAAAATACCCCGAAAACAAGCGTGACGAAAACATGGACGCCGAAATCATGCAAATCATTCTCGACGAAGCTAGAGAATCCTACGATGAAAATATCGTCATTGAACTGCAAAGCGATACTGTTGAGGACCTCGAGTCCAACGTTGAGCGGGTAGTCGAATGGCGCAAAAATTGGGACTCTAATAATGAAGATAACTAAGTTTTGTTTTTGTATTTTTTCTGTTTTCTTTATATAATACCCTACATGGTATTTTTCTATCATCGGGTCTATTAAAACGTGTTTCTGTAATCACTTTAAGCGCTCTCGGCACGCTTCTCGAGAAACTCCTTAAGCTTCATGAGCGCGACGTATCGGTGCGAAATTGCATTCTTCTGCTCACCATCCATTTCTGCGTAGGTTTCTGTGTAACCCTTGGGCTCGAAAATGGGGTTCCAGCCAAACACGGGCTTGCTGGGGTCTTTGGGTCCGCGTGGTGACACAATGGTGCCGTCGACGATGCCTTGAAACAACAAGACCTCACTTCCAGGGCCCTCGCTGAACCCAAAAGTGCAAATAGCACGGCCTGTCTTGTCTTCAAACTTGTACAGCATGTCATAAAGACCCTGATTTCCCAAGCTCTCCAAAAACCATTTGCTAAATAGTTTATCAGTATTAAACAAAATAAATAACTTGAACGTTGTCCTCCTCGAGGTTTTGGGAATATACTTACATGTAAGGACCAGGGAGTCCCTTGAGACCGTTAAACTCAAGTCCGGTGTCTTCAACAAGAACAGGGCCATTAATCTATTCGAGTCAGTCATTTTGCTCCAAAACAAAAAAGGGCATATCCTTTTTCTTTCTCATGTCAGCTTCTACTCACAATCTCCGCAGCTTTACGGGTTTTGGCAATCGTCACGTCATTCAAAGTGCCCTGGACCTCTTCCAGATCCACCTTCTGGTTGGTAATTGTCTTTCCAATGCCCTCAGCACCAAGAATCTGCTGGACTTCGCGCAGCTTATTGGCATTGCCGGTAACAAATGTGACGGTAGCTTTTGACATGTTGTGTAGAGTGCGAATAGTGTTGATTTGATGGTAAAAGGTAAACAGTAAGTGGATTGATTCCAAGGTTGGAAACTTTTTTCTAACACGGAGGATTTGAAAAGATAAGGATAGGGGAAAAAATTTTAATGCAATGGTTAAATAGCTCTCATAAAAAACTACGATTATCTAATTTGAATTAACAAAAAAGCAACAAACAAACTCCATTTAAGTTCTAAAAACAATATTAGATCAATTCAAAATTTTTTTTAACTTTTAGGTTTATTTTGATATAAATAGATATATATATTAATATTATTTAAATCATGACATTATAAAAATTATAAAAAAATAAATGAAAATTTCTAAATAAAAAATAGTAATCTCCCGAGCGTGAGTCGAACACGCGACCTTGGGATGACAATGAACCATTACAGTCCCACGCTCTACCAGCTAAGCTATCGAGAGAAGTTAATTGTTGAAAAGTTTTTATTATGCACAAAAATCCATACGCCATTAAATTCAAAGTAAAATAACAACATTGAAATAGGCGTAAAAATAAATTAAAACCGTTTTAAATGTGATTGAAAAAAATAGGTAATTTTGTAATTGATATTTTCATATTTTAAGAAGAAAAAATGAACTTAAATGAGTATCTCCTAAAATAGACATGCTAACAATTGATGAAACGTTAAATTAAAAAAAATGGAAGTTTATATAGTTCGATGAAAAAGGATAGCATAGAAGTATATTTGATAAATGTGTCAACCGTTGAAAAAAAAACAAACAAGTATCGTTTTTCTTTTAAAAGATTACTGAAAAGGATAGCCAGAGTGAAACATTTAAATATATGGTTAAATGACTGAAGACAAAAAAAATAATAGGGCTCAACCGGGAATTGAACCCGGGACCTCTCGCAGATGTGCTTAGTAAACCCTAAGCGAGAATTATACCACTAAACCATCGAGCCACGTGATTTATAAAAAGTAATTATAGATTTGAGAGGTCAGTCTCCAATTAATAATTAAAAAATCACGTGATTTATTTAAAGTGAATTTTGACACCTGTGCAGAAAACCTACACCTAATAACGACAAGAAAATATTTAGAACTTAAAAGAATATCAATGATGCTGATATAGTATACTTAAAACTTTTGAGTATAAAGAAACAATCAAACCAGTGGTAAAGGTTAAAGCGGAAAATATAAGAGACAAAAAAACAAGAAAAGATTTTGACGTCTCATTATATGAAACTAGTGTTCAGCTATGAAATGAACTTATATCTGGCTTGGAGGGACATGATATTTGGAGGATGTTAAAAATTGTTAACCAGAAAAGAGATAACATTGTTATACCTCAGAGAGAAGCAAAAGAAAATTGTGTGCCTACAACTACAGCTGAAGAAAAAGACACGACTGTAATAGGCTTTACTACCTGAAATCTATCATGGACTCTAGGTGGCCAGAGTAAGAAATGAAAGAAGTTGACAAAATTTTGGCAGATACTATAAAAGACAAAACCACTCAAGAGAATGATATAACTAGATTAATGAAAAAATATGGATTAGAAGGTTAGGGGTTTCAAGCTATTCCAAGCTTGTATTGATTTTGAATATCATCCCAAAGTCTGGTGGCATGGCATTGGAATGGTAATACCCTAACCTAAAAACACGGATTATACAATATACAATACCAAGAGTCGATGTGCATATGTCATTGCTTAAGATACCTCCAAAAGCCCTGGAAAAAACTATACAAATTTGAATGACAAAGCTTACCCCAAAGCTTTTACCCCCCAAAAAGTTATGGAGGCAGGAAAAGATATTGTGCAACTGATACCATTTTGGAGCTTGTATTAAGAATTGAAACAAGTCGAGAAAAAAATTTCCGCGATTTTGATTGACATTCAAGGTGCTTTTGACAATGTCAACACAACCATACAAGCTGAAAACATTCAAATCATGGGACCACCCGGTGCGCTGATATGTTAAATTTACAGATTTTTGTTAGCCATAAAAAAACCGGTACATTCATGGATAAACGAAAAGGACCCGCTTCACAAATAATTATTGGAATTTCACAAGGTTGTCCAATGCTCCTTTTATTATTCCTGGTAGATAATACGTAATTGTATAAGGATAGTCAGCAATGGGATAAAAAAGCGTTTGGATTCATTGATAATGTTACAATTACCGTAAATGGGACTATCTACAGTAATACCATGCAACTTAGTGGTATTTTGATAAAGTGTGATGAATGGACCGTGTCAAGAATGACTAAAAATGATTTATGCGATAGATTGGATTTCATTCATTTTGCAAAAAATAATAAAGCCAATGACTGAAATATATATCTATCTAAATGGAAAACTCCGTGAACCTTCAAAAGAAGCCAAATTATTTTGGATTATTCTAAATACCCTTGATTTTAAATTTCATATGATGAGTAAGATGAGTAAAACAGGAAAACAATAGGAGTTATTTGGCGAAGAATTAGTAGATCATTCAGAGATGTGCGAGAAACTTCTGTAAAGTCTTTGTATATAAGATGTGTTAGATCAATTGTTGAATATGGTATCGGGATTTGGTATCATAAAAATTTTCAAGAAGAAGTTTATATACTTGAAGTTACCCAGAATATGACTTTGGGGATAATATTAACTGCTTATTGCACAACTCCCATCAAATTATTACAGAAAAAGGCAGGTGGTATGCCATATGGAATCAGATTGAAGTTTATAGTTGCAAGAAAAGACACTCTTCTGAGTTTGAATATTGGTGACTAACCCAAAAAATAGATATTTTGTTAATCTTAAATGCGAATTATTCTGTTGACAAATGAACTTTGATTTATTTAGTGGCCAAAGAAGACATATGGTTATCAAGATTTTAATGAAAATAAAGAAGCAATTAGATGTTGAATCAGCCACACACAAGCTACTTCAGAATCTGCTAATTACGATTTTTAAAAAAGAAACGACAAAAATATTAATGATACCATAGTATCACAGCAGATACCAAATGTTTCGACATTCTAAAATACCTTAAAGGGTGGCTCTAAAGATATAATTGAGGAACGATGACTATCGTCACTTAAACGCATATGAACCATGACAACTTTAGTTGATCGATTTCTTGGAAACAATTACAGTGTTCTTTATATTGGAAGAAAAAAAAAAGAACTTAAAAAGATATATTCTGAAAAGGCAGGTTAAAATTTGATAAAAAAATTCAATTAAAAAAAAAGAGATTTTATATGGACATTTATAAACCTTTGAAAAAACCGACCAGCCATAGATATTCTAGATCAAGTGATTATGATGGAAGGCAAAAAAAAAACAACAGGGCTCAACCGGGAATTGAACCCGGGACCTCTCGCAATCGTGCTTAGAAACCCTAAGCGAGAATTATACCACTAAACCATCGAGCCACGTAATTTGCAAAGAGAAATTATATGACCAAACTGTTAATCTCCGTTTAACAAATAATATATCACGTGTTTAATTTTAAGTGTATTACGATTTGACCTATTCTTACATGAAGCTATTTCTGAACAATAGAATAAGTTTTTATCTGACTTGGAAGAAAACGACATTTGGAAGGTGTTAAGATACATTAACCCCAAAGGTAACGATACTATTATACCACAGATAGGAAAAGAAGACGGCACCCTTACAACCACAGTTGAGGAAAAAAGGCATGAGATATGGAAGGCTTTATTGCCGGAAATTGATCATGGCCCGGACAAACATTTTGAGATTGATGATGACCCAAGATGGCCTAAACTGGATATTAAGGAAGTCGAAATTGCTTTGGCGAATGCCCCAAATGATAAAGCTGCTGGAGATGATGGCATAACTGGCTTAGTATTAAAAAAGGCATGGAAAAACAAAGACTACCAAATCAGATTTTTCAAGCTATTACAAGCTTGAGTTGACTTTGGATATCTTCCATAAAGTCGGAAGGCATGGCATTATTGTGGTAATACCCAAATCTAAAAAACCTGATTATTCTAAACCAAAAGCTCACAGATCTATATCATTGCTTAAAATACCTTCCAAGGTTTTGGAAAAAATCATGCAAACCAGAATGACTAAACTTACCGATAAACTTCTACCACCAAAGCAATATGGAGGCAGAAAAGGCTATTGTGCTACGGATATTGTTTTGTAGCTTGCCCAAAGAATCGAAACAAGCCGAGAAAAAATCTCTGCTATTTTGATTGACATTCAAGGTGCTTTTGATAATGTAAATAGAAACATACTCGCTGAAACAATGGAAAACATGGGGCTACCCAATGCGTTGATAAGTTGGACTTACCAATTTATTAGCCAGAGAGAAGCCAGCATGCTCATGGATCGAAGAAAAGGTCCAGTTCAAAAAATCAGTACTGGAATCCCACAAGGCTCTCCTATATCCCCCTTACTGTTCCTAATATATTCCACGCCAATGTATAAGGCTATCCAGCAATGGGGAGGAAAAGCTTTTGGATTTATTGATGATGTTACAATCACAGTTGAAGGCACCATAGACAAAAACACTGAGATACTCAGCAACATTTTGGCTAAATTTTGTGAATGGGCAAAGTCAAGAATGACAAAAATTGATCTTGGAGACAAACTGGGTTCTATTCATTTTGCAAAAAATATTAAAACCAATGACCAAAAAGCACAGCTGACTCTACCAAATGGAGAACACCTCAAACCCCAAAAGGAAGTCAAGTTACTTGGAATCATTCTTAATAATACCCTGGATTTCAAATCTCATATTATGAGTAAGATAACCAAGGCAAGGAAAGCAATAGGAGCCATTTGGCGACTTGGTGGAACACTTAGAGGTATGCGAGGATCTTCTGTAAGGTCTCTGTATATCGCATGTGTTAGACCAATCATTGAATATGATATTGAAATTAGGTTTTGCAAAATCCTCAAAAAAGAAATTCATAAGCTTGAAGTTGCTCTAAACATTGCATTGAGAAGGGTATTTGGTGATTATCGTACTACTCTCATTGCAGTATTACAAATAGAGGCTCATGTTATGCTATATAGCGTCAGATTAGATTTCCGGACTGCAAGAAAGGCCGTCTCATTTAATTTGAACACCAGTAACACCTACTCAATGAAATAACTTTTTTGTCCTTAATTGAGAATTATCCTACTGTTAAATGAACGTCAGGTTATTTAGAGGCAGAAGAAGACAGAAAAGTGGTGATCCAGAATTTGATGAAAACATAAAAGAAATCAGTTGTTTGGTCGGTTACTCGTGAGCTACTTCAGAGTTAGCTTATTGCCATTCTCAAGAAGCAAGCAATAGAAAAATGGCGAGATACTTATTGGCACAGCAATAAAGATCAATGGTACCATGATATTACGGCATAAACACTTTGTTCTGACAATCTTTTAAAATGTCCACGGCAGCGGTTGCGAAGAAAGATAATTGAAGATAATTGAAGAACTTTGTGCTTTATTACTTAACTTCGCATGGGCCATGACAGTTTTGGGACATGGTTTGAAAAGTTTGGCATTCAACAGGATAGCTACAATCATGAGTGTGACAAAGTGGGAACTGTGAAATGCACTTTTGTTGAACATTGTTGATTGAAAGAAAAAAAGACCTTAGAAGGATATCTACTAAAAAGGGCATAGTTTCACAATCAATTGATAAAGACTTTTATAAAAAAAAATTATATATACCAAAAAAAAATAACAATAAGTTAGATGGTATATATATTTATAAATTATTAAAAAACCGACCAGCCATAGATATTCTAGATCAAGTGATCATGATGGAAGGCAAAAAAAACAACAGGGCTCAACCGGGAATTGAACCCGGGACCTCTCGCAATCGTGCTTAGAAACCCTAAGCGAGAATTATACCACTAAACCATCGAGCCACCTGATTGACAAAAAAATATAATAAGGTTAATTGGTGTGCCAGCATTTATATAAATAATAATTAATTACGTGATTGTTAATATAATTACTGAAAAGGTACTACATGACCGACACACATTAGTTAGAAATTAATAAGGATAGCGATAACGCTGATGTTATATACTTCTATAACCCTTGAATATAAATAAATAAATAAATAAATGTTAATATAATTAAAAGAGTGGGACCGGTTAGTCGAGTTGGAAAAGACGTTCGCTATATGCGAGAGGCGTGGGTTCGAGCCCCACACCACCCACTCTTTAAATGGTTTGCGGGAGCTTACCATAGTCCGACATAAAGGGCCTAACCGCCGACCGTCCTGTCAGTCTAATTAGCTACGCAGGTGATTGCGGGCCGTATCTCTGGCAGGGCGGAATAAGAAATAAAATCACGGTTTTTCCGTGAAGCGTCTGTGAAGATAAGTGGAAATTGGGTCGGGAAGGTTTGGGATCGACATACTGATTCACCCCTGTTCCTCGTAGGCTGGCATCAGGGCCCATGCGCTCCGGGCTATCCGAGACGTCCAGACCGACACTTGTACTGAAAAGGTACTACATGACCGACACACATTAGTTAGAAATTAATAAGGATAGCGATAACGCTGATGTTATATACTTCTATAACCCTTGAATATAAACAAACAAACAAACAAACTGTTAATATAATTAAGGGGAGGAAAGCACCGGTTGATATTTACGAGATGAAAAATAATGGAGCGAAAATGCCATATTTTCAATGGGACTGAGAAGGTAACAGAGCTGTTAAATTTAGAAGAGGAATGATATATATAACGGCTGCAAATCCGTGGCATGTCAATTGGAATATTTGGAAGAATTGTATGTTAGAAAAAAAAAAAAAGCGAGGGATTTAAAGCTCAATGAAAAAAAATCGAGATTGAAATTTAAGCGAGTCAGGGATTATTCTACAGAGGCAACATTTCACATAAGAATCAGTAAAAATGTTTGTCACATACTCTAAGGAAAGGGTAGAGATTTAATATTCATAACAAGACGTCAACGGGAGAGTGAGAGGGGGGAAATTACACAAGAGGTTCAATATTTAATAGTAAAAAACAAAAGGAGATGAATTAATGAGAGAGAGAGAGGAGTAATTTAATAAGAGATAATAACCTGTTTAGTGGTGAAGGTCATTAGCGGGCTCAATGACGAACCAGTCCTCGACGACGGGCTCGGCACCCTCGGCGACAGGGGCGTGGGACTCGACCTCGACGGTGGAAGACTCGTAGGCAGCAAGGTCGGCGGCGACGTCACCCTCGACGGCGGGAGGGGCGGGGGCGGAGGGGGTGGCCCAAGGCTTGACGGAGCCCTGAGCGTCGGCGACGGTGAGGGGGGGAGCCTTGTAGCCCTTGATCTCCTTGACGTAGAGGTCCTGGATGAGGTTAAGTCTGACGGCGGAGACGGAGATGGCACGTCTGGAGGCGACGATGGGGGCTCTGCGCTATGGGAGGAGAGGTTAGTTTGGGGTCTTTGCAGAGAGACCAAAAGATAGTTCGGGAGGGGGTCAAGGGAGAAGATTTACAAGGGTCGGTGGGGTATTTTGTGGTTACTAGCATATTAACATTTCATGCTTCAGGGTATGTAAATTTCAGAGTAGGCTGGTAGTAAGGGTTGAGCAAAGTTCTGGAGATGAAATAGAAAAGTAGCCAATGAGGAGCGAGCATTGCGGTGGGGACGTTGTACGAGAGGGTTGACAGAGATGGGAGGGGGCATTGAGAGGGGAGATTGAACTATCATTTGGGATTTGAGATTTTGTGGAGTTAAAGATGCGGACATACAGCAGCGACACGAAGAACGGGGGCGATCATTGTGGATGGGGGATGGGTGGGAAAGAAGGGATGTGGTGGTGGAATAGAAAAGGGGGAGGAGGAGGATGGTGTAGTGTGGTGATATGAGCAGCGAATTTTTTAAAAAAAAATTTTGGCCTGTTGGTTGGCTGCAGTTGGCCCAGTCAATCAGCTCGCCGGTTGGGCCCAGGCTGGTGCTGGCAAAAACTCGCTGGCCGGGCGGGGTGGGGTGCCAGGGTTAGGGCGTGGCAGCCTAGCGGAGGCGGCGCGCGCTGTGAGTGGCCAGCCTGGCAGCGCGCCGCACTGTGTTACAGCCCATGTGACATTACAACTCTGTGTAACAGAGCACGCGAGTCCCGTCTGCTTTAGCCGCCGGTAACCGACCGCCTTCTGCGCGGCGAGACCCGAGAGCGGCGCCGTTCGGAGGAGCCTCGAAACAGCTCTGCGCCAAACACGCCCGGTCCCTGCACTTGCCCCTCCCCCACCGCCACCACCCCACCGGTGTCCATCCAAACCCTCGCCGAGTCCCCCCGCCCTGGCGCTCGCCCCACACTGCCTGCAGGACCGGCGTCTGTCCTTCTCCGCTACAGCCGCCGAGCGCACGCCAGAAAAAAGTGGAGACCTCATGGGGGGTGCGCTGGAAGAGCCACCCGCGGGGGGTTGCCAGCTGGCGGACCTGGACGGACTGAAGTTTCTCGCCAGCCAAACCAACCGCCGCCCCTCTCGACTGCTCGCGCGGTCCTGGCGTCGGCGGCCACGGCGAAGGCATCTGCAGCAGCGGGTATCAGCAGGCTGCAGCCCCACCCCTTAACGTCTGTGGCGGACACGCGCGCGCTTCTTTGTGTGACAAACTTTCCACCCCGCCTTTTACGCGATGAACGACAACGTCCACCCCCCCCACAAGACGCTCGAAATGTGATGGGCGCATCTATAAAAGGATCCTTCAACGCTCGCTCTTTTGCCAGAATCCCATAAAAAAAAGTTCCTGCTCCATACTCTAATCCCTAACCTAGCCAACCCCACAATGAATAGAGCTACCCGCCTCGCTCAATCATCCAGACAGCTGACCCTCCTGTCGTCCCGCATGGGCTCGACCCGCTCCCTCGCGTCCTTCGTCAAATCCCACGACAAGATTGAAAACCCCCCAGATACCCCCTACTACACCAACAACGCCTTTGTCAACTCCGCCACAGACGCCTGGATCGACGTCCACGACCCCGCAACCAACTACCTCGTCTCCCGCGTCCCCCAAAACACCCCGGACGAGCTCACCGCCGCCGTCGACGCCGCCCAGGAGGCCTTCAAGTCCTTCCGCAAAACCTCCATCCTCTCCCGCCAGCAAATCGCCTTCAACTTTGTCCGCCTCATCCGCGAGAACTGGGACCGCCTCGCCGCCTCAATCACCCTCGAGCAGGGCAAAACCCTGCCCGACGCCCGCGGCGACGTCCTGCGCGGCCTCCAGGTCGCCGAAACCGCCTGCGCCGTCACCACCCAGCTCACGGGCGAGTTCCTCGAGGTCTCGAAAGACATGGAAACTAAAATGTACCGCGAGCCCCTCGGCGTCGTCGCCGCCATCTGCCCCTTCAACTTCCCTGCCATGATCCCCCTCTGGTCCATCCCCCTCACCATTGTCACTGGCAACACCCTCATCCTCAAGCCCTCCGAGCGGGACCCCGGCGCCGCCCTCATCCTCGCCGACCTCGCCCGCCAGGCCGGCGCGCCCCCGGGCGTCATCAACGTCGTCCACGGCGCCGCCCCCACCGTCGACTTTATCCTCGACGAGCCCCGCATCAAGGCCATCTCCTTTGTCGGCTCCGACAAGGCCGGCAAGTACATCTACACGCGCGGCTCCGCCAACGGCAAGCGCGTCCAGGCAAACCTCGGCGCCAAAAACCACGCCGTCCTGCTCCCGGACGCTAACAAAAACTTCGCCATCAACTCCATTGTTGGCGCCGCCTTTGGCGCTGCCGGCCAGCGCTGCATGGCCCTCTCCGCCCTCGTCGCCGTCGGCCCCGCCAAGCACTGGGTCGCAGACATTGCCGCCCTCGCCGCCAACCTCAAGGTCTCGGGCGGCTTTGTCGAGGGCACCGACGTCGGCCCCGTCATCACCCCGCAGTCCAAGAAGCGCATCATCGAGATTATCGACGACGCCGAGCGCGCCGGCGCCACCATCCTGCTCGACGGCCGCAACTACTCCAACCCAGACTTCCCCAACGGCAACTTTGTGGGGCCCACCATCATCACCGGCGTCAAGCCCGGCATGCGCGCCTACGACGAGGAGATCTTTGGCCCCGTCTTGGTGGTTGTCGAGGTCGACACCCTCGACGAGGCCATTGACCTCATCAACAAGAACAAGTACGGCAACGGCTCCGCCATCTTCACGCAGAGCGGCTCCACGGGCTACAAGTTCCAGAAGGAAATCGAGGCCGGCCAGGTCGGCATCAACGTCCCCATCCCCGTGCCTCTCCCCATGTTTTCCTTCACCGGCAACAAGGGCTCGTTCCTGGGAGACCTCAACTTTTATGGCAAGGCCGGCGTCTACTTCCTGACCCAGTACAAGACCGTCACCACCCACTGGCGTGCCGAGGATGCTCTGGCCACCAAGGCTTCGGTCGACATGCCCACCCAGTCGTAGACACCTACTAGTAACCCCAAATAACCTAAAATAACTTGAATGGAATGTAAACTTACTGCGCAATAACCCCCCTCCAAGACCGCTCTTACTAGAATTTTCCATGGTCCCCACCTCGAAAACAAATATATAAGCGCACGCTGTGCTCTTTTTAAAATTTTTTTTCACAACTACCAAAACTCCTCCCAGATAGATTTATATATATATATCTTACATCTACCATAATATATATATGAAAATATATATAGATATACACATATGATATAATTTAACAGAAAAATCGCTCAAAAAAATTATAAAATTAATAAAAAAAATGTATTCAAGACCCTCATTGGCATCCGCCTTGTTACGTCGAGGAAGCTCGGCCCTCCGACCTAAACGCATCCTACACCCTGCCCGCCCCCTCAGATCATCGCCTCCAGCCTTTGTCCGGCCGTTCCACGCCTCGGCCCAATCCCTCTTCAAAGACCCCTACAAGGTCCTGGGCGTCAGCAACAGCGCGTCCGCCGGCGAAATCAAAAAGGCCTACTACCAGCTCGCCAAGAAGTACCACCCGGACGTCAACAAGGAGTCGGGCGCCGACGAAAAGTTCCAGGACATCCAATCCGCCTACGAGATCCTCTCCGACGCAGACCAAAAGGCCAAGTACGACCAGTTCGGCGCAGCCGCCTTTGACCAGTCCGCAGGCGCAGGCTCCCACCCAGGCGCAGGC
Source organism: Magnusiomyces ingens NRRL Y-17630 (assembly GCA_900497715.1). Lineage (NCBI taxonomy): Eukaryota > Fungi > Ascomycota > Dipodascomycetes > Dipodascales > Dipodascaceae > Magnusiomyces > Magnusiomyces ingens. The sequence continues at coordinate 963,987 of UIDE01000004.1, forward strand.
TTCGGCGCAGACGGGCCCTTCAACCCCTTTGGCGGCTTCGGCTTTGGCGGCGGCGCCGCCGGCGGAGGCGCAGGCCCCTTCAGCTTCCACGACATTTTCAACGACGCTTTTGGCCGCGGCCGTACAGGCGGCGGCGCCGGCGGCCGCGGCGCCACCCGCGAGCGCATGGCCTACAAGGGCGACGACATTGAGATGGCGACGACCATCTCGCTCGAGGACGTGGCGCACGGCACGTCCAAGTCCATCTCCTACTCGACCGTCGACGACTGCGGCACCTGCCACGGCTCCGGCATGAAGCCCGGCGAGAAGCGCAAGACCTGTCCGTCGTGCCACGGCACCGGCACCGCCATGCACGTCATCCAGGGCGGCTTCCAGATGGCCTCCACCTGCGGCACCTGTGGCGGCTCCGGCGTCGTCATCCCCAAGAGCGCAGAGTGCGGCACCTGCCACGCCCACGGCGTCGTCAACAACACCCGCACCGTCACCATCGACATCCCCGCAGGCATCCAGGACGGCGCCCGCCTGCGCGTCGCCGGCGGCGGCGACGCCCCCGAGGTCCTGGCCGACGCTGACGTCCACCGCATCCGCGGCGACCTCTACGTCCGCATCAAGGTCGCCCCCCACAAGGTCTTCCAGCGCTCCAAGTCCGATCTGCTCTACACAACCACCGTCCCCTTCACGACCGCCGCCCTGGGCGGCACCATCGAGGTCCCCATGCTCGACAACAAGAAGATCCGCCTGAAGATCCCCCAGGGCGCCCAGAGCGGCATGGTCATCACCGTCAACGGCGCCGGGCTGCCCGTCGCCGGCCGTAAAAACTCCGCCAAGGGCGACTACAAGGTCTCGGTCAACGTCAACATCCTCAAGCCCACCACCGCCACACAGACCGCCCTGTTGGAGGCCCTCGCGGACGCCTTTGGCGACAACACGGCTCGCCGCGTCAGTCCCTCGTGGAAACCCGAGCCCACTCCTGACTCCGGCGCCCCGGGCGCGGCAGATGCACAACCCACCGACGCCCAATCGTCCGAGTCCTCCAATAGCTGCGAGCACCCGGGCTTTCTCAAGAAGCTCTTCAACCTGGTGACCCAGGCACACGAGAAGGACCAGAAGGCCAAGAAGGAGAACCAGTAAGCGCGCCCCGTTGTATTTTTTTATTTGTAAATATTCCTCTCTGTATTTATATATGACCGTATATATAATCTAACTATTTCATTTGTCTTTCAAAATTGCATCTTCCCAAACAAAGACCTAAATATGCGGGTTTTCTTATCCTTTTTTTCTTCTTCCTCTTTCCCCACACTAAAGTCGTCCCAGATAAACTTCTTCTCCCCATATCCCCCCTGTCAAAAATGTCCCGCCCTCCAACAAGCACCATCGAAACCTTACCCGACGACGTGCTTTTCGCCATCTTCGCCTACGCCCCCGAGCTCCGCGCCGCGTCCCGCCGCCTCCACGCCGCCGCGGAGCTCCGCGACCGCCACCTGCTCCTCCACTATTTATCCCACGGCGGCCGGCCCAAGGCAAAGCCCCCCGCGGCCCCGGCCCCGCCCACGCCTCCCTCTCCGGACTCGTGCGCCTCCCTGCACTCAATTTCCGCCGGCGGGGCCGCCGCCATCACACCCCCCATCTTCGACGAAACCGCGCTGCTCGACCGCGTGCGTGCAGACCCCGTCATCAGCGCCTTCTTGGCCAAGGTCTCCTTCTCGACGTCCGCTCGGGGCCCCGCCGTCTCCGACCGCGCCCTGCTGGCCCTGCTGCGCCGCGACGTGTGCTTCTTCGACCAGTCCCACATCATCACCCCGCGTCCCCACACGGAAATCGAAATCATAGACCCCCCTACCTCCTCCGCCTCTTCCTCCGCTCCTTCCAAGGACCCCCCTACGGGGACCTGCCACTGGCAAGTCGTGCGCGACCCGGCCCAGGGGGCTCCCCCAAGTGGCACCTGCGTGCGCGCGCGCGGAGTCCATTGGTTATGGCTGCAGCACCGCACGCGGTTGGCGCCCGGGTTCCGCTATCGCGTGCTGTGCAGTCTGCGCGCAAGCAACGCGTTTGCGCTCAACACGGTGCGCTTCATGGTCCAAGAGAACCCCTACGTGCGGCAGGCGTTCCAGCCCTACGCCCCGGTCGCCGCCACCGCCGGCCAGCATGGCGTCTTGGGCAACGAGCAGACCGCCGGCGGCACCATGTATCTTGGAGAAATCGACGTCCTGGTCCCCCCATCTCCGGGAATCGTGGTTGTGGAAGGTGCCCGAACCGGAGCCTCAGCGGCATGGGTGATTGGTTCCAGTGACGATGATGATGAAGAAGAAGAAGAAGATGAAGATGACGATGACAATGTACAAGACCCTACAGCTCATTCCCACCAGAATTCAACCTCCGAAGACCCCTCCTCCTCCTTTCGCTACTACTTTATGCATGACGAGGATAACGAGTTGTTGGCATCTGAGCCTTCAACAGCCGGCGGAGGTGCTACTCCGCAGTTGCCAATTCCTGGGGTGGCGGTAGGCCCAGTGGCTGGCCTCACCTCCCCCCCGCATACAGTGGTTGTTCCCGCGTCATCACTTCCGCGCACCCCCTCGGGCGTAGGGGGGATCGATAGTGGCGGCGGCGGCGGCATCAGCTCCAGCAGCGGGTCACACGACGCCCTCCACCACCACCTGCAGCTCCACAGGCAGCTGGCCCAAATTGAGCGGGAGCGCAGCTTCGAGGACGCCGTTGCTGCCGCCCAGGACCCCGTGGCCCGCGCCCGCGCCCACCGCCGCCTGCTGCGCCTGCGCTTCGGCGCCCACGGGTCCGCCGCGTATACCTCCAGCAACGGCACTCTCTCTGCAGCCGTCTCGGCCTCGGCCTCGGCCTCTGCGTCGGGCGCCGCAACCCCGAAATCCCCTGCCCTCACCGCACGCAGCCGCGCCACCAGCTTCGCGGCCATGGCGCGCGCTCGACCCAGCAGCTCGCTGTCGACCAGCCACGTACCGTCGCTGGCGGCGGCTGCCTCTCAAACCCCGGGCATGCAGGCCATCCGGCAGGCGCAGCGGCGCGCACGCAAGCTGGAGGCCATTGCGGCTGCGGCGCGGCCCAGCGGGCGGTGGCCGCAGGTGGTGTTTGACATTGAAGACACGAGCGTGGGGATCAACCGGGGGCTCCAGTTCAACAGCCTGTGGTTTGAGCAGGTGGGTCCGCTGCAAGAGTCGCAGCCGCGCTCGCGCGACTGGCACGCCGTGGCGCCGGGCTCCAAGGAGCTTCCTGCGCTGGAGCGGCTGGGGCTCGTGACTCCCGACGCACGCGAGGTGTTTGCTCGGCTGGCGGTGCACAAGATTATGACTGGGCATAGTTGAGATAAGGGAGAGAGGGGAGGTACCTTGTTAGAGATTTAGTCTACATTTAGGATTTTGTATAAATAAAAGGAGACGACGAAGAAGTGAAAGTTTCAACGTCGTAGCGTCTCAAAAAATAAGTTGAATAGAAACTTATAAAAAATAAAGCTTCCTTGCCAGGGGTCGAACCTAGAATCTCTCGCTGTGCTACTCAATAGTCGTAGGCGAACGCCTTGCCATTGGGCCACAAGGAACTGCTGTTGTTTAGTTGTTTACTTTTGTGTACCAGACCTTAATGTTTTAATGTATTATTTACGTGAATGTCACGTGTTATTATTTTCTTTCTAGTGACCAAATACCCCAGTTTTTTGACTACCCGTCCTGTCAAAAAGTCCAGCTATCCCGGGTGTTTTCTAATAAAATATTCTTGGAATACCTCCATCCAATAGCAATTGGAAACTCCAAAGTCTTGTCTAATATTTTCTCACATGGATCATTGAACCCTCGTGGACATAAATATCTAGAAGAAAATGCCATTGAGTTTTTTTTTTAAAAAAAAGGCGCAAAAAGTCAATTGAAGCTACGAGCTTATTTTTGTTATTCCACTATATCGGTATTTAGTTAATAAGCTATCGCAAAAGATGCGCTCGTATCACTAAAAAAAGAAAACGATGGCGGAGGTTTTCGAGCTGATGATGTACTCGTTTAGATTAGGCAGCAACTCTGATGGCCGTTAAAAAAAACCTCTTTGTGTGTAGCTTCCAAAACATTCCACACTACTGATTGGGTGATGGACATGGCTCAAGCGTGTGAACTTGTTTTTAGGCTTGATTTTTTTCATTCCATCATTGAGCATGAAACAATTGAGATATTAAAAAAATATATATAGTAATAGTATCAATGTTTGAATGTTAAGATAAAGAAAATAAAAGAAACCAAAAAGAAATCTCCCACTAAGGGGCTCGAACCCTTGACATTTCGGTTTCTAGAAGACTGTTACCAGTGCTTGTAAAAGCCGAACGCTCTACCGACTGAGCTAAGCGGGAATTGTTGAAAATTTTGCTAATATTGTGTATAAATGGGATCTGTAGCCAAAATGCTAAAATCACGAGTTTTTTTTTAAATTTATCACAATATATTTTTCCATAACTTTTGAATAAAAACAAAACAAAAACAATATCGCAATTTAGTTTCAATTTGTATTTTTTAACATCACTCTTATTTACTGTTGTTTTAGAATAAAAATTACTCATCACCTTTTATCAACTCTCATTTCTCGTTCTCTCCACGATCATCTTTTACTTTTTTTTTTAAAAAGGGTTTGCTGAGTAATTCATCCACATAAAGTATCTCATGGAACAAAATAGAAGTTTCCCTTTCAAATTTCTACTTCAAAAATCGATTAGCCACAATCGAGGGCTGTTCGACCCGTGAGATTGGGAGGGTTATTTAACGCGTGCAACGTGCTTATGTAATTTTTTTGCCTCTTCCCCTCTCCCCACCCCCCTAGTGCATCATTTTTGCCGTTCGGTTTGTGTCTGCGACCCTTGAAAATGGAGATTTCTCGGCTTTCTATTGCTATTGTTTTTGACCATTTCCAGAACCTATTCCTAGATCCACATTTGCCATATTTATTATATATATATTTTTACAAATAAAAGTGTAACCACTATTGAAAAAAATCTCTCAAGAAAAGAAACTAAGTTCAATATGGTTTACAAGGCAATGATTTTTCATCAGTGCCTAATAGATTCAGTCATAATCTAAAATCTATAATGGCATGATGAAGAAGAAGATATGATTCTAAGGTCATAACGATATGTGTAGAAAGAAGAAAAAAAATTCAATTTTGCGTTGTTTTCTGTTATTTTTTTCTCTCTGATTCAAGTAGAAAAAACTTTTTAAACATCTGTGGGATGATTTATACTTGACCGAATTTGACTTTTCTGGGGTATTCAGGTATATATTTTTCTTTATTAGACTTGGTTCTCGAGGTTTTAATTGTTGAATACCATCAATAAAAATTTTCCTTCTTCTTTTTTAACTTTTTGGTTGACCAAACCTTCCGTTACATTCAAGTCCTCACATGTTATTTTTTTATTCATTTCTATTTTGGATTCATTGGGAATCATTTTGATGGTTTAAATGTTTTTTTTACTTCACCTTTCAAGTTTTATTTTTGCTGCTTGCTTCTTACCCCCCTGAGAATCGAAGCAAGAAAAATTTTTATATAAAATCTCTGGGGAAACTAAATCACCTCCTCGATCAATAGGCGTACAAAAAAGAGAGAGACCAAAAAGCGAACCAATTCCGGGGAAAAGCCGCCTAATAAGGCATTCTAGGGTATCTTCTACTCCTTGCCAGAGACGGATGATGCTCCTGTTCTGAAGCAAATGTAAAACGCATATACAAGGTTCCATGTAGATTTCAAGATTGGTGGGTTCTTCTTTGCGCACACTAAAGGGAGAAGGAAAAAGTCACCAGTTCTTTGACAAAGAGAGTTGGCAGAAGTCTTCAATCATCCTATGACAACTTCCATGATACATTTGTGTGTAATTTCTAGTGATATATCGCTATCTATGAAGGATCATTAACGAGAAAAATAAACCAAAAAAAAAACGCTCCCCGGCAAGTGTTTCCTCAAATTTCCTCTTTATTATTTTTTTTGAAAAGCCAATGTTGGGACAGACCGATTTTAGGAGAACACAAAAAGAAAGTGGTGTGTGCATACAGCCGTGCACCAGTCAGCCTTACCACATGACAGAATCACGTTAGAAATTTCTGGAGACTCCAAAAAAAAAAAATTGCGCAAAAGTCAGTTGAAAATATTCAAATTGAGGATTTTTTTATAAACACAAAAAAAAAATAGATATTTCTCTCAATATTATATATTTTGAGACATTTTTTTAATAAAAATGTATCTTTAATGAGAAATATATAGAAATTAGAAATGGTTTTTTTTTTAATAGGCCAATGTTTAAATCCTTGTTTAAATCCCATACATTAAAATATATATAGGAGGAATGGATATTGTATGGCAAATAAGACCTTTTGAGTTTAATAGTAACCTTCTTGTTCCCTGAACCGACGCCGCGCAAATTTTATGTTGGGGTCTGTTTTGTGTAGAAAGGCAGTGAGGAAAGACATAACTGGGCAAAGGAACTGCTCTCCCAAGAGTCCTAGGGCTAAAAACTGGCAAACGGCTGACGGCACCAAAAAAATCTATGTAAATTCCACATTCGTCAATCGCCCAAATAACTAACTGGTTAGTCCGGAATACTATCCTCAATATATGATTTAAAAAAAAAAAGAAAGATCTGATGACTTTTTACGTGATATCTCACGGGTTTCTCATAGTATCATTTCCGAACAAACAAACTAGCCCCATTCTAGACTCATCCCTCACTTTCTCCCCCTTCTTTCCCTGGATTTATCTACGACATCCAAATGTATATAAAAACCCAAGGTCTTGACCTCCCTATTCATTTATTTTTCTCTTCTTCTATCATCACATCAATACAATCCTATCAATCTACAATCATCTCTTAACATCATCTCCATCTAATATCAAACAACATTGATCATCCCTAAAATCAATACTCATCAATTAACAATGTCCCCATTAGCAAGCTTATTTGAAAGAGGTAACGAGGTCCTCACCATTAACAACGCCGACGGTGCTGACTTCCACATCACCACCCACGGTTCCGACTGGCTTTGGTCTGTCTTCTCCATCTTCTCCTTGGTTACTCTTCTTGTTCTTGCCTTCTCCTTCACCAAGCCCAAGAATGAGCGTACCTTCCTTCATATTATTGCTCTTGGTCTCATTGCTCTCTCCTACCAGTACTTCACCCTTGCCTCCAACCTTGGTTGGGCTCCTGTCCACGCTGAATTCAACCATGTCACCACCGATAATCAGTCAAAGACTCCTGGTATGAGACAAATCTTCTACGCTCGTTGGGTCAGCTACTTCGTCGCCTTCCCTACTTTCTTCCTTTCCTTCGCTGTTCTTGTTGGTGAAACCTGGTCAAACACTATCGCCATCATCATCTCCGAGGAACTCACTGTCGTCTCCCTTCTTATCGGTACTCTGATCCACTCTACCTACAAGTGGGGTTACTACACCTTCGGTCTCGCTGGCTTCTTCCTTGTCGTTTACTACCTCGTATTCTCCTTCAGAGTCGCTGCTCAACAGCAAGATAAGTTGGTTGCAACCCATTCCCTTGCCATCATTGGCGGCGCAATCGTTCTTCTCATGCTTTACCCTATCTGCTGGGCTCTTTCTGAAGGTGGTAACGTCATTCAGTCTGATTCTGAGGCCGTCTTCTATGGTATCCTCGATATTGTCTTCTTCATCCTCATCGGCACCTTCTACCAGATCTTCCTCTCCAGATCCGTTGACTTTGTCAGCCAAGGTGTCTCCGGCTTCCAGTACCCTGTCTTCTCTTCCCATGGCCCTCGTTCTCTTCCTGCTGTCGCTTATCCTTCTACCAAGGAGGCCGAGCTTCCCACTCCCCCAGCTCAGTCTAGACCTTCTGAGGCCACTGCCCATACTGCCGAACCTACTTCTGAGGAGGTTGAACAACAAGTTTAAATCTAAGATTGACGATTAGAAAGTTCATCTTTCCTATCTCTCTTTTTTTAATCTTTCATTTCTTTTCATCATCCACACTCATTTCCAACGCCAATGACTTTTATGACGTTACGATTTTTATGATTTTTGCTTTTTCATCTCAATTGTTTTTAATGAACCCTGTTTTTAATATCCCCCCATGTATATATACTCGGTTCCCTATTTAGTAAAATTTTAATAAAAAAATTCTATAAAATAATTTGTCTTTCTATTCACGATTTAATCCACTACTTTTCTTAAAAAATGGTCTCATCAATCGATGCCTATACTTATTGATACTCGTACCGGATGGCCTTATGGCACTACTTTTGTGATACGGATTGGTGGATGTATAATCCTTATAAAACTCCGACTTGTAAAACCCAAGCACCTTTTCATTCCCATAAACCGGGGCCGGCCGTTTCATAGGCGTTGCAAAGTAGCTTGCAAAGTTTCGTCCACCAATACTGGTACCATTGTTCCCAGCACTAAAAATCGTATAATTACTTCCATGCTCAGTTGCTGTACTATTATAATTATTCTCTTCCTCTTCTTCCTCCCCGTCTTCATTTCCTCCATATGTCCTAAATTCGTTTCCCCTACTAGTACCAATATTAGTCACTTCCCGAGGTGCTCCAGCCATCACAACTCCTGCTCCATCATTCCTCCCAATCGTCGATCGTAAGCATCGCAACTTGTCATCAAGCTTCAATACTCCTTGCATCGACGCGCTAATCCTCCCATCATTATAACACGTCCATTGGTTTTCACAGTCCTCCTTGTCTTCCTCATAATCTTCATCTTCTTCCTCATCCTTCTCAACCTTACCACGGCTCTTTACACTAACATAATCACTCATATCTGCGTACCCACCATTTAAAGATCTCCCTTTTGCAACCGCCATATTTCCATTCTCTTGCAAAAATGGTGACTCGTACACTGACAAATACTCTTCCTCCATATCAGACACCAAACCCCTCTTTATTCCTTCTTCTTTACCGTCCCCGGAAATTCGGATGCTTTTTTTCGATTGCCGTGGAGGGGCCAGTCTTAGTGTATGACCAAACCCTTCATCCACCCCCTCATCGTGCCCATTTTTGTTAGTTCCGAAAACACAACATCCCGGACTGGAAACTTCACTCTTTTCAGAAACTTCCGTTTGTGGCGTGCTAAAACTTTCCAAACAACACACACTCCCACTAGTAATGTCTCGGCTGCTTAAGCCACTATTATTGCATCCTCCACCTCCATTATAACACTCCCTCTCCCCACTTACAGGCTCCAAACATCGAGCGGTGTAGAACGTATCGTACCCGCCTTCCGCTATAGAAACTGAAGATGACCCTGAACCAAGTCCTCTTAACGACATGTTACGCACTTCAGATTCCAGTTCCCCAATCCGGCGCCAAAGCATCACAATCCACATCTGGTATGAATTCCCATGAGCTGACTTTCCCCCATCGGATGCCGCATTACCCGCTTCACACGCCTTCATCAGCTCATTATAGATTTCCTCATTAGGCATTGGCAAGCTGCTTTTGTTTCCCAAAACCCCCCGTTGAGATCCTCTTGTCAATTTGGCGATATCTTCCTCATGATGTTTCCACAGGTTATCTACATTCTCGCGCAACGTCAACAATGATCCATCAAGCTCCACCATTCTCTCATTAATGTTTTTTAAACAACAGCTACCAACTTCTTGTGGTTCCATCATCTTTTTTAATTTCTCCTTTTCCTCCCCCTCAACCCTTTCATTCATTATAGCTCCAGCAACTTGGATTTTGGCAGCAAGCTCCCTCAACTCATTTTCTAAAATTCCTAGTCGTCTTGACATTTCGCGCTGTGCAAATTCCTGCTCTAGCTCGTCGCTGGCCGATTTAACTGCTTGGACTCCTTGTTTTTCCAGGTTTTTCAGTCGTTTGGCCATGGCCTGCATTTGTGACTCACAGCTGCGTGACAAGTCCATAGTTTGTGAAACAACTTTAGATAATTCCGTGATCCGCTCATCCACCATCACAATATCGTCTGCTGTGACTTGGTCCTTTGCTGCCGCTGCCAGCTTCTTGTCAAATCGATCTGACAATGTAAGCAAATCACTAGAACTCACAATTTGCTCCGACTGCGACAGCCGCGCCAAAACTTTGTTGCATACCCCACGTTCAAAATCGTCTAGTAGCTGTGATCCTCTATCAATTTGGGTTTGAGGTGGTGGTTGTGGTGATGGGGTCGTAGTACTAATGGCAGCATCTAAGAATTCCTTACCTTTACCATTTACCAATGGAGTAGACCCATGCAGAGTGTTGTGAACAATTGATTCCTTGAGACTTTTGACCAAGTCACAAATCTTGGGCGATAGGTCTGCCGCCAAAGCCATGGTGCTTTTCGAGTCATCACAATTGCCCCCGATTATACTGTCTTTAGATAAAACCAACAAGAGGTCTCGGATAAACGTATCAATTGTTGAGTCACATTCTTTTCCAGACTCGTTTAAAGTTAAGGCACTTGAATCTTAGGATAAAATGTAGAAATTAGATGGAATTAGCAGTGCCCGAATCGGATACCTTTGAAAGAAAAAAAAACTTACCAGACATTGTTGATAAATTTACCTAGCAATGCCACCTCTTTAAAGCAAAGAGAACTGTATTGATATTTTGCTTTTTTGGCAAAATAAAGGATTAAATTGTAGTAAAAACAAACGTTTTGAATTAGAAAAAAAATCAAGTATTTAAGAGAAACAACATTTAAAAAGTTGCAGTGAAAATATGGCAATTCAAAAAATTAGCCCTACGGGGGGCTCGAACCCCCAACCTTGAGATAAACTCTCATTAAGAGTCTCACGCTCTACCGATTGAGCTAGCAAGGCTCTTTAGTGAAAATTATAAAATTAAGCTTTATTTATTGATTAGTTGTTACCTTTTTATAAAATAGTAATTTGAAAAATGTGACTTTAGAGTGGGACCGGTTAGTCGAGTTGGAAAAGACGTTCGCTATATGCGAGAGGCGTGGGTTCGAGCCCCACACCACCCACTCTTTAAATGGTTTGCGGGAGCTTACCATAGTCCGACATAAAGGGCCTAACCGCCGACCGTCCTGTCAGTCTAATTAGCTACGCAGGTGATTGCGGGCCGTATCTCTGGCAGGGCGGAATAAGAAATAAAATCACGGTTTTCCGTGAAGCGTCTGTGAAGATAAGTGGAAATTGGGTCGGGAAGGTTTGGGATCGACATACTGATTCACCCCTGTTCCTCGTAGGCTGGCATCAGGGCCCATGCGCTCCGGGCTATCCGAGACGTCCTGACCGACACTTGTACTGAAAAGGTACTACATGACCGACACACATTAGTTAGAAATTAATAAGGATAGCGATAACGCTGATGTTATATACTTCTATAACCCTTGAATATAAATAAATAAAATAAATAAATAAATGTGACTTTAGAGTAAATAAGGAAATTGGAAAAATGCCAGACCCCCCCGATAAAAACAACCCAACCACGCCTAGCGGTAATGACCCTCGTGCCGATATTAACAACCTTGATAATCATGTTGAACAGACCAAAATTAATGATATCGAAAAGACTATTGCTGTTGGACTAAAGCAGAAAGGTGTTTCTCATTTGAAGGGACATCATTCTCACGACGTTCACCATGTAAAGGCCTCACCAAAAATTCATAAAGACGATGATAAAATCGACAAAATTGCTAACCTTGACAAACTCCAAAAGAAACTTGATCATTTGAACAAACATCCTGACCATGAACATCAGGAAAATGATCCTGATAGTCAGATGCTTGATACTACTTCAGACCCAGATTCCCCTACCGAAAATTTTTCAAGTGGTGGTGATACCGAAATTGACGCAAATAACTCACGTGACATTGACATTAATATGGCTGACAACATTACGATAACCCCGACCCATGAGATTGAATCCGTTAATTGTATTTCTGAAACCCTTGTAGCAAAGGTTAATTCCTTAGCTGAAATCCTGGTTGAGGTTAACAATAAATATGATAACATGGGAAAAAATTGCCAATCCTTGAAAAAGGAAAATGAATTATTGAAAAAGGAAAGCGAAATTTTGACCGCTGAAAATGCTGTTCTCAGAAACAAGTTTGCCGAATTTTCCCTTAAATTTGATCAGTTCGAAGGAAGTTGGAATACATTAAGATCCGAAGTTGATAATTTGAAATCTAAAGAAGTACATAGCGAAGTCAAAAAGATCACTATTGAACAAATTAAAAAAGATGTTAAAGCCAATCACGACCATTGCGTTAGAAATTCCCAAAAAGCTGAGGAGCTAGCTAACTTAGCTATCACAGACTGGACCCAAAGAGCTGCCGAAAACAAGCAAACGGTTAAAAAAGAAATTAACCATGTTAAGGAAATTACTCAAAATCTCGAAAAAAGAATCGATGGAATTGAATATCAGGTGGGAACCATTTCCACGAAAACTGACCTTGCTTCAAAAGAAATTACTTACGCTAAACAAGAAATTAAGAGCGCAGTGAGAAAGGTTGATACTCTTCCTTACAAATTGACTACCAGACCATCAAACTCCAACCCTATAAAGTTGAAAGACATTATGAAGGCTCAGAAACAACAACGCGAAGAACAAGTAGCCAATGCAAAACCTATCTATAGGGTTTGCATTAGAATCCCTGCAACTGCCAATAATATTCGCCGTGAAACCATTGGTGCTAAGATAGACAGCATTGCACAGAAAAACGTTGCTGAAATGGTGGAATTTACCACTAAAGGTAACTTGTATGTCAATATCAATGACAAAGAATTTGCAGACCGTGCCGCAGAATGGATCCCACAAATTGATCCTACCTTTTCTCTTCTCGACACTGAACCATGGTATAAGGCAAAACTTCTTGGTGTGCCTGAAGAGGCAACAATCCAGGAAGTGAAAGATGCACTATACACTTTTGGAGAATACCACATTGTACTCAATAACGAACCTAAAGTAATTTACAAAAACCACGATTCTCAAACTATTTTAGTTTGCTTCAGAAACGTCAGTGACTTTGCCAAATGTGCTGATAAATTGGTAATTCGGTATACTAAAATCAAAGTTACACCTTATGTCAACAGACCTAAGACACCAGAACAGCTCCGAAGAATCCGTACGGAACACAGGATGCTAAGACACAGAAATGAAAAACAAGAAAACCAAAAGGCTCCAAATGAGAAACCCACAGAAGAATCTATGGATGACTCAGAAACTGAAGAACAGCTGGAATCTTCTCCAAAAGAAACCTCAACTATTACGAATACCTCTAATGATTTATAAAGTCTTCCAACTAAATTGTCATAAGTCGAAATCAATTACCGAAACTATTTTAGACGAAAAAGAACCTGATATCTTGCTGTTACAGGAGCCTTACTTCAGCAAATATGGTCCTATTAACCACAAAGAATGGATCCCCATTTATGCTATTGCACAAAATGGAAATACTCCATGCCGAGCTATCACTTACATAAGATCCAACTCTGACCTCAGAGCTGTTACTACAAAAATTGAAAAACTTACGAATACAGATATGGTTACCATCATGGTTAAAGATTTTACACTTGTAAATGTCTATAACCAACCTAAACCATCGAAAAAATTCCCTGAACCTCCAGCTTTAGAAATTCTAAAGAAAGAGGTCCAAGGACAATATGACAGGCTGATTATTGCGGGAGACTACAACCTACATCATAGGGAGTGGGAAACCGAAAGTAATCCAGATGCTGATACAAATGAAATTGTGGATTGGCTTCATGAAAATGACATGATGTTAATCACTCCACCAAACAGAAAAACTTATAGAAACAAAACCACTATTGATCTTGTTTATTGTTCTGTAAATTTACTTCACAGAATTATCTTCAGGAAAATTGATGAAAACTCGCTGAGTGATCATGCGATTGTTGAATGGGATCTTTCCTTTTTTCAACACCAACACGAGGAAGAAAAATTAACCTCAATTGAACGACTAAATATTCAACAAGCCAACTGGGATAAATTTGAACAAGAACTTTCGAATGCCATTAAAACTCTTAATGTGCATGACAAAGCTCTGAAAAGTTTAGACCAAATTGACAGTCAAGCTGAAATCCTAGAAAATGTCATTAAAAAAGCCATGGCTTCTTCAATGGAAAAAATCAAATTAGTCCGAAAATCTAAACGATATTGGAATGCCGAACTCAGGAAAAAGTTAGAGTTTGCGCTTAAAGCTAAACGTGAGGCTCGTCTTAGACAACCAACTTTTGCCTTAAAAAAGCAAAAAATACAAGAAGCAAAAGAAGCAACAAGAGATTTTGACCGCTCCTTGCGTGAAGCTAGTTCTGAACAATGGAATAAATTTTTATCTGGTTTGGAAGAAAACGACATTTGGAGGGTGTTAAGATACATTAACCCCAAAGGTAACGATACCATTATACCACAAATAAGAAAAGAAGACGGCACCCTTACAACTACAGTTGAGGAAAAAAGGCATGAGATTTGGAAGGCTTTATTGCCGGAAATTGATCATGGCCCGGACAAACATTTTGAGATTGATGATGACTCAAGATGGCCTAAACTGGATATTAAGGAAGTCGAAATTGCTTTGGCGAATACCCCAAATGATAAAGCTGCTGGAGATGATGGCATAACTGGCTTAGTATTAAAAAAGGCATGGAAGAATAAAGACTACCAAATCAGATTTTTTAAACTACTACAAGCTTGTGTCAACTTTGGATATCATCCAAAAGTCTGGAGACATGGCATTATTGTGGTAATACCCAAACCTAAAAAACCTGATTACTCTAAACCTAGAGCTTACAGGCCTATATCGTTACTTAAGATACCTTCCAAGGTTTTGGAAAAAATCATGCAAACCAGAATGACCAAACTTACCGATAAACTTCTACCGCCAGAGCAATATGGAGGCAGAAAAGGCTATTGTGCTACGGATGCCGTTTTGGAGCTTGTCCAGAGAATCGAAACAAGCCGAGAAAAAATCTCTGCTATTTTGATTGACATTCAAGGTGCTTTTGATAATGTAAATAGAAACATACTCGCTGAAACAATGGAAAACATGGGGCTACCCAATGCGTTGATAAGTTGGACTTACCAATTTATTAGCCAGAGAGAAGCCAGTATGCTCATGGATCGAAGAAAAGGTCCAGTTCAAAAATCAGTACTGGAATCCCACAAGGCTCTCCTATATCCCCCTTACTGTTCCTAATATATTCCACGCCAATGTATAAGGCTATCCAGCAACGGGGAGGAAAAGCTTTTGGATTTATTGATGATGTTACAATCACAGTTGAAGGCACCATAGACAAAAACACTGAGCTACTCAGCAACATTTTGGCTAAATGTTGTGAATGGGCAAAGTCAAGAATGACAAAAATTGATCTTGGAGATAAATTGGGTTTTATTCATTTTGCAAAAAATATTAAAGCCAACGACCAAAAAGCACAGCTGACTCTACCAAATGGAGAACACCTCAAACCCCAAAAGGAAGTCAAGTTACTTGGAATCATTCTTGATAATACCCTGGATTTCAAATCTCATATTATGAGTAAGATAACCAAGGCAAGGAAAGCAATAGGAGCCATTTGGCGACTTGGTGGAACACTTAGAGGTATGCGAGGATCTTCTGTGAGGTCTTTGTATATCGCATGTGTTAGACCAATCATTGAATACGGCATGGAAATTTGGTTTCACAAAATCCTTAAAGGTGAAATTCATAAGCTTGAAGTTGCTCAAAACATGGCATTAAGAAGGGTAGTTGGTGCTTATCGTACTACTCCCATCGCGGTATTACAGAAAGAAGCCGGTGTTATGCCATATAACATCAGACTAAATTTCATGATTGCAAGAAAGGCCATCCGCCTTCATTTGAACATCAGTAACACTAATCCAATAAAGGAACATTTGTTGACCTTAATTGAGAATTCTCCTATCGCTAAATTAACCTCGGTTTATTTAGAGGCAGAAGAAGACAGAAAAGTGGTAATAAAGAATTTGATGAAAACGAGAAAGAAACCAGTTTTTGGACCGGTTACTCGTGAGCTACTTCAGAGTCAGCTTATTGCGATTCTCAAGAAGCAAGCGATAGAAAAATGGCGAGACGCGTATTGGCATAGCAAGAAAGATCAATGGTACCATGATATTACGGCAGAAACACCTTGTTCTGATAATCTTTCTAAAATGACCACGGGAGTGGTTATGAAGAAAGATAGTCGCAGAACCTTGAGCTTTATTACTCAATTCCGCACGGGCCATGGCAATTTTGGCGCATGGTTCAAAAAGTTCGGCATTCAAAAGGATAGCTACGACTGTGAATGTGGCGAGCTGGAAACAGTTAGACACATTCTGGTTGAGTGTCCTCTGTTGGAAGAAAAAAGAAAAGGACTCAGAAGGATATCTCCTGAAATGGACATGTCGACCCTCTTAAACAGTCTAATTGGCTTGCAAGAGATTGCACGCTTTATCTCTGTTTGGAGAGAATAAGAAATAAACTTTAAAAGCGTTGATGAAGACAAGTGGAAATAGATTGGGAAGGTTTGGCTTAGGCTCCCTGTTCCTCGTAAGCTGGCATCAGGATTTATTTTCGGGCTGTTGGAGAAGCATGTTTGAAACTGAATGAAAAGTTCAAAGAATGATGGATACTTATATAGGTAGAACAAGAAGGATAGCGTTGACGCTGATGTTATATATTTCTATAACCCTTGAAAAAAAAAAAAAAAAAAAAAAAAAAAAAAAAAAAAAAAAATGTGACTTTGATTGAGTGGGACCGGTTAGTCGAGTTGGAAAAGACGTTCGCTATATGCGAGAGGCGTGGGTTCGAGCCCCACACCACCCACGCTTTAAATGGTTTGCGGGAGCTTACCATAGTCCGACATAAAGGGCCTAACCGCCGACCGTCCTGTCAGTCTAATTAGCTACGCAGGTGATTGCGGGCCGTATCTCTGGCAGGGCGGAATAAGAAATAAAATCACGGTTTTCCGTGAAACGTCTGTGAAGATAAGTGGAAATTGGGTCGGGAAGGTTTGGGATCGACATACTGATTCACCCCTGTTCCTCGTAGGCTGGCATCAGGGCCCATGCGCTCCGGGCTATCCGAGACGTCCTGACCGACACTTGTACTGAAAAGGTACTACATGACCGACACACATTAGTTAGAAATTAATAAGGATAGCGATAACGCTGATGTTATATACTTCTATAACCCTTGAATATAAACAAACAAACAAACAAATGTGACTTTTTATACATATTTTAAATAAAAATCAAACAAATAAGTTTTACATGTTTTCTGATTAAAAATAACACAGAATAACTTCTTTTTAAATAAAAAAATTCAAGTTTCTTAAATAATCTAACAAGTTTGCAAGAACTTGTGCACTTTATTTTTGTGAAACGAGAATAAGAAATAAACGCTTTAAGCATTAATGAAGACAGTTAGAAATTAATTAATAAGATTTAGTTTTTGGCTCCCTGTTCTTGTTAAACTAGAATTAGATTCGATGTTCAGGTAATGATGCGTGGGTTGAAATAGAATGGCTTAATAAAAAACCATCATCTACTCCGTAAGAAAATAAAGATACATCTCAAAATAGTGATGCACTTTTGCATCATGAATAAAATAAAATCTACAATTTACTAGGTTTTTTTTAGCTGCACATTTCTATACACTGTTGGACTTTGTTCCTATCATTAGAATATATTAATTAATGGGTCATTACATCATGGTCTATCGTAACTTCTATCTTACAAATAAGTGCCTTTAATAAAATGTAATGGGCACCCAGAAAGATTATGCATATTTTTTTTTGTTTTTTTCGTTAATTGTCATCATCAAATAGTTAATCAAAAGGTACTACCAAGAAGAACTATGGCTGGGAGATTTCTCCAATCTCGGGCTTGCCACCCTTGGGATGAAGACGAATGTACTTGTCACAAACAGGGATTTCGTCATCAATGTGACCAATGACAATGACAGTGCCAGACCAGTCGTTAATAAAGGCCTTGCACTGCTCGACACGCCAGCTTTCCATGGCAGAAAAGGCCTCATCGAGAATCAAAAGATTGGGCTTCTTAATAACACTGCGCAAAAACAAGACGGTTTTTTGATCACTCAAGGAAAGATCGTAGAGCTTGGCAGTGGGGTCTAAGTTGAACTCTTCAATCAGGTCGTTAATATTCTTGATCTGTTCTGGGGTCAAATTCTTGGGAGGAATCATGGAACCCACAATATAACCAGTGGCAATGGAATCAAAAACAGTGTATTTAGAAGGGAAAATAGCATGGATTTCGGGAGAGGTGTGGCCAATGGCATCGTTAATATCAAAGTAGTTGTGCTTGCCAGTTTCACGGGGCTCACCGTTGATGACAATCTTGGAGTTCCAGGACTGGGGGTGGTCAGCGGTCAAAAGAGAAACAAGAGTACTCTTGCCAGAACCATTGTCACCACGCAAGTGCCACTTTTCACCCTTGTTGACAGACCATTCAAGCTCATCCAAAATAACCTGGCCACGGTAACCAATAGAGACCTTGTCGAGTTTGATAACTTCTTCATTCTTCTCAGCAGTAAACTCCAGCTCGCGAGCGCGTCTAGATTTTTTGGCAATGATGCGGGAAGCATCGATTTCCTTTTGCTTTAAAAACTCGAGATAGTCAAAAATCTCCTCCTTGGGACCTTGGCGGTCAATGCCGTCGGCATCGGTGATGGCGACGTGGGTAATCCAAGAGGGGTATTCGTCTTGGATACGAAGCCCAAGAACAACGTGCGGGTTAGGAGGAAGGGCACCAAGGATTTCAGAAAGGGTTTGGCGAGAAGGAGGATCAAGGCCAAGGTAAGGCTCGTCAATGAGCAAGAGACGAGGTTCCTTGAGAAGAGCCTTTGCAAGACGAGCGCGACGCATCTGGCCGTTGCTAAGCCCCACAATCCAACGGTTATGGAACTCGTCCAGCTTAAGAGCTTTCATTGCGTTTTCAATCTTGTCTTTATTTGGGCCTGCCTGGGTGCCAAATGTTTGGCCCAGGTATTCGCTCAAGGGTATGTCAAACTCGTCGCGAAAGTGCTCATAACGGGCAGAAAGATGAGTTGCAAGAACCGAGCCCTTGAACTCGACAAGCTGGATAGCCTGGGAGGGCCAGATGGTGTTTTCCAAGAAGGGGTAGGTACGGGAGAGAGCGGGGGTAGGAATGTGTTTTGCACCAATGACGCTGAGAAGGTCGAGTTTTCGAGGCCCAGTGACCGCCCAACGTTCATTAGGGTTGATGGTAAGACTGATAGGGTTGGCAAACAATGGTTTGGAAATCTTGTCCATAAGAGGCCGGACCAGGCAGTTTTCCAGTTTAATGACTGGTAGCTGCTTTGACATTTTGTATGTTTTTATGTGGAGTGTTGGCAGATTGAAAGATGGTGAAATTTGGTCTTTGGGTTGAGTCAAAAGAGATATATATACTGAGAGAGCGCATTTCGGTCCGATCCGAGGAAATGACTCACCAGGGTTGAGGGTTTTGTAAATTGAATATGTGTTATGTAAATAGCACTCATAAAAATTATAATTGACAGATTATGGGCTGAATCACGAAAACAAAAAAGATTGGAGAAGAACGTTTTATGTGGGGGCGACTTCTTTACTTGACAAGCTAAACACCGCCGCCCCGCTTGAGTGCGGGTAAGTGTTTAAAAGCAAAATTACCCCACAATGAGCTGAACAGGTCAATTGAGGGAGACAGAGGAACGAGACTCTCAAAGACGTTAATATGAGAATCTGAAAAAGAAAAGACTCAATAGTTGAGATAAAATAGAAGAAAAATCAAGTTCTTTGGCGTTGAAGAGGATCTAGGAATGCTTTGAAAATCTAATCAACAATCCTTCGACTGCATATACTGTAATATAAAATAAGTATGCTGAAAAACCTACAACAAAGTTCAAATTATCCATCACCCTAAGAACCGAGGATCTGATCTTGACTGGGGGTGTTTGTTTTTGGCTTTGTGTGGGGTCAAATTTAAACACGATAGGATGGGGCTCCCCGCAACAAACGGATTCTAAGATGATTCAATACGATCCCATTACATTTATATAAATACCAGCATGAATTTCAGCTTTATTATTATTTTTTATTCATCATTTACAATAATATTATCAGTTCATTCTAAAACCCCCTTTTAGCTATTCCCACCTCTCTCTCTTAAAAACCTAACAATGGTTCTTCCAGGCTCACACTTCCCCCCACACATCCAAAAGCGAATTCCCACATTTCCTGTCGAGTGGGACGACATTGTGGACCCCAAAGGCCCCGAGTTCATGAGCACAATCTCTAAAATAACAGCTCTTCCTGGAAAGAAACAAGCCGTGGCGTTGCCCGGGTCCGAGAAGCCCGGATACTCGGCCGTGTACCGAAACACACGTAACCCCAAAAAACTCGTGTCTGTGGTGCACCCGAATCTGCGCACTACCGACGAAATCTTCCGAGCAACAGTGAAGGCCAAGCCCAATGCACTGTGCCTTGGTGAGCGCCAATATAACCAGGCCACTAAGACGTGGGGACCATACATCTTCCAAACCTTTTCGGAAATTGACGAACGCGTTTCCCACTTGGCCTCAGGTATTATCAACTTGGTCGAAAAGCATGCCCACCAGGACCCCCACAAGGAACAATACACAGTAGGTGTTTATGGTCCCAATAGCCGCAACTGGGTTCTCAGTGATCTCGCAGCCAATAGAACGGCGCTCACACCTGTTGCGTTGTACGACACCTTGGGTCCGGAGTCGACAAAGTATATTGTTAACTTGACCAATATGCCCATAATTTTTGCTTCAATTGCACACATCCCTTACTTGCTGTCGGCCAAAAAGGAGATGCCCACGCTTAAAGTGATTGTTTCGCTTAACGATCTCGAGGATCCCGAGTACTGGGAGCACCCGGGACACTCAAAGCGCGATGTGCTTAACGCTTGGGCAGATTCGGTTGGAGTTACTCTTTACTCCTTCACCGATGTTGAGGACAGCGGGAAGCACATCCCCCGCGAACATCGCAAGCCTACTGCAGACGACATATTTACCATCAACTTTACTTCGGGTACCACCGGCAATCCCAAGGGTGTGATTCTCCGCCACTCCGCACTGGCAGCGGGTGTGACCATCATTAAGTACAATGACTTTTTCGATGAAGCTGACACAGACGCCTACCTTTCGTTTTTACCTTTGGCGCACATTTACGAGCGTTGCAACATGCATGGAATGCTATCGTCAGGTATCAAGGTAGGGTTTATTCGTGGCGACATTACCAAGTTGTTTGAAGACATGGCTATGCTCAAGCCCACGTTGGTGTGCGGCGTTCCACGTATTTGGAACAAGATGTGCACTAGTATCCGCACGTCTACAATCGAGGCACCGGGGAAGATTGGCGAGGTCTCACGGAAAGCCTTTGAGGCAAAGATGAAGCACCTAAAGGAGACTGGAGAGAGCACCCATTCTAAGTACGATAAGCTGTGGACGGATAATATCCGCAAGTCGCTTGGGTTTGAGAACGCCAAGGTGCTCAACTCTGGGTCCGCGCCGCTTGCCGCGGAAAACATCGACTTGATGCGATGTGCGCTTGGTGTCAAGTTTGCAGAAGGCTACGGGTTGACAGAATCTACAAGTGGCATTTCAGTGTCCAACACTAGCGACAACCATTCCGGGTCGGTGGGGCCCATCACACCCACCACGGAGGTGTGTTTGAGAGACTTGCCTGAGCTTGGGTACTCGATCCACGACCAGCCAAACCCCCGTGGCGAAGTCATGTTGCGTGGCCCACAGGTGTTCCACGGGTATTACAAGAATGAGGAGGAGACCGTCAAGGCGCTTACCGAGGATGGCTGGTTCCACACTGGCGATGTTGGCATGATTGACGAGATGGGTCGCATTTACATTATTGATCGAGTCAAGAACATGTTCAAGTTGGCACAGGGCGAGTATGTTGCACCAGAGAGAATTGAGGCTCTTTATTCGTCGGCCTCGTCTCTTATTTCGCAAGTGTTTATAGATGGCAACTCGTTCGAGGTGTTCCTTGTTGCTGTGATTGGTGTTAATCCTGGGCCCTACTGCACACTGCTTAAAAACAAGTTGAATTTGGAGGTGTCGCCGACAGATGTTGATGCGTTGGTGGCGTCATTCAAACGCAAGGATGCACGAACAGAGGTGCTGAGACAGATTACCCAGGATATTAAGAGCGCAGGGCTCAAGGGGTTTGAGTTGATTAAAAATGTGCAGTTGTTTATTGAGCCTTTGAGTCCGGCAAATGGCACGCTTACGCCGACACTTAAAATCAAGCGGCCCGACTGCCGACGCTATTTTAACTCGGTGACTAGCGAGATGTATCAAGAGGGTCCATTGTTGGAGTTGTCACAGACTAAGAATAAGATTTAAAGGGTTGAGTGAAAAAAAATAAAAGGGATTAGTGTAGAGAAATGTTTAATATATATATGTTTATAGGCCTATTAAGAAAGAGAGAAAGACCAAAAAAAGGATATTCCAATCATGTTTTCCGGAAATTACTATTCTAGGATATCGGTCGAAAGGAAGTCTCGTCTAAAGCGTGCCGACTCGGAGTCCTCGGAACCAAACAAGACCAGCAAGCATGTAGGGCTGGATAAACGGTTATAGGCGAGCTTAAACTTATATATGACTGGGGCCGCGGCCACTAGAGAGAGCTTAGCCAAAGCCCGGGGAATTTGGAAAAAGCGAGAGCTGAAGATTGCAAGATCGGTTGATGGCTTTTTTTTTCTTCATTGTAGCGGTGGGAAAGTTTACGGGACACTGATATCTACCATGTACCGCAGTTGAAGCCAGTCGGGTGACGATCGACTGGGCGTGACATAGTTCGGGACCGAGCAGTTTTGTAGGGAGAAAGTACCGGACTAATGCGAGATCTGTATGGCAGTCCTGTGTCAACAAAAATCCTCCCAATAGGGGCAGCGGCTGGGGACGAGCGAGACGTTTAATGCCGAGGGATCTGAAAACTTTAAGCCGAGCTTCTAGGACGACCCGCCGAGGAACTTTTTTCTAGCCCAGCGGTTATTACTTACTATGTGGATCTTTTTCCTGATGAGGACCTCTGGGGCTTAAGGCTCTATGTGATTACGGTTGCAAGTCGTTGTAAGACCGACCCTCAGCACGCCAGCGGGTTTTGTAATTCACAACCACCGGCAAAGCCACAGCGCATGGCTGTACCAGGCTGTTAGGAGTTCCCGGAACAACTCCGCAAGACTCTCCGCATTTTGCGACTCCACGCAGTCCGCTGGTACATCGCTACGCATCACCCAAAGAGGGCCTTTTTTTTTGTAGCCACCGCACCGTACTCCAATACTCTTCTACGTCTACTACTCTCAGGACGCCCAGCAGCCTGTAATTTCTTAGATAGATATGGGGAAGCTTATTACAAAAAAAGCGGGGAGAAAGAAAAAAAAGAGGAGGGGCTACATATGCGATGATGATAATTTTTTTTAATTTAAATACAGAGGAACATCCACAAGTTTTTATTGAAATTTTTCAACCCAAATTTTTCAATCTTTCTTTCTTTTTTTTTAATATAAAAAATAAACATATAAATATATATATATATATTTATATTTTAAAAATTAAAAGTTCTAATTCTACTATTCTAATCCCTACCCTATCTTATAATGGTTCTTCCCGGCGCAACCTTCCCTGACCACGTCCAGAAGCGGATCCCAACCTACCCCCCAGTCTGGGACAAAAAGGTTAACCCCAGCACTAACAACGGCCTGATTGTGCGAATCGACACGATCCGCGCCAAACCAGGCAAGAAGCAGGCCGCCCCCATCCCTGGATCCGAGAGACCAGGCTTCTCCGCCATCTACCGCAACGTACACTGCCCCGACCGCCTCATTTCCGTCGTCCACCCGGACCTCGACACAGTCGACTCCATCTTCCAGTCCGTGGTTGCTTCCAAGCCCAACGCGCTGTGTCTCGGCGAGCGCTCCCACGACCAGGCTTCCAAGACTTGGGGGCCCTACATTTTCCAAACTTACTCCGAGATCAACGAGCGCGTTAGCCACATTGCTTCCGGTATCATAAATCTGGTCGAGAAGCACTCGGGCATTGAGCCCCACAAGGAGCAATACACCGTCGGTCTTTACGGCCCCAACAGTCGTAACTGGGTCATCACCGACTTGGCCTGCAGCAGAACCGCCCTTACACCTGTTCCTCTTTACGACACCTTGGGCCCCGAGGCCTCCAAGTACATTGTCAACCTCACCAACATGCCAATCATCTTTGCGTCCATTGCACACATCCCAGCTCTGCTGGCAGCCAAGCAAGAACTGCCTTCGCTTAAGACCATTGTGTCTTTCAACGATCTCGAAGACCCTGAATACTGGGAGCACCCCGGCCACTCCAAGCGCGATGTTCTCAACGCCTGGGCCAAATCCGTCGGCGTTTCGCTCTACTCTTTCACCGATGTTGAGGACAGCGGCAAGCACATCCCCCGCGAACACCGCAAGCCCAAGACTGACGATGTCTTTACCATCAACTTCACCTCGGGCACCACCGGCAACCCCAAGGGTGTCATTCTCCACCACTCCACCATGGCTGCTGCCGTGACCATGTTCAAGTACAATGACTTCTTTGGAGATGACGAGCATGTTAGTTTCTTGTCCAACTTGCCATTGGCTCACGTTTTTGACCGTGTTAATGTTCACGGTATGCTTTCTTCCGGTGCCCGCATCGGCTTTTTGCACTCGGATGCTAGTCAGCTCTTTGACGATCTTCGCACTCTTAAGCCTACTTCCATGGTCGGCGTTCCCCGCATTTTCAACAAGATGTGCGTCGGCATCCGTACATCGACTATCGAGGCTCCTGGCAAGATTGGCGAGGTCACTCGTGCTGCCTATGCCGAGAAGCTCAAGAATCTCAAGACAACCGGCCAAGTCACACACCCCGAGCTCGACAAGGTCTGGTCTAACAAGGTGCGCAAGCTTCTTGGGTTCGACAACACTCGCAAGGTTTTCTCTGGATCTGCGCCATTGGCTGCCGAGAACATCGACTTTATCAAGTGCGCTCTGTCCGTGCAGTTCAGCGAAGGTTACGGTCTGACAGAAACCGCCGCCGGCATTGCCATTTGCGCAGTTGACGACAACCACTCTGGTTCCGTGGGCCCCCCAACTCCTGCATGCGAGGTGTGTCTGCGCGATCTCCCTGAGCTTGGCTACTCCATCCACGACCAGCCCCACCCCCGTGGCGAAATCATGCTGCGTGGCCCACAAATGTTCCACGGTTACTACAAAAACAATGAGGAAACCGTCAAGTCCCTTACCGAAGATGGCTGGTTCCACACCGGCGATGTTGGCAAGATTGATGATATGGGCCGCATCTACATCATTGACCGTGTCAAGAACATGTTCAAGCTTGCCCAGGGCGAGTACGTTGCCCCAGAGAGAATCGAGACCATTTACTCGTCAAGCTCCTCGCTCATTTCACAGGTGTTTGTTGACGGCAACTCGTTTGAGACCTACCTTGTGGGCATTGTGGGTATCACTCCTGAGCCATACACTGCTTTGTTGAAATCCAAGCTGGGTCTGACAATCAACCCTTCAGACCTGGAGGCTGTCAAGTCCTCCTTTTCTAACCGAGATGTGCGCAAGGTCGTGCTGACCGAAATCAACAGCCACGTGAAGAGTGCTGGACTCAAGGGCTTTGAGATTATTAAGAACGTCAAGCTGTTTATTGAGCCCTTGAGTGCCGAAAACGGCACTCTGACGCCCACAATGAAGATCAAGCGACCAGACTGCCGCCGTATCTTCAACCCGGAGACGAGCGAGATGTATGAGGAGGGTCCTTTAGTTGAGTCTTCATCTAAGAAGGCCAAGATTTAAACTCCCCTTAAAAGTTGTATTTATGTATTTTTTAGTTTTTGATTTGAATATTAAAAAAGTTGAATGACTTGTGATTTAAAACTTAAAGCTTGTTCCAACGGAAGGGTTGGTTCAGTTTTAGTTCAAAACGGGGTTACCCGGCTGTTGAGTAGCGAAACCGCCAACTCTCCTCGGCCTCGCTGGCACTTTTTTGGGCTCCCTCCCAGCCGTAACCACAGCGAAGTACCACCACCACCAGCTTTGTGTCTCGCAAACCTTTTTTTTTTTTCTCAATCCCTTGTCTTAACCTCCTTTCTTTCTCTTCTTTCTATATACCATTTTGATAAATTCCTAATTTTTTTTTAAAAAGCTTCATTCATAAACATTATATACTCTCGTAATTAATTCGCAATGGATGAGGAATACGACGTTATTGTCCTGGGTATGTGCTATCACCAACCACTAATATTCTTATCAATATTGCCACCACATGCATTATCATCCCCAATCTCAAATTGCTAACAAAAATTTTTATAGGCACCGGTACGCTTACTCAAATGGAGATTTTTTTTTTGCCATCCTCTAGCTCCAGTATTTAATGAACCTGTCGCTAATTTCATTTAGGCCTTACTGAATGCATTCTTTCCGGTATTATGAGTGTGGAGGGAAAGAAGGTCCTCCACATTGATCGACAAGACCATTATGGCGGGTGAGTACATTTTGTTGATTTGGTTGCTTGTTTGCTCTTAGCAATTCCATATTGATTCTTTATTTGGTAACTAATGTGATTCTTTCTCTTTTCTTTTTCTCTCAAATAGTGAGAGTGCTTCGCTTAATCTCACACAACTCTACAAAAAGTTCCGCCCCGGTAAACAGGCTGAAGAAAGCCTCGGCCGCGACCGCGACTGGAACGTTGATCTCATCCCCAAGTTTGTCATGGCTGGTGGTGAGCTGACAAAAATCTTGACCAACACTGAGGTTCTTCCGTATCTTGAATTTACGCAAATCTCGGGCTCCTACGTGTACCGCGACGGCCGCATTGCCAAGGTGCCATCTACCCAAATGGAGGCCATCAAGAGCCCGCTTATGGGTCTGTTTGAAAAGCGCCGTGCGCGAAACTTTTTTGAGTTTGTCGGCAATTACAAGGAGGAGGATAAGAGCACCCACTCTGGTCTTGATTTGGATAAGAATACCATGACAGAGGTCTATCTCAAGTTTGGCCTTGAGCCCGGCACCCGCGACTTTATTGGCCATGCCATGGCCCTTTGGACCACGGATGACTATCTGACGCAACCTGCACGTGAGACCATTGAGCGTGTCATCATGTACTTGCACTCGGTTGCTCTCTACGGCAAGTCTCCCTACATTTACCCTCTCTACGGCCTCGGCGAGCTCCCGCAGGCGTTTGCCCGCATGTCGGCCGTTTACGGTGGTACTTATATGCTTAACAAGCCCATTGATGGGCTTGAGTACGATGCCGATGGTAAGGTCTGCGGTGTGCGCTCAGGCGACGAGGTGGCCAAGACCAAGATCGTCATTGGTGATCCCACATACTTCCCCGACAAGGTGAAGAAGACTGGCGAGCGTGTGATTCGTGCCATGGTGATTTTGGAGCACCCTGTGCCCAACACTGAGAACCTCGATTCGTTGCAAATCATTATTCCTCAGAACCAGGTCAAGCGCAAGCATGACATTTACATTGCTGTTTTGTCATCCTCCCACTTTGTGTGCTCCAAGGGTCACTACCTGGCCATCATCTCGACTGTCATTGAGACCGACACCCCCCACGTTGAGATTGAGCCTGCGTTTAAGCTGCTGGGCCCCACCAAGGACGTTCTCATGGGTATTGCGGAGCTTTATGAGCCTATTGATGATGGCACTAAGGACCATGTTTATATCTCCAAGTCGTATGATGCTACCTCGCACTTTGAGACTACTACTGATGATGTCAAGGATCTGTACTTCCGCATCACCGGCAAGCCTCTGGAGCTTAAGAAGAAGAAGCCTGCTACTGAGGCTCCATGATTATATTAAAGATGGTAATATATATATGTACATATATATTAATTTTTTTTACTATTGGAATTTTATTTTTTTTAAAGAATAAACTTAGCATTATTAATTACAAGAAACTCTATTCAATTTGTGGGACCTAATTTTGATTGTATGGTTTATGCGTTTTACGTCATTGATTTGTGGCCACTTAAGAAGAAAAAAAAAAGTTACAAACCACTTAAAAATCGACCCCTTTCTTTTTGATTCTCCCCTTTGAAAAAAAATCAAACAGTCCCATATTCGTTCTCTTTGATCTAGATAATTTTGGTCAACTGTATATAAATCATTCATTTGCTTGTTTATCAATCTTTTAATTTATTTTTGTTTTGTTCTGGACTCTTGTTTCTTTCAAATGTCGCACCAGCAGCAGTTCCAATTCCCTCCTCAAGCTCAACGTAACGACCCTTCTGCAGCTGATCCCAATACGGCCGGTTCCGTGCAGCCAGACGCAGAGTCCTCCTCCTTGTGGGTCTTCGGTGACCCATCCCAGTCGCGGCCCGGGTCGGCAGCGCCGTCGTCATTTCCCAGCGGTAGCAGTAACGTGGATACACTCCAAGAAGCCTCCTCGTCGTGTTTTTCTTATACCCCACTAGCGGGGGGGCCCGTGGGTGACGCCGCCGCAGAGCCTCCGGAAACAGGACTGCTGGCGCCCATCGTGATCACGGCTTCGTCCGGGGTCTCGCTGGTGGCGCCCAGACCCGTGCGGGCCAGACGGCACCAGAAATCAATCATTGCCGTGGAGGCGTTCGTTCCGCAACTGTCGACAACAACAACTGCAGCGGCGGCTATCACGGGCGATCCGGCTGCTGCGCCAGGTGTGTCGTTTTTCGAGTTGGCGCCGGTCATAGCACGGCCCTTGTCGATGGAGGGGGAGAGTTGTGGAGTAGGAGGAGGTAATAGTAGAGCCAACGACCAAGAAGGTGCAGTGTGTGGAGAACTGGCCCAGTTGGCGATCGGAACTAAACGAGCAGGGGGGTTCAGTGGAGTTTCGCGGACCCATGTTCGCGTGCCATCGGTCGAGTTTGGCGACGAAATCCCGTTCCCCAGCTTTTCCAGCAGTAGCAGCCACGGTGCCAGCACAGAATCTGTGAGTGGGTTGTCAGGGACCAACAGCCATAATAGTAGCACTACGAGCAATATCATGACCACCGCCGCGATTCCCACCACACCAATACCCGCAGACGTGAGCAGTGGACGGCGGCGAGCCAGCACAACGCGGTCGCGGGCGCGGTCGCGCAAAGCGTCGCTGCTGGAGCACTGGGACGTCCAAAGCATCCGGCTGGGGGGCCCTGATCTGGTGGGCTCGACAGACGTGTCGCTTTTTCTTCCGGCAGACCTGGGGCCACCACGGACGCCCGAGAGCGGAGCACGCACGGCGGGCGGCGCGGGGCCCGGTGAGGGGCTGCACGTCCAGACAAGCGATCTGGCGCAGCTGCAGCCGATGCAGCTGTACTCGCCCACTAGCGAGGCGGTATCGGAGCTGTTCCAGATCATGCGCCACACGAGCTTGGCAGGCAGCACCGGGGGGTCGTCGTCGGCGGCCGCCGCGTGGGGGGGCTGGCCCGGTAACAGCGGGGGCGGCGGGTACGAGGGGTACGGAGAGGCTGGGTTCCGGCACCTGCGGACGCCGTCGTCGTCGTCGGCGGTGGCGGGCAACGGGGCGCTGGCGATGGGGTGCGGCGGGGCAAACAGCCACGGGTTTTGGAGCATGTCTTCGGTGCAGTCTGGGGTGGTGCCGCCGTCGCCGGTGTCGCGCACCTCGCGCAACCCGATCGTGGCCAACGACGCGTTCCAGGCGGGACTTGGGGGCGCGGCGTCGGCCGCCACGGCTGTGGGCGCGGGAAGCGGCGGGTTTTCGTTTCCTTTGTAGGACGCCAGATTAGACGATATGTATTTACCTTTGTGACTATGGGTCATGTTTTATTGACGTTATATAAATTCAATATCGGGATTCAGAAATACCGATTAACACATGTTTCGGGATCTACATTTTCAAAGGTTCTTCCATGAGCTGGAGGGCACGCGAATGAGAGGCTAAAATGGGTTTGACTTTAATTCCGTTTGAAAATCTGGGGTATTTATGCGATGGGACCCTAATAACATTGGTACGGTGGGAGATACCTGAGCGTGAATTTCAGCAAGCTTGGCCTTAATCATAGGTTCTTCAGATTAAGGGGATTCCATTTCTTTTATTTTTGCTTTAAATCACTGCGGTTTCTCGTCAATGGGATTGCGATAGCAGTTGGCATAAATGGAAAGTGTGAGGTCCGTAGGGCTCCGGATGGCCTGTTATTACATAAGCCGCCGAGGGTTTCCTTTTATTTGCGTCGCAGTGCATTTAAGGCGAGATTAATGTTTAACCGGGTCGTTTATGCAGACCATTGTAGTTAAAAGCGATATGGATACTAATTTCTGGTTTGATTACTCCATTTATTTGAAAAAAAAGGACATAACGTGTAGAGTTCGACTAAGTCGTGAAGATAATGACTCCAAAATAAAACCCTTTCGTGCTTCTCCCCCATAGAAAGGTTTGCCCGTTAAGCATTTGCCGACCACGGGGTGGATAGTACTGCTTGGCGCGTACCCTTTAAGCTTATTGTTGTGATGGGTGTTATTCTCCCAAAGGGAGGTGTAGACAAATCCCTTCAGGTATGTCCACGAGTGTAGAGGTTCCATCGGCCGATCAATAGGCCGGGTCGCAAAAGCACCGATGCCCAAGACTTTTTGCTTGTAAATCTCCCCTCCTTTGCCCAAAAAATAGCCAGGGGACAGATCAGATTCCCCGGATTTTAAAAATCACAACGTAACGGCGCGGTTGACTCAGTGGCTCCCGCATACGAGATCTCTTGGTCGGGCCACAACTCTCTAGGATTTAAAAAGCTTCGGCCTCCTTGCCCCCCACACTCTTTGCTCCTGTCGCCCGGCCGTGCCACGGGCCTGTGACGTTTCCCCGGGCGATGTGGGGGGTATTTCCATCCGCTTCAAGGCCAACAGTTTGTGCTCCATTCCGTTTCGATACCTACAAGAAGCCCAAGGTTTTCAAAAGGCGTTTTTTTCTGGTTCGTTCTTCCAAAAGCTCCATGTCGGTTACGACCGGTTACTTCCAGAAAACCCCCATGTTGCAACGTCGGAATTGCCTGAAACATCGCGACACCGTCGCATTGTGCGGAGTCACAAGCGCGCGTGGCTCCAAGTACCCAGACAAACTACAGCCAAGGTACCTGCCCTCAGAGCAAGTACTTGTACCGACTTTTTTTGAGTTTCCCCGGCCGTTGGGTCTGTGCATTGCGGCGTGGCTACTGCACTCCGTGGATATTGCGAGGTACGTAAAAGATGGTATAACTTATGGGCACAATTGCACAATGAGTGGTAACATAGGGAAAAACAAACCTTCTGGGTTATCAACATCCAAAAAAAAATTTAAAATCATTCCATTAGTCATTAAATTTTTAAAATGTATATATATTTTACCTAGTTCTTGGGGTTGATCTTGATTCTGACAGCCTTGGTCTGGGTGTAGTTGTCAATGCTCTGCTCACCCATCTCACGGCCCATACCGGACTGGTTGAAACCACCAAAGGGAACAGCCTCGTGGAAGGCATTGTAGGTGTTGACCCAAACGGAGCCAGAGTGGATTCTTCCGGCAACGTCAATGGCCTTGTTGATGTCCTCAGTGTGGAGACCGGCACCGAGACCGTACTCAGAGTTGTTGGCAAGGTCGACAACCTCAGCAACGGAAGAGAACTTGGTGGCGACAATGACGGGGCCGAAAATCTCCTCGCGAACAATGCGCATGTCCTCCTTGACGTCAGCAAAGACGGTGGGGGCAATGAAGTAACCGGGGCGGTCGAGACGCTCACCACCAGTGACAAGGCGAGCACCCTCCTCCTTTCCGAGGTTAATGTACTTGAGAATCTTGTCGAGCTGGGCCTTGGAAGTCTGGGAACCCTGGAAGGTCTCATTGTCGAAGGGGTCACCGACAGAGATGGCCTCAGCACGGGCCTTCAAGCGGTTGATAAACTCGTCGTAGATGGTGTCCTGGACGTAGAGACGGGAGCCGGCAGAGCAGACCTCACCAGAGTTGTAAAAGATACCGAGGGCAGCAACTTCGACGGCGGTGTCGAGGTCAGCGTCATCGAAAATGATGTGGGGGGACTTGCCACCGAGCTCGAGAGTGACCTTCTTGAGGTTAGATTCAGCGGCAGCCTTCATAATGTAGCGGCCAGTGGCGGTGGAACCAGTGAAGGCAACCTTCTTGATTCTGGGGTGCTTGGCAATGGCGGCACCAGTGGGGCCAAAGCCAGAGATGATGTTAACGACACCGGCGGGGATACCGACCTCCTTGACGAACTGGGAGACGACGAGGGCGGAAAGAGGGGTGGACTCGGCAGTTTTCAGGACGACAGTGTTACCAGTGGCAAGGGCGGGGCCAATCTTCCAGGACCACATGAGGAGGGGGAAGTTCCAGGGAATAATCTGGCCGCAGACACCAAGAGGCTCGCGGGCAGTGTAGGTGAAGAAGCCGTCATTGGTGGGGATCTGGGTGCCGTAGATCTTGTCGGCGATACCAGCATAGTAGCGAATGACCTTTTCGACGAGGGCAACGTCACCGCGGGCGAGAGTAAGGGCCTTACCATTGTCAAAGGACTCAATTGAGGCGAGGAGCTCAGCATTTTCGTGGACCTTGTCTGCGAGCTTGCTGAGAAGGAGGCCACGCTCTGAGGGAGGGGTTTGGGACCAGGACTTGAAAGCCTCTTCGGCAGCCTTGACGGCAATGTCGACGTCGGCCTCGCCACCCTCGTAGACCTCAGCGACGGTGTGCTGGGTGGAAGGGCTTTCGACGGAGAAGGTCTTGCCGGACTGGGAGGCGACAAACTCGTTGTTGATGAAGAGACCGGTGGGTTGCTCGTAGTTGATGCCGTTGGGGAGGGTGATGGGGGTCTTAAGGGGGAGGGCAGAAGCAGAGTAGCATCTGATGGTGTGTGCAAAGACGGAGCGAGCAGCAGAGGCGTTTTTGAGTGCTCTAGCGGCTTGAGTGAGAGATCTGCTCATTGTGTATGTGTGTGGAAATGTATATAAGATGGATGGTGTGGTATATATATATATATATATAAGGATTATATATGTATACTTTTATATATGAGAAAATGAAAGGGTATAGAAATTAAGATATAGAATAGATAGAGAAGAAAAAAAAAAGGAATCGAATGTGAGGAATTGAGGTGATATTTATATTTAAAAAAAAAGAAAGAACGAGCCTTCCCCTACTAAATGGTTAAGTGGATATAAAGTTTTTATTTTTTTATAAAGAGGGGAGAAGGAGGAGGGGGCAAGCCAGAGCGTGTGGAGGACCCAATTGAGGGAAGGGCTGGTGATATGATGAAATGAGTGGCAGAGGGAGATTTGGTTGGCCAGCGTAGAGGATTTTTAGATTACAATAACAGACTAGTCGAAATACCCAGGGATTTGGGGCGAATTATTTAGAAAAGTTGATTATAAATGGTGGCAGACGAAGTTTTTTTTCTCGCGTTTGGAGCAACAGACTGGGTTTGTCATTCCACGGCAGTCATTAGAGAGAGGGGTTGAAGCCAATGGGTTGAATGGATCTCCTCATGTAAGGTTTTTTTATTTTCCAGCAGAGAATAGAGGAAGACACGGGGTTGATTTATAATACTAGATGTATATATTTTGGAGGTTGATGCATTTTGTTTCATTTCTGCGTATTTTTAATTTTTAAATAGAAAAGAAAGACTCTTGTGGTTTCTTTTTGTGTTTCTGATAAACAGATAGCCTGGTGTAGTCATTTGATGGTCGGATAAACACAAATGGTGACTAGACAGAGCGCGGTGTGTGTTTTTACGAGGGATTGGTGGCAATGGTTGTATATATACGATGAAGATAATCCGAAGATTCAGACAAGGTTTTTCAAAAGTACATTTGCTATATACAAGTTGACAAATCAAACGGAGGTTTTGATTTCTATTCTATATAATGTAAATTGAAATTTTGAGGATTCATAAAGATGATTTTGAAATGATTTGGTTTTTAACAATCCTGGCAATGTCAAAAGGCGACTTTTAATGGCGCTGGCTCGCTGGCTAAAAGAACTTTTGCCCGTGCGGCTCTACCCCACCTTTTTTTTTCTAACAAGCTGATAAAAAAGAAAATTTGGGGGGGGCTTTTCCGCTTCGGAGAAACTTTTTCAACAAGTTCCCACGATATATTTGAAAAAAAAAGCAAATTTTTACGTTGTCCTATAAATCACATACCAAGAAGTTTTATATAGAGAGATGTTTTTAAATACATACTCGGTCCAATTGAAGTTTTCTAAAAAAAATGACAAACTGATAGAATCGTTATCTTGTCTAATTCTAAGGAGAATTAAATATAATAGAAATTAGAGATATTGGATAAATGGAAGTTTTTTTGGCTTTTGTTTCTTTTTTTTCTAAATACAACAGTGATTGGATGTTGATATCCGAAAGAATCGTCAAACCTTACAAAGATGTTTCTAAAGGACGAGGAGGGGTTGGGCTTTTAAAAAAACCTTGCAACTTAAACACAAGTGTAATATCTTTCCTATATACACCGTTACAACCAAAATTCAAATACCTATTTAAAATTCAGACCTTTTTGATTTTTTCATGAATTTAAATATCCATCTCCATTTTGTTTTTTAAAGAAAAAAAGAAGATTCTAATTTTCTTGTATATATTGGTAGAACCCGACCCCTCCAAAAATAAAAAGAAATAAAAGAACTTCAACCCCGCTCTTAAACAAACGGACCTGATCCAGCCCCACGGCGTTATGTAATACTAAAATTATTATCTAATTACATTCTTATGAGTAATCAACTGTTGATGACTAATATTACCCTGTTTTTTCTCCTTCTTCTATCTACATATCACACTACACACTAAAAAAATAGTCGAGTTTGGCCTCTCCGACCAACCGACCGGCCCCGGGACTCTTCATCTTCCTAGAAACTTATCAACCCTCTCCACGTCTTCCTTTGGCGCCTGGCCCCTTCCACGCTCCCTTGACCCTTCAAAGGCCTGCCTTCCTCCACCTTCTTTTTTTCTATGCGTGTCGTCATCATCATCATATCTATATATATATATCCCTGTATATCCTTCAATGTAGAAAAGAATAAAAAAATTTAACAAATTGTAAACCATTATGTTTGAATTTACAATTAATATAAAACTAACCAATCTGATCGGCCCATCCTAATTTTTTCATCTTTTGATATTCAATTGTCCGAACTACGGAATACAAATTATATATAACCAACTTGTAATCAATAAAACACACACACAAATTGCGGTTATTCAAGGATATTTTACAACTTTCACTTGTTGACAATAACATTAATGATGATAATAATAATAATTTCTATATCTCACTCTTTTCATTCCATAATTGATATCATAATCAAAAGTATACCTTTGTTATCCATGTCGTCCCTTCTTAATTTGTCTTTTAACCTTCATTGAGTTTTTCCGGTTTACATATTTCAATCATTCACATCTCTTTTCTTTTTTATTCATCATACGTATATATTCATCTTACTAGTTTATTAAACTATTTTTTTTCGTAGCCTCCAGAGTCTCGCTCGGTATCCACCTGAATCCTCTCCGATGAAACCTCCAAAATGATTGTCTCCTCTCGTCTTTCCTCAAACAGTTTATCCGGTCTTCTTTCGGAAAATCTTGCTGTTGAGGCATACGTGTGATTTTATTTTCTTTTTTTGTTTCTGAGATTACAATTACTAAAATAAAAAGAAACTGAGTATCGTAAAGCTCTCCGTCTTTTGCAAATTATAGTTTTTATGGTAATCAATTATACTATGACGTTATAAGTTTATATACTATGAAAACCATTCCATAAACCAAACTGTCATCATTCTCTAAACCTCTAATCCTATGATGATCCCGTTCATGTCTTCCTCCCATGCATTTCGTGGTTAGGTTAAGCTGTCACTTTTCATGTAACCCTAGCCCACTAATATCACGGTATCTGTTTACACGTGACAGCGATTAGTACTTTTTTCGGCAAAAATCTTATTTTATTCCTTCTGCAACATGTTTAATCTTGCAACATCTGATAACTATTGCAACGCTTGTAAAATCAGCAACTTTTTATAACAGCTATTTACTTTACACATACTGATCCCTCTCATTGTAATGCTTACCCCTTTCCCTCAATAAACCCCCTAATCCTCTACAAAGTTCTAGGCAAATATGCCTCGAAAAAAAACATCTACAAGTAACCTGCAAAAAAGCTCATATTCAAATTGCAGCTTATTTTAAAATTTTTTTTTTTTCAATTTTTATTAAGAATTTTTGCTTCATCTACCTCCCCAGAAAAAAAAAAGAGGAACACATTACCAAGAAAAAGATATATGAATTTGAAAAAAAATATATACACATATCAAACTGCTTACTCGGCAGCCTTCTTGGCAGCTCTCTTGGCCTCTCTCTTGCCAGTGCCAAAGATCTTCTTGCCACGGTTCTTCTTCTGTCTTCTTTGTTGTCTGCCGGGGCCCTCAACCTTGGAAGCAACACCGTATCTAATCTGGCGGTACTTGGGCTCGAACTTCTTAAGAGCCTCGGGAGAGTCGTAAATCAGACCAAAGCCAGTGGTCTTACCGCCACCAAAGTGGGCCTTGAGGCCAAAGACAGAGACAGCATCCTTCTCCGACTTGTAGAGACCAGCGAGCTTCTCACGGAGATCGTCCTTGGAAACACCAGCAGAGCCGGGGTGGAGAACGTCAATGACAAATTGGCGACGGCCCAAAAGAGGGTTTCTAATGAACTTTCTGGTGCGAATAGTAACGGAATCACTCTGGTATAATTATGTTAGTCTAATTCTTAGCAAAAAAAAATAAAACGACGAACGAGACGCAATACAAAATCCTCCAGGTCTTTCAAAAGCCAATAGCAAAAAGTGTATCTTTATTCTTTAGGGGGTATCCGTTTCTTCATTTTCTATATTCCATCATCATCATCTTCTGCTGATAAACATCTTCTGCTAATAAACATCGTCTCATGCCTGTCCCAGTCGTCATCGTCGTCGTCGTCAGCTCGTATCATGTTGATAGGACATACCATTTTGCCAAAGTGGTTGTGCTGTGTGGATCTTCTAAGAGGGAAAAAAGTTCGAAGAGGAGCAGATAGTATGCAAAAAAAATTTTAGGGCACTGGGGAGGGGGGGGTGAGAGAAGTGCGAAAAAAAAATTGCACCCACTCGCCCGCCACGCACACGCATTCACACATATACATACCCTCTATGCTGTTTACTTACTATTTTTTACTTAGTAGCTGGTTACAAACCTTTCATTTGTTACACAATATGTTGTAATTACCTGCTTGAATATATTGTATTACATGGGTATTACACACTCTCTAGTGAAAAGTTTTTCTTTCATCTCCTAGAACCTACTCTTTTTCCCATCCCTTTTCCATACATCTTATGTTGCTTACATAAACAGTACTATATATTTACTCATGACCTAATATACTGAATTATAAAATTACCTTCTCAAAATGGAAATAACACAGTCACAATAACCATTTCATGTAACAGAATGTGACAATGTAATACACTTGTTTTTAAAATCACAACCCATCTAGGTGTAAATCCTTACTACCCTTCAAACAACAAAAAACATTCTACTGGTGTTCAATATAATTAATCTCCATGAGCTCAATTATTTCTTTATGATTTTTAAAATACCTCATTATTTTAATTCTCAATTATGTTTTTAACTTCTCATTAATATAAAATTTCTTTTTTTTCATCTACCTTACAATCAACTTTCTTTCTCATCTTAAATTTCGTACATGGAACATACCCCAAGAAAAAACTAAACCATCAGCCGCAGTTTACCTTATTTAATTGTCATCTACCCCCCAAAAATCCTGGGCATCTTTCCTAAATAAACCATCTCCTCAACCATCTTCCTAGTTAACGCAACCTTGTTTTACTCAAAAAAAGTCACACTCTCTCAATAACAAAGAATTGAACCATACAATTAAACCTTTTGTTGCTTTGTTATAATCATCATTGCAATCTTCTCACATATTCCAATCATAAGTTCAATGCGCCTAATTTATATAACCCTCTTCCCATTTACTCTTGTAAACCATGTGCCAAAGTATATATCCTACCCTCTGCGGGGTCAATATGAATATCATGCTCTTCTCTTAAACCTGCCACCTCCTACCATCCAGGGAAAGAAAAGATAAAAATTCAAAAACTTTGCTTTTACTAAGCTCAATTGGGAATATACATCTTTG
Organism: Magnusiomyces ingens NRRL Y-17630; assembly: GCA_900497715.1. Lineage (NCBI taxonomy): Eukaryota > Fungi > Ascomycota > Dipodascomycetes > Dipodascales > Dipodascaceae > Magnusiomyces > Magnusiomyces ingens. The sequence continues at coordinate 1,002,130 of UIDE01000004.1, forward strand.
AAATTTCCTCGCCCCTCCAAAAATCACGCCCGGAGGTTTGTTCACTAAACTAGATTTTAACCTCCAACTTTAACTAACCGAGACTGTAAACCTTGGTATCGTCGATATTGGTCTTTCCTCATACAGCTAAAACTTACATCTTTGATTGTTTAATCCCCAGATTTTTTCCGTCTCCTACTTGTCTATTGCCATAATTGATACTAATTACTCTGATACCCTTGGGTTATAAATATCTGACTATATCATGCTTTTTTTTTTCTTTTCCCCCAAAGAAAAAATATCTTAAGTTTCAACCAAAAAAATGAGGATTCCAATACCAAATAGCTTTTCACAAGCTATATTACTATTGGCGCCCTTGTTCCCTCTTATGGTCCAGGCGGTGCCGCTTTCTTTTTCTTCTTCTTCTTCTCTCAAACATACCTCGCTATCTGAGTCCCAAAAGTCCCAATGGATTGCCGTCGACGACGCTATCCAAAATTTTAACTCGCTTTTGGGCTGCAAGTCACCATTTCTTTCCGTTCAACCCCCAGATACCACTCTCCAGCTGGCTGAAACGGTCGAGAAGCACATGAATGCCATTGCTCAATGTGTCATCGACGGCAGATCACTCTTACTAGATTTCGATCCTACGTTATACCGACCTGCTGCTCCTTCTCTTGAAGCTCGCTCGTGGTGGTCTCCTGTCGAAAGCGCCATGTACCAAGTCGGTTCCCTCGTCGGATGCAACGATCAAAAGGTGCACAAAATCGCGGATCCAAACTCGGTCGAAGCCATAAACAGTGCCATTATAGACCGCATGCAGATGTTTGCTGCCTGTCTTTTCCGCTGGGATGGTGTAAAGTATTCTCCTCAAAAACGATCACTTGATGCTGATACTTCCGAAACTATGATCAATCCTCTGGTAAAGCTTGAAAAGAAACAACAAGCTCCTCCACCACCACCATCACTTCCTCCCCCTGCTCCACCTTCCCCTCCTGGCCCGCCGTCTCCAGGCCCTCCAGCACTGCCCAAAGAACCGAAAGTCTATAGCTTGGATTTGTCGGATAATGATATTATAGTTGTACGCCAATGGGGACCCCCTCCACCCGGGCCACCAGAACCGCCCGGGCCACCCGGGCCACCTGGGCCACCTGGAGGGCCACCTGGAGAACCCCCGGGACCCCCGGGACCCCCCGGAGGGCCACCATGGGATCCATGGGAAAATCGAGTAGCTAATGCTGCAACTAACCGAATCCCAACGGTAACTGATCGAGCTCATAATGGAGATGGATTGTCTGTGCGTCAATGGGGACCTCCACCACCACCACCAGGACCTCCACATGGACCACCAGGATACCCACCGGGACCACCGGGACCTCCTGGTGGACCTCCTGGTGGACCTCCCGGTGGACCTCCCGGTGGCCCGCCAGGTCGTCCCTGGTCTCAGGAACAAGAAGCTCAAGCAGGTAGTGTTAACTTGGAAGCAAGACAATGGCAGCCACCTCCTCCACAAGGACCTCCACCAGGACCTCCACCAGGTAAGCCTGGTAATCAAGGGCCTCAGGGACCTCAAGGACCCCCAGGACCCCCAGGACCCCCAGGACCCCCAGGACCCCCAGGACCTACGGGACCGGCTGGACCGGCTGGACCGGCAGGACCTGCAGGTCCACCTGGAAGACCAGGGCCACCTGGACCACCAGGGCCACCTGGACCGCCTGGGCAATCTGGGCCACCTCGTCCTCCACATGACACCGAGTCTAATACTTTTGCTGAACTGATTCGACGGGAGTATGAACCCAATTCGGAACCACCCTCTCCGCAAGATTATAAGGGTGGAAAAGATGGGTACGGCTGGAATGGACAAGGCCCGCAAGGCCCACCAGGACCACCAGGCCCTCGAGGGCCGCCCGGACAGCCCGGTCCACAGGGATTTAGAGGTTTAAGAGGACCTCGGGGACCACCAGGACCACCAGGACCCCCAGGCCCGCGAGGAAATCATCGGCCTCCCTACAGTGTGACTCAACCAGAAAATGAGCCGGAACCTGATGTAGAGCTCGAGGATGATGGAGTGGATGATGTAGATGCACCTGAGCTTTTTGAAAGGCAATATGGAGGCAATTGGCCTAAACAACCACCGCATGGCGGTGGGTATGGATGGCAGGGCCCTCCAGGACCACGGGGACCCCCAGGACCTCAGGGATTTAGAGGTCCACGAGGACATCAAGGATTACCAGGATTACCTGGACCACGGGGACCCCCAGGACCTCCTGGTCCAAATTGGTTATGAAGCAACGGCAAATAACGCTACGTGCATAAAAAAAGTTTTTTTTAGCGTGGATATGTATCAAAAAAATGCAATTGATTAATGCAAATGTCAATTAATTTTTGTTTTTATTTATAATGTAGCACAAGAAAGAATGAGAAAAAAAAAGATAAGAATTACAATTAGAATTTATCATCTGAAAAAAGAGGGGCTGTATTTACTGAGCCTTGGTAGCCGAGGGAATTTGAGGAGGCTTGTCAAAGGCATTGTAGGAGATTTCAAGAGTTGCGATCCAGCCATAAGCAGTGAAGAAGATGTAGACAAGTCCAAGAGCAACAAGGGTAGTCTCAAAAATGCCTGGGCTAAAATATTGGTATTTTTCAAAGAGCGAATCACCGACCTTGAACTCGGTCTTGAACTCGTCAGCTTCTGTGTCTTCTTCGTTTTCTGTATTCTTTTGGAAAATACCGGCCTCACCAAGAACATTTTCCTCCTCGTCGGCATCAAAAACCTGGCTCTTCTTGGAAAAGGTGCGGGCAGCAGACTCAGGCGCAGACGTGTAAACAATAACGTAATTGCCGGAGGGAAGACCGCCAATGACGGTGGAAAGAAGACCATCATTGTGTTGGAGAGCAGCAGCACGAGCTTCCTTTTCTCTAACGGTAGGGAGGGTGGGGAAGTTAAGGACAACGACTCTTGGGGTGGTATCAACAAAGCCCTCAAAGCCAGAGGCCTGGGTATCGACCTTAACGACCTTGGCGGCGCACTTTTCGGCCACCTGCTGAGCCAATGGCGACAGGCCGTCTTCATTCTCGGGTATGCTGGTAGCATCTGTGGTGCGGACGTGAGGGAAGATGTACTTAGAAGCCGCTTGTTGGAAGTAATGGCGCAGGTTGGCGGTGCCGTCCGAGTCGGCCAGGTCGTAAGTGTGGGCGGCAGGCTGGTTGACAAAAATATACGCGTCAGCGGGGCAGCCCGAGAGGGCCGAGGCCACGGCCGAGTCAAACGCGGACGAGGAAAGAGTGAAGGACGAGGCCTGGGACTGTTGCAAGGCCGCGGTGTTGAGGTCGGCGGAGGAGGAGAGGAAGATCTGGGGGGAGGTGTCGCCAAAAGACATGGCGCCCTGAGCCAAAGCCAAAGCGGCCAGCACGGACTTGCGAGAGAAGAGCATTGAGGAAGGGTGGTGGTGGAGATAGAGGAGGATGTTTGGATGTATTTAAATGAAAGGTTCTTGTTGGTGGTGGTGAGAAAAAAAAAAAAAAGGACAGGTTTGGTGGTGGCTTTGGAGGGATGCAGCCAGAGAGCAGCCATTTTGGGTGTGGCAGGCAGCAGCAGTATAAATAAGACCGCCCAAAGCTCAGTTGCCTGCAAAAAAAAAAATGTGACATTACATAAATTTGTAATACATTGTCATGTGATCACATTGTTAGACCAAACCGAAAGTTCTTAAGAAGAAGTGCGAGGACAGCATTTGATGCACAGAATACCTCAAATAAAAAGAAATTAAAAAAATATGAAAAGTTTGCTCGTGAAAGAATAGCTAAATTAAGCTTAATTGAAATTTTTGAAGGATTAAACTTGAACCAAGCTGTATTTTTAATGAGATCTAAGCTGGATCAACATGGAGTATTTAGAACGTAATTCAACTACCTATTCCAGTTTAAAGCCTTTAATAGGTTTTAACGTCTTCAAATCAATGTACCGTCAGTTCAAATCTATCAACAGTCTTCAAGTCTCTTTGTACTTCCTCTTTGATGTTGGGCCGGGTAAACCTGTCATTTTTGAAATCACAAAGTCAGGCATGTTGAAAATCTCATCAATCGATTTTATATAAAAAATTGATTTCTTTGTCGAAGGTTTTTTTCCTTTTACTAATAGTCTTCTTCAATGTCGGCCACCGTAATCACTAAAGCACAACTGGCTCACCTCGATCGTGCAGAACGATACCTTTACATCAATGCAATAGCCAAAATCTACCAGATCAATGGATTATATCCGCCGCTGCGACTCAAAGATGACGACACGATTCTGGGCCAGATCTACTTTAACTCGTTATCAAGAACCAACTATCTCAGTACCAATGTTTTTCTGGGAAAATATGACCCCAGAAAGATAGCGGCTATTGTGCATCGTAGCCCGTGGCAGAGCATGATTTCGCTGGATGAGTGCTTGTTGGATGACTTCACGATAGATAATAGTGGTATAATTACAAGTGTTGAACAACAAAAAAACGTTCCCTTAAACATTGACAGAATTCACCGGAAACAGCAAATTGAGTTTGAAAAAATGTTTGAGTGGATCACAGAAAAAGAACAGGAATATATTTTGGAAAAAAGTAAACTAGCAAAGCAGTTAATGCTTGAACAATTCTATACAAACAACGACTATAATAAGAATAGTGATAACAACAATATCAGCAACGCAGTGGTTAAAATAAATGAACCAGATCCAATAGGATACATGATAAAATTTATGCCTCAAGATGAGCTTCAATCTACATCCCCGTTGTCATTGCCAATGAATAATTTTTCAACACCTTTATCGTTTTGCACCATTCCCGGATGTACGGCGTGTAGTGATGTCAATGCCAATTCCTCCAAGGCCTACTATAACCAGTTTCAACAATACCCTGAAAATGCTTTTCCTGTTAGTAATAATAGTAATAATAGTATGGGCAGCAGTAATAACAATAGCTTTACAGCTAGTGTTACTGATACCTCTATTGCTAGTACCTCCACCACAATAGCAACAACTTTTAGCGAGGCCCCAGATAACAGATGTGCTTCTCTTGGCACGGCTTCAAGTTTTAGTCATGGGGCTGATACCTCCTATGCCAATGTTCCCGACGTGACTACTGCAGTTGTTGTTTCTGCTGTTAGTAGCTCTCCAGTGAGTTTATCAGTTGGTAGTGACCCAAACACTACAGAGAGCCTAACCTTTGCTGTACCGGTGAGTGCTGTCATAACAGCCACAACGCCACCACCACAGGTAGGCCTACCCGTTCCCATGGAGGATGTTTCTGCCACAACCGTTGCGGTACAAGCCACAAGTACTCGCAAGAAGGCCAAGAATGGAGGTGCAACGTCTACAGTTTCTCGAGCCGGGAAAAAAAAACAAGCACATATTAAGGGCAAGAATTCACGAGAACAGGCAAGTAAGGTCATTGCGGCTGCGGCAAGAGCGAAAGAAATGAAGAAAAATAAGGTGGGGGAGAAGAGTAAAAAAACACCAAGAATACATAAGCTGCAGAATGAGGTTGTTTCTTGTAGCTATGCGAAAAAAAGCGATGAACTAATTGTGGTCAACACGACAGTAATAAGCTTGCCAGTGGGTTTATACCAATACGATGATGACGATGAAGAAGACGAAAATGATCAAGAAAAAGTATTTAAGCTAGATTATGGAGATAAAGATGGAAGTTATGGAGAACCACAGGTGGCAGGATATAACAATGATTCAACAAAAGAAAATAGAAAGTTTGATTTATGGCATAATAATATGCAGATATTTGAGATGCAAGTCGAGCAGGAGATTATGAAGTTTGATCATTTAGCTTTTTTCCCAAATGAGACTCAAGTGAATGAAGAAGGACCCTGGGGGACTGGTGTGAATCCATATGATTTTACGAGCTGTTTATATGAATGTCAATTATCTTGAGGCTAGTGTATGTTTAATAGGAATGATATTTTTTTCGCAAAGCATTAAGGAATATAAACGGTTTGAGTTTCTACTTTGGTCCGTTATTTGAGGTGAGTTTTTGGCATGAATTTGGATGGGTGAGGGGGGGGGGGGGGGGGGGGGGGGGGGGGGGGGGGGGGAGGTTATGTGGTGTTGAGAATTATTGAATATGTTGAGTGTCCGGAAAAAAGTCTCCGGTGGGGTGGTGCAAAGAGAGTATTTTGAAGAGTTTTGTGGAGGGGGTGCAAGGCTGGTATATTTAGTGACTTTAAAAAAGTTGGGTGTGTCTTATATGGATTGAATAATAATAATAATATTATAACATTTACAGGTTGACTAATTACTTTTATTTAAACGAGAAGGGGGGGTGAAAAAAAAAAGCTATCCATCCATCCGGAATAAGGCCTGTTTTATTTAAATGTGGTGGTTTGTAGTGGATTTTGGTGCCTGAAGAGGAGGAGGTTGTTGGAGACGATATTTTGTGAAAAATTAAGAATGGGCATGATGATTTAAATATTACATAATTAGTTTGTGGGGTAGATGCGTGGGGAGAAGAGTTTTTACAGAAAATGCAACGCCAGCTGATGACTAATAAATAAAAATTAGATAATCATCTAGTTATTTGTAAAAATGTGGAGATTACAGATCAGACATGAGAAGGACACACAGCATCTCATTATGTGAAAAATTAAAAAAAAAAAGAGGATGAAAGGAAAAAAAAAAAAGGATTTGATTCATGATTAGATATCAAAAATTGTATTAGTTAAAAATGTTGTTTTTTTTATTCCTTGAGCTTGAATGTCTTTCGAACATATCACCTTTCTGTTGTTTTTTTGTCAAACCCAATTATCAGTTGGCTGTTGTTTTTTTGTTTCATGCGTACTACTGTGGCTGTCTTTCGCATGATGAAAATAACTCTCTCACGGTTTTATCTTCCCGGATAAAGACGGACCCCCAACGCAAAATGTCCGTTTGTGGGAATTCAGAGCTCCCAGAAGTGCAGGATCTCCGGCTTCTGAGCGAGAGTAAGCGTGTGTACCACTAAGTTACAGCAATTGCAATCAATTGAAGTAGAAAGACCTCCCATGGAGCTAACAAAGGCTGCTGCTACGGCTGCCACCAAACTCGGACACTGGAACGGACACACCCGACATTGGGTAATAAAAGGCGATAGAAATGAAAACTGGTACCGCCGTAAACGTAACTTATCCAGTCAATTATTGCAGCTCGTCATCAATTCAAGAAGCAGTGGCAGCAACATTTTTTGTCCAGCTCCTCTTCTATCAGCTAGCCAGCCTTTTGGTAATTGTTGGGGGAAAGTGATGTTTTTTTTGTCTATGATGCTCATATCATTGTTTTTTTTTTCACTTTCTATTCGTAGGTTATCTGCATCCGATCTTCTTAAAAGAGTATACCAACATACAATCCACGAGTTATACCTTTAAAAAATACACTTGTCTTTCTCGGAAATTTCAGTTCCGAAGTATATGAGCTATAGAAATGAAATGTTAACTGAGCGCTGTTTTCCTGGACTACACCAAATATACAAATTTATATTTTAACTACTAGTCATTATAGACCAAAATAAATTAGTCCTGTAGAGTATATAATGTAAAAAAAAATATCATGATATGTTAATACTAATGACTCCATTCATATTGATATTTATTCAGATAAACACTAGTAGTGTACAATTAATATGGTAGTAGTAGTGTTACTGTACTAGCCTAATAACCCTCTTCTTTACCCCCTCCCTCCTATTTTTTATCCCCGCCAGGCCCGGACCTCTCAAGCATTTTGGTACTTCTCTCCCCCCCCCCCCCCCCCCAACTCCCCCTCCTTCTCTCTCTCGCTCTCTTTCGCTCCCCCACACTAATCAAAAATCTCATCGTCAAACAATAATCGTCAAGCTCCACCATGAGCCACCCCTCTTCAGCCCAACTATAAATACAAGGGATTTCCCCTTTACCTCGACCTTTTTTTTTCTTCTTTTTTTTTATTATCTCTTTATCCTTTTTTCTATATTCTATTTCTTCTGCATCTTTGATTTTCTTTAACGACTTTTTTTTTAAAATTTAACGACCCCACCCTCTCCCCCAATCTTACTCTAAAAATTTCATACAAACACACACACAACAATGGCTCAATCCGTTAACATCAAGTTCCCCAATGGCCTTTCCGCCGACATCCCCACTGGACTTTTCATCAACAACGAGTTTGTCAAGTCCAATGACGGCAAGACCTTCCCCGTCTACAACCCTTCGACTGAAGAACAGATCTGCGAAGTCTACGAGGCCAACGAGGCTGACGTTGATGCCGCTGTCGATGCTGCCGAGGCTGCCTTTGAGGATTGGGGCTTTGGCGACTCTTCCCGTCGTGGTCGTCTGTTGACTAAGCTCGCTGATCTTATTGAGGAGCACTCCGAGACCCTCGCTTCTATTGAGTCCCTCAACAATGGTAAGCCCATGTCTCTGGCTCGCATTGACGTCCAACTCTCTGCAGACTGTATCCGCAGTTATGCCGGCTGGGCCGACAAGCTTTATGGTGATGTCTTGCCCGCTGGTGATGACAATTACTTCTCCTACGTCCGCCGTGAGCCCATTGGTGTCTGCGGTCAGGTCATTCCATGGAACTTCCCTCTTCTTATGTGGGCCTGGAAGATTGGTCCTGCCCTTGCTGCCGGTAACACTGTTGTTCTCAAGAGTGCTGAATCCACTCCTCTCTCTGCTCTCTATGCATCTACTCTTGTTAAGGAGGCTGGCATTCCTCCTGGTGTCTTGAACATTGTCTCTGGTTATGGTCAGACTGGTCAGTACATTTCCTCCCACATGAGAATTAAGAAGATTGCCTTTACCGGCTCTACCGCTACCGGCCGCCACGTTATGAAGGCTGCTGCCACTTCTAACCTTAAGAAGGTCACACTTGAGCTCGGTGGAAAGTCTCCTAACATTGTCTTTGCCGATGCCGATCTTGACAAGGCTGTTGAGTTTGCCAACATGGGCATTTACTTTAACTCTGGTGAAGTTTGCTGCGCCGGCTCTCGTATCTATGTTCAGGACACCATTTACGATACCTTCCTTGAGAAGCTCAAGGCTCGTGCTGAGAAGAACGTTGTTGGCGACCCCTTTGATGATAACACCTTCCAAGGTCCTCAGACTTCTAAGATTCAGCTCGACCGTATTTTGAGCTACATTGAGCACGGAAAGAATGAGGGTGCTCGTGTTGTTACCGGTGGTAAGCGTCTTGATCGCCCCGGTTACTTTATCCACCCCACTATCTTTGCTGATGTCACTGAAGATATGAAGATCGTCAAGGAGGAAATTTTCGGTCCCGTTGTCACCATCACCAAGTTTTCTACCACTGACGAAGTTATCAAGCTCGCCAATAACACTGAGTACGGTCTTGCTGCTGGTGTCCACACCACCAATATCAACAAGGCCCTCCACGTTTCCGCTAAGATTCATGCTGGTACTGTTTGGGTCAACACTTACAACGACTTCCACCACAACGTTCCCTTTGGTGGTTATGGCCAGTCTGGTATTGGCCGTGAACTTGGTCGCGAAGGTATTTTGGAGTCCTACACTCAACCCAAGTCTGTCCGTGTCAAGCTTGACATGGCTGCCTAAAGTGTTTATTATATCTACCCATTTTTATGATTTAATGACTAAAGTTTGTGTAATTTAAGGAAAAATAAAGTTTTTTAAAAAAATGCCAGATGATGCTACAAATGTGGAGAAATCCCAGGTTGGTTTTTTGTGGGGAAATTTTTCATGCAAAAGAGCGAAAAGCTGGGAAAGGCCAAGACTCCAAGTAATGGAGTGTCTGAATGCTTTGTCTAGAAATTGTATCTAACGATTGGATTAGAGATCTAGCACATTTTAATCTAACAAAGAAATTATAAAAAGTATCCTGATCTTAGGGATGGGATTTAATAACAATCTTACGTGTGATTCTCTAGAGAAAAATAGGTCTGAAAAGATGTAGGTTAGTTGCATCAAACTCAGGGTTCACTATGAAGGGGAAGGGCGTCACTCTAAAGTCTTGAGATCTTGTTGTAAGTATTGTGGTAAGCACACTGTTAATCCTAATATGTAAGAGGTTTTAGAGTTTTACCACGAAAAGAAGATAAATAAATCGATGTAGAGCTTGTAGAGGAGCCAACAAAATACTCATTAAGGGTAAGGGTTGAGTGTCTAAGAAGGGTTAGGTGATTGCTGCGTCTCAAGTTTTAGAGGAATTTTAAGAAGATGCTGTCCGTTTTGGGAATCTGTTGGTGGTTGGTCGTGCAAAACGCGGGAGAATATCCAAAAAGAGTAATTTTTTGGTGGCTAGTGGTTAATATTTGTGACACGACGCTAGATTCCACAAGGGCTAGGGTTTTATGAAAAACAATCATGAGGATCATTTGTGACGTCAATAAAAATGCACGCGTTTTTTATTATTTTATGTTCATAAACCCATCTACGTATCATAAATATATTTAATTTTTCTAAGAGCTTATACTAAAACAAAAAAGACAAGAGAACCAGCTCTTCTTCTAGCTTAATTTGAAGAAGGAAACTAAGCCCTTACTATCAAATATAACTTGAAATAAAAGGCGAGCTTATATTGCTGTCACATTGTCATTTTAACAAGTCTAAAGTGATCCATTATACACATCAACTACAAGAGCAGCTGAGCAAGAGAACGTTTCTTAGATTGGAGTTCTAGGTACTTTTTTGTTTTATTTTGGGAACTACAACAGTTGATATCTTTCGTATGATGTTCCAAAGTTAAAAAGTATTGTACAATTAGAGTTTTGCTGTGAGGTCTACCTGCCTAAGTAAGAATATCAAAGTAGTAAGTTTAAGCCGAAGTACTCAGTTGACTTTATCTCTCGACAATTTTAAGAATTTAGAAGATGTGTAGGAAGAACACCAAGCTTTGAACAAGCGACATTAGGCTAAAGTGGAACATAATCTTGGAGAGGATCGGAGGTATAGCATACTGTCTTCTGAAAGCAAGTAGAGTGGGGGGTGTCGGTAAAAATGTGTGCGAGGGTTAGGGGATGGTAGTGGCACAGATTTTTGAATGCTTTTCAAACAAAACATTCCCTTTTGGGAATATATTGGTATTTTGCCATAAGAACAGTGGTGTAGCCGTGCAGAGGTCATGTAGAGTTACGAAAGAAGTAAACAACAGGGAAAACAGCTTTAAAAATCTGTGCAACCATCATGGATCCCGCAAGGGTAAGGGGTTTTCAATTTATAATAATACCTGGAACTTAAGCCTACGTAGGACCACCACAAATTATTCAATACTTCAAAGAACTGAGTTTTTAACAAAGCTCGTTACCAGACATTTGATAAAGTTTTTACAATGAAATATCAATTATAGTTTATTGATAATAAAATGAAATTATTGTTCATTTCGATCATAATTTGACATAATCGGACTTCTTTTCTTTTATATGTTTTACAATCATTGAAAATCAGATTTAACCTAATGTGATAAAAAAGATAATTCTAACTGAATAACTGGATAAAATTAATTGATGTTAATTAGTTTTTAAATTTGTAAATAAAGTCTAAATTTAAAATTTTTCTGTAGAAACGATTATTTATACCAGGACAATATACGTTATCTATTCTAAATTTAAGAGCTGTTGGGGAACAAACATCATATATTTGTATTTTAAGGATGACAATGAATTTACTGTTCACATACCTTAATGTAGATGTAATACTTACAACTAATTTTAGTATTTGCTTAACTTTTAGATATCTTGAACGCGTTCCCAGTCTTCGATCTCTCCCATGGTAAAAGACCATTCAGAACTAAACAGCCCTTACCCTTGTGGGATTCATGAGGGTTGCACAGATTTTTAAAGTTGTTTTCCCTGTTGTTTACCTTTTTTGTAACTCTACGTAAAATCAGTACGGCTGCGCCACTGTTCTTATGGCAAAATACCAATATATTCCCAAAAGGGAATGTTTTATTTAAAAAGCATTCAAAAATCTGTGCCACCACCATCCCCTAATCCTCTCACGCACTTTTATTGAGACTCCCTACCTTACTTTAGCTCAATGATATGTCTATAACCCCTTACCCTTGCGGGATCCATGAAGGTTGCACATATAATTAACAATGGATTCTCAGATGTTTGCTCTTTTGGATACTTTACATAAGTTTAGCACGGCTACATTCAAGTTTCCATGGTAAAATACAACTAGATTCCCAAAACAGCAACCATCTTTTAAAAACATTCAAAAATCAGTGCCGCCGCGATCCCCTAACCCTTTTTTATTTTTGCCCGTACCCCTTACCCTTCTTCTCCTAGGTATTTTTCTTAAAACCCCTTACCCTTGCGGGATTCATGATGGTTGCACAGATTTTTGACTGCTTTTCAAAAAATGTTTACCCTTTTCGTAACTCTACATGATATTTGTACGGCTATTTCTCAGTTTCCATGGTAAAATATAAACTTGTTCCCAAAACGGCAGTAATCCTTTGGAAAATTCTTGAAAATGTGTGCCACGTCTATGCCCCAACCTTCCCACACACCTCTTCAAATACCCCTACCCTTCACAATTTTTATCAATAACTGTAAAGCCCTTACCCTTGTGGAATTTATTAAACTGTAGCTTCCCGATACTTTTTTTTTTAAATTTTTTAAAATTTTTTTTAGATTTTTTTAGATTTTTAATTTTTTTCTATTTTTTTTTAATTTTTTTTTATATAATAAATATATATTTATTTTCAATTTTTTATATCATGTGACTCACACATACGACATTTTTTTTCTTCAGCTTTCACTTCGAAAGTCCCCAACCTTCGTAATGAAAGGACCTCAACACTATTCATGGAAGACTCACTCGACATAATCTCGAAAGTAATCCAAGCCGCTGATCTTGCAAACCAGAACAGATTTTTATAATTGCCGAGTTGCCGCTGGGCCTTCCTCCACAATTATTAACTCCACTCTGAACAAGAAATAATCGGTCTAAGCTCCCACCAAGTCAACCACCTAACCCTCCCCTGGCCTTCACACCTGGCATTTGATATTCCAAGGAAAAGTATTTATGCAAGCATAAATACACTACTTGTAATAGAATTTGTAGTACAGTAGACATAAGGTAGAATAAGATTATGTAATTCTAAAAAAAAAAAAAAAAAAAAACACTTCGAAAGTTTTTGCTCATCTTAACCACACTAAAAAAAGCTTTATGGAAGACCAGAAAACATGTTATACGGGGGCAGAGGGACTTTGAGAGGCACAAAAGAATTTGAAATTTTCAAAAAAAAGAATGATAAGAAAATTAAAAAAAATCAAAAATCAAAATCAACTTTTCGTAAATTTATGGCTAACAATTAAAGGACGTTATTTTTTGGATTTGGATCACATGACACTTAGATGATGTAAATGACGATGAAGATTTGAATGGAGAAGAAAAGTTGGATGAAAGGAGGGTATTGAACTCGTTTGCCTCTTTAACCTATGTACTGGCTCTCATTGCAGACTTTCAGCACAAGAAAAATATCAAAGCTGCCCTATTTCTTGCCAACAAACTCAAGCTTGGAACAAAAACGTAGTTGGTCAGATGAAAATAAAAAGCTGGAATACAAGGGGCAATTACGTCAGAAAGGGGCTATAGGTGGTGCAGCTTTAGATTTTACATTTAAACAAAAAAATTGTTACAAGATGTTTACTCCGAAAGTTGGAAGTTTGGTGACAAAAGTCCGGTTTTTGTTGTAGACCGGGGGAAGCTCGACGAAAAGTTTGCATATTGACCGTGGCACAGATTTTTAGTTGTTTTTCAAAGAAAATGTGCTCTTTTGGGAGTTTGATTGTATTTTACCATGGAAACTGTAGTGTTGCGGTAAAGCTTTTCTGTAAAAGATTAAAAAGGGTAAACATCTAGTCAAACAACTTAAATAATTCGTGCAACGTTCATAAATTCCACAAGGGTAAGGGCTTCACTGTTATTGATAAAAATGTGTAGGGTAGGGGTATTTGAAGAGGTGTGTGGGAAGGTTGGGGCATAGACGTGGCACACATTTTCAAGAATTTTCCAAAGGATTACTGCCGTTTTGGGAACAAGTTTATATTTTACCATGGAAACTGAGAAATAGCCGTACAAATATCATGTAGAGTTACGAAAAGGGTAAACATTTTTTGAAAAGCAGTCAAAAATCTGTGCAACCATCATGAATCCCGCAAGGGTAAGGACTTGATATATTGGTTAGGCTTTTGGTCCAATTTAACCACAATAAACTAAGTACCCCAGATTTCATATGACAAAACTTAGTTTCTAAGAGACACTGACAGGAATAAAAAATAATAATGCTAGGATATTTCTAATCTATTATACATAATGAACAATAAGAAATAGCTCTTTTTTCAAAAGTTTGCATTAAATAAAGCATATATATTGTACCATCAGGAAAATAATTTATGAAAGACTATTGGATTGACCAGCGCTAAAACGTTCGTTTAATATTTATACAGTCTTTAATTAAACCATAATCAGAAGCTTTAAAACCAGATTTCAAGGATGATTAGCTTGTTGTCATTTTGCGATTATTTAAGGTGTCAAGAAACGAGCAGTCATTAATAAAGTACATGTAAGGTCAGCTTCGAAAAGGCCTGTGAAAGGGTTGGGGTTTTTTTCTGTTACAAAAAAATAGTAAAAAGTGTATAAATTCCACAAGGGTTAGGGGTTGTAAAGACATTTTTCAGAGTACTTTTTTCTCCTTGTTCCTGTAGATCTATTACACCTTGCCTCACAGCAATAAAATTATTAACCAAAAAGCAATTTCTATACATGTATTAAATAGCTACCATAAAATGTTTTTGAGATAATGTTGCGAATTTACCAATAATATCCACAGACAAATCATTATTTTCATATCAATTACCAAGGATCACTAATGTCGCGCAATTTAAAAAAGCTTCCAATGACGATGCGGATCCAATCGCCTGTCCAATCGCATTTTCACACCAGCGCAATAAGATCTCAAACCCCTAGTGTATCTATTCGCCATGTCCACCTGTTTCTCACGTTTGATTGCTTCGGCACTTTATATACCCCACACCCGGCTGTCAACGAACAGTATTTTGCATATCTTCAAAGCCTGCCAGATCTAAGCAGCAAGCCATCTGCGGAAACCATTGGAACCCAGCTCCGTGGTGCATTCAAACACATGGCGGCCCAGCATCCCAACTACAACAAAGCCCGGCTCAACCCCCCGCTTTCGGAGGCATATATCTGTGCCAGCAAGGAAGACCAGCACCGTGTCAAGGAGAGCGTAGGCCAATGGTGGTCGGATCTCGTGCGCATGGCGGTACACCCTGCCCAGCTGACCCAGGATCAGGTACGCGGGCTCGTGGAGCGGTTTGATGGCCACCAGGCGTACGGGGTTTACCCCGACGTGGTTCCGAGTTTGCGACGACTGCGGCAGCTAAGCGAGACACCGGAGATGCTGCAGCAGTTGGTGGCTACGGGTCTCGGCTACGAGGCTGATTTACCTACAGTGACGCTGAGCTTTGGAGTGCTGTCGAACTCAGATCCTCGCGTGTTTGGCATCCTCGATAGCCTGGGATTGCTGCAGTACTTCCCTGATGCTCAGAAGATATTTTTGTCGTATGATACCGGCATTGATAAGCCTGATCCCGCCGCGTTTCAGTATGTGGCCTCGGCGGTACGTTCGTCGGTAGCAAAAGCTGTGGATGACGAGGGGGTCCCTGAGGTTGTGTTTATGCATATTGGAGATGAGCTGGAAAAGGACCAGCGTGGGGCTGCTCGAGTTGCTGGGTGGTCTGGGGTGTATGTTGATCGGCGGGCAAGACAAAGGGCTCCTGATCAGGGAGGGGGACAAGAAAGCTCCAGCAAGGGGCCTGCACTTGAACAGTCGCTGTTTCACGTGAGTGATGCAGAACGAAAGGCGCAAGGAGGTGGCTATAACGACAATGATTGGGGTGTGAACGAGGAGTTAACAGAAGGACGGTACGTGGTGGGAGATTTGATGGGACTAGAGGATGTAATTGTGAAGTACTTACGGAAAGTTATTTCAAAGCCATGATAAAAGAGAAATATGATGCTTAGAAGAGATCTAAATTAATCTAGTTTGGATATTATCAAATGTGCTCTGTGCATTTTTTTAATCTACTTGGCAGTAAGCTTGAAGGGGTCTGTGATTGCAGGCGTACGCGATGGTAAGGGTGATGACGACAATTATGGAAGGGGGAGTTGGTTGCGTGAATTACTAGTGTCAAGTAAGTTAGAACCAATACGAAAAAAAAGAAATATGTTTAATCTAGTCTTGGGTAGATTTTTGAAGGTGTCAGGGTTAGTTCCGTGATCTAATTAGATGAAGAAAAGTTTTTTTTAAAATACATGTATTTTGGTTGATTAAAAGCAGTTCAATCTGGGTGATCATGAAACGGTGATGAATCTACATTTTGTCTGAGAGTACGGGAGGCAGTCAAGAAGTTTACTAGGTGGTAGCCTTTAATTTAGTACTGACAATTGGACGGAGAATACAAGTGGAGAGCAACAAATAGCTTAAGGGTGTAGTAAATCAGGGGAAAAAAGAAGAGATGAAGACAGAAGACATTTGAGTGGAATATGTTTCTTTAAATCTTTATTGTTAAAAGTTTTGTAGCAAGGGTCATTGAAAGCAGATAAAGGGAACAGTGACAATGATAGAAGATGATGACCATCTTTAACAAATTTCTACTTTTTTCTTTCTAATCAACCTAACAAGAAAAATGTAGTCATTGCCTTGTTAGAATTAGCAATTTGGAATAACTCATGGCCATATAAGATCAGTATATTGTTTTTTTCTACATTGAGTAGCTAATCTTTACAGACACCCATGGGGCATTTCGGGGACTTTCTTTTTTCATACAAAAAGATTGCTTTTATATTTTATAATATCTTACCATTTTTTTGCTTGTATCTATCATTCGGTCATTCGTCCATTCAATAAAAAAATTCTCTCAAAAGTGCAACCCAATTTTTTTTTCATTTTTGATCGAGTAAGCATTTTTCATGTTGGGAGGTTTTTTTTTATTTTTGCTTACTCGATCAAAACTAAGTGAGCGCGCCTTGTCGCAGTCGATGCTCAGGAGATTGTACGAGAGAAAAACTATTTCCTAATGTGGAAGTTTGTGCCGCACACACCACCACTGCTAACACATGTGCTAGTTGAAAATCAAAATTGGTTTTCAAAGCAACTAGCAGCACTAAGATGTTCAGCATATTGCACTTTTTAGTTAATAACTCTCACTATTCTTTATCACTTTCTTATTTCTTAAACTCCTTAAATTAAATTAAAAACATTTCCTTGATTAAATCTAAAATAATCCCCCAAAAAAGACCTTCTTCGCTTAATTGCTTGTGAAATGGGTAACTTCTGCTGCTGCGTAGAGTTTAATGCAGCAAGCAAGCCTTTCGATATCCACATTAGGTCTTTTGCACCCACCGCACATCTTCTCTCATAATACAACAGCTTGTTTTGTTATATTTTTGATTACTCGATACGCTATTTAAAAAGATTGATTGATTGATTACTCGATATAAAATATAAATCTATAGATAAAATTTTTTCCCATCATCACTCGGATTTTATTTCCTTTAGGCCTTCCAGCGCTCTTGCCGCATTTCACCACTTTTACGCCTCCTCCCCAAAAAATGATGCCTTACTACGAACTATTCCTGCAAGCATTTCCGTCCCAGCAACAACGCTATCTATAATGGCCACCTTGGGGCCTACCGCCTCGCGGATTGCGCTGTCCAAACCACTCAACCCTGCGCACCCCAACACGATTGCTGTTGCGCCACGCTCACGCACTGCCTTGACTGCACAGGCCACCAGCTTGTCCTTGACGGTTTGCATTGGCAGCTCATGGATCTCCAAAACGCCGAGGCCCGTGGAAAACGTTCCTGCGTAGTGAATGGCGGCAGAGGACCCAATCATGCTGGCCACGGCCTCGTCCAAGAGTCTTTCCCAGATGGTGGCGGTGGTGACAATGGCGAACCGCGCACCCATGGCAAGTGACGAAAGCACAGAGGCCTGGAAAATCCCTAGTACTGGCTTGTGTGCGGGCACAGCTTCGCGCAGCATGCCGACGAGGGGGTGATCTGAAAAGCATGCGACAAGAAAGGCGTCGTATTCAGATATTAGGGGGATAACATGGGGCATGCAAGCTGCGGCGGAGATGACTGAGGTTGACCAGCTATCGATTTGGGGCGGTGCTAGGAGAGTATGCTGATGGGTTGAGGAATCTGTGGTTGATGTGGATTTCCATGAATCTAGAGAAGTACAAGATTTGTTGGAACAAGTGTCCGAGTTAGCAGCTGTGGCATCAGAGTCTTGGGAACGAACATCGTCATCATCGGAGAGTGTGGGAGCAGGAGAAATTGTAGTTGCTCCAGAATCTTGAGCCGATGTCGCAAAGTCCGTGGTTAGAAGAGGAGAAGGGTTACATCTATTGTTGGAGGGTCCGGTGAAAAAGGTGTAGCGGAAGTCTGCTGGGGGTTCGAGTAAGCCTTTGAGAGTTTCTGTGATGGAAACAGAGGAGTTTGGGTTGATGATAAGAATTGATGGCATTTTTGTGGTTAATTATTAAGTTAGGAGCTTATCAGTTGGAAAATCCCTTGTATATAGATAAACGTAGATAGAGAGAAATAAGAAAATTTTTAAAAAAAAACAGGAAAACTTGTAGATATTTATATTTAAAAAGAGTAATAGAATAGAATTGAAAAAAAAAATAGAAAAAAAGAAGAAAAGAAAAAAAAATCAATAAACAATATTTATTAAATTTTTATTTTCATCATGATGATTGTGATTGTTTGTGAGGGGGTTCTCTGTGAGGCCGTTGAGCCTTTCGGTTTTTTTTATTTTGCCCTTGGGGCACGCAATGAGGATTTTAGAGAGAGAGGAAAAGTCAGAGTTAACCGCTTATCATCCCAATTAGGAACTCGTTGTGAAAACTTGCACAAAATAAAAAAATAAGAATACACACACATTGCTTTAATCACGTGGTCAATAGTTGTAACATTAGTGTAACAGTTACAAGCAATGACTTTTTTTGTCATTACAACCGCCACAGAAATTTGACAAAAATCAGACAGCGACTGGTTAGCCATGGGAGTAAACAATGGAGATGGAATATTCAAGAAAGCATCAATCAATCAATCCATTCTACATGGGATTTCATCTTGGATGGTACATGAAATAAGAGGGAAATAGAAAAAATCTAAAGAAAATAGGTCAATTATATACAAAAAATGGTGAGAGTTAGAGAGATAAATACATAAAAAGATCAAATCATAAGCACGTAAAAGAGAATGGTCTCTCCATATCCACAGAGAAATGAAAACTCAAATTTTCATACAAAGAGACCCTCCCAAAAAAGGTATTTTGTTTTTCATTCTATTCGTAAAGTGATAACCGAAAAGAACAAATTTACTCAGCGATCTTAGCAAGAATCTCCTGGTCTCTGTAGAGAATGAACTCATCCTCACCAATCTTGATGTTGGTGCCACCAAAGTCGGGGAGAAGGACAAGGTCACCAGCCTGGACAGCAAGGGGAATCTTGTTACCGTTAGAGTCGTTGATACCGGTACCGACAGCAACGACACGGGCCTGGTTCAGCTTCTGGACATTCTGCTCGGGGATGTAAAGACCAGAGGCAGTCTTGGTGGAAGCCTTGATGCGCTGGACAAGAACGCGGTCAAAGAGGGGGACAAGAGATTTGGCAGACTTAAGAAGAGACTAGAGGAAGAGAGCGAAAAAAAAGGCGCAAAAGGTTAGTATTTTAAAATTGAGAATTCAATGGAGTTTTTATTGAAAAAAGGAGATGGTATTTAATAGAGAGGATAAATCAGTAGGCAGTTAGAAAATACATACCATTGCGACAGATCTAAAATGGGGTAATTTTTTATTAAAATTGACTGGATTCGAGATGTGGAGAAAAGAAAGAAAAAAAAAGAAGAGAAGAAGGAAGAGAAAAAAAAAAAGCGCGGCCAAGTTGGTGATTATATAACGGATTTTAGTGGAGTAGCGAGTTGTGAGGTTGATGTTCTTTCTGTTTCTTTGTCTCTCTCCGCACTTCGGAGCCGGTTGGTTCAGCACCTGCGGGCAGTTTAGGTGCCGCAAAACAGCGCCGGTGGAAGGTTCCAGACGGTTTTGCGTGGAGGAGGGGCAGCTGAGAGGGCCATAGAGTTGAGTCCGTTAGGGTCTTTGGGAGGTCACCCAGAGAGATTTTTGAGTGTGCGCGTGAGGGGCAGGCTGGCCAAAAGCGTCTGCGGCTTTGCTGACGATGGACTTTGCGCTCACCCCTAAAAAATGGTGGTAGTGCGTGGAAATTATTTCGGCAAACAGATTATTGGCTGGTTTTTAGGAGCT
This sequence comes from Magnusiomyces ingens NRRL Y-17630, assembly GCA_900497715.1. Taxonomy (NCBI): domain Eukaryota; kingdom Fungi; phylum Ascomycota; class Dipodascomycetes; order Dipodascales; family Dipodascaceae; genus Magnusiomyces; species Magnusiomyces ingens. Next base: position 1,022,444 of record UIDE01000004.1, read on the forward strand.
GGGCTACGTTTAGGGTTTTTGAGTAGGGTAACCTTAAAATCAGTTTTGAAAAATTTCGACAAACTGAAAAAAAACCCAACCTTCCCTTCTTACTTCTTTTCTTTCTGTACTTCAGCTCTTCTTTATATTCTTCTTAAAAAAGCAAACACGATGAATTATATTCAATAATTGTTGCGGTATTTTTGTCAGCTCCTTTCAGTAGAATTTAATTGGTAAGTTTTTAATCCTTTTTTATCATACAACCACTTTCCCCCATATCCCACTCCTTTTTCTTTAAATGATGATTCCAATCATGCATAGTTCATCTGAGGCTCGAAAACGCCACTGATGAAGAATAAATCGAATTTAGTCTTTCGCTCCTATCTGACTTGAAAAAATATAAATATCTTTTTCAAAGAAAACTTGCCATGGGGATTTTTTTTCCAATTTTTAAATGTAATTTGAGACATTCAAAACTAACATCCTATTATAGTAGTTATTCTTTTAAGACACAGCGTTGAAACCTTAGGGAAACCTAGAATCGCTAGTATTACTGTAGACTTTATATATTGTGATTTTATAGTATAATAAAAACTTTATCAGAAAATAAATCAATTTACATGTATTATCGGGATCTGTTTTATGGTCGTATCCTTACGTGATGCTTTTGTTGAGACTTGAATTTATCGTGAAAGCTGCTACCAAAGACCTCTGTCCATTTCGTTCTAGCTCCCCTTTTTTAAGGCATGAAAACTACATACGGATATACCGATTTGTTTATGTTTGACGATATAGATTGATGGAAAAACCAAAATACCAAAATTGGAATGCATGCAAATAAAGGCTGTTGTTCTTTTGGTAGTAGGACTTTAACAAAATGCCACGCAGTACACAAAAATCCTCTGCTCAGTTAAGCGCGTGTGCCCTTGCTGGCAGGCTGGCTTGTAGTCAACCACCCACCAAAATTATTAATCCCTACTGCCTCTTCCTACTGCTGTGCTGCCGCTCAACACGCAAACAAAACAATTTCACCACCACCACCCAAATTCCTTGATTTTTCACTTTCCCATAGAGCATTCCTGTCCATTTCTTCCTCTTACACCCCCCCTTTTTTTTTAAACACTCTTTGATTATCAATCATCGTTATCATAATAATAATATATAATCACTTTGGGGGAATATTATTTTTATTTTAATTTTTTGGAAATTCAAAATCTTATATAGTACCTGAGTTATTCTTCCTGGTATCATCTTCCTCTTTATTTTGAAAAAAAAAAAATATTTCATCACTCCCTTCCCCTTCACTTTCTTTGGTCTATATAGATCCCTCTTTGGTTTTTATTCAATAATGAGTGGTCAACGTATGTAATCATCATGTCCAGCAATCCCAACTCAACTAACTTCTATATTCTTTTTTTGTCTCCCAGTGCGATTGCTTGATCTTGTCAAGCCCTTTTTGCCCATTCTTCCAGAAGTCGAGACTCCTCTAAGAAAAGTATGCCTTACATCCATCACAGCAAATATCGCCATCTCTCCAAAGCCTCTTTCTAACAAAATCTCCTAGGTCTCCTACGATGACAAAATCCTCTGGTCTTTTGGCGCCGGTGTCTGCTACTTTGTCATGAGCGAACTTCCGTATGTCACTGCTTCTTGCTATTCTCTGCTTCAACACTAACCACTTGTACACTTCAGTCTCTATGGTATTTTCTCTTCGGACTCCTCAGATCCTTTGTAAGTATTTGATCCACCTCCTCCTATCCCCATTCTTTAAACCATCTAACCAGCACTCAACAGGTACTGGATGCGCACCATTCTTGCTTCCAACCGCGGCACTCTTCTCGAATTAGGAACTACCCCCATTGTTACTGCTGGTCTTATTCTTCAACTCTTTGGTGGTGCTCAAATCCTTGACGTGAACTTTGACTTAAAGTCCGACCGTGAACTTTTCCAAAGTGCTCAAAAGCGTAAGTAATTCTAATTTTTTGTCTTTCTCGCGTACCTTTTTTTCATTTTATCTGGTTTATTATCCGCTACAACAAAAACTCTATTTTTAACACTAATTTTTTTTTTTCAAATAGTCCTTGCAATTATTCTGACTACCGCCCAGGCCGTTGCTGTTGTGTTCTCTGGTCTCTACGGTTCCCCTTCTGATCTTGGCCCTGGTATTATTGCTCTCTTGATTCTTCAACTCATTGGCGCTGGCATCATTCTTATTCTCCTTGATGAGGTTCTTGAAAAGGGCTACGGCTTTGGCCCAGGCATTTCTTTCTTCACCACCCTCCACGTTTCCCAGCAAATCATTTGGAACTGCTTCTCCTTCCATTCAAGCGACTATGGCCGCGGCTACGAGTACACTGGTTGCGTCGTCGCCCTTTTCCATTACATTTGGGTCCGCAAGAGCTTCCGCGGTGCTCTTATGGAAGCTTTCTTTAGACCTCACCTTCCTAACCTCATGCAATTCTATGCCACTCTCCTTACCTTCTTCGTGACTCTCTACCTGCTCACTTTCCGTGTCGAGATTCCCGTCAAGTCGACCAAGGTCCGTGGTTCTTCCACCTCTTACCCCATTCGCCTTTTCTACACCGGTGCCATGCCCATTTACTTGCTTACGTCCTTCACCGCAAACATCTTTTTGACCTCTCAATCCTTTTTCCACCAGTTCCCTACAAACCTTCTTGTTCGTCTGTTTGGTACTTGGGAAGCTCGCGAGGGAACTAACCAGCTTGTTGCCGTCTCTGGTCTCGCCTACTACCTCCAACCCCCCTTCACCATCTCCGAGGCTCTTTGGGACCCTATCAAGAGTGCCATTTACTTTGTTTTTGTCGTTTCCGCATGCTCAATCTTTGCCAAAACATGGACTGAAATTTCTGGTTCCTCCCCCCGCGACGTTGCTAAGCAATTCAAGGCTCAGGGCATCTCCATTCTTGGCCACCGTGAGGTTACTGTGCTCAAGGAACTCAAGCGTATCATCCCTGTGGCTGCTTCTGTCGGTGGTGCCGTCATTGGTCTGCTTGTTGTGTTTTCTGATCTTTTGGGCTCCTTTGGCAATGGTACTGCTATTCTTGTGGCCATCAGCACCATTCAAAACTACATGGAGATTCTTGCTCAAGAGGGCTTTTCAGCCAGTTCTATGCAACAATACCTAAGAGCATAAGATAAAGGGAAGGGGAAGAAAAAATGAGAAATATAAAAAAAAGTAAACATGGACTTTTGATGAAAAAAAGGACACAAAAAAAATCAAAGCTGAATGATAAAGATTGAATTAATTTTCATTCTTAAAGGTTGGATTAATTTCAAGGTCAATAAATAATAAAGACCTGCTTTGATCACTGGCTGTTGGTATGTTGATACCCAGAATGTTTTTCTTTTATAAAAATCAGGTTTATATCTAAAATTTGGAACTGTATAAAAAAATTATATAAATATAAAAGTATTAATTAAAAAAATCTAGAAATCTATTTAAAAAGTGATTACCTCCACCCTTTATTAAAAAAACGTCTTTATCCCCCATAAAGTTTTCATTGAGAACGGCGCTTATCAGACCAGGGCGCAAACTCCAGTTCCAAGTACCGCAGAACCGGGAATGTAACACCTGCAAACCCAGCACCCAGCCACATGCCCAAATCAGCGCCCCAGTCACCCACAAGACGTGCGACAGGGCCCACATAGTATACCTGGCACATGCCCAAAACCGCGCCGGCAATTCCAATGAGGAAGGCCAGCAGTGCGGCTGCGCCCACGGGGAGCTTAGTGCGGTCATTCCAATTTGACCAGTTGTAAGTGTCCTTACGCGACAGCGAAGGCTCCGATTCAGCCATCTCCAAAGCTCCATTGTCGGGTGTCTGTTCTTCCTCAGATGAAGACTGAGACTGGGGCTTGCGGTGGAATAACACACTCTCCTCAAGCATGATGACTATGTAGAGAATGGCCCAGTAACCAATCATGGGCAAAAAGTTATTGAGAATCGGGGCCAGAGTGTTTCTACCGGCAATGGCACAAACAAAGTAGACAATAACAGAGACGACAACCAGGGTCCAAGTGGGGATTTTTTTATAGATCCAATCACCCCAGATCTGTGTCGAGAGCGCGGTCGAGTAGGTGTTGATAATGTTGTTAGACACCAGAGAAATGAACATCAGCACGAGCAGAAACTTGCCGCCACCGTGCCAGCGTGAAAAGGCAGCATTCAAAAGACCGCCATTGCCATATTCGGCATAACCATCGCTCCACTTGGGAATCGACATGGCTCCACAGGCAATGCACATGCCTAAGATTCCGACAAACATGGTGGGCGTGAGGATGCAAAAGAAGGTCAGGCAAAAGGTCGACCATCGGGGCGTGGACTCTGGGAAATCGATAAAGTAGTCAGAGGTAACACCAGCCCAAGCAGCAGTGATACCAAAACAGACGCTGAAGAAGCTGAGCCAGTTGCCACGGGCTGTGGCCGGAGTCAGTGTGGCTTCGGTTTGAAGAGAAACGTCAAAGTGAGGACCTGCACAAATGTACAGAAGCAAAAAGCTGAGCGCCACAGGGATCGAAGCATAAGCCTCAAACATCTGCACATAACGGATGCCAAACACTGTAACGAATAGGGAGATCACGGTGATGATAACAATGCCGACCTCGAGCGGAATCTTAGAGTCCGAAATGGCGGCGAGAATCTGGCCGCCTGTTACCGAGTTGACCACGGACCAACCAAGCAGCGTGATGACGTTCAAAAAGGCAATGCCCTTTGCCGGCCACCAGCCAAACATGAAGCGCGAGATGACCATTTGGCGGAGCCCGGAGCGGGGGCCAAACGTCGACGCGTATGCGGCCACAAAGCAGCCTACCAGCGCCCCGAAAATTCCCGCAGTCATTGTGTCCTTAAACCCGAGCTCGAAAACAAGAGGCCCAAGGAAAAAGCCCGACATGGACGACAGCCCACACGCGGCGCCCATCCACAGAAAAACAAGCTTCAGAATGTTGCGTGGAGCCGAAGCGCCATTCTCGCGCTCCTCGGGAAGCACGCGGCCAATCCCGCGGGACTCGACGCCAAACGAGTCGAGCTTGCGGTTGAATTTTGCAAACCGCTTGGTGAAGCGGATCCATTGGGAGTCCCCGGGCAGGATTTCAAGCGAGGATGCACCAGTGGCTTGAGTTTTTTTCTTTATTCCCTCCTCATCTTCATCATAATCGTCTACGTTGCTAATCTTCTCTTCTTCATACACCAGTTCCGCCGACCCCCCATCGGCCATGACTTTGGTGTCTTGCTTTTTTTCTTGTTCCCCCCAAACATCTCCCCGGTCTTGGATGACGGCGCCGTTATCCCCCACAACGGGGCCGTCAAATTCACTTTCCACACAGCCATTTTTGTTTTGGAAAACCCCCTTTTCCTGTTTCATGATTTCCATGTGTATATATAACAAACGTGTGTTTTGAGGTAATTAGCAAACGATTTAAAAAAGATCAAACGATGAAATGGGACCAAAAAAAAGTGGGACGCTAGAGTTAGTATGATAATCAAATAGTTACTTCACAAAGCGAGCTATTAATAAAAATAATGAAAGTATTATAGTTATTAACAAGAATATTATTAAAAATATTTAATGGAATACTGTCTAATAGGTATTTTTTTTACTATTTCATTAAAATGGTAGGAAAAAAGGCTGGTATTTATGTGAATTTTTTTCTGGTGCTGCCTACTGAGTGGAGTGTTTCCAACTTTTTTTGAGTCACCGCAAGTTTTTTTAGGCCGCCGCTGGAAATTCTTTGCGACCTAGCACTTTAAGCAAGACCTTAGGAAGCTTCTGGCGGTAAAACCAAAAAAAAAAGTGTGCCCATTTATTTGAAAGTGTCTCCTTGGGACTTGCAACAAATAACCGCTTTTAGAGAAGATAGTTTCCATTCAAGATATAATAAAAAGTCTATCATGTTATATTTATATAAACGTATATTTTTCCAATAATTCTATAGTAAAAAAAAAAGGCAAAAGCGTGGAATAATAATAATCATCAGTCGTAAGAAAACAAAAAAAAAGAAACCGAATAACCAACCATCAGTTGTTTGTTCTGAATCGGTACTTGCACTTTGTGCATGTGTAGAACACCGTCGCCTATGGGATGTTAGAAAAAACTACAGAATCACCAGGTTGATTTCCAAATACTTACGCCTTCGTCGGCACTGCGAAGTTGCAGGGTGTGGTACTGCATCTCTTCGTTGCCGCACTGCGGACATTTTTCCTTGATCTGTGGGCATTTCCTGTGTTAGTAAGACTGGTCATGAAGTGGAATCCCGAGCTACTTACAATAGCACCGTCTTCAAGATGCTCCTTGCTCAGATGGGTCTTGACCACGGACCGCTGGAGCTTCAGGGTCGAAGGGAACGCGTCCTCGGCGGATGTGGTGACGACGGAGAGATTAACAAATGGCTTCGCGTCGTAAGAAGCGTGGCACTGGTTGCAGTCAAGCGCGGTTTTACCAACAGCGGAATCCAGCAGGTTACCGCAAGTGACGCAGAAAATCAGACTTCCAACAGCTGCCATTGTGTATAACTATAATTTGATCTGGACAAGAACTTTTATCTTCTAATCAATTTCAGTTGAAAATCAAAATTTTTTTTTTTATAAATGGGAAAACGTCACAAATTTTTCAAATATGACTAAGCAGTTACCCTGTCTTCCAGGTCCTCTCAGCTTTCCCACCGAACGTTTCCAAAACCACCAAAAATTTATGTGTTTTTTTGCCTCCTCCTCGTTGATCTTGCCATAAATCAAACCCGCCACCATCAACATCACCACCACCCACATCACCACATACACACTCCATCATGGCCCAGCAACAGCAGATGCCCATGCCCGATCTGTCCAACGCCATTGTGGCCCAGGACGAAATGGGAAGACCTTTCATCATCGTCAGAGAGTATGCCCTACCGCAAAGCCATCATTACTGTATAATCTACTAACCACGCAACATGTGCATCTTTATAACACAGTCAAGGTCAAAAGAAGAGGTATGCTACCAGAAACAAAATACATGACAAACCAATCATTCAATAAACTAACTTTACTTTTAGAGCTCATGGAATTGAAGCCATCAAGGTATGATTGCTCGATCTAATCATTTCGAATCTCACTAACGCTTTTTTTTTCGCTTCATCCAGAATCACATTTTGGCTGCTAGAACAGTCGCCGACATTGTGCGAACATCTCTCGGCCCAAGAGGTCTCGACAAGATCCTCATCTCCCCTGATGGAGACATCACTATCACAAACGACGGTGCTACCATTCTCAGTCAGATGCAAATTGAAAACCAAATTGCCAAGCTCCTTGTCGAACTCTCCAAGTCCCAAGACGATGAAATTGGCGACGGCACCACCGGCGTCGTAGTCCTGGCCGGAGCGCTCCTTGAGCAGGCCTCTGAGCTTCTCGACAAGGGCATCCACCCCATCAAGATTGCTAACGGCTACGACGAGGCTGCTAAACTCGTTGTTTCGCACCTTGAGTCCATTGCTGATCAAGTCCCCGTTTCCCGCGATGACAAGGCTACCATCCTCAAGGCTGCCAAAACCTCTCTCGGTAGTAAAATCGTCTCCAAATTCCACGATCAGTTTGCCAAGCTTGCTGTCGACGCTGTTCTTTCCGTGGCTGATTTTGACCGCAAAGACGTTGATTTCGAACTCATCAAGGTCCTCGGCAAGAGCGGCGGTTCCCTCCAAGATACCAAACTCGTCCACGGTGTGGTTCTCGACAAGGACATGTCCCACCCTCAAATGCCAACACAGATCAACGATGTTAAGCTTGCTATTCTGACATCTCCCTTTGAACCCCCTAAGCCCAAAACCAAGCACAAGCTCGATATCACTAACGTCGAGGAGTTCAAGAAGCTCCAAAACTACGAACAGGAAAAGTTCATTGAGATGATCAATTACGTCAAAAATTCCGGCGCTAACCTCGTCATTTGCCAATGGGGTTTTGACGACGAGGCAAACCATCTTCTTCTGCAAAACAAACTTCCCGCCGTCAGATGGGTCGGTGGCCCAGATATTGAGCAGATTGCCATCGCCACAAAGGGTCGCATTGTCCCCCGATTCGAGGACTTGGCCCCAGAAAAGCTTGGCCATGCCGGCTCTGTCCGTGAACTCACCTTTGGCACCACTCGCGACCGCATGCTTGTTATTGAAGACTGCGCAAATCCCAGCGTTGTCACCATTTTTATTCGCGGTAGCAACCAGATGATTGTCGAGGAAGCCAAGCGCGCTGTCCATGACTCTCTCTGCGTCGTTCGCAACCTTGTCCGAGATAACCGTGTTGTCTATGGTGGCGGTGCCGCCGAAATCTCGGCTTCCATTGCTGTTGCTGAGGAGGCCGACAAGAGAACCGGTATTGACCAATATGCCTTCCGTGCATTTTCTGCAGCCCTCGACACAGTGCCTATGACTCTTGCCGAGAACTCGGGTCTGAACCCCATTGAAATCCTCTCTCAGCTCAAGTCCAGACAGGTCATTGAAAAGAACTCGCGGCTGGGTGTGGACGCCCTTGGATCGGGTAACAACGACATGAAAGAGAACTTCGTAATCGACCCTCTGATTGGAAAGAGACAGCAAGTGCTGTTGGCAACTCAGCTGACGAGAATGATTCTTAAGATTAAAGACGTGGTTGTTAATGGTAAGGATTCTTATTAGATGACGGAAAAATATATGTAGAGGCGATTTTTTAAAAATATTAAATAAAATTGTGTATAATGAATGGAAAAAATAAAGCAGCGATGACGATTGAAAACAGCTGCTCGTTTTGATAATTTTCTTTGATATACTCAAGAATTATTTGGTGACATGTACTCACGGGCCAGAAAACTATCATTCGGGTTATTGTTTATATTGAGCTATTCGTCCTGTTCCGGCCTATGTTTCTTCAGCATGTCTTGGTGCCGCATCGTATACAAAACTCGGAGATCAAAAAGTTTTAACTTCTTTTCCCGCTTCTATTTAGAAAAGATCGTTTGTTTATTTATATTCAAATGGTAGTATAACTCCAGCGCTGCCGCTATTCCGTTTAATTTCTAACAAAACTCCGTTGTAATTGGTTGGTTTCTTTGTCACAAAGTGTACATTTAAGTGTATTTAACATTTTAAAGTTTAAGACTCTCAATTTTAGTTATAAACAACTAAAATTCCATACAAAATCGCCAATTTTTTAAAAATTTAACAAATTTATTTGCAAATATTTAAATTCACGTTATCTAAAAGTAACTCAACAAGTCACGTGGCACTATGGCCGAGCGGTTAAGGCGAAAGACTTGAATTTACTTAAGTTCAGGCCATCTTTTGGGATTTCCCTCGCAGGTTCGAATCCTGCTGGTGTCGATATTCTTTTTAAATTTTTTTACGACCATTTTAGGGCCTACCAAGGGAGCTGTAAAGTCGGAAGTTTTTATTTCAAAGATGGAATGAACTTTAAAATCGAGACTTATTTTGGCGGTTGATGTTCATAGAAACTTAAATTTTTTCAGTGCTTTTGTTTTTTTAAATTTATGCTTCTACCTTTCTCCAAAAATAACCCGTTATCATACTAATGGCGACTATTTTCATGTCAATTTAAACTTTCCATTGTGCATTTACCTGGGCAGCGGAATTAGATTATAACATGACCCTCAAACTAGTTATTAGTCACCGAAAAAAAATGAAAATATAGTATTTGTACTTGTCAACATTGGTAACATAAGAAAAGAAATTCATACAAACTACGCATTAGTTTGAGATTATTCTGAGTTGCCATTAGACACAGCGACAAGACCATATCAAGTATTCACTGAGAGAAAAAATGAGTTATGCTCATAGGATATACAAGCAACATGAAAGTCATCAGATTCCAATGATTTGAGTATTATATCATGTATAAAAAGAATGAAAAAGCCTTTGAAAATATTTATTTTTTCATCAGTCTCAACGATTAAACCATCCTCAAATAATGACCGCATCTAAAGATTCTAGCCACAAGCCTATCAATATTCCCTCAAACTCGCGTGGGCCCTCAATTGCCCGAATCGTTCAATTTTTTTGGTGCACGGCGTTTTTTGTGGGATATCTGGGCGTCCTCTATGCTTACACTATGAAGCAGCCATTGGGAGAACTAATTGCGGGTGCAGGTAACGGAAAAGTATTACCTGGAGAGTACCTATTCCAGGTCCAGTTTCCCGAGCTTGAAGTATTGATGGATAAACGAGCATTTGACGATGAAGAAAAAGAAGAAGAAGACGATAATGATAACGAAACTGATGAGAATGAAGAAATCGAGTCCGAGGACGATGACGAAGATTTTGAAAAAAGTAAGGTTTTGAATCATACGCCAGAGGCAGTTGCAAAGTTCCAGGACATTTTGCCACGTCGCGAGGTCTTAGTCATTTACTACAACAGATTTTGCACTGCAGACTACAACACTTCCTGGCTTTCAGAGCACCCGGGTTTTGTAACTGATTATGCGTCCATTTCCTCGCCTCTTGTAAATACCTCTGCAGCACTCCCCATCGATTACTCTACGCTGGAGTGCCATTCTTTTGTGCGCAATGATGGTTCAAACAAAATTTCCATTCTCGAACCACTTTTGGACGACTTTGCAACGGCAGTACGTGAAACATCAAACCAAGACGAAGATGACTTGGCTGCAGCCTCGTCCATTGTGGATTTTGTGTACAGGGCCGGAGTGCAACTGGATGAGAGCTTGTGCAAAAATAGAGTTTATGTTTCGTTGTATGCTGCTTTGGCTGCATCCATGTTTTTTGTCAATTCTTTTGTGTTTGTTCTTACCCCGCTTTTTGTACGCAAACACGTCATTGGCAGTTCCTTAAGTCATACTCCTGTGCCCTTGTCGAACCCAGCGACCCGCTCGCATGCATTTATTGTGGGTGCCACGATTTATACGGCACTCTTTTTGGCCGGACTTGTCATTCCTGGTGTCATGGGCGTGTTGTTGTCACTGGGATATGGGACAGCAGCCCCCAGTGCGAGAGCGGCAGCGCGGGTGGTGGCAAGCCTTATTGTTGCAGCACGTGCAAGCGAGTTTCCAGAGATTGTGAATCTGGCGCAATACTACTCGCGTGTCAAGGTTGTGAGTGGCGACATGGCTGAGGCGTCGGTGCGCGAGACCTTTGCAAACCTGAATCGGGTGGGCATGTTTAGCATTGTGTTTAGTGTTATTTGCGGGTATTTGTTTTTGAAGCCTGTGGATGAGGAAGAAGAAGTTCAGCAACGTGGACCAAAAACCCAGTCTCACGAGAGCTTTGAGGTTTAAAGAAAAAAGAAATAATTTAAATGTTTTAATAATTAAGTGGTATTGAATGCACGATATTTCGTAGATCTTCCATTTCATTTTTTGCATAACATTCCAAGCCTGAACTTTTGGTTTTTCAGAGGTCTTACATTATTTATCATCAGTCATGCTGGTCGGAACCTTATTTTCAAGTCTAATACCTACTATTGATCATCGCTTTAATTATTCCATCTATTTTGAAGGTGCGTACCTGAGAATCTTTTTTTGAAAAAAGGACCCAAATATTCACCAACAGCTGTCGATCAAAATCATAATTTACTGTGACTAAATCTAACAAATAAGCCATTTTTGTTAACATTTACTTTAAAGCTTACAAGCTTTTTTTTTTATAAATCTTTCATAACGATAGGTGGATATAATATAGAAAAAAATAACATTCATGTGTTCACATTGATGCTTCTGCATCAATCCCAGGTACTCTTTACAATTGTACTATTCAGGTGATTGAGACAAAAGCCACTTTCAATATAACCCTCAACACTACTTTTTTTAGTCAACTCAAAGCTTTGTACAAGATGAGTTTCACACCTATCCAGCCCGAGTCTAAATCTAAATTTGTTGCTTGTTTTTTTCTCTTTTTCAATTAATTTAAATAAAAATCTAGTTATGCCTTGGGTCCATCGGTTACAGCTTCAGCCACTTTTGTGACCTCAATATCTGATCCATCCTCTCCCTCTGGTGTCTTTACAGTAAGATCTTCTTTAGGAGACTCCGTAGCTTTTGCTGCTTTAGCCACTTCATCACCTTCCGCCTTAAGCTTCTCTTCACCTTCTCCTTCTTCTAGCTTTTTTGGCTCAGTCGAGTCTTTCAAATCTTTAACACTAGCGGGAATGGAAAGACTGGATCGACGAGTAAAGTCGCCACCTTTTTGCAGGTTGATGAGTATTTTTCTCCTTGATTCTTGGTCTAAATGATGCTGGTGTTGCTGACGCGCTGATCCAGAAAATTTGACAGGGACCGACTCATTTCCCGACTCAAGCTTTAAAAAAGATGCACCCTGACGAGCCCAAAACATGCGCTCCTTAAGTCGTAAACATTCTTCCCAAGCCTTGGATCTGCTTGTTTCGTCATCCGTACGCCACACGCCCATTCGCAGCGTCCGCAGAAACGAAACGTAGTCACACACGGAGCGTACACGATTCAGGCAGTGGTAACATAAGGGGTATCCGCTTGATGTCGGGGTAAGACCATTGGCAGTGATATTTGATGAGCCAGAGAGACTGGTGGTCAAGGGAACGTAGTGCTCGCGTGGGTCACTATCCAGACTCCTAACGTCACTGGTAGTATCCACGCTACTTGAGTGACTGTGTCCGCCATTCGAAGCAGCTCTATCTTCATCTCTATATGAAATTCCAAGAGATGCCAGCCTTGACTTTTCGCGCTCGCGAGCGGATACGTTTGGTGTTGAGAGCGCAGAAAACATGGACATATGAGCAAGGTGCGCTGAGACAGAGTCACTGTCCTTGGAACTTTCCTTGGAGGAGCTACTTGTCTTATCTTTTTCAGACCGCAGGTTGTGAAGTCTGGCGTAAAGAAGAGACGAGGATCGTTTTTCTCCGCAAAACGCACAAGGAGCTAAAGTAGCAACAGGTGGGGGCTGGCTTGGAGGAGAAGACGAGAGACTAGCAAACACTTTCTGGCCACCGGTTGAGCCGACACATATGGAAAAGGGTACATATTTAGTTTCTTGTGGTGGCGGAATATAAGGTTGCTGTGTCATCTGAGAGAGAGAGACCTGCGAAGAGTTTGTGGGGATAGGGGTATGAAACGCTGTATTGTCGTCAGACTCTTCTGAGTCTATTCGCGAGACTGGGGCCTCGGTGGGTAAGGGCGACGAACCAGTTGGGCCATAAGGCTCACTGCTAAACACGAGTTTATAACCTTCATTGATGACTGCGATTGGTTCAATTTTAATACTCCCGTCATAAATACTGCTCATAATGTTACGTCTTGAAAGCCAGTTCAAGCCGGGAGCAGATTCTAAACGGAGAGTGGGTTCAATATCTTCGTTGATTGAACGTTTGAAAAATCGGTAATCCTTGAGGGCAGAGATGGAGGAAGATGAGCCGTTTCCGTTAGCATTGGAGGACGAGCCAGAAAAGCTAGAAGACGTGCTATCGCTGCTACTGGAGGTCAGACTATGGAATCTAGAGGTGATAGAAGAGATATTGAGAGAAGCGTAGGTTTCTGAATGGCTGATGGTAGGGGTGGCAGCATCTGAAGTAGCTGGTGAGGATCGGCCGGAGATTATGCTTGTATCGGCCGAGTTGTGATAAGCTGAGGAGCCACTTCCTGAATGAGATGCTGGGGTAGGGGCCATAAGGAAGAAGTCGTGGTAGTTTTGGAGATCACTGCGAGCGACAGGTCGCCACAGACTATTAAGAGATCCGTGGTACAGTTCTTCAGAAGTTTCGTGTGGGGTAGATGCTATGTGTATATTTGTTGTATTTGCAGTAGCAACGGCTGATCCTGTTTGATCACCAGGCACGCTGTCATTGGAAATTTTTGGGTCTTGAGCCACTGCACTATCGTCGACCGCGTCATGGAAAGTTTCGAGGCTTTGATTCGAAAAGGTGGTTTTAATGGCGTTGAGTTTGACGAGCCTGTCGCGCTCATCGGAGACGTCCTCCAGGACTGATTTGAGGGCTGTGAGTTGCTCTTGGAGGTTTTCGAGAAGCACGTCGCGCTCCTTGAGCTGTTGAAGGAGCTGCTCATTCTTGCGACCCCAAACCGAGGTCTCACGGTTTGCGGAAGCAACCATTTTGTTTGCTTCGTCGAACAGACTGCTAGTGAGCTCTTCAATCTCGCCCTTGAGACGTTCAGATTCCTTATCAGCGACGTTGCGCAGACGGACCTGCTCAATGTATTCCTTTTGGGGTACCAGGAGTCCCTGACGAACTTGGTCTTCATGCGCCATGTTGACTCTGCGTGCTGTGTCCAATTCTTTGCGCAAGACCTGGATCTGGTCCTCGAGGTCGGCCTGTCGGTCAATGGCCTCGATGAGGCGTGTTGAGAGCGAGGTGACCTGTGCGGACAACGTGGCCTGTTCTTGTTCTGCAGCTGATGCGGTAGCGGCGACTGATTCCATGGTGAGGAAAGAAGTAGGGTATAGAGGGGGCTCTGTGTTGTGTTCTCGGTTGAATCTATTGATAAGTGATTAAGAATTGATGCTAGTGAAGGCAGTTGTTATTGTAAGTTTACTATTTTTATTGTGGTGGTAGTGATGGTGATTTGTTTATTTGAGGGGGGGGGGTCCAAAGTTGTTTCTGGTGTGGTGGTAGTGGAGGGCGGTGGTAGTAAGGGGAAAGTCTGGAGTGTACTTAGGCTGTGCGAACATCTTGGTCCACTCAGCCAAAGAGCCGCCCTGTAGCGTGTGGAAGCGCTTTGGGGGGCTCCTCCAAAAACCTTCTCTCCTCTCTAAGTTCGCAGTTCACACACTACAGTACTATTAAGCATATTTCTATCGCACTTCCCTTCAGGTCCAGCCAAACCTCCCGTAATAAGATTTTAACCACAATAATTCTAGCTTTTCTATCTCAAAACCATTAAACCACCCCTCCGCTATATATCCTCCTCTACTCTCGACCATTTAACTTCCTACAATTATAACCACTGACTCTACCCCTCTCCTCCCCACTCACATCGCCAAATTCCTGCGTGACTCCATCAACCCTCATAGTTCACTTGGGCTCTTTTTGGCCAGTATTTTCCTGCCAAATCCTTCCCCTCCCTCCAATAATTTTGATATCCCATTTCCTTCATTATTCAAATATCGCTATAATTCACCTATAAATACTACTTACTTCCCTCTCTTTTTTTAATTTTATAATATTCTCCTTATAACCTCCCCCACCACCTCTTAACACTCTCCGTTTTTACGGCCGTCGGCGACGATTCCTGCTCCATGTCCACCCACTCCGATACTGCAGCTTCCTCTGCCGACCCTCTTCTTGCCCTGCCAAAGTCTGCTCTTCTAGGCCCGCGACCACCGCCGACGCCAGGTCCTCAGCAGCCATTTGCTCTCTATGTCAAACTCCCTCTTGAGTTTTTTCAGGCATTCCGCGACGGTGACAAAAACATTAGGCTAGATGTTAAAAATCCCGAATCACTGGTAAGTCTCTTTTATTTTCATCATTATTTGTTATATTGCTATAAATATCTATTTTTTTGAAGGCTTATTTCTCGAATAATAATAACTAAGATTAATGATCATGACATTTTTTTTGTGTCCATATAGAGCTTGGATATTGACTCAGCCATATATAACATTGATATACTCACACAACCAACGGCAATCAACCTCTATAAGACCTCGAGCACAGCATCTGAAATTGCAGACCCCTCAGCGTCTCCGATCGAGTACACAAATGTCGGCAAAATCACCAACCGGCTCATGATTCGTGGGACCGACACGGCCGCAACATTGGCCCTTAAGTCGCATACAGAACAAATCCGCAAAGAGATGGAGGCAAACCGCACGACCTTAATCCCAATCAAAGAAAATGCTCGCATGGTGGCTGTTAATAACGCAGCAGCGGCCGCTGCTGCTGCTGCCGCTTCACCACTTCCAATCCCATCTTTTGGAGCCTCATCTTCCTCAACAACGTCGCCATTATTAAACACAACCACACCTACAAGTAACCCCACTAACTCCGGCAATCTTTCAAGCATATCATCATCTTCTTCCTCCTCTTCTAATCTAATTAATAGCGGGTCTCGGACTCCGCTCCTCAATATCTCTGCATCACCCTCTCGTGCTTCTTCGGCATCACCCACGTCTTCAGTTCTACGCAATACCAAACCAAAGCGTCTGAAGATCTCTAAGCCACTGATATCGAAAAGCATCTCCTCTTCTCCCAATAGACTTATCCACCTGTTAGCTTTGGGGCCCTTGTCTTTTGAAACCTTATTTCAAAAAACCAAAATTTCGCAGCCCGAACTGGAAAACCTTTTAAAACAGTACGCCCACAATGACTCCGCTGCTGCAGACTCCTCTTCAGTTGCTGCCGACGGATCCTCTCCAACAGCAACTTCCACCGACTTGTATTCACTACAAGACTCAACATGCAAGGACTTGCGTGTTTGGGACTGGAAGCATTACACACCAGCGCAACGAGAACAAGTCATTCGTAACACAACAGCAGCTTACGATCGATTGGGTCTCCCTGCCGATCACCCATGCCGACTAAAACTTATCGACCCTAAAATTAGGCATGCCGAAAAGGCAGCCGCCGATGCCGCCCTCGAAGCTAAACACCGAGCTGAGGACGCCGCTAAAGCTGCTGAACGCAAGGCCGCTGAACAAGCCGAAATAGAGCGCGTAGAAGCCGAGATGGCAGCCGAAAAGGAAGAGCGCGCTGCGGCAGCTGCCGCGCGCAACAAGCATCTCAAGGCTACAGTCAATGGTACAACAGCTGTTCATGGCACCACTGGGCTCGGAATCTCCGGTGTGTCTCCATCGATGCTGCAGAAGGCGGTCAAAAGTACAACTAAACGCACTGCGGCTCGAACCCTCTCATCTTCTTCATCACATCTTGACTCTGTATCGCCTCCAAGTGCCTCAGGCAGCCCTTTAGACTTGAATGTTAGTGGTGGTGGTAATGGCAGCAGTACTACTAACAATAACTTGCGCCCTCCATCACCACCTCATCCCTATCGAAAGGGAGCTCTGTCTTCATCAGCGGTCTCTTCTCCTGCATCGTCGCCTGCACTGTTAGCGGTTGGTGCCAATATCACTAACGCGTCTACTACATCAAGCACGCCATTAACAAATCCAAAAACTCGGCGCAATAAGAGTATATCTCCTGTATATACAGATAGTGATGACTCTGCTTCGACTCGACCGATCAATACCACTTCTTCATCTTCTGCCATCACATCAGGTTCGCGCAAGCGCCGAGCCACTGCAGAAGCTGCTGCTGCTGCTGCAGCCGCAGCTGCCCCAACGACAATAAAAACAAAACCCACAGCATCCTACGAATATAATAATAACGACTCTAATGATACCCCTAATGCTGTTAATGATACCTCTAACACAAACGATGAAAATGAAGAACACGTGCGCAAACGTCAAGCGCTGGGAACCGGCAGTGTTCCCGCGCGGACGAAACAACTACACACTGCAACAATACACGCTGTGGAAGTTTCTAAGGGCGCCGATGATGGCTTGTTTTCTATGGCTGCACGATTCCGGCGGCTATATGCACAATATGAGGCCTTGTATAGGCAACTGGAAAAGCAAGGTTACATACCTAGTGTTAATGGCACAAACACAATCAAAAAGTCTGAAGTCAATGCGCGTGACCTGAAGCGGCTGCTACAACTACATAAGGATTTAAATACTCTCAAACAACGGCTTTGGTCTACCCAACCACCAAAGGGTCTTACAAAGAACACCACGGCGAACAGCAAGGTGGTGATGAATGATTCGGCAGGAACCAAGCCCACCAATTTTTCCAATGACCAAACCAGTAACAATAAGCTTAAGGTCAATGGCAATGGAATCATTAAAAAGTTGACTAATACCGGAAAGCGCACTAATAATGCTACGGGTGGTGCGCGGTCCTCGCCTCGATCACCAATAATGCCTTCTCTTTCTCCCTCCCGATCGCCTGCGAGAGAAGTCTCTGTTTCACCGCCACGTGGGACCAATGGACACCAACAGCAATCTCAGTACCACGGATCTACCAAATTGAATGCGCATAATGGAACCGGAAGCAGCAGCAATGGCACCAACATGGGCTCTCTGGGTGGGCGCAAAAAACCGATTCGACGAAGTAACAATGGGTCCAATGGCAATGGGTTTCTTGATGACGTGCGCGGAAATACGCAGCAAGGGTCTCAGTATAACCAGCACCAACAACCGGTTCCAAACACACGCGACCGACGGATAAGCATGTACGGGAGCAGCACCAACAATGGTGGTGGAAACATGCGGGAAGGCCGAGACATTGGATCTGCCTTGAATGGCAAGGATACATCTTCTTTGTCCAACTCTACAAATGGGAGTGGAAGGACGCGACGATCACGGCCGAGCTTCCTGGGCTCGTTTGGAGGTCCTAATGGAACATCAACCGCGACAATGCCTCCCCGGTCTGTTCCTGGAGATGGGGGCAGTAATAGTACTTCAGGCCGCGGTGTAGGTGGCCCAAGGACGAACCGGATTGGAGCTGGAGGCTCCAATCGCGGGGGCAACTAACGGGATTAATAAGAGCCTGAAACAAGACATCTTTGTTACAGACAAAAGACTTGCCTCCCCTTTAGAAAAAATAAAGGAAAAGTAAAGAAAAAAAGAGAAACCGAAGGAAAAAAAATTTTTTTGCGAGATATTTTTTTATTTTTTATTTTTCATATAATTTATTGATGAATGAAATGTTTATTTATTTTTTTTAATCGTTATGGCCATAAAGATTTTCAAGGAACTTGATGGAGGTTTTCAAAAGGGGAACTTTATTTCCGGGATAACTGCTTACTAAGAAGGAAAAACGCGTCACTGAGAAGAATGCAGGTGTTGGTTATGGTAATCAGCCGTGCACAGGATCGACGCGTTTTTTTTTCCCCCTAAAAAAAAGCTTCCTAAATATTTATACTATGGTGACCTTTTCCCAAGAGTCGGTTTCAAGGTTTTCAGAGCTTTTGTTAAAAAATTTTAAATATATATATAGTATACAAGAGGTTTTATTTAATAATGATGATAATAATAATGAGTAACAAAGGTTTTTTAAAAAAAATTCTTCTTTCTGCTTTTTTTATTTCTTCCTTTTATCGCCTTAACAAACTATTGCGGCGTTTCGGCTTCTCGCTGCCGTACCCTGTACTACCGTATCCTTGCTTGTAGCGATACGACAAGTCCTCGACTGGTTCATCCCTGAATCCATCATTGTACCGTTCACCTTCGTCTCCATCTTCGCTGTCTCGAAAAGACCTATGGTTTCCGTCATTGTCGTCGTAGTAGGAACCCTCTGAAAAGGCCATACCTTTTGCTGGAGAGGTCGACTTCCCGCCCAGCGACAAAAACCGGGGTCTTCGGGGACCCATGCCCGCCGCAGGGTTGCTGCCTCCACTCATATGTGACGATCCGTTTGCAGAAGCCCCCCACGAGTGGTCATCCTGGTCGTAAAAGTCTTCGCGCGAGGACGAGTCTGGCGTCATGCGATACGCACCACGAGACCCAGCTGCAGCCGATCCGCGGCGAGCCAAGGAAATGGTCGAACTCGCAACACCCGAGGCAGTGTTGGCAGCCGTCGAAAAGATCTGTGACTGCGTGCGCTTTACCTTTGTCCACAGAGAATTGCGGCGCCCAAGCCCGCCAGAGGTATTTATGGATGCATGATTCACGTACGGCTCAAATCCATCACGGTAGCTTTCATCCGACTCAATGCTCCATCGGGGCTCGGGGATGCTGGTAAGTTGGTCGTGGAAGTTGGAGAGTTTGTGAGAAGCCGTTAACCGTTCCTTAAAAGCCTCGCCGCGGCGGTCATACTCGTCATCGTAGTCGTTTCTTTGTGAAGAAGGAGTAGCCCTTGTTGGGGATATATTATCACTGGCATGATTATTGGTAGTAGTAATTTTAAATGGGTTGTTGTCATGAAATGCCCCTGAGCCAGCAGAAGCATTTATTCCCGCAGCACTAGAAAACGACGGCTGCACGCCCGCTGACCCGTAACCTGACGATGGGGTCGGTGTCGAAGACAATGGTGATCGACGCGACGCAGGGGGCTGCGGTGGTGGTGGCAGCGAGTAAGTTTCCGCTGTGGTAGTGGTCGTGGTATTCCGAGCGGTTGAATCATAAGGCCGGTATGACCAAGAATCTTGAGGTTTTTTTGCGCCAGTATAAGCGCTATATGCGCGAGCACGGGCTACTGATCCGTGCGAATAGTCGCCTGTAGGAGTGTCCGGGGAGGCTGTAGTGCTACGTAGCGGACTAGGTCTCGAGATCCCAAAGTTAGACGAAGCTGCGGAGGTCATAGATCCTGTAGAAGTTGGTGACGCACCCGAGTGACGATCAACTGAAGTGGAGGATGAGTTGCGGGATGAGTACAAGAAAGACGAGTTCCCGCCATTGGTTGTAGTGTTGTTGTTACCTATTTGAGGGAATGGGACCACGTTAGGGTAGGACTGGCCATGGAGAGCCGGCTCGTCAAAACTGTTACGATCCTCGTAGATTGTATCCCTGAAAGCTTGTGTTGAGTTCCGGTGCGGAGCATTGCCAAAGTGCGTGTCAGGGACTGCATCGTTATCATTGTAAGATTGGGTGTGCGGGTTGTAGTGATGTTCATCACTGGGATGGTATAAGGTGGAAAAGTTGGTTCCGTGAGGTTGTGGTGGTGGATCTTCCTTCTTGAGAGCCTTCAGAGGTCGTCTTTTTGTGTATTTTGAAGAGATTCGATGATATTCGAATTCTGGCAAATAGGCATGTTAGAATGAAAACGGGGATTGCAATATCTTGACATTACCTGAAGATATCTTATGCATTAACGAAGACATGATGATGGTTTGTTAATCTCAAGAAAATAAATAGAAAAATAAATAAAACAATAATGTCCAATTCTTTCAAACGTTTTTAAAAGAAAAGAAGAAAGAGTTTTTTATATTTATATAAATATTTATTATTTTATTTATTTTTTTTTGGAAGGGGGGAACCCGGAGGGCTTTTATAGAATTAGGTCCCGAGATGTGTGTGAAGACCAGCCCATTTTGGTCCCGACGTTTTTAAAGCAGCTGCTTGTCTGCCTGCCTACCTGCCTGCCCACACAAAAAAAAACCACGCGCCTACATCAAAAAAAAAAACTTTGCCACCTTTTGGCTAGTTAAATAATCATAATGTATGTAATATTGTGGTCATTATTAGCTATGTTAATATCTTTAATGTCTCACGAGTCGCGGGGCTTCCCTGTGTGGAATGTCGGCGATTTAAAAAAAAATGTTTAATTGCGATTTTTTTTTTGGGG
Source organism: Magnusiomyces ingens NRRL Y-17630 (assembly GCA_900497715.1). NCBI lineage: Eukaryota > Fungi > Ascomycota > Dipodascomycetes > Dipodascales > Dipodascaceae > Magnusiomyces > Magnusiomyces ingens. Next base: position 1,043,678 of record UIDE01000004.1, read on the forward strand.
GAGGCCAGTTTTGTTTCTGGGACTCGCTCGCAAGGGGGATTGGTAGTTGAGTGTTATTTCTTACCAACAGACTTTAAAAAAAAAAGACGCGGTTAGTTTTCGAAGGAAAAAGGGGAAGTTTCATGAGAACGAAATATCTCGTTACCAGGTCACGATAGCAGATAGTTACGAGCTAATAAGAACCGGTCTCGGGTATTCCTATTAAATTCCGATAGCACCGAGTATGTTCCGACAAATGCTCACTGGACATATATACTCTACATATTTATATAAATATATAAATCACCACTTTCAATGAGATTCAATTAGACATTAGCGTTGGTACTAAGAAGTTTATATATGGTTCTTTTCAAAAAAAAAAATTGTTTTTTAATTCAACATTCATAATTCTTCATGTTATGTTTTAACCTTTCAAATAAAAATGTCTTTCCATGCAGATCGGAGGGGAAAAGTAAACAGAGTTCTTGAAAGAATATTTTAAATATTAAATACTAAGTAATAAGTTATAACTACTAAATGTTATATCACGTGAAATAAATTATGTAATTTGAACGGCTGAAATTTTTTTAAAAAAATTTTTACACTTCAAGTTGAATTTTTTTTTTCAGTCTTAAAAAATCAAGTGTCTGCAATTGATAAACAACTTTTTTTTGTTTTTTTGGGTTCAACTTCTTTACAAATTAACCATTAAAGATACCTTCTAATGTCTGCCATATACAAATCTCTATCTAAAGGATCTTCATCTTCCGTTAAAGATGAAGAATCCAATAATACCAACTCTTCTGAATTCAAGAACCGCCAGCGTGTGCTCATCATCTGCTCGCGGGGGACTACCTTTCGCCACAGACATCTGGTCAACGATCTGGCCAGCATGATGCCCCACGGCCGTAAAGAAGCCAAGTTTGATCACAAGTCCCAGCTTCAAGAACTTAACGAGGTTGCTGAGCTTTACAACTGTAACAATATCTTGTACTTTGAAGCACGCAAGCATCTTGATCTCTACATGTGGCTGTCCAAGGCTCCTAATGGTCCCTCGGCCAAGTTCCACGTCCAAAACATGCACACCATGGACGAGCTTAACTTTACCGGAAACTGTCTCAAAGGCTCGCGCCCTATTCTCTCCTTTGACAAGACCTTCGACTCCACCCCAGAGTACCAGCTCCTCAAGGAAATGTTTCTCCATACTTTTGGCGTCCCACCCAAGGCTCGCAAGTCCAAGCCCTTCATCGACCACGTCCTTACTCTCAGCATAGTTGATAACAAAATCTGGTTCCGCAACTACCAAATCGCGGAAAAAACCCCAGATACTGCCGCAGATAAACGTGCCGCTGGTGAGGACGAGACCGAGCTCAGTCTTGTTGAGATTGGCCCCCGTTTTGTTCTTACTCTTATCACCATTCTTGAGGGCTCCTTTGGTGGCCCAGTCATTTACGAAAACAAGGAATACGTCTCTCCAAATGCCGTCCGTGCTCAACTCAAGGCTCAAGACAAGGCCAAGGCTGAGGCCCGTGATTCCGCTGCCCTTCAGCGCCGCATCCTCCAGCGCGAAAACGCGCTGGCCGAGGATCCCCTGTCACAAAAGGCCGTGTTCAAATAGACTGTGTGAAAAGACGTGTATTTTTGTGTTGTTTAATGATAATAAAAAAATGGTAATGAAAAGAAATCATATATATAATGGTTTATTTAATGTATGCATCTACAAATAATTGACCCAGTTTCATAGTAATAGATACAAGATAGATTTCATGGAAATGTAATGATGATTAGTTTGTGTGATTATTTACACTACTACAAAGTCGACCTTAGTTGTTTACATAATGCTGAAATTTTCAAATGGACCAAAAAAAAATTCATCAAATAGTGTATCAATTATAACATATGTTTTAAAAAAAATTCATTATTGAGTTGCTTATTTCTTCTCCTCAGTCTCGGCGCTCTTGAGGAACTCACTAAATTAAATGTTAATATACATTGACATTCTTGCAATCAAAAAAAATTGTCACACATACGTGATGAAATCGGCCTCCTGGGGGCTCTCAGCCTGAATGGCGGGAGTGGCAGGAGCAGCCTTCTTGCCGCTAGAGGCAATGAGGATACCACCGGTCAGGGTAACAAGAGTGGCAATGGCGAGCTTTAAAAGAAAAAAACAAGCGTTAGAAAAATGTCGAATATACTGAAGGCGTGAGGGAAAATTACAAGACCAAAGACCAATGTTGTTATGCAAAAAAAAGAGCTCTTTCCCAGTTTTCACACATATTGTATTTCGGTCTTAAACTTCCCTCCGCTCCGCACAAATCAATTGAGTGATGGTCGTACCTGGTGAGGCTTGAAGACCTTGCCGAAGATGAGGTAGTTGGAGCCGGACATTGTACTGAAGGAGGATGGATAGAGTGGTGGTGGAAAAGGGTGTGGGGTGTGTGTGGACGAAGTGCAATGAAAAGGGAGGGGGAGGATTTGTCTATGTGCAAAGTTGGTGGTGGTGATGGTAGGAGGAGGGAGGTTGGGAGGGTGCGCTGTGTCAGCGATGCGTGTGTGACGCCGTGGTTGGCTGGCGGAGAGCTGCTGTTGATTGGTTGGCAATATGGGTGTTGTAACAAATAAATAACTCTTTTTGTAACAAATAATTGCTTGTCACAGATTTTTGGCTACCTTTATTTCGGGTTACCGTGTAATGTCGCACCTTATAAAATCGGTACTCGGAACTCGGCGGCTTATTAGTACCGTTCCCAAATATACCCGCCTGAATACCCACAATTACACATGCACTCTAACAAACTACTAATATGCATAAACCGCTCTATTGCTCCGCTCATCTCTTTATGACCCTTCCCCAGGCCCTTATTTTTCTTTTATTTGTTTCCCTTTGACCACATAACTGATATATATGTATATATATACTCCACTTCCTGGATCCAGACCCTCTAACAACCCCAAATCATGGCCCTTCTCCATGATCAAAAGTAAGCATCCTGTTCTTTGGCTATCCTCTGTTTTTTCTCTGACCTTTTTTTGTTTCAGTTACGTTATAGCACATCTGCGTGCATCCTATCTTCAAGCATTTCCCGACGGTATTGGCAATCGCATCATAAACCCAAACACCCATATTTATTACACACGTTCGGATCCTCTCACTCGCCCAGTCCCCTCTGCTCCGGCTCCTATTGGCGGCTCAGGTACTGGCTTTGGAATCGGAGCAGGCTTACAACCGGCAGGCATAGACGCCCAGGTAAATACAACATCTACATCTACTACTTTAGTCAGCGACGGCAAGCCCAATGAAACAACAAATCCATCATCTACTACTCAGCAGCAACCTCATATAGGAGAGCCAATACTTGCATCGCAGTCTATTATGCAACTGGTGTCTCCCAGCTCTCCACCAATTCCAACGTCCACGTTGCGTGATATGTCTGCCCTCCAGCGCCGGAAACGCGCACAAAATCGGGGAGGTGGGTTTTCTGCCTCTTTTGCAAACCGCGACGAGTCTACACGTGTTTTCAGCGGAATCGGGGCTTTTGATCTCCCACAGCATGTCCGAAAAGATGCCCGATCTAGCAAGAAAAAATCCAAGAGCAACTCCACGGGTGCTTCCTCGTCAACAGGTAAAAAAAAGGGGAAAAAGGGACACAGCAGTAGTAGCACAAGCTCCCATCATCGTCAAAAACTGCCAAACGTTAGCATCGTCCCGGTAAACTCAAACACCTCAACAAAAGACACTTCTACAGACCTAGCCCAAGCATATACTCTTTCCCAGGCCGGCCTTAAGCCTCGTGCATCCACCATCCCACCTGATGCTGTAGCTGCATCCCAATACCCATATACAGATTCCGCCCTGAGTGGGACCCCATCAACGGCTACAAAAACAGGAGGTCTTTTTTCTCTGGACAAGGAAAGCAATAGCTCCACCGATACCCTCCCTTTACTCACAAATATTGCACGTAACTCCGAGGATCCAAATACTGCTAGTAGTGGTGCCACTACCATTCCTACCATAAAAAAGAAAAAGCGTGCCCAGTCGGCTGCTGCTGTATCTCTTTCATCCACATTATCTGCTACTCAAACCCAACCTTCCCTCACCAAAAATGGCATCCAGAGTAGATTTAGTGGATCTGCCATTGAAGAAGCAAGTGAGGGCGATGACACGTTTGAAGCGACGAAAACTTCCGAAACTGAAGATGGTGGTGATTTGACGGACTGGCGTGAAGGTTCGAAAACGGATACTGAAGAAAACCTTGTGAAAAATACACCTCCTGTTCCTAGCACTCCGCGGAAACACAAGACCAGTGCAAGCAGTGAGATCAGCACCACAAGTACTGCAAGTTCTACGGCACCAGAATCATCCTCGACTTCAGCAAATACTTTAAACAAGTATAAAAAACTAATGGCCGCTCTTCCTCCTGGAGTAACTCTAAGTGAACAGCAACAGCAACTTATTGTTCGTCATCACCGGCTTCGAAAAAAGCTTTTACGTCTGCAACAACAGCTTACTCCTAGTGAACTTACTCTTTATCGAAATGGCGAGTTGACGGAATCCCAACTTCGTACCATTTATATGCGTCATAAGGCTAGCCGTCATCATCATCAATCACCACATCACGATGGCGCCCATGATACTCCGGGATCGTCGGCATCTTCTGCACCTACCCAAAGCAATCCATCTTTTATTCCAGCTTCCCAAGAAATTATACCTTCATCAGTTCCCGCTACCTCGCAGCTTTCTTCTGCTGCTAGACACACTCCACCTATGCCCCGCAGCAGCACTACTTCCAATATGTTGGCTCTTGGAAAATCTACAGTGACTATAAATGGTACTACTGCTGCCTCAGGACTCTCCAATCCACAATCTGCATCTGGATCACGTTCAGGGTCTGCTAGTGACTCACAAAGACCAAAGGTCAGACTTCTGCATCGGCAAACATCCTTAGGAATGTCTTCAAAGCCCATCTACTCTACAGCTTCTGTTTCAACCTCTTCTCTTTCTTCTCTTGCATTGGGTACCACTTCTGCTATCGATACTCAGTCGGTTGACTTGACTTCCTCCCCTGTGTTGCGCCCAACAACACCTCCCCCGTCCGCTTCTAAGCCGGCGTCTGCACCAACTACTCCCTCGAACTCTTCTCCTAACGGTAATTCGTCCCAGATCCAAATCCGTAAAATGAGTGTGGGTACAAACATTCCTACATCTTCTGCAGTGGCTGCTCTCATGGCGCGAACAAGACAAACAGTGCAACAGCAACAAGCACAGCTACAACGCCGTGCATCTCGATCTCAGACTAATGCATCATTACCAGCTTTTTCTTTAGTTCAGAATGCACCTTCTGCGCCCTCTTCGCCCAAGAAAAAGCACAAGAAAAAGAAACAACAGTTGTTATTACAGTTGCAACTCCAGCAACAACATCAACTTCAGCTCCAGCAACGTCTAGGACTTTTGCCAATAGATGATAATGGTTCTCAGTCTGCCGATCAAGGCGATGCTGCTATACTTAACTCTTCTGGCATTGCACTTGCTAATGCTTTGGGCTATGCAATCACTCCTAATGGAATAGCTGCCGCTGCTGCTGCTGTTGCTGCCACTTCTGGTACTGGCAAGAAATCTGATGCACTGCTTTCTAAACTGTCGAAACAATCGGCTGGATCGTCTACCAATTTGGCTAAACAGTCCCAAAATAATACAGATGACAAAAAGATTGAGTTTGGACAGGAACTTAAATCTTTACAGCCACCCAGTGCACCTCCTGAACTACCTCGTGGTCGAACCCGTAACTTGAACAGAACAGGCACTGATGATTTGCCATCTCTGTCTTCATCAAACAAAAAGAGTCCTAAAAAGGCTAACCCCTTCCCTAAAAAAGATCTCGCAACGCCAGTTCCCAAGTATAATGAGAATGATACGAATCAATTGGAACCGCGCAGCAAGCTTACCTCTCAAATTAATGAAAAACGTGCAACTCTTGACGATCCTTTAGAAGTTTACGTTGAAGCTTCTGGAAAAAGTGAGGCTCGGCCATTAAAGCTTAAAATGTACATGCCCTCAAGTGATCAGCCTCGTACGCCTTGGGAAGTTGTTGTGCGCCGTGATGTAAACGTTGCTAATGCGATAGGCTTTGCCCTATATTGTTATAACAACCCACCACCAGGTCAAGTTGCACATACTCCCAAGCTGCCTCCCAACATGTGTAATGCTAATAAGTGGACATTACGAATTGTAGAGGATGATGGTGAACCTGATGAAGACTTTCCAGCACTTGATCGCACGCGTCTTATTTCTGCTTTTTCCTTTGATGAGTTTGCGTTGGTCGAGGCCACCTCTAGCCAAGCAATTGAAAATGAAAAGGCCACACCTTCTGTTCGCCGCAAAAAGAATGAATCTCAGAATTCTGCAGCTTCATCGTCCACCTCAGTGTCTAATGCGGCCAAATCCACAGCATCTAATCCTGAAGACTCAAATGAGATTAATACCACTCACAAAGCTGTGCTAAATATTTATCAATACCCTTATGATGATATGGTGTCGTCCTTATATTGGACTGCAGAAGTCGACATGAGTGTTACAGTTGGCGAAGTTTTGTTTCAGATTTGTATTGATAAAAACTTGAATCGGTCTCAGTACGTGCTCAAACAAGTTGGTCGTCGCCATGTGTTACCCATGAACTCTACATTTTCCAATATCAATTTATCGGAGTCTGAAGATAGTGATGACGACAGTGAGTTTAGTGACGGGGTCCTGGGTGAGTACGATGATGAAGAAAGCGTGGGCAATGGCGGGCTGTTGCTCAGCGATGTCATGGTATTTAGTAAGGCTGAAGGGCGCCGTCCAAGTAATGTGGATACAATTAAAAAGAAGAAAAAGCCACGGCAGCCAAAGGAAAGTGCAAACAATGACAAGATTGTTGCTCATCAACGCCGTCAAATTGTAGCAAGCAATTTTGAAATCACCCCCAAACGTGTGATCACATCTCTTAATGGATACCATGAAGGCCCATCTGATTTGCGCGCAGTTGCCGGCGAAAACATTATGCCACTTTCAACGTCTCCAGAGTACTCGCGAAATGATTCCAGTGCGGTGGAAGAAGACAGTACTGGTCACGCGACTAATAACAACCGCAACTCAGTGTACGGTCGCCGATCTTCAGTCACGTCCTTTTATCACCGCAACTCTTCCGAAAATACAACATCGTCTGGAAGACCTTCGTTTAGCATTGCAAACAACGGGACACTTGTTGAGGAAGGACCTACTACTTCTAACGGAGGAACAGATAAGGATACAGGCGGCGTTGCTTCTAACCTTGCCCATAACGCATCCACAACTAGCGTGGCACCCGCACAAGATCTTGTGGCACTCGGACTCATTAATACCAACACATCAACCTCAGCTGCACTGGCGGCATCTGCCCGTCAACGCCTGCGTGCGTCGATTGTACCCAAATCCACAAGTCTTGGCCGGTTGTCAAGACCGTCCTCGGGACTCGGCCCCTCGTTTACGAACGACCTGCATGGTGCAGCGGGCGGGTTCTATCGGTACAAGGTGTGGCGCCGACAGCCTATGTCGTTTATTGCTCGTCACGAGCGAGTACTTACGATTGACGGTGACTACATTCATTTGGTTCCTGCAGAAGATCCAGCATGGTACGATAGCTTGAAGACTTCAAGTTTCCATGTGTCACAGATGGTTAAGTGTAAGATTAGTCGTAAGGTACCGACCAACTTTAAGATTGTGGTGAACAAGAATAACGGCACCAAGCGCTACGATTTAGAGGCGCCTACAAAAGAGTCTGCAGACGAAATTGTAAGGCGCTTGAAGACTGTCTTCTCAAGATACCTACTCAAAACAAGTACAGGAGTTCCGGGAAGTCTGGGTGGCGCTCCACAGGGATCGCTCAACACGTTTGGAGGAAGCAGTCTTGGTGCGCATGATTTGTTAAATGGTGCCAGTACACCAACAGCCAACAACATTGGCGGGGTTGGTCCAGGAGACCATGTTGGAGCCGGACCATGATGTTTATTATGAATTTTAATATTGTTTGTAAAATGCATATAAGATGACTATATATAAAAAATAAGAAACAGCCTTTGTTATTCAAGAGAGTGAGCAAGAACCCAAAAATTATCGCAGTTGTGCTTTGCAAGTAGGTCCTTTGCATCCAACTCTGTTTCCATGTCGTTGATACCACACCACTTGAGCAGTCGGGGTGAAGCGGCCATGGCCTTGGCACTATCTGCCGTTACGACATTAGATTTTTTTGAATAGGAAGCTGGAGCTGATGTGCCAATAGGCAGCACTGGGCCGGTCCATATTTCGTCACATGCGTTAAGATCCAAGTTCACAGGAACAAGTTCCAGCTCCTTTTTCTGTTGTTCCTTGAGTTTCTTGCGTGCACGTTTTGAAAGCTGTTGCTCTTCACTCCCCGGTGTGGACGGGTCTGGAAGGTTTTCGTCTTCGTCTCCATCATTCTCCATCTCTGCATCGTCCTCGTCATTCTCCTCACGCGGCGGAGCGGCTTCCGTCCAGTTGATGCGGTTCAGCAACAGTCGCGTATACTTGTTGACAGCCGTTTGTGAGCCCTGCACAATAATGACAGCAAAGCCACCAGTGGGGCTGGGCGGAAGGGCATTGGTGGCACTGGGGTCGGGTTTGCGTGCACGCACAGATACCGCAATTCCACCGAGGTGTAGCTGCTGGGCGTTTTTGGCCACCTTGAACCGTTGGCGCGCGTCCGTTAAGGGGCACCGTGTCCGGAATGCGGCCATATAAGTTCCATGCTCGTTGCGATGGCGTTCCTCTTTGGCGACCAGTTTCTCGGCGCGTTGTTCGCGCGTGAGCTTGCGCTCTGCGTTGTTTGCTTCATGAGTGCGTCGCCGGGCCGCCACTTCTGCACGCACGCGAGCCTCGACAAGCGTTGGGTTTGCAATGGCCTCGTTTGTAAGCACTGACATGAGATTGGTGAGCTTGACCTTAGGGGGCGGTGCCGGTACAAGACCAAGACGAATCATGTCTTGTTGTTCCTTGAGCCGTTCTGCGCGGGCATTCTTGCGTAAGCGTTTTGTTTCGCGTTTGGTCAAGTGCAGACGCAACGCGGGTTGCGGCACTTGTGTGCCATCTTGAACGATGGGCACCGGGTGATGGATATAGTGAGTGATTGTTTCCGGGAACGATTGCTCGGTAGACGGGGGCGAAGGTTTGCCAGCGTCTTCTGAGGAGTTGGTTTGATGTGTCTGGTCATCGTTTGATGTGTAGAGCTGCTGGTCCCACCATTCCATCTCTGGAGGAGTGGGGGGTTTCATTTCTCGCTCCCGAGCAATGCCGTCTACTGGGCGGCTAAGACTTGCGTCAAGTTTACGCTCAGCATTTTCCTGCTGCTCCTTAAGTCGTCGTGCTGCTTCCTCAGCCTCGCGCTCGGCTCGAAGTTTTTCCAGAAACGCGTTCCGCATGGCTTCCGCTTGACGAATATATGTTCCGGGCGCTACAAAATGGCCCAGCTGGATTGCCGGGCGACGTGTAGGACCAACAGGTGTAGCTAGCGACGGGTCGGTATAGGAAGACTTTTCTTGAGTAGGAGGTATCTTTTGTTTTGACTTGGTTGCAGCAGCCATTTCATCTTCACGATCAAGTTCGTCCAAATCGTCCAGTAAGTGTGAAAGATATGGGTTATCCTTAATCTCTTCCGTTGTTCCTCCAGATCTTTGAATTTTGATTGAGTTGAGAGCTGTTTTGCGCATTGTCTCGAGTAACAGCGGGTGGATTTCAGTATTGAGACCAATTCCTCGTTCCTGTGGCGAGTCTGATGGAGGGGACAACGGGGTTTCTTGTCGAGAAGATACGCCAGTAACAGGGGTTACGGATCGCTGGCGTTCTTTGGCACCACTTTGTTTTTCATCTTCTGCCAGTTGCTGAAGAACTTGGGCCTTGCGAGCCTGGATTCGTGCAAGTGTTGCGGCCATATCGATTCCACCAGACGGTTTCGACGATTTAGGTGTTGATGCTGTGGATGAAGGTGATGATTCTTTAGCTTCGGGTTCTTTAGAAGATCCTTTGAGCCCTTTGGATTTAAGAAATTCAGCAACTCGGGATTGTCTTTCCAGTCTTCGTTGATCTGCCTCCGCTGCCTGTCGTTCACGGTCCTGGGGTTTATCTCTTTGTCTATCTCGGTCTCTTTCTCTTTCTCGATCTCTGCCTCTCTCTCTGTTTCTATCTCTGTCTCTTTCTCTCTCCCTGTCACGGTCTCTATCGCGATCCCCTCGCCGACGGTCTCTATTGCGGTCACGGGTATCCTCACGCCGGGATCTTTTAGAAGAAGGTGGAGGCGACACCGATTGGCTGTCTCTTCGGCGCCTTGAGCCTTGGTATCGATCTCTATCTCTGGAGGCGTTGCTAGAGCTGGAGCCGTGTCCGTAATCGCGGTCCCGATCCCGGTCACGCCAGTCTCTATCGCGGTCTCTTGTATTTCGAGAAGATCCACTACTCATGATATGTTAATAAATATATGGTAATATTGAAACAAAGGAGTGGGTATTCTTTGAGGTGTGAAAAGAATAAAGAAGGAAACACAGAACTTGGAAAAGAAAACGCGTTTGTTAATTTTTTTTTTGTGGTGATTTCGGTGGGCTTGTGTTTGAGTTAAAGTTTTTTGTAGGGGTTAGGGTATGGGCACATTGAAGTTGTGAAAAAACTGAAGGTTGGTTGATTCATGATATCTACAAATTTGAGAGTGATTATTTTCGTGAGAAATTACATTAAAAGACCAAGGTTATTATTTAAATAAAAAATATACAGGTTATTCCTTTATAGCAAAATACAAGTCTCGTTTGAAACGTTTCTAATTTTTTTAACAGAGTTATTCTAGTATTTATTCTCCAATCAGTATTATGGCAAATTTTTAAATAGCTTGCCAGATGCTCAAATACTGTTTCAAAGTTTAGTAAATAGATTTTTTAAAATACCTTAATTTTTAGCCTGTCAATTGATAAAAATACCCAGGATTAGAAAGTATGTAAAACATGCTAGAAAAAAAGTATGCGTGTTAGTCACATCACAGTTTTGAGAGCTTCCTTGGTGAATAAGATTGGATAGTTATGAATTCTTGCGGTGTTCTTAAAAAGATTAAAGCTTTTGTCATGGAAGATAGAAAATAATTGTACAATAATTGGGTCATTTTTGTCTAGTTCTAAAGGTGGTGACACCAGAAAGATTTTAATTATATTGAGCCAAAACAGAATGTGACGGCATTTCTAGAATAAGAAACCCATATACCTGTAAAATTAAAGTTGATTAAAGAATACAAATATGGATATTGGCATTAGTGCAGGTTGAGTTTTGGTTTTCTTTGAAAAGGACCATGGAGATTGATCCTGTGAGATCCCCGGTTGGAGGCGAAGAGTCTCAGCGCTACGCTGCTTATTGCGCTTTTAAATTTTATTTCTTATTCTCTCCAAACAGAGATAAAGCGTGCAATCTCTTGCAAGCCAGTTAGACTGTTTAAGAGGGTCGACATGTCCATTTCAGGAGATATCCTTCTGAGTCCTTTTCTGTTTTCTTCCAACAGAGGACACTCAACCAGAATGTGTCTAGCTGTTTCCAGTTCGCCGTAGCTATTCGAGTGAATGCGGAACCTTTTGAACCATGCGCCAAAAGTGCCATGGCTCATGTAAATTTCCCGGAAAATGCCACAAAACTAAAATTTAGATGGGAACGCAGCTATTGGCTCTAAAATTACACTTTTTAACAAATACAGGGCGTCTGGTGTAGTTGGCTATCACGTTCGCTTAGCATGCGAAAGGTCCCCGGTTCAACTCCGGTGTCGTCCAAGTTTCTTTTTTTCCTTTATAAAATCTTTTTATGGACTGCTCCACATTTTTCTCTCTTCAGTGTTTCCCTGGCCTGCAGCTACCGAATAACTCTTTTAATGGTTGCAAACGTTAACAATGAAAGCTATCACGGATTGGGAGGCAAACAAAAAATACGAGGGGAGCCACATGATGCGTCTTAAACCTTTGTGAAGTTGCTCATCGACCGCAACAAAAAATGCTTATTTATTCCATTTTTTTCCTTTTCAACATGTGTTGCAGTAGCAGGTGATACCTTGTGTTTGCGCGCAGATGTTGGCACACATTATCCAGGGCATTATCCCAGTTGGTCCGCATCCGGCATTGCTGGTGATTTTTCACTATTTTGTTTTTTTACTCACTATAAAAAAAGTTGATTCAATAGTTTAGTTTATTAAAAGTAAAATATAAATGGACGACACCGGAGTTGAACCGGGGACCTTTCGCATGCTAAGCGAACGTGATAGCCAACTACACCAGACGCCCTTTAATTGTTAAAAAAGTTTTGTTTGTGACCATTAGGTCTGTACCCACTTAAGATGGAAATTTTGTTGCATTTTCTGGGCAATTGGATGTTTTTTAATTATGAAAATTACAAAGGTTGATCTATGAGACAAAAAGCCAGAGCGGAGTATCGACGGTGAAAGTGGTGTATTTTCGCAGTTTAACAAAAAGTGGAAGAATCGGGAGTGACTATGGGGTTCGAAAAGGATTCAAAATAAAACTCCATTAGCTTAAAACGCTTCAGCGCCGTCCTGCTCTCGGCCCACATGTGACAACCCCCCTTGGGTCCGTCTGCGGGATATTCCATGAGCGCCGTTAGAATTGCTTACGCCCGACCCACCAGGTGTAGACTAGAGTCTCACCGATATGATACATTGTGGTTAGTACATTTTGCTGGCCCAGATTTGGTGGTGGGGTGCATAGCTAAAAAGAGCTACTTTTCTGCCGGAGCAATGTAATGCCCAATCACAGACGCCAATTTAATAATATGTGGGAGAAAATACTTGAGATCTGGCTCTTCTCAATCGTCGCAACAAATGTGTAGAGAAAAAAATTTTTAATGGCTTATCAGGGAAAAAAAATCTAAAGGGCTATGGGGTGTACAACAGTATAAAGTACGAGAGTGTGAAGCCATACAAAGCCAGGGTTTACAAATCCAAGAGAAGCAAATTTTTTACAACATCGCAGTAATCTTCGTTTAATGTAAACAAGGAGAGTTAAGCCACAGACAATGATTAGAAAAACTAGATTCATTCATTCATTAAAAAGATATATATAACAAAAAAAAAACGACAAACATTGATGATAGAAAAACTTTTTTTTTTTTTGGAAAAATGGTTGATATAAAAAAACAAGAAGAGTTAAAAGTACAAGTCACAGACTAGTAGCCTGCGCTTTTTTTTTTTTTATAATCCCATGCCAGTGTGTACAATGATACACCCATAAGTCATTCAAGAGACTTTCTGTTTATAAAAAAAAAAGATGCCATAATGTTGACCCAGAGATTCCTAGCGTTGGATAAAAACTTTTTATCCTATACTTCTCGGCTTCAGTCTCCTCCCTCAAAAAGCCTTTACCCAGTAAAGGCTTCTTTCTCACCTCCTCCTGAAACGCCCATTTAAGCCGAGTGGGCAGGGTGGGCAGCATCGGGGCCGAGAGTAGGCGTTGTTCTGTTCTTCTTCTTGTAATCCTTGATGGCCGACTTGATGGCGTCCTCGGCAAGCATGGAGCAATGCAGCTTGACGGGAGGAAGAGAGAGCTCCTTGGCAATGGTTGTGTTTTTGATTTTGCCGGCCTCGTCGAGCGACATGCCGCGGACGAGCTCGGTGACGTATGAGGAGGAGGCGATGGCGGAGCCGCAGCCAAAGGTCTTGAACTTGACGTCCGAGATGATGCCATTGTCGTCGACGCGGATCTGGAGCTTCATGACGTCGCCGCAGGCCGGCGCGCCCACAAGCCCGGTGCCCACGTCTGTGTCGTTCTTGTTCATGGAGCCGACGTTCCGGGGGTTATTGTAGTGGTCCAGGACCTTGGCGTGGTACATTCTGCGGGAGGTGGCGGACAAGGCCACGGCCGGGGAGCTTGCCAGGCGGGACGTACGAAGGACAGTTCTAGAGAGCATTGGTATGTGTGATTTTATTGATGGGGTATTTTAGAAAATAGTAAGGGGTTTTTTATTCCAGGCAAGTAGATTTGTAATAAAAAAACTAAAGGTGCGATATATTAAGATATATATTGATGCGGTTATGTATATTGATGGGTGTTTTAAAAAAAAAGGAAATGAGGGGGAGGTTAGGAGGAGGGGGGGGGCAGGTCTGATCCTTTATATACTTTTTTTTTAGGGCGCAAGGCAACGGCGGCGGCAGAGGAAAAAAAGATTGGAGAGTCCCAGGTATTTAGTGGCAGACCCGGTTGTGTAATAAAAGAGGCAAGGCTGAGCCAGGAAGCTTCTGAGGGAGTCTGCTGCCGCTTACGCACACACGTGACTGGGTGTTTATGAGAGTTAAGTCGCGGTTGTATGTGCGTGCGTTGGCTGTATCTAGATAAGTCTAGGCCTTTTCGACGCGCTGAGGGCTTTTTCTTGCTGATGTCTGGACGATCTCCCGAACTCAAAATTGGATTTCCAGCTTGCGAAAGGGCAGATGACGATGCGTTAGAGATTGCTCAGCGTCGGTTCATCGGACCGGGTAGCACTCCTTGGTATCCTACGCTCCTCTTTTTTTTTTTTTCTGGTAATTACCATCGGGCCTTGCAGCCGCCGTTTTCCTAGCGTCTGCCAGTTCCAGTTTTCAGAGTCTTCGGATCGAACTTCAAGGCTTTCTTCCACTACCTTTTCGCGACACCCAGAGCTTTTCTCATCTTTTACAAACCAGAATCTCTAGCAGGTTCCTTTTTTTGTGTTTCCCCGTGTAAGTTTTTCTGCAAACGTCCATTACATAATACGCTTTTCTCCAAAAAAAAAAAAAAACTTTTGCTCTCATTACCCTCGTGGCAAATCAGATAATGTCCGAATTCGGAAACACCTCCGTTATCGCTTTTCATTGGACTACCGCAAATCCTTCAAAAAACCCTCGCCCGTGTGGCTGTTAACTCACAACTCCAGTCTCTTCTCCCGTTATCAACTACTTTCAGTTTAAAGATCGCTAATCTGTTTTAACGTATAGATAACAGTTTATTATCTCCTAATAAATAAAAACAATTGGGTGTATATAAAATATTCACTCGTAGAAACCCCCTACTCCTTTTCTCACATCCTTGGAAACGTAACTTAATAAGACGCCAGCCGCTGGTTGCTTCCAAACTTATAAAGCCCAAACCCCCGACCCCCGTTTTCCTCCTCGTCTCCATCGCATGAAGAAGACGCAGAACTATCCAACGATCCTTGAACTCTGAATGGCATAGAAGCTCCTTTGGTCTCGTCCTCCTCTTCCACTGATACTCCCACAGCTACCGGCTTTCGTTTTTTAAGCAGCGCTGGGAAGGTTGGCCTAAACATAATGCCGCGGCTTTTACTACTCCCCCTATTTTTGGTACCTGCCACATCCGGCCTCTCTACCGTTTGCTCCTCCTTGGTACCCCCAATCTCCTCCTTCTCCAGTGCCATTTTACCAAAACTAAGCGTCAACGGTGATGACGACGACCCAGAAACCCCCCTCTCACACTTCCCATTAGACCCGGGGGGTTTCTTCTTCTTCTTCTTACTCATAAAAGTACTCGTCGTAAGCCCATTCTGGACCTCCTCAGGCGAAACGCCACTTTTGCCCGTTTCAAACGAGCTGCGGGCGGATGACACCGTCGGCGTCACGTTGCCCGTAGAGCACGAACTGCTCTGGCGCCGACGAGACCCAAACACCCCAGCAAGTGCCTTGTATCGCGAAGACCGAGAAGAGGACCGCGACAAAGACCCTGCCACGGGCGTAGAGTCGCCATCAGTCATAGTTCCGCGGCGATAGAAAAAGGGGGCGTCGTACTCGTTGAGGTGGTCCTGCGGTTGGTCATGATGGGGGTGACTCAATGCAGTGTCAGCGTAATAATAATAATAATCATTTGCACCCTCATCGTCATCATTACCAGCCATCCTCGCATCCGTAGTCCGGTCTGAATCCATACTACTCCGGTAGCTGTTGAACGAATACCCGGCGCCAGTCTTCAAGGTATCTTTGCTATTATTATCTTCGCTGTAGTAGTTGCTGTTGTTGCTAATTAAGCCATGCCCCTCACATGTGACCGACTCGGCTTTAAGATTCTGTATAGTAGTAGCGTGGGGCACGTTGTTGTTATTAATGTTATCATCCTCGCTATCTTGTTCTTCATTTTGGTATTCTCCTTGATCACCAAATACATCAAAGCTTGAACAAGATGTCGAGTTGGACGTAGATAATCCTGGTGGTCGCTCCAACAACGCCTCTCCTCCTCGAGGATGCAGTAATTCTTCATGCTGGGGGATAAAAGCCTCGCCAGACCCTGCGCGGTTATTATGCAATGCCGTTGTATCCGCAATAGAGTTTTTCTCCGTCACAACTGGCACTTTTATTGTAGTGGTCGTCGGGGTAGTAGCTGTTACATTGTTATTCAAACATGTACCGCCAATCGTTATCATGCTGCCCCGTTGCCCCGACTGGAAACCGTGAGGGCTGGATATCGCACTTGTTGCAGTAGTACTACTTAGAGGCATTCTAGAGGTAGCGCTTGTGCCGCCAACCCCGCGCAAAAGGGGTGCGCCGGGGCCCCAGGACACAAACAGTTCCGCCAAATCCGGCGACGTAGCAACCACTCTCCACTGTTTGGAATCTCCAGAGGCTCCCCCCATGTTTTTGGCTCTGATTTGAGCTTGTCTGTGTCGAATGTAACTGTCTTCGTCGTAAATGTCATCTTCTTGACACTCCTTGAGTTTGTCTTTTCCATCGGTTTCTTCTTCCTCGTCGTCATCATCTTCAGACTCGTCCAGCGAGCTGCTCTCTGACTCTGTCTCAGTATCTCCGTCCGATGACACAACCGTCCAGCGGCTCGCCCCCGCGGCCCGGAGCCGGCGAGGCGACCACGTGCTCAAGCCGCAATAGCTTGCAACCCCAATGACCGAGAGGATTGGGGCGCGCAACAGATCGCCAATCAGCGGGTTGCATGCGGCTCCGTGCGACACCAGCACCAGCGTATCGATCTGCTGCAGGCTGGGGTCTGTGCTGTATTGGGCTAGGAGTTGCTCGAGGCCGGACGTGACTCGCGCGTGCATCGCGGCCCAAGTCTCGCCGTACTCGCCGGCTCGTCCGCACCGCGAGAGGGGCCAAGTGTAATCGATGGTTGTAGAAGGAGAGGAGCAAGTCTCTACGTGTTGGGCCAACCAGCTTAGCGACGTTGCCTGCAACTCCGCGTGGCCGTCCGAGGGCGGAGATATCATATCCGAGTAGTAGTCGGGTGTTTGCCATTCCCCTAGAAATGCGTCTAACCGGAGGATGCACTGGGATGGTTGTTGTGTTGATAGGGAGGTAGCCGCGGTAGCCTTGGCTAAACTCGACGCGATGCAGTTGGCAGTCTGGGCGCACCGTAGGAAGGGAGAGGAGTGGATGGCCACCGAGCCGAGCGCCTTGCCTTGGGCGTGGGAGCCCAAGACGAGGGCCGCTATTGCGTCGCCAGTTTTGCGAGCCTGGTCGAATCCTTGTGGTGAGGCGAGCGGAGTGTCATAAGGGGTAGGCGATGTCTGAGTCCAGGTTTTGTCTATCGAGTCTAGTCTCAGCGCATGCCGTACAATGAATATGGTGGATATCGTCATGATACCGAGTTTCTTTGTTGTGAAGAGATGTTTACAAGTAGATATAGCTCTTTTAGAGGCAATAAAAATTTATTCAAGTAAATAGGAGGATTTTTGATATAAAGTGGGAGGAGGGGGGAAGGGAGGAAAAATTTAAGATAAAAAAGGTCCTTTTGTTTTCTTAGGGAAAAAAAGAAAATAAAATGGCCAGACTTTTGTAGAATCTTTAGACTCTTCAACCTCCACAACACAACCTTGGAAACTCGTTTTTTTTTTTTCACATGCCAAAATAGAAAATTCAAAAATGCACGTGTGAGTTTCCGAGAACCCGCGACCCGGTCGTGTTTGCGTGAAAATGGTCCTCAAAACTCCCATTTTCCCCAGCTCGTATCTTCTTCAAAATATAAAAACCCTTTTAAACCTTGAGTCGATCGCCGGTGTCGTTTAGAAAAACCTCTTTGTCGCACAATTTCCCCCAAACATGGTGTAATTTTTTTATCCTTAAAAAAGTCCCCCGCCCGTGCTCAAATATACCACACAAATTGTTTTTTTCACAGCCGGACCCGAGTCGCAGCGGCATAAGGACTGCGGTCCGTGACAAAAGTATGGAACGTAACGCCCCGCGAAGCCCACCCTCGTGCCACCGAGTCAAGCATCCGCCACGCGAAATCCAGCATCGCAATCTGCGCAGACGCCTGCGAGTTGGGCCCGGCGTCGAGCCCCCCGCGGCCATAGCTATTGTCAGCCGAGATGATGCTGAAAATCAAAACGTGGCCCTGGGGGCCTGGCGACAGCCACGAGAGGTCCGAGAGAAAGTGGTAGAGCGTCTCGAAACGGTAGCCGTAGTACTCCGGCACCTCAAACGCCGTGCACAGCTTGTGGAACAGCACGCTGGCCAGCGCCGGCGTGTTGCTGGGGCCCAGCATGTAGATGTCACGTGCCGCAATTTCGACGAGGTGGACGTAAAGGTTGGTTTGCAGTTGCTGGCGCGTGCTTGAGGGAGTATCAGTGGCTGGTATTTTCGAGGCCAGCGGAACGTTTGCCGGAGGCGAGCTGACCTGGCCAGGGTGGTATACGGCAGCGCTGCACAGGGATATCATTGCAGGTTTGGGTGATGATGCTGAAAGCTGGGACGTGCTTGTGGGGGAAGTCCATCCACGCTGGCGGTTATACTGGAGCAGCAGGGTATCCATGAGTTCATGGTTGGGGTGGCCTAGCAGGAAGGTGACACCATTAGCGGAGGGTGCCAGGACGTTGTAGCTGGGAGGGTAGTGCATTTTTAGGCGAGATGAAGTATTGCTGAAGAGAAGTGATGAAAGAAGGAAAGAAAATCTTCATATTTCCATGTAGAAAAATGGAAAAAAAAAAAATATTTTTTCAAATACCACCCCACTTGCTCAAGAAGGAGGCTCGAGCAGGTTATTGCTGGATGGACTTGCCGCTGTTAGAGCAGGACATTGAAATCAAGAGTTAGGAGCACCGGCTTGAGATGTACAAACTGTGTGTGAGGTTATATTTGGTGGTAGTTATATATTAACCGACGGGACTACCTGTTTAAAAAAATAAAAAAAAGAGACAAAACCTGGGGTTTATATACTTGTTCTTCCGTTGCCTATTCATAAGATCCGATCCTCATCAGCCCATGAACCCTTTCGACCGTTGCTCTCTCAAGACTTTTTGTTGAGCTTTTTCTTGCGCTTGTGGTGCGCCCAAAGGGCTCCTCCCCCTATTTTGTTTGGAGCCGCACCGCCTGCGCTACTTTTTAAAATTGTTGGGGCAATCCACCCACGTGAGTGTCACGTTTTAATCACATGACATTCACATGACAAGCGTCCCGCCTTCCTTCTTCCAAACCTCCTCCTCCCAAACTCAAAAACTTTCCCAAATGGCCTAAAAATCCCAAAATGTCAACCTTCACGGCGGTTTTTCCCTCCCAGATCCCCCCGCATTTCTCTCAGATTCCCATTTTTCATTCACTACAAAATGCACCAAATTAGTATAAAATGGCTCCGCTTCCTGCCCAGTTTTTTTTTAAAATTTCCCATTAGCATATAATATTATTATTTATCCTACCCGCACCTTGGGCCATTAATCACGCTACTTCTACTTTTGAAAAAAAAAAATGCCTACTCTTACTGTTGCCAATGTCGCAGCTTTCCTCAACAAGACTGCGCTCAACCCAATCGTCACTGCTGGCCTCTACCTGCTCCACAAACACCTTCTCAACAACACACCATCCTCATCCTTCCTATCCAATCTCCTGACAAACAAATCCACCGGATCCACCCTCTACTGCCTCGCCATCTTCGGGGCCCTCAAGTATCTCAACTCCTGGCTCAACTACTTGGCCCTAAACAACTACACCCACCTCTTCGAGCCCTTTGTCCCAAGCAACGAAATCGCCCTCGTCACCGGCGGCTCCAGCGGAATCGGCGCCCTCACCGTCCATGGCCTGGCTCGCGCAGGCATCCGCAAGGTCGTGGTCTGGGACATCCAGGAGCCCTCCTACGACCTCCCACCAAACGCCTCCTTCTACAAGGTCGACCTCACCTCGGGCCCGGAAATCGAGGCGGCGGCCGAGCGCACCCGCGCTGAAGTCGGCCATGTGTCCGTCCTCGTCAACAACGCAGGAACAGGAATCGGCAAAACCATCCTCGCCTCCTCCGAGCGCAGCATCAAGCTCACCTTCAACGTCAACACCGTCGCCCCCTTCCTCGTCACCAAAGCCTTTCTCCCGCACATGATCAAAACTAACCACGGCCATGTCATCACCATCGCCTCGCTCGCCTCCTTCACTACCCCGGCCCAGATGGTGGACTACTGTGCCTCCAAGGCCGCCGTCCTGGCCTTCTCCGAGGGCCTTTCCCAGGAACTCAAGCACCGCTATGGCGCCCCGGCCGTCCGCAACTCGGTCGTCCACCCCATGTGGGTCAAAACCCCGCTAACTCACGTATTCAACTCTCTCAACCACCGTCTCGCAAATCAACTCGAACCCGAGGACGTGGCAAATGCTGTGGTCAAGCAAGTTCTCTTGGGCAAGTCGGCCCAAATTTGCATCCCCTCATCTCTCGGCTTTTCGGCTCTTATTAGAGCTTTCCCAAATTGGCTTCAAGAGCTTATTCGTGACGACCAGCAAGATATGATTGTAATAAATAAGGATTTTTAAGGTTTTTCAAGCTTTTTTTTTTTTTTAAATTATACCCCAAGTTTAATAAATACGAAATACTATACCTAATTATAAATAAAATTATTGTTACATTGAAATTAAACTCAAAAGAAAACATCTTCCCCTCTTTCCCCTCCCTCTTCTCCTAATTCCCTCCTTTAACGATGATTGACGGTAGGATTGTTGTGCAGTTTGGTGCTCTGATAGTCGCGTGAGTCAAGATTACCGTTCCAACAATACTTATCAAAACATGCACCACACTCATCTGTAGGCTCAAACTTGCCTTGGCGCTCGCGCTCGCGCTGAATGGTCGCACATGCAACACACTTGCTCCAATTGGGGTCCCCCCCGGAAAGCGTCTGGTCAGCCATGTCAAACCCGTTCTGGAACATCTTATCGGTCTCCTCCTTTTCGAACGTCAGCTGGAACGTGTCCTTGTTGCTCATGTAAGACATGGGTGTGTTGGGCATGTAGAGCAATATGGGAGGCACCTTGCTAAAGTCCCGGCGCTTCATCTCCTCGTCGCTCATGTAGTCCATGGCATAGCAGCCGAAAAAGGTCGGCCGAGTCGACAGCCCCAAGTTCACAAACGAGTTCTCGTCAGGCACGCGCGGCATGAAGTGCTTCTGGGTGTAATGCGACCCCGTCCCTGGATTGGTTCCTGTACCCTCTTCCGCGTACTTGACGTTTCCAGACACGCGCGCATACGTGTTGATAAGAGACACTCCCGCAGGCCAGTGGATCGGTGTATCGCCAGAAACATCAACCGTGACAATCAAGTCTAGCCCCCGCGGCTTGTACAGAAGCGGGTAAAGAGGCACATTTTCCCCACCAAAGGCGCCATCCGTCAACCCCAAGTACTGCTGCTTAGGGATCAGGTCGGATGTCAGCCTATAAGTCGGGTTGTCGTACTTGTAGAACGGGTTGGGCTGGAATGAAGCAACGTCCAAGTTGGTAGGATCAAACACCATGGATGCAAACGTCCCCATGGCTGCAATGAAGAAGTTGTTTGACTGAGAAAGTCGCTGTAGTACCTTGTTGAAAATGTTGGACGAAGCTCCCACCATTAACCCAGCATTGTCGTAGCCCCCAACGCATTGACGGTCTCCATTGTTATTATTGTTGTTGTTATTCGATTTGACCTGATTGTTTTCCAAATTAGTTCCCAAGTATTTGAGCTTGGCAAAAGCGTGGAGCGACGAGTCAAACGACCCAATTTCATGAGGCGTGATTTCAACAAAGGTCGAGTTGGGCCCAATATCATCATTGTTGCCATTAGCTCTGCTAACTGCAGACATGATGGGATAAGGCGCATTGTGGTTATAAAAATAGTCCATGGACGTAATGTCCGACCAAGTCAAAGCAGCTGATCCTCCGTTATTGTTGTTGTTGTTGTTATCCCGGTCCACAAACATTCGAGAAATGAGACGTCCATACAAATCAGTCATTGTTACTCCGTATCCAGATGCAACCTTGGTTCCCATCTGGGCCGCTGCCGTTGTGTAGAAAACGCCGTCATTCAAAAAAAAGTTGTTGCCATTATTGGGCAGCAGCATGTTGTTTTCAAAGTGCCAGATTCGGTTGGACTGGCGCAGCTGGCCAATCGTCTTGAAATCGTTCAAGTACATGGATGCCAAAAGCCAGCTGCCACTCGAGAGAGATGAAAAATGGGTCATGCCTTGCAACAGCCCCGCAAGCACACCTTTCCGCATGCCGGGTTGATCCCGGTTGTCCAGAGCTGAAATAACGCCCCCACCAATCATCAGGGATCGATACCCGCCACCAGATACGGCCAAACCAACACTAACAGTGGTGTTGGGACGGCCGTGTGGTCCGCCAGATAAGCTGAAAAAGTCGTCGACATTGATATCTTTTAGATTTTGCCGAGACACAAATTCCTTGAGAGCTTTTTGGGCGGGTTCCATGCGGCCCTCAATATATGCTCTTTCACTTTCTGAGATATCCTATATTTTTTTAAAAAAAGAAATAAAAATTAGAATGGAAAAATGAAAAAAAATACAACACGGCTTAATTAAAAGTAACATACATCAGCTGGTCGAACAATATTTTCAGAGGGACAGTCAATGTGACCAGGACTATATCCACCAGTAGGAGACTTGGCCTCTGCTGCAGCCATCATTGAAACCACCAAAAGTGCGATATGGACCCAACCAAGGAGTCTCAGTTTACTGAATTCGGCGCCCATTGTAAATGATAAAGATGAAATTCCAATCACAAGAAGGGAATTTTGAAGGGGAGAGTGATATCATGTTATACTTATATATTCTCTTTTTTTCTTAAAACAAGATACTTTTAATTTGAGCATACTTGTAATTTTTATTATAATATTGTTCAATGATAATGATGACTCTTCTCTCACAAGTAACTTTGATTTGAACCTTTCTTCCCCCCCCAGTCAAAGATAATAAAAAAATCTCCCGCTAAAGCTTTAATTAAACAAGACTGTCACATTTTATTTTCGCATGAATCGCGTCTCAGGGGGGAGAGGAGTTGGTACACCATCTCAGATAGACTCGGTGGGGGTAAAAAGAAGGGCGGCGTGGTGGTAATAAGAAGGTAGTATTTATACATCACTGTTACAAATGCTATAGTCTAGAATAGAAGAACGTAAACACGACCGAGTATATTTGGCTAAGTCAAATAATAATAATAAAGCAATCGGCCAAAATCATTTAAAAAACCACTATTTTCGAGGCAACAATGCAATCCAATTGACTCTGTATCATGACCGAGGTTTCCATCAACAAGAAACCCGGTATTTTTAGTGTTTCGCTTATCAGTAATTAAACATAAGCGACCGGTATATATGTATTTTATTAGAAAAGGCCTTTTTTAGGTGGAGGGAGAGAGAAAGTCTCGGAGCAACTCAGATGAAGGATCGGTTTAATCATATTTTGATGGTCGGTTATTTCGCCACCTAGATTTTTTTTAAACTCATTGCATTGATTTTAAGAATCACGCTTAACTTAATATATGAAAAAAGAACTCTTACTTTTTCATGCAATTTAAAAATGTCTGGTTCATATGTGTTACAAATGGTGATATTTTCCTTCTGGATATTGATTATCGTAATAAAGAACTCCAATCACTCTCCAAACAATTACTGTTTAACAAACTAAAAAAAAGAAAAAAAATCATTCGAGATATTGGTCTTTAATAACGGGATCAGCGACTTGTAAAAAAGAATGCTTTTCGGGTAGTTTAATTTTTTTTCTTTCCCGCTTAATGCTCCTAAAAAAATGTAATTTGGGACAAAGGATTTACTCATCATTTTGATTAAAAAAATTTCAAGTCCAAATCTTGATACACCTTACTAGAAATCCCGTTATTTTGATCCCCTTCTCCGGAACTTTTTTTTTTAAATTTTTGTTTCTCCATAAATATTCTCAAACGTAGTTGACCAATGGAAATTTTCATATTATCCTTTTTTTCTAAAAAATCTATCTAAAATGATCTAAATTATTAAGCAAATAGAATGTTTGTATATGTTTGAACCACCTTGTAATATTCGTCAGCATTAAGCTCCGAAATCAACATTTCAATATCTCTAACCTCGCCGGTTTCATAGTCCGTGACCTTGAACTTTTGGCGGCCTTCCCATAAATGCTGTGAGGCTTCAAGAATATGGCGGAACGTGGTGATGCGCAAATTTTTCCATAGCTGCTCCGTGACTTGCCTAATCACATCTCGGTCCTCCTTGGTAAAGGCACAAGCGACCCCTACAAAAAGAGGCCAAGAAAGCGCAGTTCCCTGGAAATCATCAACGGGAAATGTACTTAGTAGATTAACAAGTACTTTCAGATCACGCTGCAAATGTGGTAGCTGGTCGGGCCGCTTAACGATGGAATAATTATCCTTGTTTTCATTATTAGGGTCATTAAGGGTATCATGAGTATTATCTTTAGACAATGGAGTGAAATTCCCCTGGGACCATGAGAAACACACATCATAAAACAGGCTGGCCGTCACTTTCCAAATATTGATAATATCTTTTCTGGAGTTATGTGTTGTGACAGCAACAAATGGGCGTTCACGAGCAACTACTTGGTAAACATAAGTCATTTCCTGGCGTGCTAAAACAGTGACTTCTTCAGGAGATTTGTTTCTAGTTTGAGAGTACAAAAGAGTCGAGGAGACTCCATTTGTAGACTTGGCATCAGTTGCAAGAACATTCCCCCAAAAGGCCATATGGGCACACAAGAGGGCCCAGCGAGAAGGCACGCTCCAGATGGTGTCCAATTGGCGCTCAAAGTCTTGGATTTGGTTTAATGAGCGAAACGGGATGATGGGCTCATGGAAATCTATAAAAGACGCAAAAGTGTCGTATTTTGCAATGCGGGTGGCCAAAAACCACAGGGGCAGGCCGATCTGAGAGACTGAGGAGAAAATCAAACTGTGCACGGCCTGGCGAGAAATACTCAAGTGATTGCGCCATTCAGTGGACTTGACCTCCATGACATCTAAGGTGATTTGGCACAATATTGCAGCCAGAACATGCGGTGAGTTGATGGCTTGGTTTTGCTGAATCATTTGTGAGAGGTGACGGATTGCCAGCGTGCGGTGCTGAAGAGCAAGCTGGGTGTAATTTGGGTTGACCTCGCAAAGTTGAAGACAAGACAGTGCAAGCAACCCATGAAATGCAGAGGGAGAGTTGATGGCAATGGGGAGGTAATATTTGATGGAGAGATTGGAGTCCATTCCCGGATGTGATGGATCTAAGGAGGGACATGTGAACTCAAGATAATGGTAAAAAATGTTGTTGACAGAGGGATCTGCTAGCTGGCTAGAGATTTCAGACGTGATTCCCAACGCGGCCTTGACATGGGGATAGCGCATTAGGGAAGTAGATTGAATGTAATGATAGTTTGGATCAAAGGCTTTACTGGCTGCTTGGGAGGTAGTCACATAGGCAGTTTCAGATGAAGTGCTTTCGTTTTCATCTACGATTTCAATGCCATATGAGCTTTTAGTCGAGGAGGAAACTAGCGCGTTGTTAGTGCTGGAGGCCGTGGTAGTGGTGTTTTCAGGGGGCCCATTGTCCGTGATTGAGGAAATTGGGGGTTGTCGAGACTGTACCGGAGGTTGCTGTCCATGGCTTGAGAAGGCGTTTGAAAAAAGAGGAGGCAGTACTTCTTGGTATCCAGAATGATAAACTTGTCGCGAGTGGTAATAAGGTCTGTTGGAATGCAAAATGTCTGCAGCCGAGTTTAGCGCGGGATTGGGTGCAGGGGTGGTGGTGACCATTGGGTTACTTAAAGGCGTCTCTGGGGTGGAGTCATGGTTTAAAGGGCTTGTTGGCGCCATGGAGCCAAGAATTCCAACTGGAGTGGAAAAGTAAGTTGGGCTGCCGACTGAAGAGAGGGAGGTGATGGGGCTAATGGTTGCAGAGACTGTTGGGCTGAGGTTGGCAACATTGGATGGGGATTGGAGGATTTGCACGGACAAAGGCTGTGGCGGCGGCATCTCCGAAGCAGATGACCCTGGTAATGGCGGAGGAAGCAGCGGGGATACCGACAGAGCGGATATTGCTGGCGATGGCTGTCGAGGGGCCGGAGGTGGTAGCGAAGACATTGGGGGGTTTTGCGGGGGTCCTGTGGGGACATAAGTATTAGTGTTTGCGGGGAAAGAGATCACCGAGGGATTTTGGATTGAATTAACGGGGGTAATTGGTGGTCTTGTTACTGGAGATGGATCTGAGTACTGGGGATAAGGGTGGTATTGTGCTTGATGATGGTGGGCATGGTGGGGATGATGATGATGGTGATGATGCTGAGAGTGGTAATGTTGAGGAGGCATTAGAGGTAATGGATTAGAGTGGGCTTCTAAGCCAAAAGGTTGAAACGATTGATCTTGGGGTATTTGTTGTGGAATTTGAGAAGGTAATTGGGGGACAGTTGACGAAGATTGATCAATGGGTTGTTGAGTGGGAATAATACCTGAAGGTCCAGAAGTTGATGAACGAATTGGGCGAGCAATGGAAGTAGCAACGGCGGCAGAGACTGGGATGGTAGCTGTACTGGACTGGAAATCAATGACATTAAAGAGCGAAGAAGACCTAGTAGATTTAGCTTTTGCTATGCTATCTGAAATAGATTTACTAGTAGTTGGATATGAGGGCAGGGTTGCAGCATTACTGGAAGCAAACGGAGCAGAAGAAGAAGGTGAAGAAGAGGAGGAAGACGAGGTGGAGACAAGAGTCGAGCTACCGGTATTACTACTACTACAACAATTACTGCTGCTACTACTACTACTACTACAACTACTATTACTACTACTATTAAGGCTAGATGCCGAGGTGATGGAGGTGCGATCCATCACGCCCGAGTTGAAGAGCTGTTTTTGCTGGAATTGGAGAATCATCGAGGAGGACTCTTGTGGTATTGCCGGGGTTGTTTTGATATAGGGAGCCGATTTTTTGGTGACGCGACGGGTGCCTTGGGACTTGGGTCCCAAGGTGTTGTTGTTAGTACTTGCAGTTTTCGCGTGGGTATCCGATGCGGAGAGCTTAGGAGTTGAGGAGCTTGATTCCGAAGATTCTGAGTGGTCGGACTCGCTTGCTGCGAAAGGGTCGGCGGCCGGCTTATTTTTGTCTTTGGATCCGTCAAGTTTGCGTTTGGTGCGTTTCAATCGGGGGGGTTTATATTCCTCGTTGGGGTTGTAAGTCGATCCCAGCACCTCATTGTCGACCCACTTGAGGCGAAGGGAGTAGTCGCAGTTCAGGCCTCTTCGGCGGCAGACGTTGCAGATGGGTTTTTGTCGGTCACATTTGATTCTACCATCTTTACAGTTGTTGCATCCTAAGATTTATGTTATTAGAATCGAGGGGTGGGGGAAAGGAGGGAGAAGAGGGGGGGAGGATATTTTTTTTGTGAGTATATAAACCTTACCGTCAAAGGACCGCGTTTTGGAGGTTTGCTGCATATTTTTAATTTTTTATAGTTATTATATATATATTGATATATACTGTTTAAAAAAAAAAGACCAACTGGATGGCACTAGCAACAACTCTATCAAGCACACATTGGCTATCTTTTATATATATGATGGGTTTTTTGAAGATTCTTAAGTGAAAAGAGAGAGAAAGGAAGAAGGAAAAAAAGGGGTGGTTATATATATTTATATATACATTTATATATGAAAGAGGAGAAGGGAGGAAAAAAAAAGAAAGGAAGAGAGCGAGAGAGAGAAATGACTTTTTAGTAGACAAAAAAAAAATACTTTTATTTTTACACCAGATCGATTTGAAAATATATCAAGCCCTATCAAGCTCTGACGGACGATAGTTTGCATTTATACGGTGTTTATTTCTCGTCCATTTCCAAAATAAGTCCCCTCTCTCTTTATTTCCCGCTAAAAGAAACAAAAAAATAATAGTTCCGTCAGACTTTTATTTTATTTTTTTTTTGGGCCAAAGGGCGCTTTTGGGCGCAGGCATCGGCGAAAGGCTGATGCAACCAGCCGAAAGAATTCCTGGCAAAGGCACAGACGAGGTTTTTTCTGTTTTCGTTTTTTTGTTTCTCAATGATCTGTGCTTTTATACCAACTGATTGGCCAGAAATTGCAAGGCCTTTCAGCTCAAATGAAGCTGGCTCTGCGCTCTTTCAAAGCTGGTCGGTTACTGGTGGTGTCACTAGACCAAAACCTTCAACTGTTAAAAGGTTGTTTTCAGAGGGTTATGTCTATATATTTAAGAGCATGAAAAAAAGTTAAGCCCCGAATGCAACCACTAAAGTTAGGAAACTCATTCATCGGAAGAGCACATTAAGCCGTCGTCGTTCCTAGTTGTTGACAGCGAATTTTTTTTTGGGTACGGTACCCAATGAGAAATTTCATGTGAAGCTTTCCAAAGTCACACGGAAACATAAAATAAGGCTTTATTTGCTGGAAAAAAAAGCTCAAGAAAAAGCTCTTAGCCAAATTTAAGCGGGTAGGTTGTACGGCTAAACAATAGGCTGGTTTATAATAAAAATTGTTAAGAAAAAACTGACGATATTGAAAAAGCTTCATGGTGGTGCTGTTTGGTTGTTTGGTCTAATGGAAATGGCTTGTAATATGAACATGGACCAGGTGTTTTAAGAAACATGGTCTTCTTTTGGTCATTAAAAACTACTTGTAGAAGATAATGATAAGCAAGACTAGAGAGAACATATGTCTTAATCAATTCGCATAGCTATATATAAATATAAAACATCTATTTAAGTCTATCAAAGATACCAACAAGAACCAATTAAACGATTAACTTAACGTTTAGGAAAAAAATGCAAAACCTAACCAGTAACCAGAATCAACAATTGCAACGAAGTTCCCGTTAACACCAGCCCAATTTATCCCACGTCAATATTTCCTTTTCACAGGAAATTTAGTTCAGAAGTTACACGAGCTGATGAAAAAATGTTAAAACACCTTATTACTATAATCCACACCCGTACATGTTGAACTCAAAAATTAAAACATAAAAAATTTTTTTTGACCTTTCCAATGGTAAACTGGTCCCAACAACTTTTTCTCATGATAAAGTGCAACACCATCAGTATACTTCACGTCAAGATGACTATTGTTTAAATAAGTCGACTAATGTAAACCTACTCAAACCCAAAGAAAAAAATGCATTGCTTAACGCTGACCCATCTTTTGAAGGGAGGGGCAGGGAGGGACAAAAAGCCTAGTAGTTATAATAAACTTAGAGTGGCTCATGTAAAACGTATCCTTGAAAAAAGCCAACTGTAACCGGACTGACATCAACAGATTGTTCATTTTTTGCAGTTTCTTTTTTGAAAACAAAAATGTCGAATGAAAAATTTTTGTTTTTTTTCATTCATTTTTTCTTTTTAATATTAGGAGTACTTATTTTTTCATACCAAAGAAGTAATTCCATTTCAGAACCTTTACCTTACACAATAAACTTCAAACACTGATTTCAATCACTGAAAAACAAATGCCATTTTCTTTTTTCTTCTCTTTACACTTCTTATCCTTTGCTCACGATCCTTCAAAAGTTTTCACTCTCTGAGTTCTTTGTATCTCAACAAAAGAGTTCGCCATGGCTTAAACATCCATTCAAAATGAAGAGAAATTTTCTTTTTGGCGTTGCATACATCAAGTTTATTAAAATAAATACATTTCTATGAAAAATGATAAACTTTTTTTTTCAAAAAGAAAAATATTTTGTAAGGCTTTTTGCTTAGAACCTTAACTAATATTCAAAGGTATTGCTATTTTATCGCTACTAAATCATAAATCTAAAAGCTTATAAATCATCACAGAGTTGAACAAAAAAAATAAAAACCTCTCCTTCCCCTCTTTCTAAAAATCTCCTTTTTCAAACTTTCTTTTTTTAAGTAAAAACACCTTGGCTATTATAAAACATAGTTTAACAAATCTCTTTTCTATCTGTGGCATTGAGGCAACCAATCTGACTCATCTACAAACCAAACATCCATTTTGACCATTTAACCACATTGAACATCTGATATTTTCAAATACTGCCTGGACTGATCCTATTAATACTTGAGGCAGATATATATATATCTGCTGGCTAAATTAAAAAAATAAATATTTAGCCTTCACTTCATAGATCTATTTATCTATCTTATCTGTCACTTTTATATCTTAAGAATTGCCGCCGTAAAAAAGATTTTTCTGATATTTATCTAGCCTTCAATTGTAGAGTAATATATCATATATACACAACGGGCTTTTAATCTTCTAATAACAAAAACACCAATTATAATGAAGAACCGGCTATATAAGCATACTTACTGTGCATGATATTGACTTCAATTTTCCCTCTCCTTTCAAAAAAAAAAAAATTATTATCAATAGAATTAATATACCAGGATAAAATTTACTCCATCATTTTGTGGATTCCAATTATTAATGGAGCCATGTATAGGTTACTTAAGGCGTGAACAGTTGCAACCATCTAAAATCGAAAATTGAAAAAAAGACATTATCCTGTTAGATTAGATAAAACATTATTATCGAAAAAAGCTATGCTTCTTTGTTATTTTCATTTATATCATTTAACAAAATCTTTTCAACTAATTATAGTTTTCATTCTTATTAAATATGCTGAGATATATAATCCTGTCAAAAAAATAATTGTAACCTAATTCAGCTTTGTTCAATAATCGTTAACTAAATACTCGCTTTATGTTCAATCCCAAATTCAAAATCATAATAAGACGCGCAATTAAATAAAATCCCTTCTATTAATCACTTTGATACCTGCTGATGCATACTAAAAAAAAAAAAAGAAAGAACCAAAAAAAAAATTGTAGCAATTTTTTTATACTTACTGCAAGTGATTTGATGTAATACAGGTGGCACTCAAATATGTAACTTAAATAACCATTACAGCTTGGCCAAAGATCAAAACATTTGTCACTCAGCTCACTATATAATATTTTTAAAAGCCGTCCTTTATTCATGATATTGAAACTCTACACTCTTATAACAAAAAACATGAATACATTTCATCTGACGCCCCCAAAAATATCAACAGTAAAACAATCCAGTATATATACATACCTTCTATAATCTTATGTTAAATTTGTTAACTAAACTGCGCACTTATTAGCAGCTGAACATTTGACCATACGTAACAGAAATTTCCGTCATTGTTAATGTTACGCGTCTTTGGGTTTCAAGAAACATTCTTACTATCCATAATTTAAAAGTCTAAAATCAGTTCATTGTAATATACTATGACACTTTTCAACTAATTGTCCGGTTTTTAATGTTTTTTTTACAAATAAGATTTCAACTTTTCAAGACAAACTACCTTTTTTAAATATTGTTTCTTGTAACTGAGTATGAAAAAAAAAGCTCGATGGGCTTAATAAAAGTATATTTCTTTATAGAACCCCCAAATCTCAATGTAACATTCATTGTATAAATTGGCATCTTTCTTTTACAAACTACAACATAAAAAGGTAAACGTGTTTTCTATTTCCTTTCAAATGTTGAACTTCTCGAGTGGACAAAAAACACCAATTAAAGCATTAAACATAGTGGAATCTATAAAAACAAGCTCACCTTTTTAATTATCAAGCCTTTTTTATTTATCTTTTTGACTCGGTAGTTGAAAATATTTTCTTCTTTTAGACATTTTTGTTCATGATATTCAATCCTTTTAATTTATCCAAACTGGTTCATTACAAGTAACCTTTCAAAAAAAAAAATCAAAATCAAGAGAAATCAATAAGTGTAATATAGTATATACATTTCTCTGGATAACAATTAAAGACCCTCGATTTATAAAAACAAAAGACGTATGCTAAAAGATTTTTTTTAATACTTTTGTTTGTTTATGAGCGTCATTTTCTTATATTCATTTTGATCACCCTCCCCAAATATTTAATTTTTAATACACCAATGAAATAGTTAAAAAATAAAAACCACTCTAATTATTTCACTTAAACGATTGGTTTTTGACAGTGATATTTAATAGAAATATAATCTTTTTCCCCTGCAATATTCCCCTTATGTTTAAATAGTAATATCTGAATTTTCATTGTAAATTTAATTGACAAGCTCTTCAAATTTTAATTTTTTTTTAAAAACAAGTTAACCATTACACTATTTTATTGATTTTTCATCTTGAATACTTATTAAATCAAAACTATATACCGTTTTTTAGTTAAAAAATACATCAAACTTATTTAAACCAACATGTAAATATCCATTTAAATGTATATGGTCTGTATTTTTATCGATGATCAACAATAAACATCTTTAAATTATTGTCATCTTATTCTCTCATCTCTTCTTCTTTCAGCTATACTTATAGTCATGCCAGTAATTTCTTAACGCCGTTTTACTTTGGCTTTTTACTTAAAAGATTGTATGCTTATATATCATAAATGATTAACAACATACAAAAAACAATCCTTTTATTTTGAAACTGCCATTTTGAATTAACAAATTTTAAAAACAAACACTCTAAGAGGTAAAATACCAGCAGATACCATTTTTATTCAAATATTAAAAAGTATTTATTTTATTTTTTTTAAAAAAAATGGCCATTTAACCAACTTTCTTTTTTCCTTTCAGTAGAACACAAAAGTGGATTTAATACCTAATACATACCTCATGCTTTCCTATCGCCTAGAATTACTGAAAGAGAAATGCATTTTCTCCATTTTTTCTATTTTTTTAATTTTCTTTATTTTAATTTTTTTTTATCTCGGCTTATAAAAAAACTGTATTCCACTCCATCCAATCAAGTTCTATCTTTAATCGGGTTTTGAACTATTTCATTAACAGTTGACTCTCTGGGATGCTCTAAAATGAGGGGGACCTATTTTTGGTTCATAACAAAGGCGCTTTTATGTGTCACACATGAATGCAAGTTAAGCCTAGTGGCTTTAATTCCAGTTAAGACTTAAGACTTTTCTAGTAGCTAATTGCTGCCGCTCCTGTTACTGCCAAAACAAAAATGATTACAAAGTATTAGAATATCACGTTATGTCTAATGATTACATAATGCAAATTATACAATTACATTGATGCATTACAAAACTTACTGAGTGCTCGCCATCCGTCTTTCCTTCTTCTCAGCTTATTTTACTCATCATAACCTTTTTTTTTCCCTCTCTTCGTTCTTTTTCAATACTCTCATTTCCCAAATCCCACGTTCTAGTATTTCTCTCTTTTCTGTTTCTATCTATATTGGTTGATTTACTTTTTTTTTGACTTCAAATTTATATATCTTTTTTTTTTGTATTTTTGCATATCT
The DNA here is from genome assembly GCA_900497715.1 of Magnusiomyces ingens NRRL Y-17630. Classification (NCBI taxonomy): domain Eukaryota; kingdom Fungi; phylum Ascomycota; class Dipodascomycetes; order Dipodascales; family Dipodascaceae; genus Magnusiomyces; species Magnusiomyces ingens. The sequence continues at coordinate 1,077,173 of UIDE01000004.1, forward strand.
TTCTAAGTTTGTTTGAAGGGGAATCTTGCCTACCAGTAATACTCTATTTTTTATCATTAAATATATTTAAAAAAATCATCATGGGCGTTCAGTTTAACAAATATCTCAGTGGATCTCATATTTATTGCTGCAAAAATTGTCGCACTCATCTAGCTTTTGATCATGATGTTGAATCTAGAGTAAGTATTTGAAGTCTAGTTAAAGATGCAAAAACTTGAGCTTTTATAACAAAATGTGGCCATGAACTACAAACTGCACCAAAACCTCTATTTTAATACGATAACATGCACCTTTCTTTTTGAAAGCTTTCATATTTGATTCATTTATTAATTTCATCTTTTTTCCATTTTACTATTAAAACAGGACTTTACTGGAGTACTAGGAAAGGCTTACCTTATTACGTATCTGTAAGTATTTGGTCTCTTATCTAACTACCCTTCATGTTTCTTATCAGTAAGAAACTGCCATTTTTTTCCCTATTTTTATTTCTATTATTTCAGTATTGACTTTGAACAATACTTTTTTTCGTTCTTTTATTATTTTTCCCTATTTTTTCCCCATCATTGTCCTTTTAGTGTCAATGTAACTTTTGGCCCTCTCGAAACTAGACCAATGATGACTGGCGAATTTCAAGTCCGTGATGTTGCTTGCCGCTTCTGTGACAAGAACGTTGGTTGGATATATGTCGAATCATTCAAGAACTCAGAAAAGTACAAGGTTGGCAAATACATTTTGGAAACTCGTGCCATTGATACTATCAGAGGTTGAAAGAAATGGAAGACTTACTCAGTCTTTTTTTTGGATTGCCTTTGGCTCGCAAATCCAAAACATTAGATTCTGTCTCTGTTTCATTCCGTTTTCTTTCTCTGTCTGTCATTTATGGCTTTTACTTTATCCATCTCACCAGTTTTACGATTTTACGATATTTTTACGATTTACAAGGATATTTTCTTAAGCTTTAGTAGCTGTGCTATTTAAGCCATGACTTTCACCATTATTTTATAATTTTTTTATTTTTTACATTTCTTTCCATATTGCATTTTATTTATTTTTTTATCGAGATATGTTATACTATTGAATAGGATCATACATCATTATATTTTAAGAAACTGATATTTTTATTGTTAATTCAGTACAATTTCTATCTAACTTCAATCATTAAACGTAGAATAACGAAAATGCCAATACGTAACCAAAACATAGTTATTAAATCCCATTAAAATATTACACAAACTCTTGTAATCACTGGGGGTTCATAGACTCATAAGAACTTGAAGAAGCTCTCAAACTATCAGACTTATCACTCTGCTCATCTCCATTGCCACCCAAAGGCCGCTTTTTGGCACTTACACTACTCGACTCACTGCTACCGCTATGACGATGCTGTTGATATGTGCGGTGCGAAGGGTAATAGTGATGGGGTTGCGATGCCGTTCCCGATGAAACCGACTGAGCTAAAGAAGATGAAAACCTCCCAGGACTAATATTTTTGTGCTCTTTTTGCACTTGATCACTAGACTTTGACGATCCTTGTGAGCTCTTTCGCTGAAGAAACGACGGCGTTATTGCGGATCTGGAAGCGGCAACCGCCGACCCAGCTTCATTATCAGATCCCATTACAGACCCAAGCAAAGAAGCCTCGGTGTTGGTCGTAACATTTCCATAACTCATATATTCGTCATCAGCATCAACATGGTGATGAGTTGCTTGCCATGGCATTGGCGACACGCTTTCAGGAACTGGCTGGCGCTGGGGTTGATGCTTGGCTCCAACCTCTAAAAATGGAGATCCGGTTCCACTGGCTCGGGCCGAGTGCGGAAGAGAAGATGACACCATAGAGCCGAATCCTTCAGAGCCCGGCCGGCTTGAAGACACTAGACTGTGATTGCTGTAAAATGAGCCTGTTGATGGGTTGGAGGTACCTGGAATCATTACAATTCCACTTCCTCCAAAAGATCGCCGTCCCGTAAATGTATCATCGGCGTCACTAGTATCGTAAAAACTCGACCGTCTGTTTTCGGAAACTGCTCCACCCACAGCCCCATGGTTAAACAGGTGAATGCTTGAGGCTGGAGAATCTGAAACTAGGGGCTGAGAAAACTGAATACCAGATGCAATGGAGGACGAATCCGAGGGACTATGAGACCCCCCAGATGGTAAAATATGAGATGATGGGGATCGATTATGTGAAGATCCATGTGCATACATTGGGGGTGTCCGAAACTCGTCGTACTGTCGTTGTTCCGGAGTTGTGTCCAAGGCCGAAGTATTACTTCCAGTAGTTGCCGTGTGTTCTGTACTGACACTTGATCCACTTCCTCCTGAGCCCTGGCGCTGATGTGAACCAAACCCTCGTGCGCCAGGAACAATTGCGGGTGGTGCCTCAAGACCACCCAGGTTATCATCATAAACGTACTGGTTGCTGCGGCCAGTGATAAAGCGATCGTGGAAACTACCTCTGCTGCTGCGCTTACTACTTACACTCAAGGAATCTGTTGCATCGTAGTCTGACCCATCGTTGCTACTACCATGGTGACTATACGAAGAATCATCAGTCGAGCTACTTCCAAGCAGCGCCACGGTTGGAGGCAACTCCCCAAAAGACGAGGAGGAAGAGCTCATTGTAGAATCCCGCATGTTATAAATGGGTCTCCGCGGGCTTCGTGGTTGAATTGGTGGCGGCAGATCGACATCTGAAGAAGCCGTAGAAGGTGAATTGAGATGCTTTGAATATACAACGGGCCGAATTGTAGACTCCATAGTCCGTGCCACTCCAATAGATGATGGAGCGGATGGTGGAGGTGCTATTGAAGAAACGTCTGCATGGGCTCGTGAAACAAGAGAAGCACTTGAAGGAGAACGGGTGGCTGACACAGAAGTTATATTACTTTTTTCTTCCCCAACGGTGTGATTTGGATTATGTTGGTTTTGATCTTGTATGTTTAGATAGTTAGTATAATTTGCGTACTCGGGGTACGCGTCCAGGCCTGAAACTGCAGAATCTGCAGAGTCAGATCGCGGGATAGGCGCCGCGATGGCGTTGCTGCTCACGTCTTTATACGGTGTAGGTGTCCCCAAAGTAGAATCGGTATTCTGTGACTGAAATGGTAATTGCTGCACGAGTTGCAAAGTAGGCGACGTCTTTCTATACCGCTTGCCTGCATCTGGGGAAATTCCTGCAGCCGTCGCCACAGCGGTTCCCGCAACAGGAACGGCGCCGGCCCCACTCCTGCCGCTCTGCAGACTGGTGGTACTGTTGCTATTGACCACATGCAGCCCGCTACTGCTATTTGGATTCAAATTTCTACTACTATCGCTTAGACCAACAACTGTGGATTCCGTTCCCTCAGCCCTTGATAACCCAGAACGCGAGATGTTGGATGACCCAGGACCACCGTCCTCTTCAACAACCGTGTGATAATATCCAAGTGGAAGCTGTGCATGTTTATGAAAATCTTCCAAAATTTCTTCCCCATACATTCTTTCATACTGATGAGTCATAGAGTTGAGGGGGAGCTTTTGCTGCTGTTGTTGCTGTCGTGTATTATATGTCCCCAAACCATTTTCAAAAGATGACGGTGAACCAGACCTAGTATTAGCACCATAAGATGCATCAGGAGCCTGGTTTGAGTAAAGTCCAGTGGCAGATGTAGATTTGGATATAGAGGCCACGTCCATAATTGCAGGCTTATAATTTGAATTACTTCCATCGGGTTGGATTGTTCTATCAGTAGCGCCTGAACTCCCGTATCCCAGAAATGTCTTTCCTGTACTTGGATTGGAGTCATTACGTCGTGTAGCAGCTTTCTGTGAAGGCACTGGGGAATCCTGATCAACGTTAGCACCAAAGGGTGAAGTGTCCGAAGGACTCTCATTAGCATCATAAAAAGTCGTCAAGCCTGGACCACCATTACCAGAATCATTATCCAATACAGGAGTGTCAAACGGGTCATCTCCAGAGTATGGTCGTGATCCAGAACCTGAACTGCTACCAATGGAAGCATTGGATTGGATGATCGGAGGCGCCGCCAAATCAACCATGTGAGAATTGTTTTCATGAATATTGTAAACCGTGGCTGCACCAGTACCAGCGAGACCAGCTGCCGTAGCTGCGGCAATAACACTATTAGTTGTACTGTTATATCTCGCGTCTGGTTCCGAGCTAATATTATTGGTAATGCTGTTTTCATTTAATCGTCTTGGTGTTCTGTAATAAGAACGATTGTTACCATTTGCCAATTCATCAGTTTCATCGCTATATGTTGTTCTAGTCAAGGGTGAAGAAGCACCACCGCTAGATCGTGACTGATGCTTGGTACTTGATGAGTTGTTACGAGCAACAAATAAAGCACCTCCAGCTTCTATTCCCGCACTACTACTACCTACTGCACTTTGACCGCCAGCTGCTGAAGAACCAGAAACAGATCCACCAGGAAGTTCTCCAGCGCCACCATGAATAGTACTTACTCCAGCACTAGAACCCGCTACACCCCCACCTGTCCCAACCGCGGCAGCCGCAGCCGCTGCTGCATTAATTTCTGCTAATGTCGGTGCCCGCTCTGTCATTTGTGGCACTGTAGCAGATTGTAACGGCTCAAGACTTCGTCTTCGAGAAGGAAGTGAACTAGAAAAGGGATTGAGGGCACTCCACCAAGGCTTTTGACCCGGTGCTCTACCTGGACCCCGGTGCCTCCCAAGTCGCCCAGAGCTGTTTGGACTCTCTGAACGTCCACTACCAACAATACCGCCATATCCAGCATACTCCTCTGGCGTGGAGCTTGAGCTGATACTGTCACGTTTACGCTTTTTATGTCTACTGAACAACACTAAAAGCACCAAACCCAACAATGCAACACCAGCAACAGACCCAACAACAGAACCAACAATTGTGCCCGTGGAAGGTCCACCACCATCGGTATGAGTAGCAGCAGCACTTGCTGCTGCACTTGCTGCGGAGCGAATCATTGAATTTGTTGCCCAAACTTCGGCTGAAACAGTTGAAATATCAAAAGTTGGTGTGACAGTATATCTGATGAGGGTTACTGACGTAGAAGTGGCTGTAATACCATTACGAGTCACAAGAACGACTGAGGTGGATGTGGTAGTCAAAATTACAGGAGGATAAGTCGTTATAGAGCTCACGCTTGATGAATCCTGGTCTGTAACCATGGCCGAGTCTAAATCACTGCTGTCATCTGAAACCGAAGAGCGTCTTGAGGTCCGAAATGTAGTGCTTTCTGTGATTGAAGAAGAGTCTGAATTTTCGCTGCTTTCATTTTGAAGAATGGATTGGGAAGACGACTCTAATTCTGTAGACGAAGGATCGGTCAATGATGATGCATCGGTGGCGCTACCTGACTGTATATCGGAAGTTGTTGAAGCGCTTACGGATGCGACAGAAGATGAATCATCAGAAGCTGACTCTGAACCTGTTGATGCTGTATTGAAGCTAGAATTTGATCTGGAGCTGATATTTGACGAACCTGACAATAAGCCTGACCCTGACCCAGTACTGCTCTCATTACTAGTAGAGGCACTCTCATTTGCTGTTTGTGATGATAAACTGTCAATAGAACTTCCGCTTTGGGTAACGGCTGTAGAAGCAGATTCCGTGGCACTCTCACTGGAAATTTCACTCCCACTTAAATTACTGTTACTCTCACTACTTGCACTTTCCCTTGCGCTAAATGTTTGACTTTGGCTTGTACTTCTACTGGCACTTGGACTGGTACTTCCACTTGGGCTGGTGCTCCCACTTGAACTGACACTACCACTGGAACTGGTGCTACCAATTAGACGTGAGCTACCACTGGTACTGGCGCTACCAGTTTCACTAACACTATCAGTGATTGACGATGAGGGTGTATTGTTGGTAGTGGTACTGATGGACTGATTAGAATTTGATGCTGACGTCGATCGAAAGCTTGAGTTGCTATTATTAGTCTGGGAAACACTGTTAGAATTTGACGAGGCGTAGTTGCTGCTTGTTTGTGCTGAGGATGTCACTACTCCTGATGAAGAGGTTACTAAGGGAGACGCCGATGATTCCGAAAGATTTGAGTTTGAACTTGTATTGGTGGACTCAGAATTAGAGTTTGAAGATTGTGTTTGAGAAGGAGACACTGATGATACTGTGCCAGAATCAGAAGAATGGGAGGCGCTATCACTAGCAGAAGAGGACGCTTCAGCTGAGGTAGTAGTTACTGTCTCTGATGGCAAAGATGAAGATGGTGAAACGCTGCTACTTTCTTGCGATAAAGACTGTGACGTGGAATCTGCTGTTGTAGAGGCAGCTGAAGAAGACTGCAAGGAAGTCGAGGATAATTCTGCGGTGGAAGAGACTGAAGAAGAGTCCGATTCGGCTGTTGTGAGTATTGAAGAGGAGGAAGGAGAAGACGCTGCTGCAGAGGATGCAGACGGCTCATTAGATTGTGATGTTGGCGAAGCAGATGAGGATTGTTGGTCACTAGAGCTAGGTTCGGTTGATGGCGTGGAAGTCGACTCTTGTTGTGAAGATGCTGATGGAGACGCATTAGAGGATTGTTGCTGCGAAGATTCCGATGCCGAACTCTGGGGCTGAGAAGCACTGGAAGTTGTCGATTGTTGTTGAGAAGATGACTGTTCGGAAGATGATCCAGCGGTTGAACTCGGAATTGTTGAGCTCTCGTTTTGAGATGGTGGAGGGGTACTGCTGTTATTATCAGACGATTGTTGTTGGGCGCTTGCTGAAGAAGCTTGCGATGATGTTGGCGAATTTGATGGTGTATTAGTTTGAGAACTTTGATTTTCAGAGTTGCTAGAAGAGGATTGTTTGAGAGTTGTTTGAATTGACGGATATGAGGACTCATTAGCTGTAGTTACAGTTCCTTCCGGAGAGCTTGATGATATCTGTTGTTGTGCTTGAGATGACGATGGCTGCTCGCTATTCGACGATGTTGGTGTTTGAGAAGATTGTTGCTGTGTTGTGGGCGTTGATTCAGATGTTGTATCGTCTGTAGTACTGTATATGGGAGTTGTCGTAATGAATGTTGACGGTGCCAGTTCAGAGCTAGTGGTGTCAGACCCTGGCTCCGTCGTAATGGATGTAATTGGAACTGAATAGTTAGAACTCATTATGACTGATAAATGTTCTTTAAAAAGTGACGATAAAGAGCAACATAGTTTTGAAGTAACATGCAAAAAAATAAATAAATAAATTGATAAATTGATTATTGAAAAGTACCAAAAAATTAATAGAAACAAAAAAAAAAAAAAAAGAGAGAAACAAAAAAAAAGAAGAAAGAAAGAAAAAAGAGAAACTAGTGTATATAGATACTTACAGGATTCCATTTAGTGGTAATATAGTTTAAATACTATTTTTATTAACCGTTTTATCATAAAAATATTTTATTATATTAATAAAGCTAGTTTAGACCAAGAAACTAACGGAGAGAAATATTAGTATTGTAGGCAGTGCTAATTGATTAGTATTTTTTTGGAAGATTTGGTGGGAAAAAAAGATAAAGAAAAGAAATAAACAGGCGAAAGGAAAGAAAAAAGATTTCAGCATTTCTAAAAAAAAGTCTATTGAAGAATATTTTCACTTGACGATTGCCGTCAACAAGATTACAACCCGATAATTAAGTTTGTTATGATAAATCCATATATTTTTATTGACTTCTATTAATAGTAAGAAGGATTACAGTGTCATTTATTTATTTTGAAGAAGAGAGAAATATCTAATGAGAGCGACGCCTATGTTATGTACTGGTGGTGGAGAAAGAATACAGAAAATAGCTTTCAAAGATTGTAGGGAAAAAAGGCAGACAAACATATTTGTAGACAAACATGAGCAGTGCATATAGTTTGTTTATGAGAATAACCTCTAAGGCGGCTTGGTGGATACTTTAAAAAGATTTTTTTACAAAGGAGCAAAAAGGTAAAAATATGATTGTTGATATGATAGTCTAGTTAGTTGAGAAAAAATAAAAATAATAATCAACTTTAAATAAGTGATATGCGGCTTTGAAAATGGATTGAAGTTTTTGTTTGATCTGTATAGTTAAATCTAATGCTTTGAAAAATTAAAATGATGTCAACATGGTTACTAATTTTATCTTAATTAGCGATATCATTAGTTTTTTTTTGTGATTACTATTTCAATAGCTACCAGTAACATATACTTGCCCACAATTATTTCACTTTTGTGATAAGTTTGAACAGTGGTTTTCAAGATTCATTATTGTTTGACAGTACTAACATTTTCTGAGGATTTGTCCATTTTTTAGAAAAGAAAAAAGGGGTGTATGTGCTAAACAAAGGTGTTTAAGTTGTTACTTGCCCATCAATGTATTTGAGCCGACATATCATTGTTTGAAAAAAAAGATTTTGAGACAAAAAGATCTCTCAAAAAATTTTTTTTTTACTTTTAACAATATGTTTCAAGTGAAAGCTCTCAATTGAAAGGTAAGATATTTTTGTAACAAGTTAACCAAAAATACCCTTAATTGGCAATTCATGAAAAATAAAAAAGCTTTCGTATACCATTTTTTATGGTTAATCTTCAATCAAGAAAATAAGTTTTTTTTGAATCAGCTCCAAGAAAATTATTTTTTTTAGTTAAAATAATTACAAATAAGGCAAATAGTTAAACTAGGTAAAGGGATGTTAATGATGAGCCATAATAATAATAAAAAATGTTTTTTTTTGCACTTACCCCCAGCTTAAGAAATAAAAACATTGCTTTCAATCTAGTGGGGATGGTGCTTTAATATGGAAAAGAGAAAAAAAAAGAGTAACAATTAAGTCAGAACATGTTTAAACGTGACGATTTAACTATTTAAATTTAATAACAATCGGATCTTAACATTTAAGGCGGATATATATATGATGTAAACGCCATGAAACTTGAGACTTAAATGTTCATCAATATCAGATATTTAAAGATTTTCAATGAGGCACATGCTAGTTAATTAATATTTCATATAGATGTAATTCAAATATTAAGTACATGCATTTCTAAATCCTTAAATGAAAGACTAAATCGTCAATGCAAAACGTTGCAAAATTAATAAAATCAAATGAAGGAAATTAATTTGTTTCTAATACAGACATACACCAATATATAGATTTTGTTTAAATGGCGAAATTGAAAAAGTAAAAACCAGTAAAATAGATTCTAACAGCTTTCATCTTTTCCCTTCGTTCTTTTTTAGATTGACACATTAAAATACACGTGCCATGTTAAAAAAAGGGAGTATGCACTACAAGCATAATAATTTAGCAATTAATTTCATTAAAACATCCGGAGACACCAACCTTCTAAAAGGAGTTGAGTGATTCTTTTGAGAGTGCAAAAAACAGTCATGAACTTTGAGATTTTTAAATAAGCTCATTGTACATATTATAGCGTTCCCTGCAGTGCAAAAAATTAGTGAGTATTAATAGTCAGGGACGAATCTAAGAATAAAGTTAGTAGAAAGAATAGAATACAAAGTTAAAAATAGCTGAAATCTTTTTATATGTCGTTTAAATAACGTATTTTTTTTTTAAAAAAAGATGGAATTTTTAAAAAAATGCTTAAATAAATTAAAAAAAAAAGATACTGAAGATTGGTTAAATAATTCAAGTTGGGAGTGTTAATACAGCATTCGAATATGCGATATTTGTTGTGAATTTGAGGCACTAGTGATGACACGAAATCGAAGAAAAAACAATTTACATGTTTCATTAAGCGAAAAGTTTTTATTTTAGATTTGAATAAATAATTTCCATGACCTGCTGAGAGTTGACTGAACTTTTAAACTGAAAAAGGATTCCACCATTTGAATCTAAACCATGAGTTTTATTCTCTCCCTTTTTACACGAAACAATATGATATTTAGTACCCTCAAAGGAACTTTCAGGAATAGTACAAGAAAACATTTTCTATTATTAGTAGCAATTCCTAAAGAATGTGAAAATCAGGGTATTTATTTGTATTCAAGAAAAATATCTGACCGTCAAAATTCTATTATTATTACTATTATTAAAATAAACTATTTCCCCTTATTTCCTTTTAAGATGAATTTATATATTTTTCGAGACATGAAGCTTTTTTTTAAAATTTTTTGTTTTAGATTAAGCTAAACGACTTGTTAAAAGGGGAATTTGAAAACTTATTTAACAACATGGGGTATTATCAACTTGAAAATACAACATATATAATATAATGAAAGGTAACTGAATAATGAAAAAGAGCAAAAGTTTTAACGATGCTTATTGAAAATTACAAAGGCAAGTATGGGCAAATCTTTTTCCAGCTTAGATCAGGGATGTGGATTTATGATAGGTAGTTGCCAAAGTCTTTTTAAAATCATTGAATGGACCGTCTTTACTTTATCTTTATTTTCGTTATTAAGAGTATTTGGTATACAGCAGTCTAAGCAAAAAAGAAAGGAAAAAAACAAAAGAAACCATCAACCTACTAGAGGGTGGTACTTCAAAGAAATAAACCCTTGGGTATGATTTAATAGTTTATGTGCTAAGTATTTGGTATTAAGTTGTTAAAACTTATTACAAAAGAATCTGTTACAAATTTCACAATAGTTAAAATCGGGAAATGTCATAAAAGTTATAATGTAACAAAGATCAGGGTAAGGGTATGGCGTGATAATCACATGAGATTGCATTTTTTTCTTCATTTTTTCTCGGTAAGAATTTTTTTTGGCACTTCCAAAGTGGTGGAAAGAGACCGTTATGAAAAAGAGGCAGGTTTTCCAATGGTGGGGCTTTTCGAAACATGCCTCGATATCTTTATTTAAAAGCTCGGAATGAAAAAAAAAGAAATGATGTTGTTAAAGCACTGTTCAAAGTGTTTAATGATTTTTGTGAAATCTCTTTAGACCGAGACTTTTTTAGTCAGCGATGGTATTTTGTAGAAGAGCTGAATATTGTGGGGGTAGTTTTTACTCCATTTAGGATTTCCAAAGCTCATTGAAGACCTCGTAGGATGTTGCCGATCATTGGGCTCGGCCTTGCTCAAAAAGCGGTCTTGTGCAGCACTACCGTAGCTCATCTATTGCCGACTGCCCGTGAACCGACGATGGGCAGTCAGCCAATTCGCAATTAAGACCATCAGTGTTACATCAATTCTACTAACAAAAGAGTTACAGCCATTCTATACTTCTTTCGATAATCCCCCACTCACTGCCAGGGTCAAATCAGAGATCTCTTTTTTTCAGAGAGAACCTGAGCTCGGTGGGTTTTCTTCCTCTGCTTCTTTTTTTTTTTTTCAATTAGGTCCACACACACCTCTCGGCAAGTCGTGAAATGTGGGGGCGGCGGCGTAAATCAAGGGCCGTTTGCGTAGGGGCCAGAACGCCCGGCCCGGGCATACGAGATTGGCCGAGCACCTGACCCTACGCGCTTAGGTACCTCGGCATTTAGCGCGGCGGCAGGACGAGAGTGTGGGAGATGGCGGATTTCTGAGTGCTGGAGGGGGAGGGGAGGGTTTTGGGTGTTGTGTGTGAGGGCAGACTGGCAAATACACGCTCGTCACACTATGGCCCTGCAAACTGTGCAACTCCACCCCACAGTTTAGGTCTCTCATATGCTTGTTGTTCCCTTTTAATTGCGTCCCAATAAAAAAATACTTGCAAAATATCCTGAAGGTCCCTCCACCACTATTTAAATAACCCATTATCCCCCTCTCCAGTTTTTTTTTTTACAACTTTTTTAAACTCTCTCTTTATTTTGTAACTGTTTTTTTTTTTATTCCCTCTCCCCTCAATTCCATCTATTTCCCCCACACTTCTCTTATACATACTCTTCAATCATAAAAATGACTGAACTCAGATATGATGGAAAGGTCGTCGTCGTCACCGGTGCCGGTGGTGGCCTCGGCAAGGCTTACGCCCTCTTCTTTGCCTCTAAGGGCGCTTCCGTTGTTGTCAATGACCTCGGCGGCTCATTTAAGGGTGAAGGTAACAGCACAAAGGTAAGCTCTAAATGATTCTTAAATCCTTTTTTTTATTACTCATACCACCTACATATCCGCAATTTTTTTTTTTTTTTCACGTTCTCTAACTTAATATCTTAGGCTGCTGATCTCGTTGTTGAAGAAATCATCAAGGCTGGTGGTAAGGCCGTCGCCAACTACGATTCTGTCGAATTCGGCGACAAAATCATTGAGACTGCTGTCAAGGCTTTCGGCACTGTCCACATTGTCATTAACAATGCTGGTATTCTTCGTGACGTTTCCTTCAAGAATCTTAAGGATTCCGACTGGGACCTCATTTACAAGGTCCACACCTACGGCTCTTACAAGGTCGCCCGTGCTGCCTGGCCCTACTTTAGAAAGCAAAAGTACGGCAGAATCATCAACACATCTTCTGCTGCTGGCCTCTACGGCAACTTTGGCCAGACAAACTACTCTGCCGCTAAGCTCGGTCTCGTCGGCTTTACCGAGACTCTCGCCAAGGAAGGCTTCAAGTACAATATCTTTGCAAACGCCATTGCGCCTCTTGCTGCCTCTCGTCTCACAGAAACCATCATGACCAAGGAAATGCTTGACCGTCTCTCCCCCAACTACATTGTCCCCCTTGTTGGCTACCTGACACACGAATCCTCTAAGGAAACTGGTGGAATCTTTGAGCTTGGTGCCGGCTTTTACGCCAAGGTTAGATGGGAGCGCTCTGCTGGCCAGGTTTTCAAGACTGACGAGACTTTCACCCCCTCTGCCATCCTCAAGGCCTGGAACAAGATCAACGACTTCTCCAACCCCTCCTACCCTACTGGCCCCGCAGACTTCATCACTCTGGCCGAGGAATCCACAAAGACTGGCCCTGCTGCCCAAGGTGAGCCCGTTAACTACAATGGCCAGGTTGTCATTGTCACTGGCGCTGGTGCAGGTATTGGCCGTGCTTATGCCCTTCTTCTCGGAAAGCTTGGTGCTAAGGTCGTTGTTAACGACTTTGTCGATCCTGAGCCCGTCGTCAATGAAATTAAGAAGGCTGGCGGCATTGCTGTCGGTGACAAGTCCAATGTCGTCGAGGGCCACAAGGTTGTCGAGACCGCCCTCAAGGCCTTTGGCACCATTCATGCCATCATAAACAATGCTGGTATTCTCAGAGACAAGTCTTTTGCCAACATGACTGACGATCAGTGGGAGGCCGTCTACCAGGTCCATCTTCGTGGTACCTATGCCGTCACCAAGGCTGCTTGGCCCGTTCTCCTTAAGCAGAAGTACGGTCGCATTGTCAACACTACCTCTACCTCTGGTATTTACGGTAACTTTGGCCAGGCCAACTATGCTTCTGCCAAGGCTGGTATTCTCGGTTTCGGCCGCGCTCTTGCTCTTGAGGGTGCTAAGTACAACATTTTCGTCAACACCATTGCTCCCAATGCTGGCACTGCCATGACAAAGAGCATTTTCACCGAGGAGATGCTGGAATCTTTCAAGCCTGATTACATTGCTCCTCTTGTCACCCTCCTCGCCTCCGACAAGGCTCCTGTCACTGGCGGTCTTTACGAAGCTGGCTCCGGCTGGGTTGGTGCCACCAGATGGCAACGTTCCGGTGGCAAGTTTTACCAGGGCCCTCCTCCCTCCATCGAGACTCTTGCCAAGGACTGGAAGAACATTGTCAACTTTGACGATGGCCGTGCCATTACCGTTTCTTCCTTTAAGGAGACTTCTCAAACCATTCTTGGCCCCGTCCTTGAGGCCTCCAAGCCCAAGAAGGTCGACTTTACTCCCGTCGACCCCAAGGACTACAACAAGCTCGAGGATGTTGCCGATTTTACTTATACCCACAGAGACGTTATTCTTTACAACCTGTGTGTTGGTGCTCATGCTACTGATCTCAAGTACTCCTTTGAGGGTGCTGAAGATTTCCAGGTCGTCCCCACCTTTGGTGTCATTCCTTACTTCGCCACCTCTATTGACTTTAACCGTCTTGTCCCCAACTTCAACCCCATGAAGCTTCTTCATGGTGAGCAATACCTTGAGATCCGCAAGTGGCCTCTTCCCACCGAGGGCACACTCGTTAACATTGCTCGCCCTCTCGAGGTCATCGATAAGGGTAAGGCTGCTGTTGTCATCTCCGAGGTCGTTACCAAGAACAAGGCCACTGGCGAGGACATCTTTTACAACGTTTCTTCCACCTTTATCCGTGGATCTGGTGGCTGGGGTGGCCCCACCAGAGGTGCCAACAGAGGTGCCATTACTGCTGCCAACAAGCCTCCTGCTCGCAACCCTGACTTTGTTCAATCATACAAGATCGATGCTGACAAGGCTGCCTACTATAGACTTTGCGGTGACTATAACCCACTCCACATTGACCCTGCCTTTGCCGCCGTTGGCAACTTCCCCAAGCCAATTCTTCACGGTTTGGCCACCTTTGGTATTTCTGGCAAGATTCTTTACGACAAGTTTGGTCCTTTCAAGAATGCCAAGGTCCGCTTCTCTGGCCATGTCTTCCCTGGTGAGACTGTCCAAGTCGAAGCTTGGAAGGAGGGCAGCAAGGTCATCTTCCAGACTCGTGTTGTTGACCGTAACACCATTGCCATTTCTGCTGCTGCCGTTGAGCTTGCTTCTAAGCCTAGCCACAAGCTTTAAACTCCTCTAACAAAAGATGAAAAATAAACAAAACAAATTGAAAACGTGTGTATTTTATAAGTTTAGCAATAAAAAAAGTAAATTTTATTTATTATTTTTTCCCTACTATTAATGGCCAATATGATCGATTTATTTTTCGTTTTTATATAATTAGATCTGTTATCACAGCCATTTATGCCATCACAATACCCTCCCAAAAATAAACCAAATTGTTCTTGCCCAATTTAGTCATCACCACCAAATCACGCATTGAAATAACAAAAAACTTGAACAATTAACTCCATGTGTCCTACAGATACCCTTAACATCAACCCTCGCTGCTTTCTCAAATCGTACATGCTTTCAACGGTTTCTTGAAATATCTGAATAACGTCGATCGAGTATCTGCAAGACATTGTACTAAAAATAAAACGAAGAGGTTATTATTAACATGTCTATCGAAACTACCACGAGCAATTGACTTTCGCCTACATTATAACTGAAAGAAGAAAAAAAACCTGGAGATCTAAACATTTTATTTAGACCCCATCATGTAATTTTTTCGTGTTATTTTCCAATCTATAAGATCTTATTATGCAGTGCCACAGGTTTTACTTTTCAGATCATGTATAAATACTCTGAGAAAGAAGGTAGGATATGTTTTCAATAACTTTTTTTAAATCATCTCAATTTTTAACTCGATTTTTAAATAATTTTGATTAACTTAAAAAAAGGATACGATGAAGGCCTTTACGAAGATTTTCCGATCCCGAAGTTCACAGTCACCAAACTCCCCGTCACCTCCCTTAAACTCTTCTTGCGACGTTTCAGATGTGGATTCAGCAGGTCATGTAATTCTTCTTTCCAAACCCCAAAATGAAAATGATCACTATCAAGTACTTGGTGATCAGCCAAAAGTTCTTGTTAATGTGGAAGAAATTTCTCTTTCTCCGCCGTTACCCAAGTCTAGTCAGCCTTCACATAACGTTAAATCCGATTTTTCCAGAAAAAGACACAGAACTAGCTCTTCTTCTGAGGATACCAATCTTTTACGCCATAAATCTGTTTTTTATAGACTTTTTTCTCGCAAACGTTCAAAAAACGAAAGTGATTTTCCTGATTTGCTTATCCCCGTCCCACCTGTACAATTGGAAACAGAAAACATTGTTGCATATGTCGACTCAGCCCTTGTAGAAAGCACGCGACACAGCAAAAGAAATCTTTCATTGCGTCGTGTATTTTCATTTAGCAGCAAAGGCAACTCAAAGCGGAATAGTTTTATTAACATCAATAACAATTCCAGAAAGCGTGCCAGTATTTTATCTTTTTCTTCAGACGTCAATAGTGTTGTTGCTTTACAAAGTTCTCAAGATTCGGTTAATGTCATCAACTCACAAATTACAGAGACTTTTTTTTTACCACCTGAAAGACCGGCTCCTATACTAGAGTATCAACATCGAGAGATTTCCATGCCATCGGCAGAAGAACAACGAAAATATATGGACCGCTTACGAGAAATCACCCAAGTTCCACAAAACAACAGTGATGGTAAAAAATCGCCCGTTTTAACTGAATCGAGCTCATTAATACCTTTGAAACCTAATAGCAATCAAAATATTTCTTCCAGCAAATACAAAGCTGATTCTTTGATTCTTGAACCATGTACAGAAGAGGATATTTTAAGGTCCATTGAATATGTGGTTAAGGTTCAAAAGAATAACGACAAGAACTCCGATTCTTCAGAGCAAAACAGTGATAAAGGTGAATCTTTTAATCTGATACCCAGCCCAATCCGTCATCCCCCTGATCAATCTGAGGACTTACAATCGTACCGAAAAAGCCCTAGAGTAGCTCGCCAACAATATCAACCGTGCGACGACATGTGGGAGGTGTCAGGGGTCTCGGATATGGGTGACACTGAGGACAACTGCGAGTTTGTTGATTACGAGCAAATTAAACGACCAAAAGTTAGTGATGGGTTTTCGGACAAAATCTTTTTGCGTGATGGAGCGAGCAGTATTTTGGATGTTGAAAAGGGTGAAGCTAATAGAACTAGGCCGGTTGCAAAGAAAATACCCAAGAGCAAGCTTTCGCGAGTGGTTTCTCTAGCAAGTGGCTTTACCGATGATTCAAAGGTTTATGATGGTGATGTGGAGGATGTGGTGGACTATGAAAGTGAAAATGGTGATGATGAGGAGGAAAGCTTTATGGCTGCAAGCAACCTTGCAGTCTGCAATCCTGACGACGATGGTTATGATAGTGATAGTGATAGTGGTACATCCAGTGGACTTGAGAATGATGGGTCGAGTTTCGATGAAGACGTCACTCCCCATATTAAGTTTTTAGGAAAATTCCTAAAGAATAATCTTTTTGACGATAGTTACAACAAGAATCGGTTGACTTCCAAGGCTTGTAATGATTTTTCTGACGATGATTATTATTCGGCTAAGTCGACTTCATCGTTAGTCATGTGTGCTGACGCTCCATTTGAAAAAAAACCCAAGCTGGCAGATTTTGCTGAAATTTGGGACCTGCCCGCTGATATTCATTTTCAAATTTCCAGATACCTGATGGGTCATGATCTTAAGAATATGGCACAAACTTGCAGAACGCTCCGACCAATTTATGCCAGTTTTTCCTGGGCCAACTGTGTTGTTATTTCCGGAGTCATGGATAAAAAGTTTTATGGGCCAAAGAGGACCTTTCAGAGTCAGATGGAGATGTCCAACTTTTGCGGTCGTTACTATTATTTCAAGCGCCAGGGCGATATGCTGGCTGTGCGGTTTGTTATTCCTGAAATTGTCGCTACAAAAAATACCCGCTGTATTCCCTTTCGGGTTTTTTTGAACCCAGGCAAGTACTCTTGGTTTTTTAGCCAGTTTGTCGTTACCATTACATTTAAATGCATGTTTTCATCTGTTCATGAGGGAAAAGAGTGGGATAAGTTTGTACATTTTTCAGATTTGTACACTTTCTACCCTAAACTGTTATACGTCAAGGTTGGGTACAATGCATTTTCGAGTCCCTCTCAGCCAAATAACCCCCAAACTCTCCAAGAAGTTGATGATCATGGAAACCAAGCTCTCGGATATGCCGAATCTGTGTTTTCAGTTTCTTCTGAGCTGTCTGAATTTGCTAGTGGCAAAAGTGGTGCTGCTTTAGTTTACTCTCTTTTGGATGGTGCTGAGTTGCAAGGCTTTACCACTTCAATTCCGAATTTTGAGGTTCAGCTTATTTTAGAGTCGCCCTACTACCTTCTTAACCTTCCTGGGAAACTAGTGCTACGATCTCTCGATGTTGGATTTTTCTTTGACATTGATTCTAACAGTATGTCTGCTGGTTATGATATTTCCGAATTTGAAAATTTGGAAAACCTCAGACTTATTTTTAAGAGCATCACCTACAGGGCCCATTGGACTTTTATGAGTCAAATTTTGGAGCTTCCCCGTCTTCGCCGCTTTGTCACGTCTATTAATCCACTATCTAATGTTTCAAATACTGATCGTCTTTACAGTATCAATAATTGGGTAAATTTGCTGCGCAACTTGTCTTTGATCTGTCCGGAAACAAATGATCGTCGTTTTTTCCGAAAACAATCGGTTCTTGACGATATTTCAATTTCTGGCTCATTTCCGCCCATACAAGAAAGGGAAATTGCCACTGTCCCAGGTAAACTATTTTTCCCTCGTGTCACTGAGGTTATTACCGACTCGATTGACATTTTTAATTATGCAAAATTTGGTCCCAAGTTGAAGTCTCTTAAAATCTTGGATAATGTTGGACTCCCCGAAGGTCAATCACCCATTATATTTTTTTCTAAACTTGCCTCTAATATTTCGGGTAATTTGACTTCTCTTTGTTTGCATTGTCTTGAGGGTACTCGTTCCATAACCGGACTAATTCCTTTACTGTGCTCTCCTCTAGTTCAAAATATCAAAAAACTGACTTTGAATATCGAATATCAGTATAATGTGTTTAATCCATTTTCACCTGCTTTTTCTTTTGATGGGACTGACGAAGGAAATGAACTTCAGCCTAGTGATTCATTTCATAAGGAAGGGTGCCATCTCCGAGGCTCTAACTTGAATAAAATTCCTAAAAACCCCGAAGCCCTTTCTACCTTGAAGAGAATTTGTGATTTTTTAGAGTTTTTATCTACAGAAAATCTGATTCCAGTTATTGAAAGTTGCTATGAAGATGGCCAAGGAATAGATGGTGTTAGAGAAGAGTTTTACTCAATTTACGGTCCCATGATGATTGATAATAAAATTGAAAACTATCATCAAATGATTAGTTCTTTTTGCATCAACCCTATGATTAATCTTTTTCTGTGGGATGACGATTCTTTATTCCCTATTGATCCTTGCGAATACCATTTGTATATGGCATCCTTTTTTGAATGCCTTTTTGACGCTGTTGTCCATACAATGTTTTCTCTTGAGTATCTGCGGGTCAATGCAATTTCAAGGTATATGGAGAGGCCAATCTGGAAGTATGTTACCAACTCGTTGCGTTTTCAAGAGCATGTTGGTGCCTATTTAAAGGCACCGTATGTTTCTGAGCTGGAACGGGATAATATCAAACTTGATTACCACTCACTTAAACAAGTGTTTATCAATGACATGGTTCCCCTTGATCCCCAAAATTACTGCACTTGTGTTTTGGATCGGAATTATGAATTTGCTTGCGAAATTGCTCAGGATCTTCCTTCGGAGTATACTACTGTCACTCGTACCTCTCCACCTGTTGATATCTCCATAGTTTTGGACATTGAAGCACGTCGGAGAGATTTTGCCATTGATTATTCTTCATTTCTTGACGAGTCTGATTCTTTGGTTTGTCTGAGTAGGATTAATTACTAACTGTCCAGAAGTATTTCCTGATTGTTAATTTAAATTGTAATTAATATCAAGTTTTAATGAAATTAAAATAGCACAATGAGTAGTTTTTATTAGATTTTTTTGTTGTTTGTTTTTCTGTTTAAATTAATTCAAAATTTTTAACTCTTCCTATTTAGGAAAACTTTAGTCATTAATTTATTTTTGGCGAGTCTACTTAACTTTTTCTCTTCCCCGTTAACTTTTTATTTTTTTTTATAAAGTGGGAGTTCTTCTTTGAATACTTTTAAACTTACTAAACACTATACTTTTGTGTTTTATAATACGATATAATTTATCCTTTAAACTATCAATATGGGGAAATCTGGAATCCGCAAAGTTTTTTCTCGCGATGGACAACAACAAGAAGATAGTGACGCCACAAATAAACACGTCTCTTCTGGTGATAGCCTATTTGGAACTTTAAACTCTGGTTCACTTGCTCTTTCGTCGGATTCTGTTATCATCCCTCCAAGTTTCTTTTCAAGACCTGGCTCTATGGATCGTTCTCGTTCGGTCAGTGCTTCACGTTCGGGATCACTGCAAAGCTCTATTTCAGTCCAACTCGAAGGTAATTTTCCACAACAACCACCAAGTACCGCTGAGAGACCTTCTTCCAACATTTCATCTGCATCTGTAACTTCAAGCGTTGCTTCAGATGCATTATTTGGAAATGATGCAATTTACAGTAAACGATTTGAGTCATTAAACTACCGCGTACCTTCAAGTAGCAGCAAATCTATTGAACTTCTTACTAGCGCATTGGAACAGATTGATATTGGGGCCAATAATAAAACTATTAGTTTAGTTGAAAATCAAGACAACGTTGAACTCTGGATTAATGGGAAACCAACCGCATCTTATCAAAATACAGATGGATCTTATCTGATTCATGATTCCAAATCTGGACCCATTTCATTCGAAAAGCTTTCCATTTCATTTCATCAAAAATTTGTCAAATACTTTGGTTCTGTTTTTGATTTAAAACATATTTCACAGGCGTTTCCTCACCTTAAATGCATTTATGGTGCCGAGTCATGGAAATCATGTATTGTTATCAACGACTTGATTCCATATAAAGTAAACCAAGGCAACAGACGCGTTATACCCTTTCGTATTTTTCGCAACCCACATCGATACCGATGGTTTCAACATATTAGTGTTTCGGAAATAAATTTCAACACCCCCCTTTGTCTTTTAAAGCCTCTTAAGGCCCACAAGCTCTCAGGCATTTCTCACGCGTATCCCTCTTTGCGTGTTTGCAATTTTTCATATACTGATGATGATAACTGGCAAATCAATGATCTAAAAGTTTTGCTAGAGGCTCTGGACGATTTTACAACCATAAATGTTGCAATGAATATTTCTTTTAAGACCCAGCATCTTAAAGAAAATAACCTGTTGCTTAATCTTTCTGTGAAAGAAAAACTCAAAAGTCTTTCTTTGAGCCTGGATAGAAAATCATTCCTGTATAAGTTTGCACCTTCTTCTTCAGACCAATTTAAGTTATCGGATTTTTATAATCTTGAAGAACTATTTTTTAGACCAAACACCAGGATCACTTACGAGCAACATCGCGAATTCATGGAAAACATTGGGAAATTACCGAAACTTAAAAATTTTAGCACTTGTCTTGTTGTGAATTTTGAAAAAAAACGAATAAGGCCCATTGATGAAATTATTAGTCCTAGAGGTCAAGAAGCTGAGCATGTTAAATATACCAAAGAGTCTCAGACTTCAACCCTTTTAAAGATGGTAGACAATTTCAACTTGGTTCAACAAAACCTATCTACTTTTATGGTGTATCTAGAGTCGGTTGGAAATATTGACGCTCTGGATTTTTCCAACTCGGTCCAACATCTTCCCAATGTCACACACTTCTCTTCAGCAATAAATGACTCAATATCATGTCCTACAATTGACAGGCTTAGATTTACTAAAAATCTTGTGTCACTTGAACTTAACGGTTGCTCTGTTGGATG
Source organism: Magnusiomyces ingens NRRL Y-17630 (assembly GCA_900497715.1). Classification (NCBI taxonomy): domain Eukaryota; kingdom Fungi; phylum Ascomycota; class Dipodascomycetes; order Dipodascales; family Dipodascaceae; genus Magnusiomyces; species Magnusiomyces ingens. Next base: position 1,098,586 of record UIDE01000004.1, read on the forward strand.
CCCTTCTTTACCAAACTCAATCACTAAACTGTCTTTAAAGATATCACCAAATACAGTTTTTAAAGGCTATAATCAGTTACTTAATGCGGAATTTCCTTATATAAAGTCGGTCCGTCTTGTAACTACTAGCTATTACCGAAACTTTGATATCCAAGGCAAGCAAGAAAACGCTTCATTTGTTAGAAACTTGGGTGTTGTTTTACAAAAAATGTCTCAAAGTCGTGACTTGTTAAAGCTTGTTCATGACTGGTTGGAAAAAAATGTTTTTACTCCCGAGTTTATGCTTTTGAAAATGTTTGACATTTTGCAAAAAAACATTTACAGCCATTATTTCCACGCTATTTGTAATATTCTGGTTCACCCCCAAAAGAACCTTAATGACACTTTTAAAGATTCTTTTGGGAACAAGGTTTTGGAACAAGAGTTGTCATCTATTCAGTTTTTTTCTTTTATTGAAATCTTTGTCTTGACTCTGGGAGGTTATAAACAACTCGAATATCTCGAAGTAGATGGATTTGCCTTTTTCAATACTTCTCCTAGATTTCATTCATATTTCCTTAGAGATGAATATCCAGAAATGGTTCCCAAAAATTTAAAGCAAATCAAGTTTACAGGAACAAATATTTATGCAACGGAGTTTAACGACAAGAATTTTGAAATGGTTGATGGGTATCTCACTGAACTTCCTATTTTGTTTCATGGATTTCCTAAAGAGTATTTCGCATCAAGTCAAGCTGTAAAGGGAAATCCATGTCTATTCATTTTTGACATGGAAGCGAAGAATAAAAAACTAATGCCTTTTATTTCACTACAAAAAAAATATCCATTGATGTTTTTGTCTGAATCCTCTCGTGACAAGTTTACAGAAAGAAAAGATATTTGCATTGTAACAAAAAAGCATACTAGGCTTCCTGAAACGTTTTCAGAATGTCTTAATGCAAGCGTATCCGAAAATGGTTGGGCCTAGTTAAAATTTTGAAATTGATCATATACCTATTAAAAAATCATCATAATTATGTATTTCTTATGAAAATATTTCAAATCTAATGCTAATTTCAAAATTATTTATACTTGCTACATACCACATTTCTGTATTATACTCATTTACTTAAAATCAATTCTCTGAATATGGATTTTGATTTCCATACTCCCGAATATTTAGTTTTTACAACTAAATATTTAAAATAATTATGACAATGCATTAATTTATCATATTCACTTAAAAAAAGATACATAAAATCAATATGCAAATTTAATGCTATTATAGTAACAAAAAAATAGCATACCGGAGTCCTTTTTTTAAAAAAAACTGAATTATAAAAGAAAAGGAGTTTTCTTGTAAATTGAAATTTTTTTTCATCATCACATCTTCAGAGCTAAATTAAACTCAAATTTTCAAATTAATCAAAAACTTTTATATTTTTTTATAGTTTTATTCTTCAACGTTTTCAAAATGCCTTTAGTCACTTGTTCTTTTGGTCGATCAACAAAGAAGACTTTTAAGAAATCATCTAACAAACTTCAAGAAGCAGAAGACTTCGGAACTGAGCAACTCTCCATCCCTCAGTTCAGTGCAAAGACTCTTCAAAATATGTTTACTTCTGATCTTTATCTTGTCCCAACTACTACTGCCATTGATTCAAAAGGTAAAAAAGTTGGTTCCGATTTTAAATTAGATATCAGACTTTTGGAAGATGCTCCCTTAGTGAAAAACGTTTACGTTTCTAAAGCTCTTGCCCAATTATGGAGTAATACTTCTTTAGAACCCCTTTGCAAGCTTGTATCAACAGTTAAAAAGTCTGTTGGTCTGGTCTCACTTCCCCCTTTCAAAACCATTTTTTTGGTGAATGAGGATGAATTCAAGCTATTCAAGTTTGAAAAATCTAGTTTTACCATTTCTCATGAATCTAAGGCTGTTTATGGCTGTGTTGTTCCCAATGATTTTTGCAAAGGTCGTTTTCAATCTCTTGGTAAAATTGTGGTGAAATCAATATATAAAGAAAAAAAGTGTGGAAGGGGTATGATGCAGCACTTTTCCAGAACCCCTCTACTTAATCAAAATATTTCAAAAGACCTTAGTGTATATGGTGATTGTGATTTAATATCCAAAACTAAATCCAATGTTGTTTTCTCTGGCAAACACTCTTCTTCTCCTTCAACTACAACATTAGAATATAATTCAGAAGAAGAAAGTAATAGTTTTAATGAAGCTATTTCTTATTTGAAACAAGAATTTTTTGATACTCAAGTTGAACAAAAAAAATTTGCAAACAATATTTATAATAAATCTGCAAGCTCTTCAACGACATTTGTTTCCAGTCAGAATTCTTTCAATATTGTTTTACCTACCCCGCCACCCAAAGCTGCTGTTTGCACTTGGAGCTAACAAAAAAATTTTACAGTTGCTGGAAATGTTAATATCAAATAAAAATTGATCGGTCAATTATTGGGGTTTGGATTTATTTAGCTTATTTTGAAAATAGTAATGAATAATATAAAATAAAGAGATATATTTTAAGTCTGTTATTCCATATTCAATATGTTATTAAAATGTAATAACTTGTAAAATATGAATTAAATATCATAACTATGTAACTTACATTATAACGCTTGATTATTCTAGAACATCATTCCATATGGTTAGTCCAAAACAGCTTTCTCCATATACTTACTCTCTAATAAAAATTACATTCAATAAATACATTTTTAATGTTAATTGCAGTAATTCGGGATTTTTGTAGGTAGTAATGTGTCTACATGAATAACTTTCGTCATCAAGTCCAAATAATTACTTTTTAATGCTAAGTGTTTTCAAGTTCATGTTTAATATTTCCAGTTATGAAAATTTAAATTTTGGTCATTAGTATTTTAAATGAACTTTTTAAGCATAAATAAAGTATTTTAAATTTAATGCTGAAACTTGTGCTAATGTTTACTTTTTTTAAAAAAAAATTCATTAATGTGTCTATTAGTTTAAAATTTCGTATATTAAAAATTAATGAAATTTTTATTCCTAGCCTAAATACAAAAAAATTAAGAATGATACATTTTGCCATATTGGTTAATTAATGTTAATTTTATGCCAAGTGAAAAGGTTTGTATTTTCTTTAATGCAAAATCATGCTTAACTTTTTCTGCTCTTCAAACTTTTTTATTAATCTAAAATTCATGCCAACATTTTTCCATTAAAAAATTAGAATATAAATTGAGAGATATCTTCTTGTTTTAATTTTTTTCATTTCATTTCACAGAATCAAAAAATAAATTACCAACTTCAATATTCACTATTATCTATTTATCACTATTAGTTATATTTACTGATTTTCGATATATTAAACTATCATTGACATATTAATATAAAAAATTATAATAATGTTGTTTCTATCAGCTGCTTTAGTTACTGTTATTTCTGTTAACCACGGAATTAGAAAAATTCGTGGCAAGATTCTTCAAAGACGCTCACAAAAAATGAATACAGTCAAAAATTCAAAAAAGGAAAAGAAGGAAACAAAAACTGCAAAAAATAAAGAAAAGCAGCTTGTTCCCCAGCTTACTGCTAAGTCTTTAGAACAATCATTTTCTGGAGATTACTATCTGGTTCCAGTTATATCACAACCTTTGAAAACAAATAAGAAAAATAAGAACCAACTTTCTAAAACAGGAATCAAAACAAATTATTCTTGGACTAATCATGAACTTGAAAAAATTTTTGTTGGTCCTAACACCAAAAATTACTTCACCATTTTTAACACATCTTCTCTCTATTTACTTATTGATGTGATTATTAAGCAAATTAAAAAACACGACTTTTCCAAAGACTCCCGCTCAACAATCTTTTTACCAGTTTTACTTACTGAAAAAGATTTGAAATATTCCACTACAACCCCAATTTTTTCTTTAGACATAAAGCAAGATACACTTCATTGCTGTCTTTTGAAAAAAAATGAGATGGCTTTAACATTTAAATCTTTAGAAAAAATTTTGGATGATGCAAACAAGAGAGAACAGATGAAAGGGGTTGAGATTATGCAGGAATATTCTCGTACTCCTGGAATAAATTTTTGCCTGAAAGAAGATCTTTCAAATTTTGAAGATCAGTATTGCTCATCATCTTATGAGGAAACAATTATCTCAGATGGATTAAGTAATATTTTTACATCAGATTCCGAGCATAGCAGTATTTTGGATGGATTTTACTCTGACAGCAGTATTTGTTCAAATGACCAAACTGAAACAGACTTTAAAGAAGTCTTAGAGCAAACAGTTTTTAATGAAGAGACCAGCAATCATAAAAATGACCAAAACTCTTTAAAATCAACTGTCGGATCAACTTTCAGTTTAGACTCTCTATCTGATGGTGTGGAATCTATTACCTCAAAAACGGGTTCAGTTGGTGTCATTAACAGCACATTTATTCCTAATGATAAGACAAATATTGGGAGTCCTATGATGAAAAACTTTTCACAGAAAATCTAAATTTAAATTTCCCCGTTTAATACTAACAATTAAGGGAAATCAATTGTAAATTGCAAAATGTTTAGTAATAATATAATTTTTAATGATAATTTTTAATTTTTAAAAAAAAATTTCACAGTTATTAAACTTTAAAATATATGAGTTAGCTGAATTATTCCTTAATTTATAGAAATATAAAAAAATCAGTATAACCTTTGTTCATCTAATGTAACAATTTAGATTTTCATTGTTAATTAGACCTTTTAATTATATAATAAGAATAAGAATAATAATTATGAGTATCAATGTTTTTTTTCGTTTTTTAAAAAATAAAGTGAGCCTTTCCGTATTAGTTATGAACTGCCAAAAAAATGTCTTTAATCCAAAAAATCTGAAAGTAATAGCATGCTAAAAAATTTCCCTGGCCAATCAACGTGCCGTGTCGTTTTTTTAAATGAATTTTGTTACAAAAAACCTTAAAAAATTTCCTAAATAGTGTTAAAGTGCGCTAAAAATTGTTGAGTTTTTTAAGGTTTTAGGAATTCATGTTAGTTGATTTCACCGAGTTTACTGATGAAGGTAAGAGATAATAAATTTTCCAAGATTTCCTCCGCAGGTTCAAGTCCTGCTGGCGTTGTTATTTTTAATAGAGTTAGCAACAACGAATTTTGATTAAATATAAAATTGTTGTTAAAAAAGCTTTTTTAATGGTAATCGGTTTGTTTATTTTTGAAAAAATAAATGTTTTTCCGCCTGTGTCTAGACTGAATATATAAACAACCTTTTGACATATTAATCTTCGTGATCTTTACTTTTTTTGATAGCTCATAGATCTCTTTTACATCTTAGACAAGAGCCTTTATATCTTAAAACGGGGCTTTGTATTATCATTCCTTTATCTTTTTTCGCTCTTTTGTTAATCATGCTGTGAGCGGTATTTCTCTTCTAACGGTTTTGTCTTAGATTTGTGGGGTGAGCGGTTTTACCCTCAAACGGAAATGTTGGCGATCCGGATTGACTGGTGTGCGGCTCATTTCAGATAATCGTGTGTTTAATGGCGGGATGACTACACCTATGTGGTAAACATTTAAACCTTTTTTCTTCCGATATATACACAAAGATGATTTGTATTTTTTCTTTGGTTTCATATTTTTAAAAATATAAATATACAGTTCATTTCTCCATTTTTTTATTAATTTTTGTTCCCTCTTCTTTTCTTCCGTTTTTTCTATCTATAAAATTTGAAAAATTCACTTATTGTCACATTGCTTTTTGTTATTTATAAAAATACAAACACCAAGATACTTTTTTTTTGTCCATTTTTAATTTCAAGGTTTTTTTATTATTTTTATCTTCGCATTCTTCAACATAAGGGTCACCATGAACTGCTCAGTAGATCGCTATCATTACACGCGTGAGCTGCCAGACTTTCAAACTTTTATAGCCACAGTTACTACTACCGACCTTAGTTTGAAATATAATTTTTCAGCATCATTAAAGCCTAATGATAAAGAAAAAAGGGTTGCACATCTGATTTCTGCGGCAAAAATAACTATTTCGCATGCAAGGGAACTTACAGAATCACTAAGAAAAAATATATCGAAACGAGGTATTTCTTCCAGGAGAAGAAGAGACCTGCAGATGCACTTGCACTCAGTTAGCATTCAACTTCTCTTGAGCGATTATGTTGCGATATATTCAGGTTTAGTTGACATACGCCTTATTCATGTTGAAGCTCAGCGCTACGAAGATGCTCGAAATGAAGGTTATACTCCAATATTCTCAGCTCTTGCTGCTCACAGTATTTGCAAAAGAACCAGACTAGAAGCTTCTCAGATTTTAGAGTTTATGGACGGCTTATTTAGCTACACACATGCTTTCTCACATCTTCAAGTCCCCATTTTTGTGCTTCGCCAACAGGATGTTTTGTCATTTCCAATAATAGTGGAAAACCAAGAGTTTGAAGAATACCAACAGGAGTTAAATCAAAGAAACAGAATTTCAGCCTTGGCATCAGTCAGTGTGACTGAGGTTGAATTGGATGGTTTTGAAAATGACAATGACGAAGCTTATTTTGAACAAGGGATAATAACAGTTAACTCTTATGGTGATGCAACAGCTGATGCTCAAAATCCAGATTCTCCTCCAGATTACCAGGATTTGACCAGACTTCGTGCACATGCGTCGGGATACATTGAAATAGTAGATGACGAAACTTCTCAGTACAATGATCAAGAAGCAGAACCTTCATTTCAAAATATCAACACATTAGAAGCAGAAGAACCAGCTGAAAATTTCCGAAGCATAAATGATTTCGAAAAGGAATCCAACCTTAACCGTCAGGAGAGTGTTTATCGCCCAAGCAGCCCAATAGGAAATGTGTATTATTACAATAAGCCATTGTCACCTACATACAGTGTTGACGATTACGAAGATGAAAACGACGATGTGCTTTTATTAATTTCGTCTCCAACGAATACTCCTAAAAACTCCAAAAGACAACTTTATAGTAATAATTATGTTAACACACAGGAAACTAATGATTCAGCAAACTGTTTATCTAAAATTGGTGAAGAGGAGGAGGAAGACGAAGTACCAATTGATGGTACCACTATGACTGGTGATTTATTGAAAGGAAAATTAGCCAGTTATGATTCCACGCCACCAAATTACAATGAGCAAGAAATAAAACGAAAAAACTCAAAAAGATTAGCACAAACAGATTATCCTTTTCACAAGAAATATCAGTTTAAAGAAATTGATTTGGAAAGTCACAATGTGGATAAAAACATAGAAGTTTCTGGTAAAAACGACCACAGTAATGAGATAAAAAATCCTGTTATTCAAACAGTTAGGGAAATTCCAACTAATGATTCCAACGAAGATCCAGAAAAGCACCAATCAGACTTGCATCAGCAACCGCCACAGTCAATATCTTATTCTAGATCTGTGTCTCCTACTCCAAACATTTGGAAACGGTTTTTCAGAAAGAGGTGACACGATTAATGCTTCAAAAACGACGCATAAAACAGTTCCATGAAATTCTTAAATAGAGTATACTAGATGTTAAAAAAAATTGTATTTGAATGACTAAAAAATTGGAATAAATATCACCCACGATGGGACTCGAACCCACAATCTTCAGATTAGAAGTCTAACGCCTTAACCATTGGGCTACGCGGGCTGACTTTTTAAAAAAAGGTAAATTTTAATAATTTATATTATTAATCAATTAACAATTTTAATCACGTGTTTTTATTTATATTTTATGGGCGCATGGTTCAAAAAGTTCGGCATTCAAAAGGATAGCTACGACTGTGAGTGTGGCGAGCTGGAAACAGTTAGACACATTCTGGTTGAGTGTCCTCTGTTGGAAGAAAAAAGAAAAGGACTTAGAAGGATATCTCCTGAAATGGACATGTCGAACCTCTAAAACAGTCTAACTGGCTTGCAAGAGATTGCACGCTTTATCTCTGTTTGGAGAGAATAAGAAATAAACTTTAAAAGCGTTGATGAAGACAAGTGGAAATAGATTAGGAAGGTTTGGCTTAGGCTCCCTGTTCCTCGTAAGCTGGCATCAGGATTTATTTTCGGGCTGTTGGAGAAGCATGTTTGAAACTGGATGAAAAGTTCAAAGAATGATGGAAACTTATATAGGTAGAACAAGAAGGATAGCGTTGACGCTGATGTTATATATTTCTATAACCCTTGAATAAAAACAAACAAACAAACAATATATTTTATGGAGAGCTTATCATAGTCCGACTTGAAGGGCCTAACGGCCGACCGTCCTGTGAGTCTAATTAGCTACGCAGGTGATTGCGGGCCGTATCTCTGGCAGGGCGGAATAAGAAATAAAATCACGGCTTTCCGTGAAGCGTCTGTGAAGATAAGTGGAAATTGGGTCGGGAAGGTTTGGGATCGACATACTGATTCACCCCTGTTCCTCGTAGGCTGGCATTAGGGCCCATGCGCTCCGGGCTATCCAAGACCTCCAGACCGACACTTGTACTGAAAAGGTACTACATGACCGACACACATTAGTTAGAAATTAATAAGGATAGCGATAACGCTGATGTTATATACTTCTATAACCCTTGAATATAAACAAACAAACAATATATTTTATGAAAAGGATATGTTGACTTTCGTAAACAGTTTAACTGGCTTGTAAGAGGTTGCATGCTTTATCTCAGCCAGAAAAAAAAATAAGAACTAAATATTTTAACCATTAATGAAGACAAGTGGGTATATTTTTTACAATGTATCTAAGTTTATTCATCTTAAAAGTAACGTTTTTGTATAAATTTTAGTTTTACAATCAAGTATAATTTAGTTTGTGGTCGAAGTTTCTTTCGCCTTTGCTGTTTTTGCTGCTCGTTTACTCTTAAATTCCTTGTACTTATTCACAAATAGGATACACGGAATACTGACTAAGTAATTAACCCCAATCCAAGCAAAAAATACTCCAAAATTGAGCCCGAGTTGATTTTTCGTACCAAAAATAACAGTCCGAATAGCCATTTGAGCGTTATGTACTGGAAGTGCCCTTCCAACTTTATAAACTCCTGGAAGAAGTTCAAGAGGTGCAAAACTAGTTGATGAATTAGAACAAACCCAAAAAATCAACCAAAATCCAATGCTTTGAGGATAAACATTAAAAATAATAGTGCCTACGTTCTCCGAGGCTCCTCCAAGTGCATTCATCGCAAGAAAGTTGATCATCCAGTAAACAACAAACCCAGCACGACCAAATTTCAGTGTGAAGTCTCCTTGAAAAGCCAGAGAGACCAATGAAAATGCGAGAGATAAAAATAAAACTGAAATATAGTTTATAAAGGGTCTGTAAAGCATGTAATGTAAAAACTTAACTTTTCCCAACATGATTTGATGAATAGGCGCAAAAAAGGGGATTTGAAAAAACGAGACAATGATAAGAAAAATCAAACCGGTTGTAAGAATTGCAGTAGAAATATCTCCGGTGAATGGTCTAAGATTTATGATGGTAATATCAATAGGATTTGCTATAATGTCAACATTGGTTTCTAAAATTGCAGTACGCTGTGATAAATTAATCGTAGAATTAATGTAGTTTAACCAATACTGACGAAAAAGAAATGTGAATGCAATGCTAACATTATTAATTTGGGGAATAATTATGTCTCTATAGACCGTTTCCATGCGGGCTTCTGGATACCAAAATGATATCAGGCTGTCGGAATTAAAGTCTTGTCGGGGGGCTTGAAGATTGTCAATAAGATATGAAGACGCATTAGGTGCAATTGTAATAAACCCCCATGCTTTTTCTTCAACGGTATCATGAGCTACTGTTGACAGGTCACCATCATATGAAGAAGGATCTATTATATGATATCCTAGGTAATTTTTTGGATAGCCCAAAGAATCAATGTAATCCAAAAACATTGGCCCCACAAAGGAGTTTTGATCTGAGTCATAATTAATAATCCAAACATTGAGGTTATGCACTCGGTCCCCTCGACCATACATTGATCCCCAAAATACAGAAAGGATGGCTAAAACACACGCACTCATGAAAACCAAATTTCGGAAAGAGTTTATCCATATTTGAATGTGTAGTTCTTTGACATGCGATGAAAAAAGGTCATGTTTCTGAGGCTGGTCTATTGGTATTTCAGTTGGTATTGGCAGGGCTTGGAATGAAGTTTGTATTGTACTGGCTTGAGACGAATCATCAGCAAACGATGGCCTAGAGAGATTTTGTTCATTTATTTGCGAATCCATTTTAAGTGCTTAGTATCAAGACGACAATTATAAAAATTTATTATATATAGGTGGGTAATTTAAGGAATGATTAAAAGGGGAAAAAAACTGTTTACACGAGGATCCGTTGCGATATTTATATATACATATTTCTTCATTTCATAAGCAAAAACTTTTCTCTTTGGTCTTAACTCCGTGGTGTTAACATTATTTTCTATGTACAGCTTATGAATCTTTGCAGCCGTTGTACTTGGTTCTAACTGCCCGATTAAAAAAAACAAAAAATTTCTATGAAAGACTCACCAATCGCATCCTAAAGCCGAACTTTTGCCGTCTGTCGGATCGATCACATATCATATTTGAGGTCATTTTTTTAACGAAATGACCCAAAGCTAACGAAATTATTAGTGTATATTATATGAGAGATCTATGTTCTTCGAGATTTATCGGATATGCCCAAAAATGTGATGATTGCTATTTTCAATTTTTTATTTCTAATCAGCGCCGTTAGTTGTGATTTTTTTAGACGGTTAGTAATGTATTGAAAGTTTTTAATTTTAACTATAATAGGAATTTTTCACATAAGCCGCATATACCGGGTTCCAAATTTTCTTGAAAAAGCCAACTTTTAAATATTAGAGTGCTGCACAACGAATGAATATTAGGAAGTCGGGTGGACATGTGCAACGGCTTATTCTGAGTCATTATATCACCAAAGCTCTTAAACTTATTAAAGAATATCTTTGTTGAAAATGGCGGTAACTTTTCTATTACTGCTTATGATGTATTACACGTAACAAATGAATTTCGGTTGCAACATTTGCTCTAGAGTTTTTATGTAGGATTTCACGTGTTTTAAAATGACAAACATGTTACAGAGTGTTGTAACAAAAAAGTGTTACCTTCACGTAGCTTTTATTCTCATCCACCAACTGAACAAACGAAAAAAACAAAAGGTGTAGCACGACCTGATCCATTTTCTTTCAATCATCATATGGTTACCTTAATACTCATTTTACAGTCATTTCTGGCGCTATTTTTCTTCAAGCCAGTTTTGGCTGTGTTTTCAGATGAAGCAGGTGTAATAGATTGGCATAGACAGTCATTAGGCCTTCTTAAAGCTTCGCCCGCGCCTGGACTTTACTACTCGCAACATAAGAGTGATCATGTCATTGCACGCATCAATACAACTGATGGATCAATTGTTTGGAGAAAGCTTTTGTCATATGAAGCCAATGGTTTTGATACGCCTTTGTTGTTGTCAAATTATGTCCCTGAAAATGAAAAAGGCCTGTTAATTGTTGGTTTTTCTGCCCAAGAAACATGCAAGTTGGTTTCTTTTGACGCTGTGACTGGTTCCGCTGGGTGGGAGGTCACTGTGAATGGAAAATGCATCGACATTACCTTTGTCAAAAATTTTAACGGTATCTATGCTCTTACTAGTGATGCTCTTTATAAGATTGGATCTGTTGCTGGTGCAGTCCTTAGTCAGTTCATTCCCGAGCTTTTGCATGAACCGATTGAATTTGCTGCCCTGTCATCTTCCGGAATCATTTTGGAAGACACATCTGCTGGCTCACTCTTAGAGTATAAATTTACCGAGGAGCATGCATCTCAAGTTAAGCCTCATAATGACCCATTTGTCTCTTCGCCTCTCGTCCTGGGTCCTGGTAAGGTCGTGGCTTATTCTGACAATGGTCACACAGTTTGGGAAGAAGAAAACAAAGCATCCGGCGATAAAATAAATTTTCCAATTGTTCATCTTGACTCTAAAGGTGAACTTCAATCTCTTTCTTCTCTTGCTGATATATACTTTCTCAGTGAAAATGTTGTTGTCACGGTTCAAAATGACAAAATACAAGCCTATTCTATTGAAACAGCAAAGCTTATCTATACGATTAGTGGTATTGATCTTTTTTCAAAAATTGATTCTACTAAGTTTGTTATTACCAAGGATTCTAATATTGAGATTATTGAAGTCGCAACAGGTGATCTTATTTCTAAACAACCGTTCGTTAATCCTATAGCTCTTCTTACACCTTCGTTTATTCAATATGCTGATGGTGTTGTTGAGCCCCTTTTGGCCAAAACCGAGTGGTCTCGAGATGAGAGTTTGGCTCATCTTGATGCTGCAATTATATTAGACTATCCTGATAACAAAAAAGGGAGTTTAGGTGTTAAAGAAGCTCTTTTGGAGGAACATTCAAATCTTTATGTCGCCTACATTAGTCGTCTTTCTAGACATGCGAAAGATTTGATTTGGATCATTAAGAAAATTGCCGAAAACCCTAGTGCATTGTTTTCCTGGTCATGGCTTGATAGCACCTCTAGTGCAGATGGCACTTCTGCTGATGACATTTACTTTGGTTTTAAAAAGTATTTTATTGCTGTTTCTCAAACTGGCCGCATTCAAGCCTTGGATTCAACTGAGAGCGGTGAAACTGTCTGGGTTAAGGATCTTTTCGATCCCCACTCTAATGATGGCCTTAAATTTTTAGTGGCCAACGTAAAAGAAAACGTTACTGTTATTGACCCCAGAACTAACAGGGTCATTACTCTTGATGGAATTACAGGTAATATTTTAAAAGAAACTGTACTTTCTCTTGAAAGTGATGATTCCGTTAGTCGTATTTTGACACTTTATCTTCCTGGTTCCCCGAAAGCTACTGAAGAAGATATTGACTCTGTTACTGCAGAGGAAAAAGTTGAAATCCCTGTTTTGTTGACCACTTCTGATAAACTTTACACTCTCGAAGGAAAAGTTTTCTCTAGCCCTGTTCCCATTTACATTACAAAGACGCTTGAAGATCAGTCTGCTCTTGTTGGACTTTCTGTCAACGGTACTTCTGTTTCTCAAATCTGGAGATTTAATGTTCCATCGGATCATGTCATTCAAAATGTGGCTTCTCGTCATGAGCTGGATTTTACTGTCAATATTGGTCAAGTTCTCAGTGATAGATCTGTTTTGTACAAGTACCTCCATAATAACTTACTTGCTGTCACTGCCACTGGACCTAATTCTCTTTATGTTTATCTGTTAGATAGTGCTTCCGGTCGCATTTTACACTCCAAGCACCACAAAACTGGTACCGGAATTGACAAGTATGCTATTGATAACTACACACATTTGGTTGTTGGTGAAAATTGGATTGTTTATACATATTGGGCTACCAATCCAACATTAGGTCAGATCGTTGTCGTGTGGGATCTTTATGAGTCGGAAATTTCTAACGAACGTACCATGGCAAAGAAAAATAAGAAGGGTAAGCTGGAGAGTGCACCCTATTCATCTTTCGAAAATTTTGAGGTACCATTTGTCAAGTCACAGGCTTATTACATTCCTACTCAACACGCTCGGGTTACTGGGCTTGGAATCACTAGAACACGGTATGGTATTACCCTTCGCGATGTTATTGCAGCCACCTCCCGAAACCAAATTTTAAGCCTGCCTAAACGCGGAAATTTTTTGTCTGCGAGGAGACCCATTGACCGTGATCCCACATCTGCAGAAGCCTCTGAGGAGGGTCTTTCGCGATACGACAGTCTACTGCCTTACGATCCTGTTAGACAGGTACTATCTCACACACGGCAAGTGGCTCGAGTGTCTACTCTATTGACTGTACCCACTGTACTTGAGTCTACTTCAACAGTCATTGGCTATGGTCTGGATATTTTTGGCACCAAAGTTGCTCCTTCAGGACTATTTGATGTTCTAACACCATCGTTTGGTCGCGATAAACTAATCTATACTATGGCGGCCATGACAGGACTGGCTTTATATCTGAAGCCTCTGGTGGCCAAAAGAAAAACAAATAACTTTTGGGGTAATTAATGAGTGGAAGTTGAAGATTTATGAAAATTTTTGCTATATAAAAAAAATGAAAGAAAAAAACGATAATCTCAAGTTTGTATAAAAAATTAAAATAAAATAGTTGACTAATACCTTAAACTAGAATAGAAGCCGCATGACAGAAGAAGAAACTTGTTTATTAAATTACCATTAATTTTTTCACCTGAAAACTCCTGAGCACTTTTGGTCCTAAATACCGCCCTTTAAAGTAGGTTTTAAAGTAATTTTCCGTAATTATCCAATAAGTGATATTTTTCAAAGACAACTGATTCATCTTAAGAAGCTTCTTGAACTGTCAAGTATGTGCACGTGACCTGCGTCATTGTTCACATTTAGTGGGCGTCAGTGCGCACTTTTGGTATTTACGTGGCGTATTTGGATCCTTGTTGTCTTTCTTTTTGCCAGTCTTCCCATCACACATTAAAAAAGCCAAATATTTAAAAAAGAAAGAATTTCTCTTTGCCACCAAACAACTCAATTGGCATTTCTTTAGTCTTTTATATCAAAAAAAAGTTTGTATAATAATTCACAATGAAGTTTACTTCTGCTGCAGTCACTGCATTTCTTGCATTTTTCGCTACTTCAACCGTTGCTGCAAGCGGTGATAAAGATCTTCCCAAGTTGCGCGTGGGAATTCTGAAACGTGCTACCACATGCGAACGCAAAGCTGCTGTTGGAGATGTCGTTCAGGTCGATTACACTGGTAAGCTTGCTGATGGCACTGTTTTTGATTCCTCGCTGAAGCCTGGCCGTACTCCCTTGGAGTTTGCAGTTGGTCTCGGTCAGACTGTTCCTGGATTCGACAAGGGCGTGCTGGGCATGTGCATTGGCGAAAAGAGAAAATTGGTCATCCCACCACACTTGGGTTACGGTAGCAGTGGTGCTGGCGGTGTCATCCCTCCTGAAGCCACCCTTACTTTCATTACAGAACTTAAGGGCATCAAGGGTGTTAAGGAATACGTTCCTGGTGAAGATGAAAAGAAGGAAGAGCCTAAGATCGTGAAGAAGGAGGAGGTTGAAGAAGATGATGATGATGAAGATGACGAGGATGACGATGATGAGGATGAAGAGGAAGAACCTAAGGTCGAAAAAAAGGAAGAATCTAAGGAGGAACCTAAGGAGGAACCTAAGGAGGAACCTAAGGAGGAACCTAAGGAAGAACCTAAGGAAGAACCTAAGGAAGAACCTAAAGAAGAACCTAAAGAAGAACCTAAAGAAGAACCCAAGGTTGAGGTGGATCCTGTTCCCGTCGACCCAGTTGATGTGATTTCTGAGGAGGAAGCCAAGGAAAATACAGACAAAGATGTCGATGCTTCTGTCGAAGTGAATGAGAAGATTGCCGAAGTTGAAGTCAAGCCTGAAGATATTGAGAAGGAGGTTGAAGTCGAAAAGAAGGAGGAAATTGAAGAGAAGAAGAAGGAAGAGACTCCCGATGGTGCTGAACCTGATATTGAGGAAGAGATTGAAGCTGACACCGATAGCGTTAAGGAAGAGGTCAAGGAAGAGGTCAAGGAAGAAGTTAAGGAAGAAGTTAAGGAAGATGTCAAGGAAGATGCCAAGGAAGATGTCAAGGAAGATGTCAAGGAAGATGTCAAGGAAGAAGTTGAAGAAGAAGCCAAGGAAGAGGTCAAGAAGCCTATTGTTAAGGAGGACCTTTAATTATGTCTTTAATGAATTGTACATGTCAAATACTTTTTAAAAATTAAAATAAAACCGCGTTTACTTTTTTCAAAATTGTGGGGGCTAAATAGTTATGCTATGCATTAGGGTTATTAAAAAAAAGTCGCAGATTAATCTTTAAGATTCTTAGTGTTTAGCTAAACTTTGTCTTAGATAAAGCTTTTTATTTGTCTTTTTGTATTCATCTGGACTACAACTTAAAAATAAAACTCTCAGCATCATGGAAATTGTAACACAAACGCGCACATTCTTTTCGAAGGCACCTGTATTTGTTCTTGATGCATCTTTCAATCCGCCTCACAGGGCTCATTATGCACTTGCTCGACTTGCCGCGCTTCATTATGCGCAAGTGCGACCAACACATTCGGAATCGGTTCGAATTAACTTGGTATTGAGCTATGCTGCCTCAAATGCAGACAAAGGCACTGCCAGTGCTGCTGAACAACAGCGTCGCGAGGACATGATTAAACGGTTTGGAGCATGGTTTTTTTCTGACAGAGGAATTTCTGTTTCCAGTACTCTTCCAAAGGTCGAGTGGGCGGTGGCTATTGTTCGAGCAGCGTCGCCTAAGTTTGTGGACAAGTGCCGGGATTTGTCAATGTTACTAGGAAAGAGCGATGGGTTTACCCAAGAAAATGACGAGCACAAATCTTCGGACCGAATTGTATTTCTCATGGGCTTTGACACACTTGTGCGGCTTGTGGACCCCAAATACTACCCTGGAGAACACGGCAATGGGACGTCGATTGTACCACAGCTGAATGGATTTTTTAAGGATGCTCAAGTGTGGGCACTCCCGCGTGGAGAAACTGACCCTTTGGCAACTAAAGCGCGTTGGCTAACCGCTGCAGCTGATGGGTCTGGCGTATTCCCAGAGTGGTGGTCACAGCGCGTAGATATCCTGGATCCGACAGCAGTGGGTGATAACGAGAATGGCAGTTATAAAATACACCTTAGTGATGTATCATCTACAAGAGTTCGTGCTGCAGCACGCGATGGTGATTGGGATACAGTGCTGGACATTGTAGGTTCACCTGAAGTTTGCCAATATATCCAAGAGAATCACTTATATGCAAAATAAAACGTCTATTAAATATAAAAAAAATAACTAAAAATACAAGGGTAAATAGCTGAGCATCTATTATTAAGAAGTCTCACTGGGAACATGCACATTAGCGTAAGACGGAGTCATCCACTCACGACCCTCTTGCTTGTGTCTGGTTCGCCAGATAAAGCTACTCATGGGCATACCCACCTTTTCAATAGTATCGATGGCCCAAAGAACATCAACGTGAGAATACTCGGGAACGTTGACAATTTCAACTTCATGTTGCACAAAGCGGCATTCGACATTATGAAAGCGATCGACAAGCTTATGTGGATTAACAAGATCATCGAGGCCTGGAACAACAATGCACACTGGCGGAAGGTGTTCGTCATACCAAGGAATTGTAGGATCTTCGGAAGTGAAAATGCATCCGCGATCAGCAAAACCTCCTTTGCCTACCCACCAGTACATGAGCTCGGACGACACATACACTGGAGAAAAAATAAATTGGCGGCCATTGTAGCGACGGTCCCAAAGATAATCATTCCATTCAAAGAGGTAACTGAACATGATTGTTCCGCAATAGCTAAAGAAAGCATATGGGATGATATTTCGCATTTGCATCATGATTGAAAAGAAACCGTGGTGGCCGAAAAACAGGCGATAAGATTTAAGACTGAGGTGACGTACCCAGCGCAAGAAATATCTGTCAAGAAGCTTACCACCATAAACAGCTGGCGCCAAAGCTACAAACGCAGAGATCTTGTCACCCAGCTCGGGCATGTAACCGCGTGAGAGAGCCAAAAAGCTCTGTGTTGTACCCTGGGAATGAGCCACAAGAGCCACTTTGCCTGAGCCTGTATGCTCACAGACAAAATTGATGATTGCTGGAAGATCACGCGTACCCATTTCACTGATGCGCCAGGACCACATGCGCAAATCAAGGTATTTGTAATGTGTGTGTTTGGGCTTGAAGCCATTGCGATTGTTGGCGAGCCACACATCGTAGCCTGACTCGAGCATGAAGAAGGCCAGTGAGTGTTCACCGGAGGTTGCATAAGCCGCAGCCGCTTGTAGTAAGCCATGAAGCATTACAACCGGGTATCTGGATGCTCGTACAGCAGGGGTATCATTTGGATTGGTCAAATGTTGAATCTTAAGGATGAACCCATCCGAGGTGGTAACTTCAAGCTCTTCAATTTTGTAACCACGGGCATCGGCGTAGTAAGCAAGATCGGGTTTTAGCTTACGGTTTGTTTTATCAAGTTTTGGGAAATTGGGCGGAACAATGTTGAGCCGCTTGTTTTCTTTCTTATGTTTGTGCTTTTTTTTAAGAGATGAGAAAAAAGCACAGGTCAATAAGAAAGAAAGTCCAAATAGACAAAAAAGATAGGAGGTGATGAAGCAAATTACGACTCCAACGTATCCCCAAAATGTGACTGATTCACGCGTGTAAATGCCTGACTCGTTTTCAATATTAACAATGGGCACGGTTGGCGGGCCCAGAGTCCTGCGTTCCGCTCCTGGTTGCTGGTTAGCTCGTGCTTGTGCATACTCATGAGCGTGACTGAACGTTGGTGCCTGCACCTGCTGTTGTTGAATATTTTTTTCTGTAAGCGCTGGTTCCGGAACCTGGACGTTGATGGCTGGAGAAAAGTTTTCTGTGCTTTGCTGGGTGGCCTGGCGCTCGAGAACTGAAGAGGGAACGTTTTCTTCAGGCTCCACAAAGGTCTCGAGATTCACAGGAACAGTCGGATCAAGTTGAACAACTTGAGAGTATGGTCGGTAAAGGGCCTGATCGTCTACTTCGGTTCCCGGATCCCGTTGATCTGGCGGGTGACGATTTTCTTCCGGGTGGTCCATGATATTCGTTTTTGTTGTGTGTGGGATGGTGAGAGGAATGGAATGTAAGGAGAAAAAAAAAAAGAAAAAAGAAAAAACTTCAGCACAAACACAAAGCGGCCTCAAACATGTTTATAAAACCTATAAACTTGAGCCTGAAAACTATGAGGCAATGGTTTGACATTGCTTGCATTACAGTGAAAGGGCCCATAATATCTCTACGGTTAAGTGATTTTGCTGTAATGGTTTTCATGCGAACGCGGAGTGGCATGACGACTAAATCGTTGAACGCGTTATACTTTAAGTTAAAAAATATTAAAAAAAACAGAGAGGTTTAAACCTTGCATTACAACGCCATTTTTTTTTAAGAATTATATAAGGATAGAATCAAGGTCATTTCCAGATAAGCAACTTTTTCATTTTTGAAAAAAGTTCAACTTAAAACTAAAAACAAAAGTCCAATTAATAAATATTAATCACGTGATATGTTTATAAGTAATATATTTATAGAAATTAACAATTAAACATTTAATAATTAACTACTCTCGATAGCTTAGCTGGTAGAGCGTGGGACTGTAATGGTTCATTGTGATCCCAAGGTCGCGTGTTCGACTCACGCTCGGGAGATTTATTTTTTTTCCTGAAATTGATAAAATTTATAAATTTTTTTTATAATTTTTGTAAAATGATTTTAAAAAGATTGAATTTATTAACTGTATTAAAGTCCTCCTCCCAAAATATATTTCTATTATATACAAAAGCTTAAACTACTTAGTTTTTAGTATTGAGGCCCAGTGTTTGAGCAAACTTCATGAGACTACAAATATGTTAATATCAAAACAAGACATAAGTGAATCAAAAAAAAAAAAAATACTTACTCGGCTTCAGTGAGCTGGATTCCCTCAGCATCCATAGTCTCTTTAACTAAATCAATGTCAGCATAATCCATAAAGAGTATTTCAGCTAGTACTTACGCTCGCGCAGCTTGCCTTGGAAGTCCTTGTCCTTGAGCATCTTGAGCATGGTCCACATGCCAGGAGACTGACCGGGGACAACATAGCCCTTAGCCTGGAGCATTTCGCCAATCTCGACCAAAATCTTAAGAACGGCCGGGCTGTTCTTAATCTTGGTCATGGGCGAATTGGGGTCGTCGGGGCCAAAGATCTCATCTCCGGAAATGGGGGATCGGTCACTTGGTGAAGAGTAGCGCGTAACAACTGATGCAGAGAAAGTGCGGGCAGTAGAAAGAGTGGCCAAGCGAGAGGTGGCGATGGAGGCCACGGGTGCACGAAGGGCGGTGCGAGAAGCCAGACGGACGGCAAAACGGGCAGATCTAATGGCAGCGGACATTTTTGTGTTTTCTCTCCAAGGACGGTGTTTGGGGGGGTTAAAGACAAGAAAAAAGTTTTGGTGGTTGTGCAGATGAGTTAAATAAATTACAAAAAAAAAGCAAAAAAAAAAAACACAAAAGGGTCCTGAGAGGCCTAAATTATTTCGGTTCATTTAAGTTAAAATTTATTTTATATAACATTTACATATATTTTATTTTTTGATTATCGCTGGTAGTTGGCCTTGAGCATACGAATCATATTACGCTGGTCTTCTGGTAATGTCCGGATCTGTTCATCAGTCAGTTGCATCACTTGAGACAAGAGTGCCGCATTGTTTGCATCTAACCCAGAGGACCCGCCCCTGGGACCTTGTTGCATAGACGGTGCCGAAGTCATCTGTTGCGGCTGTTGCATTGGCTGCTTGTTTACTTGCTGCTGCTGTTGTAACTGTTTTCGTGGATCTCGTCTATTTACGTTATTGGTGGCATTTGAATTTCCGTTGCGTCGATTTTGGCGCGGATCTTGTGTAGGGCGTCCTCGGTCGTTTGATCTCTCTGGACGATCGTTTCTTTCATTTTGTCCTCCATTTGCTTGCACGTCATTGGGCTTTGCATTGCGTACACGTGCAATAATCTCCTGGAAAGGCATATTAGGGTCCGTTGCAACTACGCTGAGGACGGATTCGCCTGTGAGGCCCATGAGTAAAAGAGCTTGGAATGACGCGTATGCTAATGCCTGCTGTGATTGTAAAATCATGGCGACTTGTTCGGGATTGGATTTTACTAGTCCTGGGATAGTTTGAAAAAACTCCGTGAGTTGCTGTGGGTTCACTTGGCTCAATATTTTGGAAACAGAGTCGTCTGCGTCTAAGTTTGTTCGTGGGGGCGGAGGGGGCTGCTGATAGTCATTGAATCCCGTAGGCTTTTTCTGCCATCTATCTTTCTTCTGTCCAAAGCCTTGTTGAAATTGCTGATATTGCTGATGCTGTTGTGGTTGATGCTGCATATGTTGTTGATGCTGCTGCTGTTGCGAATACCCTGACGGTACTGGCGGCGCGCCTGGAATGACCGATACTCCTGTGAACTCCTTTGTAAAGTCTGCCCGAAGGGTGCGGGTTCCAATTTGCAAAGTTTTGAAGGCCTGACAAGCGGAAATCGCTACGTCAAGCGTGGCGAACTCGACAAAACAATAGCCCTTCGAACGGTTGTTGTTTTTCTGGTCATGCACCAGCCGAAATTTGGACACGGGGCCCATTGATTTCATAATTTCGTAAACCTCTTCATCGCTCAACTCATACGGAATATTTCCTACGAACAATACACGCGAGGGAGCCTTGTCAGAGAGATTTTGCATGTTTTAATATTGTGACTGTGAAGATTAAAATTTAAAGGTGAAAAGAAGAGAGACAGAAAAAAAAAATGTATATAATATATTTATAAGTAATTACGTCATCATAGTTGAAACTTGCCGCTCCTAACCTGCTCTCGTAAGAGAAGCAGCGCGTGGCGTTGGTCCTCAGAGAGCTGTGCAACCTGCTCGTCCGTCAGCTGCATGACTTTTCGAATTAATTCAATCTGTTGAGGCGGCATTTCTGGAGCAATATTTGCTGACGGCGAGGACGTTTCTGGTGTGTGGAGTTTGGGCTGTGCGGGTAATGTTGCTGGTGGTGGGGTGTGAAGTCTAGGTTGAGTAGGTGGGGGGGTTCCACCAAACGGCCGCATTCCCTGTGGGATATTTTGAAAAGCTACTGGTTGCGATGGAAGTGAAGATGGTAAAGATTGTTGCTGCTGCTGCGGTGGCTGCTGCTGTGGCTGTGGCTGCTGCTGTTGAAAATTTTGGTCTACCAGAGACAAAATTGCATTATTGTCAATAATACCCAGCATGAGCATAGACTGAACCACCATGTACGATAGCTGTGGTGACACGCGGAACAGTTCGCAGGCAAGTGAGGGGTTCTTCAGAGACATAGTTTTGAGATCAAGAATAACATCGAGCATCTGATCTCGCGTCAATTTCATCAGAGTTTTATTGACGCTGTCGTGGGCGGTTACTCCCGGGGTCGGCATGGTACCATGCGGTAGCTGTGGCAGAGTGGCTTCTGGATATGAAACAAGCGTTGGTGCTGTGATGGAGGTCTCATGGCTGAAGTCTACCTTGAGGTTACGAGAGCCGATCTGATAGTTGTTAAGGTTGCGAACGGCGGATGCTGCTGTTTCTGTATCATGATACTCGACAAATCCAAAGCCCTTGGATTTACCGCTGTCTTTATCGAAGACCAGACGGAAGCTGGCAACGGGGCCCACTGATTTGAAAATATCGAGGATCTGCTCCTCGGTTTGATCGTAGGGAATAGAGCCTACGTAAATGACACGACTGGGGATCGGTTCCGACACCATGGTGGTTGAGTATTGGATATTTACATATGTATATAGAGCATCAGCGTGGAGAGAGGAGTTTTTAAGTGTGAACAGGGGGAAAAAAAAAATACGCGTTAATTACATAATGATGAGTAACAATCACATAATCAACGACATTAGTTTTTTAATTTTTTCTTCCAAACAAAACAAAATTCCTCATCACCACCACCTTCACACCTTTCATCCTCTCTCGAATCGGTTCCTCTCGGTTTCTTCGGCACTCAGTGGTTTTTCTTTTTCGGCTCCTATCTCTGGAACCCCAGGCTTTCACTTTTAAAATCTCCAGAAACCAAAGCATCGCACAGCGTAAAATAATTTCTGGCTCATTTATTTAATAGTTTTTTTCGCGTATAGTAAATAAAATCACTCTCTTTCTTGCGCGCGCGCCAGAGCGACAAAAAAAATTTTCGTTTTTTATTTTTTATTTGTAAATTTTTTTCAAGTATAATGACGGCTTCGGGTGCCCCGCTGGAGATCCAGGAGATCCGGTCTATGATGCACGACCTGGAAAAGGCGGGCGGATCAACAGACAAAATCAAGATGCTGCTTTCTCAGTTTGAGGAGCGCGTCAAGCCCACTGAGAAGCTCTTGCGCGTGAGTGCCAAAACTTTTTTCTCAACTACCCAACCCGCGTTACGTTCGCTTGGTTTTACTAACAACAATGGCTCTATAGGAAACAAAACTTGGTATTGCCGTTAACAAATACCGGACGCACTCCGATAAAGAGATTGCAGATCAGGTGAAACGCATCATCAAGAAATGGAAGGACCAGGTCACGGCTCAAAAGAATTTGGCCAAGCACAAGCATCCCCACGCACACTCACACTTGGGTGCCAGCTCAGGATCGGCCGGCCACAGCGGTTCGGGCGCTTCTAACGGGTCTGCACAAGCCTCCGGGTCATCGTCGGTCTCCCCTACAGCAGGCACCCCTACTCCCTCGCCTGCTCCATCTGCGTCTGGCAAGACACGTACGGCCTCGTCGGACGGCGTTAAGACATCGATTCATGACGACCGGGTGCGAAACTCATGTCTGGAGCTTACATACAATGCGCTTGTTATTGGCGCAACAGAGTCCGGGTCCCAAATTCTCGCTGTAGCTAAGGAGGTCGAGGAAGCCGTGTTTGCTGGTGAGCGGGGGACCACTCCAGGATACCGGTCCAAATTCCGGTCACTTGTGTCGAATCTCAAGGACATGAGCAACCCGAACCTCCGCCGGCGGGTCGTGACCGGCGAAATCAGCGGCAAGCGTCTATACAGCATGTCGCCCCAGGAAATGGCTAGTGACGAAATCAAAAAGGACATTGAGCAGTTCAAGAAGGAGAACCTGTTTAACGCGCAGGCCGCCGTCCAAAAGAGAGCCATTACCGACCGATTTACGTGTGGCCGTTGCAAGCAAAAGAAGGTTTCATATTTCCAGATGCAGACCCGTTCTGCTGATGAGCCGTTGACGACGTTTTGTACTTGCGAGAACTGCGGTAAGAGATGGAAGTTTTCGTAAGTCCATGACGATGTCTGTAGTTATAAATTTTTTTTTATTTTAGTATTTTTTTTTCAAAAAAAAAAAAAACAATGGTAGAAAATAAAAAATAAAAATAATCTTTCCCCATAGGTCTAATTGTTTCCCTATACCGCACCACCAAATATCCATATACCAAACACCACCAAACACCATGCTACGATATCAACAGCTTCGGCAATTTGCAAGTGCTGCTTCCAAGAGTCCGAAGATCGATCCCTCGAAATATAAGCTGACGTGTGGTCTAGAAATCCACGCCCAGCTCATGACTCCACAAAAGCTTTTTTCGGCACAGAACACAGGGTCTTTGCACGCACCCCCTAACTCGCAAGTGAGCTTTTACGACGCTGCTCTTCCCGGCACTCAACCTCTGTTGAACCCCAACAATGTTTTCCTAGCGCTACGTGCAGCTGTGGCTCTTGGCTGCTCTGTAGCTCCGAGATTCTCGTTTGACCGCAAGCACTACTTTTACGGTGACCAACCGGCCGGGTACCAAATCACTCAGCACTTTGAGCCGTATGCCACGGACGGATTGCTGACGCTGTATGCACGAGATCTCTCAGACGGCAAGAAGCGAGCGGCGGCTGGCGCGATCAAGGATGTAAACGTACGCATCAAACAGATTCAGATTGAACAAGACACAGGCAAGTCCATGTACATTGACGATACGGCCAACATTGACTTGAACCGAACAAACCACTGCTTGATTGAGATGGTGACGGAGCCGGATATTCCGACGCCGGAAGCCGCTGGAATCTTTGTCCGCAAACTGCAGCAGCTTCTTGCGCATCTGGGCGTGTGCACCGGTGAGCTTGAGTCGGGAGCAATGCGTGTGGATGTTAACGTTTCGGTGAGCCGACGTACGGTGGAAGATACCTGGGAGTTGGGTGAGCGGTGCGAGATTAAGAACTTGTCGACGACATCTGCCGTTGTGCACGCTATCCGGGCAGAGTTTTCTCGGCAAGTAGCGGACGTCGAGGCGGGCCGCGAAATTGAGCGTGAAACCAGAGGCTGGGACGGCCGGCGCACGTGGAAACTCAGATCCAAGGAAGATGGCGTAGACTATAGATATATGCCTGATCCCGAGGTTCTGCCCGTGGAACTGGAGCCGGACGTGGTCGAGCGAGTTACCGCGGGACTGCCTGAGCTGCCGGACGCCATTTTGCAGCGGCTGCTGGCTGCCCCATACAACGTACCACTGCGTGACGCTCGGACCCTAATGGCTGGGGGCGAAGAAAAGGAAGACACTTCTGGAGAGGTTCCCCAGCGGGTTCTTGGACAAGCTGGAACGCTGCCAGTTGTGGAGTACTATGAGGCTGTGTTTGCACGGTTGGCGGCCAGCGGTGCCGAGACCCGACTTGCGGCCAACTGGATAGTGCACACGCTTCTTGGTGAGCTCAAGACGCTGGGCCGCACTGCGTTTGTGGAGGGCCAGACGGTTCCCTCGGCAGCCCAGTTTGGCGATTTGCTTGCGGCGGTGTCGTCCAAGGAACTGACCGCCGCGTCGGGGAAGCTGGTTCTCAAGCACCTGTTGCAGAACCCTCAGGCGACAGCCACTCGCAGCATTGAGGAGATTGTGGAAGAGTTTGAGCTTGCGCGGGCGCCGATGGGCGGATCGGCGCCAGGCGGGGGTGCAGGCAGTGAGGACGATGTTGCGGCTGCGCTACGTGAGGTGTGCTCGGAGATTATGGCCAAGTCGCCCAAGATTGTGGAGCAGATTACAAGCGGAAAGAAGCCCAAGTCGATTCAGTTTTTGATTGGGCAAGTGATGCGTGAGACTCAAGGCCGTGTGGATCCGCAAGCCATTGAGGTTGTATTCAAGGAGCTTTTGGGTCTGAAATAAAATTCCAGGGTAAATAATCATATCTGTATATAATGAAGAAAAAAAAAGAAATTCTACGAAAAAATAAGCTTAAAACTTATTACTTGCCAGCGTATTTTGCCTGGTATTCGGCGAATTGGGCCTTAAAAGCCTGGAGACCGGCCTCAAAATCGGCCAGTTCAAGATACACTTGGGCACTAAGACGCGTGTACAAGCGGCCATTCAGCACGCCAATGGGGAAGTATACGTTGCGCTTGTGGAGAAGCGAATACTGGATGTCGTCAGCAGCAAAGGCGAGATCGATTTTGCCATTGGAATCGAGGGGTCCGGAGGGGGACGGCAAGTAAACGTTGATCATGGCGGTGGGTGTTGTATCGGTATCGTCCAGGGAAGTGACGGATTCAGTGGCCAGCTCGCGCTGGAAGAGGGCGGCAGCCTGGCGGGCCAAGTTGAAAGTGTAATCTTGAATGTTTTGCTCGCCGCCGCAGATGTTTTTGCGGAAGTCAATGGCAGCCAGGGTCGAGATATAGGTGGTGTAGTCGCTCGTGCCGACAAAGCGGAACTTGTCGCGGAGAAGGGTGGCTTCAGGGTACTCCGAGACGGAAGATTCAGGGATGTAGGAGTGGGAGATGGGGAAGGTTTGGATGACGGGGCGGTGCTGTTTGGCGACGTAAAGCAGGGCGGAGGGCCCAGGGACAAAAAACCACTTGTGGAGGTTTGTGACGAAGAAGTCTGGCTGGACGACGTCGAGATCAAGGTCGGTGAGCAAGCCGACGCCATGGGCGGCGTCGACGAGGGAGAGCGCGGACTTGGCTTTGCAGAGGGCCGTGAGCTCTTTCCAGGGGAGCTTGCAGCCGGGCTGGGAGGACACGGCGTCGAACAGCACGACGACAGTGCCTTCTGGGGACTCGCTGCGGGCCTGGTCGATAGCGGCGGCGTACGCGTCGACGACGGCGGTGTTGGAGAAGGGGTAGTCGATGTGGACGGTGTACGTTTTAAGGCCGACGCGGGACTGGACGAACTGGACTGTTTTTGCGCACGCGCCGTAGGTGGAGGACGCGTAGATGATTGCGTCGCGCGGGGCGAAGGGGAACGAGCGCAGCACGGTGTTGACGCCGGTGGTTGCGTTGGCCACAAAGACAAGCCCGTTTTTGGTGTCGTCGGCCGCCAGGCCCACGTAAGGCGCGACGGCGTCGAGGGCCGAGTCGAGCCGGTCGGCGATGGTGAAGCGCAGGTACTTGTCGGGGTTGCGGGTCAGCTCCACAATCTCGGCGGCGCGGCGCTCGGCGACGGGGGTGGGGGCTGCGCCAAAGGACCCGTGGTTGAGGGGGACGTATTCCGGGTCGAAGCCAAAGTACTTGAGACGGAATTGTTTGCCAAAAGGGGGGGTGCTGTTAGAAGCCATGTTGGAAGAATATATGGGGGAGGAATTGAGTTGGAAAAAAAAGGAGGGGATATTTGGGTCTTTATACCAGTGCTGTAAAAAAGAAAAAATAAAAGGTTATCGGCGGGTGTTTTATGAGTCACCCGAGTTTAGACGGCTCTTCATTACGGGTAATTGAGAAAGTCCGGGTGTCAGTCATGGTCCAGAGTTCAAGGAGGTTATTTTCAAAGATAAGTATATATATGAGTTTACAAGAAAAAAACTGAGTCATAAAAAAAAGAAAAATCAACAAAAGATTACCAAATAGTCCATCCACGGGCGGCCGGGTTTAAATGCTTGTCAGCCGGGTCCTGGGCCGTGTTGTGAAGAGAGGAGTTGCACACGGACACGGAGGCCGAAGGGGCATGAGCTCCTGGGCGTTTACGGGCCAGCAACGCGTGCCGCAGCTCTTCAATTTCGGCATTGGCCAGGGCCTCGTTGGTTTTGGCCAGGGCGAGCTCCATCCGCAGTTTTTCGCACGTCTCGCAGGGGTGTTTTTCGGCTTGATCCTGGCCGGAGTCGTCGTCGGTTGAGTCTGGCGACTTTTGGTCAGGGGGGTGGTTGATGCGGTCGCGCTGGGCAAGTTCGAACCGCAGCTTCTCCACCTCTGCAGATAGAGCAGCAACCTTTTCACGGAGAACAAGAGTCTCGTCGGACTTGGAGGGTCCTATTAGCGAGGGTCGGGAGGGAGGCCCATCGTAGAGAGTAAAGGAGCTGGCCGAGGAGGCAGTATTGGAAGCGGAGTATATACGACTGGAAGTTGACGAGGAGGAGTCAGTAGAGTCGAAGGATGCGACGGAGAGTCGATTTGCTTGGTAGAATGGAGTAAGTGAGGACGAGGGTACACGAGAAGAGGTAGGAGTCGATGAGCTAGGGGGTGTAGGGGTTGTTGAAGAGGATGGCTGTGTTGCATTTGTCAAGGGCAGCGAGGTTGTAGAAGTCGACGGGGTTGTTGTGGCGGAGGTTGTTGCAGAAGTTGTTGCAGAAGCTGTTGCCTGGGCATCGTCTACATTCGTGGGCGAGGCTGAGTCCGTTGACCACTTGAAGGCCATGGGGACCTGGTGGGTGAAGAACATTGAGAACTTATTGAGCGGGACGTTGTTGGAGGCAGGATGGCTTGCGGACGACTTTGAGGGTTTTTCTCCGTTGGTCATTCTGGGTTTGCCGTCCGTGTTGAATTCATCTTCCAGGGTTTTGAGGTGGTCCATGGAGCACGCGGAAAAGGCGGTGACGGAGGCAATGAGCGAGTCTGGGTTGTTTTGGAAGGCGTCCCAAACGGATCTGCCGAGGACGTGCTGGAGGATTTGCTCGTCGGCGTCAAAGGCCATGAGGATGGAGGAGTTGCGGGAGAGGAGGGCCAGGGCGGTGCGCATGAGGGTGGGGATGGCGCCTTCGGCAAAGACCAAGTCGAAGAGGCGGACCAGCATGGCGAGCGGGCATGTGACTGCGAAGAAGGAGAGGAACCACTGGGAGGCATAGATGTTTGAGACTCCGAGGGCAAGGAAGTGGGCGTGGAGGTCGGGGAGCTGGGACTCGAAGAGCCGCTCGAACTGGTAGAGGCGGAGCTGGAGGCCGGCCATGTCGGCGGTGAACATTGAGCGGAGGTCGTAGTCTTCCATGAGCTGGATGAGGGTGCAGAAGGCGGCTCTGTCGTCCATGTGGAGGAGGAGGGGGCCTGTGAGGAAGGTGAGCCCCTGGCAGTAGCCGACCTGGATGTCGTAAGCCGCGTAAGCGCGAAGAACACGACCGAGCTTGACTTGGCCGGGGCCTCCTCGCTGCTGGAACATTTTGATTTCCGGGAAGGTTCTGTTGAGGTCGCGGCCGATGATTTTGACGAAGGGGGTCCATTCCTCGGCCAGGCTGTCGTAGAGGGAGTCCAGGGCGGCGTTGGAGGAGGACTCGGCCATGGCCTGCCAGACGGCTCCGCGGAGGGCCGGGGGGATGCCGCTGTGGATGGCGGAGACCGCGTAGAGGGGGATTCGCTGGGCCGCGTTGCGGTAGTTTGAGAGGAGGGCGGCCCAGAGGTTGAGCTGGGGCGGGTCGAGGATGGACTGGGGGAGGTCGGGGATATCATTGAAGGGGAGGTCTTGCGAGGAGTCGATCAGGTGTTTGAGGAGGGCTGGGGAGTAAGACTGGGAGGATGGGGGGACATTGTCGTGGTGGGCGTCGGCGGCCTTGCGGGAGAAGAGGTCCGAGAAGAGGGAGCAGTCTGTGGAGTTCTGGAGAAGGAGGGTTTGTTCGACGGCGAAGAGGTCGTTCCAGTTGATTTGGGAGGGGTCCTGTTGAGCAGTTGTGGACATTTTTTTAATTGTATATAGAATTGATACTAGAGCCAGCTCTAGTATGGTGGTGGGGAGTGAGTTAGTGAGGTACAAGCACAGCTTGAGGAGAGGGGACTAGAATATAAGGAGCGACTAGCAGTTGGATTTGAAGGAGTGTGAAAAGGGCTACAGCAGACGTTTGTAGATGTTAGTTTTGGAGGTTTCAAAATTTTTTTAAATTCCACACAATGTGGTGTTTCTCCTGTCAACGGGGAATCCGCGATCACGCAGTCTGGGAGCTACGCGTGGAATGCGTAGACGCCAGACCCGGGGGGGGGGAGTTGAGGAATGCAGGGGTTGGCGCACGTGACAGAGTCTGTGACACTTGTATTACAGAATTCTGTAACAGCGCCTGTCACAGACCAGGGGCGGTGACGCAGCCCTGCGGCTCAGGCGCTGCTTTTATACCGAATAGGCAACTGGTCTACGTCACGTCCGTACGCGTTTATTTTTTCTTTTTTACGTTAAAACGCGTCACCTTTTAACTTTCTGGTCGTCTCCATAAATAAATAAAAATCCCTGAAATTCTCGTTCTCCTCCTCCTCTTTTCCTTCCTCTTCCTCTCCATCCCCCCCCCTAAAGCCTCCCCGCCCAACCCTCTCTCCAATATCCAAAGATGCTACTAAACCCTCCTCCTCCTCCTCCCCCAGAAGACGCCCCTCAAACGTCCTTCGCGGCCCTCTCAAAGCTGGGCCGCACCCCGTCTCGCTACAGAGCAAAGCGCAGACCCCCTCCACACACTACTCCCACCACTCCCGCGCTCCCACAAGATCAAGATCAACCCCCAAAACAGCCCATCCAAGACGACACCCCCCCCATCCCCGCCCACGTCGAACCAATCTCCTTGGGCTATCGCAAAATATACCACAAAGACTCGGCCGCCTCCCAGGAGGCTGTCTACGGCACCACCATCTCTCGTGAATCCCCTGCTTCCTCTTCCTCCCCGCCGTCTAAACCTCGCCCTAAACACGCCCCATCAACCGTCTTCAACCCGCTCAACCCCTTCCTCGCAAGCCTCCAGGACCAACCCGCCCACGAAGACCACCACAAACCCTCCCCGGCAGCAAACCTCCAGGAAAAAATCGCTCTCTCCAAAAAACACCTCGAGGCCGTCTCCCGCTCGCTGCACGTTGCAAAGCCAACCACGGCCCCTACCCTCGACGAAATCCACGCATCCCACGCACAAAAAGCTTCCGCCCCTAAAGCAGCCTTCAAGCTCCACTGCCCCCTTCTCGCTTCAACAAACTTTGTCGAGTCCCTCCTCCTCGACCAAACTTTGTCCTCCGTCCTCAAATCCCTCGTCCCCTCCCTCGCCCTGCCCTCCTCAGACCCAGACGACTACATGCTCTGGGAGGTCTGTCCCTCGCTGGGCCTCCGCAGACCCCTCCGCTCCGCAGAGCTTCTGCGCTTTATCTACGAGTCTTGGCCCACCGTCACTTCCAACTTTCTCCAGCTAGACTCGTCCGACGCTCGCCTCGACATGAGCTCGCTCGCCTTCTTAACCCCGCGAAGAGATGTCCTTCAAGCTGGCCCTTCAGGACCATCCTTCTACGCCAAGATGCACTACAACGTTGGCCCCAAGTCCTGGAAAAAATGCTATCTCTCCATTGCAAACCACGGCCTGATAATCTCCCGTAAATCAGGCCCCATCGACCACGTTGCCGCTAGGGACAAGCGCGTCATCTCCCATCTTTCCGAGTTTGACGTTTACGAGGTGAGCGCAGGCGCTAAAGCCCCAGCCCGTTATACCATAGCCATCCGCTCCCAACAACGAGCAGACATCTTTGTCGATAAAAAGGACTCCCTCCATATCTTTGCTACCGATAACGCCCAAGACTATGCCGTGTTCCGTAACATTGTCTTTACTTTCAGATCCCAGGCCTGTGATAAGGCCGCCAAGGCACAGCTCAAGGAATCCAAGGGCTCTTGTCCTTCGTCAGGGGCCTCGACGCCTGCAAGAATCGACTCTCGCACTCCATTGCCAGGCACCACCTCCACCGACCACAACCCCTTTCGAGACACAAACTCATCCCAAAACTCGCTTTCTCCATCCACAACCATCTCCTCGTCCTCCTCATCTTCCTCGTCCTCTTCCTTTGACCGCAAACACCCGCCCTACCATGAAACTCTGCTGGATCAGCAGCGCAAGTTGACTCAGGCCGCTCAAGCCTCGGCCCCCCTCTTTGTTTCACACCACAACCATCCCACCCTTATTGATTCCATCGGCCCCCAAAATAACCCCTACATTCCTGAAACTACCCAGCCCTTGACTCGCCACGACCAGCCGGGCCCCGTCATGTTCCAGCCAGATAGCTTGCTGGGGCAAATGAGCCATGGAGGTCCTCCACCAAGCGTCGAAGCTGTTGCTGCTGCGAACGGGGTCTCAAGACATAATACTACCTCGAAGTCTTCCTCACGCAGTCCGTTCAAGCATACTCTTAGTAGTCGCTCGTGAATACAATAGTTTGCAAGTTTTTTTTAGATTTTTTTACAAGTACGGAATTTCTTTTTTTATGTATTTTTTATATAGCTTTTTGTATTTTAGAGAGAATGAAGAAAAAATTTAAAGTTTTTTTTAAGAAAAATATCTACAAAATGACGGGCTTTAGGGTTTTGTTTAAACAATTTAACATTCAGGCTGTCTTGAATTAACGGGAGGAAGGGGTGGGTTCATTTTTCTTAAAAAACGGAACCGAGTTCAGTTACGATTTGTTATTCAAAGTTTCTTGGGAGCTTATCTCACTGAATTCCGAAAAGTAGAAATCCTCTTTTCTTTCCATTTTAAATCTTACAGACTTTTTTTGAGATATCGTAAGAGAGCAAGAACGGGGCTGTATAAAGATAAGACGCAGACGTTGATTTCTACAAAAGATAACAGTATTCCCAGTTCCTTAAGACGACGACATCACAGCTGCATGGTTGCTTCATTTCGTTTGTTTTTTTAAGCAGCCTGGACGCTTGTTTATCGTGCTGCATCACAAAGCCTCCTTTTGTATATCCAGTAGGACCCGATAATTTAAATTCTTAGCTCAACGGGTCTTAGCACTTTTTTGGGGTTCTCACCCACCCACATGTTTTTTTATTTTCTCCTTCGCCAGAGCGTGGACGTGACCAACTCCTCGGTGGTGTCCAAGCGTGTGTAACAAGGTGCTCCCGAGAAGACAAAAGAGAATCATACGGTGAATCATCCAACCTTCCCAATTCGGTTGTTTTGATGGGAAAAGGGAGCGAAGGATGGGACCCACCGACTGCGTGGTTGCAGATGGGGGCATTGCCGAGTTCAAGATGAGGAAGCAGAGTGGAGATAGAGATGCGATTCCCATAAACTTTTCACAGAGCGAGGTCCCACCTATTCTCTGAGTTGCGGGCCTCCTCTTGCTTCCCCCATCCTCTGAATTTTCATAAAAAAATCATTTATCCTATTGTCGTATTTCGGAACAAGGCTGATGGTTTACTAAACCTGGTTAAAATAACTAGTGTTACATTAAAAGGTTGCGATACGCCCTTCTTTTTACTTGTTTCAAACTTATAATCAAAGAAAAAAGTCTCTAGTTAGACTTGGAGGTAATATTTTAATATTTGCTCGGGATCCAGAGATATCCGGATTAGGTTAACAGCTGGCCTGTACAGCGCACAAGGCGCAGGCGGAACCTGTTGGAAGAAACAAGCTTGACACTGTCGCACCATTCATGAGTAGCAATGATGACACGATAATCCCGATAAATAGAGGCGGGTAGCTCGTATGTACACATTTGCACATACACAAAAACCCATGGGTCATCCGTCTTTACCCATTAGCCTTTTGTTGTCTTCGGTAGCCACAAAACGCGTACTGCAAGGCTGGAACCCTTTTGAATGTAACCAGTGCGTAATCACAACTAGCTATGGGAAGCTTCTCCATTTAAGTTACTGGTGCCTGGCTGCCGTGTATGCACGAAGGAAGGCGAAGGTAAAGAGACATGAGAAAGAGATGAAACAAAATATTTTAATTTTTTTTAAAAAAGAAAATAATTTCGGTGAAAAAAAAAAAAGGACACCCTAAGTAAACGTGTTTGTGAGGGTTTTTCAGTTTCCGAAAGGTCTTTATATCCATATCTAGCTCGGTAGTCACTAGTATCATATGTCGGCTCCACGCTAGTCTCTTTATTGAGATGAAGAGAGAAAAAAAGGTTTGTCAGTGAATCTAAGGCGCGAAAAAGCCACGAAAAACACGCGTCGTTCGTAACTTCACGTTAGTGTAGATATTCTTTATTTTTCATTCGCTTAAATATTAATAGGCGACTGGCTACCTTTAAAACAGACGGAGCATTGCACTAGCTTTTTGAATACAAACGTCCGAAGGAAAATAAACTTCCTTTAGAGCTGAACTAGAAGATATAAAAAAAAAGGGAGCGTAAATCCAAAAAGGTTCTTTCGGTGCTGAAGAAAAGGTACTCGTTTCCCTTTTTTGTGTTTTTGTACCAATACTATGGATATAACTGCAAAAAAAAAAAAAAGATATTAACTGTGAAATTCACCTGGAGTACTGAATGTGGGCGTATTATTAAAGTCTGTCTTTGAAAAATTGACCTTACAAACTTCTAGTATCAACCGTTCTAACAAACCAGTCTAATTCTAACTTTGTTTTTTTTTTCTGTTTTTTGGCTGTCTGGACATCAGACCTTCTTCTGCTTTCCACATGTTTTCTTTTTTTCCCCCTCTAAGTATCATAAATATAAACTTCACGTAAAATGTATTAAACTCATTAAACAGTTAAAAAGGGGGAGAGGGAATGGTATGTGAAGAAGAGAAAATCTTTTCAAGGAACCGAGACAAAAAAACCAAAAAAAAACCAAAGCCCTTTGAAAAGCTCAGAATCACGTTTGAAGAGTGACGGAAAAGGGGAGGACATAACATCCCCCCAAGTAAGCTCTTGTAAGCTTTGACCCAACTGGTGAATTCACTTGACCCTATTTTTTTTGTGGCTTTGGAGTGGGAATAGAAGCTCATTGCGCTTAAGGTTAAACGAGCTTATTTTGTTTTTTTTTCCAAGGCATATAACAACCCGTCATACTTGGGGCTTGTCTAAGGCATGTTGTTGATGGACTTTCAGTTTTAGAGAAAAAAAAACCCATCTAATTGATGTCATTGTTTAGGTTCACGAATTGAGCCATATCGTTGTAAATACTTGACTGTTGAACAACCTGCATGTCGAATAACACACACCATTTTGTGTTTTTTTATTTTTTTAAAGAATATGAGCCATTTGTAATCAAAATGTCGGAAAAACAAATCATTATGCTGAGACCATATCCGAATCTGATAATAGACTAAACTCTTGAACTGACAGATGCATCAGCAACTTAACATTAAGTAACTCGGAGGTAGATGAATAACGTAGAGCTCCAATTCATGACTAATTTCTCTTTTTCTATGTTTTAAGTAGTAAACGATACTTTTTGTTTTAACAACATGATTGATTTATAGAAAAAACAAGAGGGACTTTATACCATAAATAAAGACTAGAATGCTAGCAAAGCTTCTAGCAAAATTATTGAACCAGATTTCTCTATTAATTTAAAAAAGCCCCAATTTAACAACCTCATACACCTTAGTTGAGATTACCTACGTTGAAAATACTCCTGTCAAAAAGGTAATCTTTAGAGTTTTTTCAGATATGCTTAACTCGTCATCAATTTTTATAGCAAGCATGAACTTAAAAAGCCTCTGATATTTTTCTAAAAAAAACTTCATTGCTTAGTACTCTTCCCCCTAAATTCTCGAGCTGAAAAATAGTAGCAATAGCAAGCTTGAAACTAGATATAAGAATCTTTTTATAAATCGTTGCCATTAGGACGATTGAGGGAAAGAACCTATGATGCAAATAATTTGAAAAAAGAAAGAAATAAAAAAAGCAAACAATACACATTTATTTTAAGATTTCACATATATATTTAGATATAGCATTTTTAAGAGTCTTCCAGCCAAGCCTTTAAATAAGTTTGATAAAATAGGCGATTGACACCATTGACAGTAACTGGACATCTTATTGTTTAAAAAAGTATAATATAATTTTTCAAATTGGGCAAGGTTTTCTTCTGTAGGGCTTTTTTTCCCTTTTCTTAGAAGGCTATCTAATGTTCATTTTTAGTTAAACATTATGAACCTTAAGCCATTATTAAAAATTTATTAATTTTAGTATGCTCAATAGGAATTCTTCAAGAATTTTTTTTAAATAAAATCAAGAATGTTAAAAAGATACTGTATATGTGTTGATGAGAAACGTGAGTTTTTGTCGATTCATATTTATTTCTAGTTAAGATTGCTTTAGATTTATTTTATTTTTGTCTTGCGCACTCATTTGCTAAGCTAACGAAAAATACTGTGATTGTCAAGTTTCAAATACCATTGAGTTTGGATACTCTTAAAAAAATATAATTCAATGCCTAGATCTTAAAGTGGAAACCTTTTAAAATATTATGATAGTTAAGAAAGAGATGGTCGAAATATAAATTTAATAAACGTTCCTAGGTATTGTTTGAAAGTATGAGCATGTAGTAGTCGTGTTAAACATGCACGGTATTGTTTAATTTTCAAGAAAAATTACTACTTAAGATTCTAAGAAGGAAACCATACATGTTTTATCAAGAAATGATTGTAGTCAACAGCGATTAATTAAAATTTATGAGCAGCGCTTGGATGAGAGAGGAAGAATGGCTTTATTGATAATGATGAGAAATCCGTTAGCAACTATTTTGAAAGTGCCTGCATTCTAAGATTGTTAGGGATTGAAGTAGTTATAAATTAGTTACTGAAGGCCTCATACCTTGATGCTGGTACAGACGTGCTGCGGATATCTCAAAGAGTTAAGAATGAAAAAGGAACATTTAGCAACAAAAAGAAAAAGAAAAAGAAAGAAAAGTTTCTTTTTTCTTAAAACAAATTATATAAACATCTATTGATCAAAAACATTAAAGGAAGTTAGCATAATTGAGGCACCACCTAAAGGTTCCTAAAGGTTGGTAAGAACAAAGATATCTTTAGATTAGTAAAAGGTGGATGTGGATACGGTTGGAATGAAATACCAGGAACCAAGTCTGGGTTGTGGGAACTACAATTCTATTTAAGTGAAGATAAAGACAATATTTTGTCTATGTCATGAAATAAATTAGCCTTGTTGGAAGTAGGTTTTTTTTTTTTTGTTTTTTAGAAGAGTAAAAAAGAAATCATAAAAAGCGAATACAATTGTCATTATGACGATATTGTACATAGTACTAGCAGTAAGCAAGGGTAATAAGATATCTTATTATGGTAAAATTTCAGAGATGAGTTTGAAAAAGTGTGCTGAAATAATTCCAGATCTTTTTACCATTTTCGGATTTTTTTTTATTCCTGTGATTGCGATGATGATTACCAAACATATCACGAGATGTAAATCACCAAGCTTGACTAGTCTGGCGGCATAATTCCTACCCATCACTGTCACGTGATAATTCATTTTGTTGAGACCCCATTTTAGCCGACCTCCATTTTTTTTCTTTTTCATTATACCAATGGAATAGAACATCTGAGCATATTAGTTTTTTTTTTGCAAAAGGTAGCTGAGAGAGTGACAAAAGGGGGGGGGGGAGGAAGAAAAAGAATTGTGAGTCCAACAAAGACTCAGGATTCATACCCAAGTGGGCTACTGGATTTTGGCGCTTTCAATTCCTTTGATAGGTCCATAATGCTTAAAATTTTTGAATAGAAAAAAAAAATTTTTGAACCACCCCCCAAAAAATCTCCGATGCCTTTGTGTCTGGAATGACATCCTTTGGTCTTCATTTACAATTATAGCAGGTCTAGGATATATCCGTCAACTTACGTCCTTTCGCACCAGCTTGTTTTGATTCCGGGATTGGCGTCTTACTCCTAAATTAGCCATTTTTCGTAATAATCATCATGGAGGTGGGCACTTAACTAACTCTTTTTTTCTATCAGATGATTTTTATTTTTAATATAAAAAAGTATTTTAAGATCACAATGCATGTAAGAAGGATCACAAAGGTATTAGAATCGGAAATAAAAATATCCCAAAAAAAGGATCTTAAAGCCGGTGTAATGAAAATTTTTTTCCATTTTGAAATCAACTTGACGATTCCCCATTGTTTTTCTGTCACATGATTCTATTTTGTTTGTAGTTACGAGAGTTTAGTTACATTACGGGCGTTCGAGCTAGCCGTTAAAGTCGGAAAGACTGGAGGCCGGGTTTGTAGTAAAGTTTAATTCCCTTGTTTCTATGTCGACGTGGTCGTCAAATGATAACTGGCTAAAGGGGGGAATTTTTTTTTTGTTTCAGCAGCTTGAATAACACTTCAAGCTATATATTTTATGGGAGTTTTTTTATTAATTTTGTTTTTCAGGAATAAAGAACTGAAGACGTCGGGCTCTTTCGCAGCGATAAGAACCGATGTTTGGGAATAGTAAGGGAATCACATGACCAGCACATTCTTTTTGCCTAGGGAGGTTCTTTGTCTTGATAGAAAAAAGAAAAGCCTTTAAACGTTTAGATATCAGGAGTTTCTTTTTATATATATTAATAACACTGGTCCTTATTCTGGAAAAAAACCAAAGCCCTATTGCACTAGAGGATATGCGGGATTGTCGAGAAATTATCTCAAACGTAGCTGCTTTTTTATCATTATTATATATGTAACTTTTAAGGAATGAAATATAGAACACCACTGGGTTATTAAACTGGAATATATAGAGACTTTTTCTTTATTTGGAGGTTGACTGGTCAAAATCAAAGCCTGTTTTAGGGAATGACTGGATATGCTTAAGGTGTAAAGGTTTATAGAAATCTCTGACTAGCAAATATTCAAAGCATATTTTGTTTCTCTTTAGAATTATTTATCCAAAATCAATAACCAGTTCTAAATACCCACTGGCTCTCTTTCCTTTTTTTAATTATTATAAAATAAAAAAATATTGTTAATCTATACGATAAATATCAGCCCATATAGACGGAGATTAAAATAATAAAAATGAAATCAATTATTTTGGTCTTCACCCCACAAATCCTTTTTTTTTTTCTGCTATCATATCCTGGGAAAGAAAAAAGAGAGATTAGAAATACATGTGTGTGGGCTTCTGCAGCTTAGTCTTTTAGGAATTTAAACCGTCCACTCCAAGCTACATATTAATTTTTTCAACGTCAGGAGCATGGCTAATATTATGGCCGGGTCTTGAAATGCCCTAACTTAAATGCCTTACATCCCGGTGCTACTTTGGGGGTGAGAGAGAGGAACATGTTTATTGGGACTTATTCCGCCGCCAGTCGACCACCTTCAAACACCGAGGCTGCTGTGTCCCAAAGCCTAGGAAGGGTACGAGAAGAAGCCAAATAAGCCCATATAGATAGGAAAGGGACCCCGGAGCAAAGTTCAGCCCAGCCTGTCAACGAGCCCCCAGGCCCTCTGACACCCTAACCACATCTTGCGCCAGAGAGGGTTAGGGGAGGGCACCGGGGCCGGACAAAGAGCTGGCGGGAACCTGGTGGGCCACCTGCCTATAGGGTGGAGCTATGGGGCACGTTACGGGTCGAGTGTTTGTATGAGTGTATGGTGAACAATGATACGCCCTATTTTTTTTTTCCCTTTGCGTCCCACAGGCATTGATAGCTGGAGCTCCATTGTGTGCATTAGTGTGCATGGTATTTGGTAGACTCTACCACACACACACCACTAAGAGGAGGGCTGGAGAAAACAAACACAGAGGAGACCCTTATGTCACGCTTTGGCAGTTGATAGAGTCCTGGATGTTTTATTACAAAAATCTCAGTCGGCCGACATTCAATCCACCGTGGTATAGTGAACTGGAAGAAAAGTGAGCATTTCTTTTTTTTTCTATGGCGAATTACTGGGCAGCCAGTATTGCATCAGTAGGTCTATACGAAACTAAAAGGTCTGGCCTGTTGTTTTATTATTCAACAAAGAGGAGGTGCTTGAGAAGCCATGATTAAAATCAGGTGAAGAATAGTACGATAGCAAAAATCTTAGATTCAAAATAAACCTTCTCCCCCCCCCCCCCCCCCCCCCCCGAGTACTACCATTTGGGCTGAAGATCTTCAAAGGTTAATATGGTTATTATATAGATCTAGCAGTAGCCGATAATAATTCTCTCTGGCTCTCTAAAAGCTCCTAAACCTACGTATTACGCACAGGCGTCTCCAAGCTAGCACAGGCAGCAGCAAAATGCGCACTTGGTGATCACTGAGCTTACATTACAAGCCCTGTTTTTGTTCGGCATCTTTTCCCAGATTCTGGTTGATTTTTTTTTTTTTGCAACAGGTCTCTTATGGCTGCAGCCGCCAAAATCTTCCCCATCAAAACTCCCAACTGTGAGCTCATGAAAAAAGGTTTCAAGGCTTTCTTACGTGCTTCATAGAGACCAACTTTTAAGTTAACCGCCGACATTTTGCCCCTCCGCAGCAGCCTTCTTCTTGTGCGTTTTCCAATATACCAGCTCCTCCAACAACGCTTTAGGGTTTTCAAACATTCTTCTCTTCATGTCACCTAAGCTTTTCGCCCTCTCTTCCCCTCCCCCACCTCCAAAGCTTTCTTTACATCTGTCAAAGCTAACCTGGAGATCTACTAGCTGCCACGTACCAAGCGTGTTTAAGGCCACCTCAGCGCCCCATCAAAGGCGCGCGCATACACGTGGAGGCGAGATATATCAAGCCATTGTGTTTATAAATAACTTCGATGGGGCTGTTTTCTTCTCCAGCCTACCTGCCAAGATTTTCCAGCCAACTAAATCCTTCCCTCTTTATTAAACAACCAAAACGTCAGTTAACCACCAATTACGGCGGTGAAAGGATTTTTCTCACAGAACCTTCTTTGGGCATATTCTTTCCGCGTCTTTGAAATACATGAAAATCTTTCAAAATCGACTATATATACTTTTTCAACCACTCCTTGGACAACGCGTCTAAACAATGTAGCGTACTCTAAGCTAACTACCAGA
Source organism: Magnusiomyces ingens NRRL Y-17630 (assembly GCA_900497715.1). NCBI lineage: Eukaryota > Fungi > Ascomycota > Dipodascomycetes > Dipodascales > Dipodascaceae > Magnusiomyces > Magnusiomyces ingens. The sequence goes on from UIDE01000004.1 coordinate 1,139,019, forward strand.
TTTCCAACGCCTTAGACAAAAATACCCAGAGCTTAACGACTTGTCTTACCTGGATTGAAGCAAAATATCAAAAGTAACCTTTAATATCCCAGACCAAATAAACCCTCCCATTTCTCCCCCACTCTTTCGGCTAAATTTTTGCATTTCCCCACCCTGATACCAAAATTCCCACGTAAACTTACCAAGATCTTTTCCCATTAATACCGGCCGAGATTAATGAAGATTTAGTTGACCTTTGATCAACTGTGTTTCTTCACTGGGGGATTTTTTTTCCCTCTTTACTACCTCATATATATTAAGACATAGTTATTTGTATAATCCAAGTAAGATAAAAAGGTTTAGTAAGCTAGCTTTTTTTCTATTGATATACAACAAATTTACGTTTTTTTAAGAGATCAAGACACGCCCATCAAACTAGTTAAAGTTTCTTAGCGTTGAGTTTCACAGCTAAATTGCGGAACAGGAAAAAAAAAGTTCAGAATTGACATATTTTGCAACGCTCGTTTAACAAGCTTTTGATTGTCCTTGGGCTGTACAAAAAACCTACCAGCTACCTTTTAATGCTTAGTTCAATTTTCATATGATTGGCGTTTAAGTCAATTGATGGAACATTCCCGCGTTTTTCTCCCTTCTTGTCTATTCATAGGCGTCATAAGATCCTGGCACATGTCTTTTTATCCCCCCAAAGAAAAAAGGTTGCCATTTTCTTTTTAGTTTATATAAATATAAGGTTGCTCTATCCCGCCTTAGTCGGATCTGTAGACGTCAAGCATTGGTCATTTTCCGTCCATGAGGTTTCTTTTTTAACAAGTTGTACGACTTTTTGCAAATTTTAAAACTAAGACATTTATGTCACATTATACTTTAGGAAATAAAAAAAAAAGGAATAAATCGTTTGATAAACTAGAAAAAGAGTCTTTTTTATCAGGAAATTAAATTTTCTTTTTTTTTCCCTAATAATTTTAACCTTTTTTGGTATTATACATTTTGGTTTACAAAAATACTTTTGAAAGTCAGTTTTGAAAAATCCAAAAGATAAACTAAATACTAGGTGAAGATTTCGAGCATTTTTTCAAAAAAAAAACTAAATTGGAGTATTGACACAATCTAGATTTTTAAATAAAAAATATTCACAGATATATATATTTTTTCAAGGCTTTTTTTGGAGCATATACGCCTCTTGATATATATTTATTTAAAAAAGAAACGATTAAAAGCCTTGATATTTATTTTTAAACCCCAAACTTTTTTAAAAAAAATTTTGTTATCAGACTCCATATGAATGAATCCAAGGTTTAGGAAGCCTATGAACAGGGCGATTTGTTCTGCTCTATAACGGGTTAGTTAACTGTAAGTAGTTTAGGGTTTTTTTTTTGAAGGGGAGCCAGTAAAAATGAGAAACCAAGTCTTGGTGGGGCAATTAAGAGACGAGATGGGTCTAATGGGGATAATACCTATTTTTTTCCCCTCTGCTATTCCGATAATGAAGAATTGAATAACGAGAATATCAGACAAGTGCCAACATTGGAAAGAAGTAAAAAAACGGTTTCAAAAATATGGACTTTGGATTTGTTTATGAAAAAAAAAATTTTTAAAAAAAAAAAATTAAGCGACGCATGCTGCCAAAAATGCTTAACCATAATGTTTGTATTCACATGAATACGTTAAATAATTACCTGAAAATGCAAAAAAGAAAACAGTTATCAAGAGGAAAGGGTTCATGTTATTCAACAAAAAGGTTTGACAGCAAAAAGAGATCTATGAAAATCATTGTTCACATGGTAATCCAGTTTTGATAATCCAACACATTCCTCCCATGTGACTCGGTAACTCTCGATGGTTTAATACTTTGGGGAATGGGGTATCGAATTAATATCGCTAATGTTTAATAGGTTTTCATTTAAAATCCTACGTTTATTTTTAAAAAAAAGACTGAGATTGCTTTAAAATTTTTTTTCAATTGTAAAAAAATCTCTCATCAACATTGATTGATTTTTTCTTTTTTCAAAAAGGCTCAAAAATGGGAGATTGCTATAACTTTGGGACCAAGACATAATAGCCAATATTTAAGCATGTCGATTTAAAATTTTTTTCTTCAACAAGATCGAATCGGACTCTTTTTGTTTCCTTCCCTTGAATCGAATATGGTAATTGTTAGTAAAACATATTTTGTATTTAAGAAAAAAGAGTTAAGAGTCTGATTATCTTAAAATATCCTTAGAAAGCTACCATAAATCTCGTAAACCTTGATAACCACCACGCTTGACCCTTTGAGCTTATTCTTTTTCTTTCTATGATGATGCTAGAGATCTAATAAGCCACATTGCTTATCGCTAAAAAAAAGTATTAAACCATCATTACGAGTAACCTCTGGAACCCGTACCCTTATCGAGAAGCAAGTCTTTTGTTGGTCTGTCGAGCGGGTTGATTGATTTTAAAGGCTGGGGAGTGAAGAGAGAAGACCAAAGAGGTATTTCGGCATTTAAAGTATTAACCTTCAATTAAAACATACATTACGATCGATCAAAGATATAGTTTACTAGCTGGATCTGGCGGACGTAAATCCAGATTAAAGTGGTTTAAGAGATGGGATCTTTTGAGTCCCAGATCTGTTTTTTTGTTTTTGATTCTTTTTATAAAATACCTGCTCAAAAGTATGTTGCAATAATGGGGCAAATAAGAGAGCCCCATGAATTCCTGTGACATTTGTATGTACATCATAGTAATCTGAGACTCTCCCCCCTCCAAAAAAAAAAGATCGAAACGAATGTCAAGGATGGTGTCAGCCTAACAAAGTTTAACGTGTATACAAAAAAAACCTCTCTGCCCCGTATTAATGATTGGTCTACGTGGGGAAAAACGACCATCAATTATTAAATACAAGTGTGCGTGCTTTCATGCGTGGTTGTGCGTACTTTTAAGAATCTCTTGAAAATTTTTTTAAAGAAAAAAAAAATTCCCAAGAGAAAAACAAAATCCCGGGTGGTAGAAATGGCTCTATTATTTTTGAGATTTGTATATATTTTTTAAAGATCAAAATTTAGCAAAATAATAAACAGACAGATATATTACATGGATATATCGTGAATCATATGGTGTATATAACCGGTAGTAGCAAACTAATTGTAAGGGAGAAACCATGTAAATTTTTTTTCTTTTTAGCCTCCAAAATAATTTTCAGCTTCAAGATACTTGAGAAAAACCCTTTTAGAATTCAAAAAAAGTTGATGCCATTGGGTCTCCACTGGATGTAGAAATAGACGAGGGTGGGTCTTCGCAAGCTTGGATGGTTAAGAAGCACTCACATAGTCAAAATAAGAAGCCAATGAACAATGTCTTTATTTTCAAAAAAAAAAAACTAGTTCTTTTGTATAAAGACTGTTTCTTTTACTGCTACTAAATTTTTTTGAAACCTAAAAGTTATCTCAAACTGGAAGCTTACAGACGTTTATCGAAATCTTAGTAAAGAGAGAAAAAAAATAAAAGACGAGAGGATATAATGCTTTAACCTGGAGGTCGCAGCGGTAGGCTAAAAAGACCAAGGAAGAAAGGAGTAAAAAATAATCTGAGCCTTGAGATATAAACTGTAGTCAAAGGGAAGAGTGAAAAAAGAAAACACCATGTAAGTTCCAGCAAATTGCTTTTAGAACCAAAAGGGCGTCTGACAGTTTGATTGCTTTTATTTCATATATAGATGAGATGAGGGTGTTTGTGGGCTCTTTTGGCTTGTTGATTTTTAACCGCAGGGATATATAATATCTGGATAAAACCACATCTTTGCAAATAGATATTAAAGGATGGTTATTATAATTTTTTCAAATGAAAGGAAAATCAAAAAAAACAGGCGCTTTTCGATAGCACAAGGCAGATCCATGAATTATCAAAGGTATTTGTTGGGGGGGGGGGGGGGGGGGGGGGGTGGCCAAGATGGTGTAATAATAATTATGATAATAATAATCAGCACCATATTAGCGGATCTTGGATTTGCAAGATTAGCTGGAGAGGTTCCATATGTTTCTCTCTTTGCACCCTATTCACAGGGGGACGCCCCATTGGATTTTCTTTCGCTCTGGAGTATGAAATGGAAGCAAGAAGGTAACAGATTTTTTTCTTTTTTCAGTCTGATACAATTTAATATTTTTTTGGGTGCGTTTTTCCAATTACTATTCCACGAGTCCTTGTTTGTAAAAAAAAAAACATGAAACTTTTGCTAAATATATATAATGTACATTAGATGCGAAAAAAATAGCCTTGGATGTTTGATCACTGTAGCCTTTGAAGCTGAAAAAAAAAACAAGCTGCTTTTTACTAAAAAGAGTATTACTGGGCGGCTCCAGTATTTACAACAGGAAAAGGGGCCCTCCCGCCTCTACCCCGTCCGCCTAGGAAGAGGTGCAAAGAAGCGAGGTCGCCGAAAGCGATGAGGAAGAGCCAAAGGGTAAATCAGAGTAGGGTGAGCGTGTGGGAGAGGACTTGTTTCCAATGATGGAACCGTACATGACACGATGACTGTTCCTGTTCTTTATCTAAAGTGGAAGCGGGTGATGGTTTAACGAAATGAATTTTTTCAATACCGAAGCAGCAGGGGATGCTCGTGGAGATAAGATTGGGGAGGTGGAGGCTAGTATATAGAAGTTTTATAGGGCTCTTCAGCTGGGCTTTTCTGTGAGGCGATACGAGGATTCTAATAAAAAGCTTTTTACGAATTTGTCATGATGATTAAGTTTTGATATTCCCTTTTTTCTCGAAGAATAAAAAGAGCCCAAAATAAGGTTTTCATGTTGATTTATAAAGAGAAGGGAAAAAACTTCCTGTCTTTGCTGCTATAACGCAGAGTTATCTTGACGTTGGAAGCTCCCTCCCCCGTTTGAATAGGCCGGTGCTATGGACTTTTTTCTCCCACGCGCGCTTCAACAAAGCCACGCGTACCATAAAAGTCTGTTATTGCAGGGTTGTTGTTTTTTGATATTTGGTATTTATTTTTTTATAAAATGATTGCTGGTTATTTTCTGCTCTTTCAGAGAGAAACAATACAAGTCTGCAGGCTGGAGGGGACGTGCGTGGGAATTTTAATATATAAATCAAAATGATTATCCACTCTTTTTCAAAAACTTTTCTTTCCTCCCCTCTCATATTGATTCTCATAGACTTTTTCTTCCCCCCCCCCACTGTGACCTGTACAAAACCCCAAAAAAAACCCAATTTTTTCTAGACTTAAATCACACAGCATATATCTCCAAGTCTTCAAGATATATCCTCCAAACTACCATCCTCTCTGATCAGCATTCCCATCCAAACCCCCACCCTCTGCCTTGATACCTTTTCAAAAATTCCAATCCCCGTCCATCTTATCAATATTCCATTATAATGCAACAACAAAACACCTCGCGAATCCCCAGGCCACAGTACAATATGAATCGACACCCCATCGAAACATGGCAGGAATGGTACCTCAATAACCAATCAATGATCGATTCCCAAGTCCATCTCTCAAATCAAATCGAAACTTATGGTCCTTCCGTGGTAGGAGATCCCATGTGTAAGTTTCACAGTTGCGATTTTTTTTTTCCATCTTTGCCACACATTAAGCGTTATTTGCATATATACAGCTGATCATGATATATCATCAGTTAAAGCTCAGACTCTTTTCTTTTTCATCAAAATTATTTTAAAAATCCACCTCGGTATTAACCTCTCTCTCCTTAGTTGAAATCCGCACAATTGCTCCTTACGAATATACCGACTCTCTCAACCAACGTCAAATCTGGGAGCCTTACTTGACTGGCCGCGAGCGAAAGGAATTCGACGATCATCTAAGGGTAAGTTAACCGCAGCTTTTGGAGCTAAGAGCAAGCAAAAAAAAATTTTTTGATGGGATAAGAGCTCTACTTTGGTTAATAATATTTTATCTTTTGATCGGGCTTTTTTTTTTTTGAAAAATATACCTTTTAATAATTAAGTGGAAATCTTCAATGTCACCCAAGAATTATTATTTGGGGATAAATTTTAAAGACACCTGAAGCCGACTGGTGGTGGCAGGTTTTTAAAATGATTTCTTTTTCTCTCATCACTATATACCAATCTCAACATCCTCTTGCTCTCCACATATACATTTTACGTGCTTCCCCCCCCCCCCCTTTTTTTATATTGCATGAATTACCCATATACAAACATGTTCTACTACTACCTGAAAGACTAAGCCCTTTATAATAAATCCCCCCCATACTTAAAATAGGGGTTCTAAAGAAAATGTTGGCATTTCTGGTGGTGACATTTTCACAGGATTTCACTTCCCCCATCAAGAACAAAGAGGATCAAAAAAAAACCTGAGCCAAATAGTTACATCAAAAACGTATATCAACAACTAACATTTGTTTTTTTTTAGACTTTTATGGCTCAAAACAAGTCTGGCCGACTAAGAGTACGCCCTGCACCTGTTATCCTCTCTCAACCAAACTCCCCAACTTTACAATTCCGCCCCGTCCCTTCTTCCCATTCTTCCTCTTCCTCTTCGTCCTCTATTGCCCGCAAATCACACATCTCCAAAAATAGCGGAGGCTCCAGTAGCCACGCCAGCAGCAGCAGCAGTCATAGTCATCATAAATCAAAATCTTCTAGCAGCAGCCATAGTGGAACTAGCAGTAGTGGCAACAGTAGAACAAAATCTTCTAGCAGCACCAGCACCAGCAGCAGTAGCAGCAAAATAAAATCCTCTAGCAGTAGTAATAACAGCCATGGTGGAAACAGTAATAGCTCTCATCGGCGCATTTCTCCAACAAGCAGCTCCCACACATCTCCAAGCGATAGCTCTGCAACCGCCAGTGGGTACTTTAGCGCCCCAGGAATGGGCCAATTCCAAGTAACCAACACGCCATTTCCACAATCCTCGTCGTCCTCTTCTTCCTCCTATTACACCACATCGAGGCCTCCATCCACATCCGGATCAGCCTCCACTTCTTCTACAAGCCAGTCTTATCATTATCCCGGCTCTTCTTCTTACCAATTTCAGAGTGGGTCATCTTCCTCGTCATCCTCGTCGCCTGGAGGGTCACGAGCATATGCATTTCCAAATTCTCAATCTTCGCAATACCAACCACAACAGCAGCAGCAGCAGCAGCCCTTTGCAGCCAGTGCCCAGCCTGCTGCCTCTCAGCATTCGCCCCATGCTCAACCGCACACACAGGATCCACAACAATATCAATACCAATATTGAAGACATTTTTTTGTAAAGGATAAAATCATTTGTTACTATTTTAATGAAATTAGACATATTTTTTTGAAAAAATGAACACATAATGTATATTCATGGCAAATTTGAAAACATTAGCCTTAATACTGAAAAAAAAAAAGGTTTTACATCTGAAAATAAATGCATGCTTCCTCAAACATTGAGGATATGGACAAATTGAGCATCATGCTTCTATTTGTCAGTGGTTCTAAAGTCTTATATCCAGAGATATGAGTGGTTCCAGAATAAAGCCCTAATCATCTTTCCATTTCTTTAATCTTTAAACTATTTTTTTTAAAAAATAAAAGTTTTGGATCTTTTACAAACACAATCTGCAGATGCATTCCGAAAAGTGAAAATGGGAAGTAATACATTTGGAATTCCAGGCGCATTTTTTTTTTTTGGTCTTTTTTAAAAAATTAAAAAGATGGAGAAAAAGAAAAAGGAGACCTTGTTATGAGTAGTCCCAAAGCAGAGCTGGAAAACTCAGGTTGAAAGCCATGTTGACTCAATAAAGTTTTTTTTTTTTTCCTTTGTATAAAAAAGAAAACAAAAAGTGGGAACTAGTCATTAGTCTACCAATGGCCCTCTTTCCCGTAGCCTTGTTTGTATACTTCCGCAGCCCATTTTGTTGTGTTTTGCTTCTACTGTATCAGTCTTTAAATGGGTGTAACCTTTCCTCCCCCATCTGCAAAATGTATCCCCAACCGGACAATGATAGGGGGTCAGGATATGACCGAGGTCCAAACAAACCAGGTACGAAAGAAGCACCAGAGCTATTGAGCTTTTGTATTTTTAATCAAACCAAATAATACACTAAACATTGTTTCTAAATATTTCCAATATATCTCAATGTGACTGTGAATACTCTTCAAATAGTACCCTCTCTTTCTCCAAAAAAAAAAAGGCTTCCAAGTTACTAATAGAGCCTGGTGCTTTTATGCTACCTCATCTTCTTCTCCCGTGCTACATACATAAAGTTCTCAAGGCATCTCTTCGGCATTTCCATTGTGCGTGACCGACCAGCATTTAGGATTTTTTTTTCAAAAACGGGTCAGTCTCATCTGTGGCGGACCAATTCGAGCCTGAAGTTATTACAGAGAATAAAAAAAAAGAAAACCCCCCCAAACTTCGGAATAATGGAAATGATAGGCCCGTTTTTGGGTCCACAAAAAAAAACTCTGACTCTCAGCCCCCTTTCAAACTTCTTTAACAAAATGATTACACTAAAGAAACATCTTAAGGAGCTCAAATGAAAGTTTTCTTTTTCTTCAAACGTATACTTTGAGAGAAGAGCGGATTAAAAATCAAAAAGTTTTTTTTCTGCACATGTCCATATCATCAAATCTTCAACATCTCTTTAAAAAATCTCAAAGAACTTGCTCACATATATGAAAAGGTTATCAACCTCGATGAATTAATTTTTTTTCCCTTCATTGACAAAGTTCTCAAAAGAATACGTTGATATGCATATGCACAATTGTGTATCTGGACAAACGTGGATATTTACAAAGGCCGTAGCCATTAAGTCTGGGTCTATTGCAATCTTGGGCTTTTCTTTAAAAAAATTTACTATGGAAAAAAAAAACTCTTTTGAGATGTGTTTTAAAATGATCGGCCCCCCCATGCATGATCACTGCTTGTTTCTTTGACAGTTAGGGCTATCTGTTTGCTTGCTTCTTCTTCAATTATTACAGAGCAAAAGTATGGGATACAAGTCTCTAGTTTCTCTCCCTTGGTAATAATAAAATACCAAGTGCTTGAAAAGCAATACTTATTAGTTACACAACTTGACCGAGAATAAACCAAAATGAAAAAAAAACCTTGAGTCAGAGTTGAGGATTGTAAGCTTAGGTTACAAATTCTGGAAAGAGATATTTAGTATTTTACCTTTAATATTACGTCACAAAATGAAATTTGCGTTCCTCGCATTGTTCTTATATTCATCTTTCATGGTATCTTCCAAAATCCCAAAAAGGAGAAAAGGAAGAAGGCTTTCTTTTTTTTTAAAAAAAAATATACATCTCTTCTCTTAAATGATAATTATTTATTTTTCTTTGAAGATTTCTCATTCTTAAAAAAAAAACACATCCCTCTTCAAAGTTTAATACGATTGCCTTCCATTTTGAGAAAAAAGCTATGGAAATTAGGTTTATTTGATTCCATGCGACTCTACAAAAATAAAAGAAGATGAGCCTTCTTTTTTTGTTATAGAGAAGATATGGAGAAGAAAGATAGAATGGAAGCAAAAGTAAAGAAAGACTTTTCCATGGAAGGTGCAGAGTTGATCTTCATCTTAAAAAATTTAACTGGTTCCATCACTGGAAAAAAAAAAGATACGGCTGGAGTAACAAATGGATGAGTGCTTCCTTCATTTTAGGGAGGAGGTGGTGGAGGAAAAAGGAAAAAAAGATATATATATATAATTTTAATAGAATGAAATTATAAAATAATAAGAAACCCAGTGATTTTTAATCATGAGAAATATCTATATATACTAAATGACCCAAAAAAGCAAAAAAGAAAAAAAATTACAGGTATTTTGATATAAAAAACCTAGCAAGAAAACGTACTACGATCCAGTTACTATACTAAAACCTGTAATTATTATCGGTAATAATATCTAAATAATAATCTATAGTTGCATAAGCAAACGCTTTAGCTGGAGAATAAAAGGCAAGTATTTGAGCAAAGAAAGCAAAAATATTACACAAGAATGAAACATGAGAAAGAACCTGTCGATTAGGGCCATTTCGAGCCGGTTGTATGTAAGTTAAGGAGAAGTCAGCAATCTTTTAGACTCTTTGATATTTTACCAGCAACAAGGATCTGTCCAACAACAACCAAAGGTGACCAAGAAATCTCAAAACCCCTCGATTGTGTGTTGGTCGCTGCTCCCCAGAGAAGAATAATTATGAGATTATAAATTTTCTCTTGTATCTTGAACAACACCCATCCCTTTCCTTTTGGTTCCTCCATTTCCTGGGAAGGTAACGCCCAAAGATCTTACCGTAGTGGAAAAAAGCCTGGTACTGCTGGAGATTAAAAAAATGTATAAAAATAATAATTATAATAATCCGTCAAAAGCCATGTAAGCCAATATATAATACATCTTGAAACTCCCTCGTTTTTTTCTACATCTTGAATCCAGATCCAAAGTAGGCGATGAAGGAAAATCTCATATATATTTGTAGTCCCATTCTCTCATACTTAAAGTGCCATCCAAATTTACTATTTGGGTATTTACAATTAAAAAGTACAGCCTAACAATAGAAAAGACTAAGAGAAATTTTTTTCAGACAAAAGAATAATAAGAAAAAGAAAAAGCCCAGACTTAAATGGGGTGGCCGGTTGTCGTACAAACTACAGGCCAGGGTTAGGGCTCACTATAAGTGGTTATTTCTAAACTGTACCACTTACTAAACAACCACTAATGAGCTCGACATAATACAAAGATGATATATGTCTACATATGTAGATAAATGAAAAAAGAAATTTTTTTTAAAACTTGAAATAAAATCAAAAAATGATATCAAAATATGAAAATTGCAAAAAAAAAGTTGAATTTCAAAATAGAGCTGCTTTATAGTTGTCATCTATGGACCTGCTTTCCATGTCAAATGTATATATATTTTTAAACGAAAAAAATAATCATCAGCCATCCTGAAAAAAAACACTCCTACTCTATATCTGTAACTCCAATTCCGTTCTCTATTATTTGACTAAGATATTTCTAAATAATCTTAAATCCCAGATCCTAGGTGATCTGTGCATATGTGCTTCTGCAAATACTTAAGCGTCATATTACCATCGAAAGACTAGCCCTTCCATCTCCCCCTTCCTTTTACTCTCGTTTTTTTTTCCTCTTCAAAAATAACAGCTCCGTCGTATCCCGTTTGTTTAAATGATCGCGTAGTCATGTAAATGTGGTGCTCAAAATTAGCCACCTCATTAGTGGGCTCTCTTAGAATCCGTGACAAGAGTTGAGGGATCTTCGCTATATAATTGTTGGCTAACACTTACAAATAATATCTCTGGTAATCTTTAAAAAATCCTCAACTTTTCGTTTAAATATTTTAAAAAAATTTTAATATACATTTATAACAAAATACTTCGGTGAAATATATTACCAAATATTTAACAAATCTGTTTTCTTCTTAATTCGTCTTGGTGCAAGTCATTCAAAAAAGGTTATCGCTTAACCTCCATTATCTTTAGCTCTTTCCGTTAAATATTGGGAGAGAAGTCCTTTTCTTTTTTCTTTTTTGCTCGATTCCCATCCTTGCTTTCTTTTTACTCAAATATAATCGTTTGTTTTTTATTGGCAAACCCCACAGAATAGGCCTTAAACGCCGCGCGAACAGCTTCAAGTTGCTCAGCTTCGGTGCCATTGACCTTAAAAATATGTCGCTGCACAGGTGCTGATTGGAACTTGCCTGCCTTGATGTATCCAAGAATAGTATCCACCGCTTCCTTTTTAAACTCCGGTTGCGACTTGAGTCGGGGCGTTAACCAGTAACTCTTGATTGTCAAATCCTTAAAAATCAACCGACCTGCCTCCAATGGCGCCGCCTTCCCTGTCATCGACCCATATACCACAAGAGTTCCTCCGTGAGACAATGTACACAATGTATTCCAACAATCTTCGCCCCCAACACATTCAAGCCCAAGCCGCACGTTGCCATTGTTTGTAAGCTCAGGCAATTTCCTGGAAATAAACTCCGGGTCAGCGACATTCTTGTCCGTCACAACAAGATCCGCTCCAAGCTCTTTCAGCTCCTTCTCAAGCTCTTTTAAGTTGGGTCGGTCACGCACAATGTTCAGTGTTTTGAGCCCCCAAATATGTGCAAGTTGAATCACCGCCCGGCCAACCGCCGAGTTGGCTGCGTCTTGGACTACCCAATCCCCAGGTTTTAAGTCCACATACGCCTTCAGCATCTGGTACGCCGTCGTGGGATTGATTGCAATAGACGCCGAAATAATCGGGTCATTAGTTTTAGGCGCCAATGCAACCGTATTTGCCTCCACTAGCGCGTAACTTCTCCAAGTCCCAAACGCCTTTTTGTTGGACAAAACCCAGTCGCCCTTGTTGAATTGCGACGCGGCATCTTTCCCAACTGCAAGAACCTCAAAAATCCCATCGTTTCCAATGATGGCGGCGGGCTCCTTGGTGTAAGTCGTGGTCCGCTCAGGAATTGTCCCGTACGTGCCCTGGACTGTTGCAAAATCAGAGGGATTGAGAAAGGCTGCCATTCCACGCAACAGCACCTGATTCCCCTCTGGGTCTGGCAACGTTGTCGATTTCACCTTGATTACATCCAAAGGGTTTGCACTGGTGTCGATAAATAAAACAGCACTAGACTTGACAGGCATGCTTGAATTCTTTTCTTTTTGTTGTTTATAAAACTGTTTCTTTAGGTTATTATTGCTTGGTTTATTCTACTGAAATGAAAGGTAAAAAAATGATAAAAAGCAACTCTACGGGTCTCTTTATATATGGATGAAGTTGGGAGTGTTTTTTAACGTTTAATTTGTTTGAACCTCAAGGTTCCGAGGATCTACTAGAGAGAAACCAACATATTGTGTATGCCGGGTCTTTTCAATTTTCTAAAGCAATTCTTACATTCTCTCTCTTTTTAAAACCTCCTCACATAATAGCAAAACATTCTCATCTTTATTTTACAAAAACACAAAAAAATACCTCAGTACCGGTTATTATCAAAGTTTTTTTTTTCATATAAACTTTAACCATCAGGTGTATGTATACTTCATCCGAGCTCGCCGAGCTTTCTTGGCCGCCATGCTCCGAGTCTTCATGTGTAAAAACGTGTTTCGAAATGGGGGGACCTTGGGCAGCGGAGCTTTCAAGATCCGTACGTCCCACTCCGACAAAAACGAGAGCCGCGGCGAGCTGACAACGGTTTCGCAGTCGCTCAAATCCTCCAGAGATGTCGTCTTGGTTCTTGTTTTTCCCATCTTTTTGGCACCACTCTTGTCGTAACGCAGTGCTTGTTTGAGATACGCCCGGGCTGCACGACGAACCTTGTGCCGTTCCTTGTGGTGCCAGTAATACAAATTTTGAACTGCCCGAAACCGGGGCTCATCTGAATGCGGGACCGAGCGAAATCCATGGAAATATTCAAAAGATACGTTTTTGGATGATGATGACGACAATAATTTGCATAAGAATTCGTCTGGCTCCTCAGTGGTCTTGGCCGTGGTAATACTAATATCACCACAATTACCATCCTTACAGTCTTGTCCAGCCCCACAAACTGCGCTCTGCTGTCCAAAATCCAGTCTTTCTGTGCCTGTGCTTGTCGATCGCCGAAATTCACAAGACTTTTTCCAGCGTCGGGCGCATGCTCGTGAGAGGCCCACCTGTTCGTCATTATCAATCTTTAGACTTTCTGTTTCCTCTTCCTCTTCTTTGTCATCCAAACCTAAACGGTCGCACTTTTCTAATTCTTCCTCCTTTTCATAATAATACTTGACGTATTCCCAGCGTTCTTCTCTTCTATATAGCACATCATTTCCCAGAAAATAACCCCCTTCATTCTTCAAGCCAAATAGCAAGGATATCTCCCCACTTGGATAAGCTTGCTCAAACTTATGACTCCGATAATCCTGTGAAGATAGATATTCCCGCGTGTCGTTTGAATCTGAATCCTTGCCCTGAAAATCACTGCTTTTCTTTTTGTCTGGATTATTAGAGCCTTTCCCTTCTTCATCTTTGTCATCATCATCTTTGTCATCTTGATCATTTTTCATAATCTCATCATCATCCTCGCTTTTACATCGCTTTTGTCTTTTTCTATTGAAGCGGTTGCTATCCCCTTCGTTTTGTTGTTCTTCCTCCTCAGCTTCTGATAACGTTACCGATGGGCCGGATTTCAAAATTTCCGTCTCTCCGATAGTAACTTCTTCATCATTCCCATTTACAACAACTTGCGTCAATGAGTGTCTCTGCTGATTGGGGGACCGTGTCGGAGCCCTGTACCCAAACCAGTGTAACAAATGCATTTGCTCATTTCTCGCAAGCCCAGGTCGTTGCACATCAAATTGTCTATAAAGCGCCAACGCTTGGTTTCTCAATCTATCATTTTCTGTTTCTCGCCTTAGATCAGCCAACCGTTGTCTTAACAGCTCCTCACGAGATTCACGCGATTCGGCTTCACTATCCCATAAAGGAACAGAAGGTGTCATGCCAGATGCGGATGCAGTTCTAGGGCTATCAGCATAATTTCTTTGATTATGAGTAAATGAGTACATTGACCTCTCATGACGGTTTGTCATGAAATTTACATTTTCAGTTTGTGCAATCTGGTCATCTGCTTGTAACTCACGACGAATTTCTTCAGCCAAAGCTCGGGCTTCAGCGGCGCCAAAACTGAGAGTTTCTTCCCCTTCTCCTTCGTCAGTGTTCCAAATCGAGTTAATGTTTTGGGATTCGGGTTCGTTTTGTTGATACACATCATTGTCATAAAATGTTTCTTCTGGGGCTTCTACTGTCAATTCAACATTATTATTCCCCTCACCGTTGGCCAATGTTTCTTCAAAAGCTGACATTCTACTAAACTGTCTCTCCAAGTTATTCAAGCTTCGACGATGTTCTTCCTGATGTAATCGAATATTGTTTAATCGTTCTCGCTGCTGTTGCTCTTCGGGTGACGGTACCTGCGGCACCATTTCTTTCAGCTTTTGTTGTCGCACATTTCTCTGATACTCGCGTACCAAAGACTGATGATCTTGCGGTCTTGGTTTCCGAGGCTGGCCCTCACCATCCACAATTAGAGATGAATCAAAATGCTCCGACATTTCAATGTTTTTAGCCACATCTGTCGCAACATTTCTTTGCTCGTCAAAATCATGGGGTCTCTTCTTTTTCCTCCACTTTTTCTTCTTTTCGTTTGAATCATCAGATTCATAATCAGAGTTATTCGATGAGTGTGGAGGGGGAGGCGGCGGCGGAGGTGGTGGGGGAGAAACAATCCAAGGCGGAGCCGGTGGTAATCCCCCATCGTTTTGACCATTTCCAGTATTTCTCGAGTCATTTGACCTAGCCCCCCCTTCTTCGGACCCATTCCTCCCGTTTCCATTTACGTGATTATACTGGCGGCTAGGCCCATTACCATGACTTCTAGGATTACCCATTTTGGTTGAAAATGTTTGAGTCTCTTTGTAGTTATCCATATTACTATTTTGCACAGCCATAGCTGCTGTAGCCACTGTAACCATGGCTGTCATCAAAAGCGTGTCGCTCTTGAAGGTATCAGAATCATGGACATCTCCATCTAATTGGCAAGCTGAGTAAGAAAAGGATGGTGGGGCAAGCCTTGTTTGGCCACAGAGTAAAAGAAGACCTGCTAAACGTCGGTTTGGGAAATTTGGAGCTCGTGTGGACCGGATCAAATAGGGATCCTCGAGGGTCACAGCCACGGGGGGAACGTGGTTAAATAATGAAAGCTGGGCGTCTTCCATTAGGAAAACAGATGTTGAAAAAAAAAAGCAATTATATATAATAAGCAATAAAAAATCGAGCTTACGAAGAAATATTTGATAAAAAGAAAGAAAAAAAAAAAGAAATCCAATATTAAATACTTTTAACTATAATGAAGAAGTTGCAAGAAGTTTGTCGTGACAATGGAGTTGATGCGATAAAACGAAAATTACCCAAATAAGTAATGATATTTGGCCATATGCGGCGTTGAGTAAGATCTTTTTTTAAGGGCCATCCCACAATTAATATTAAAAACTAAAATTCGATCGCAATAAATAATTTATAAAGATATATGAGTTGAAGCAGACTCATGGACTAGATTACACGCTGATGGCGCTGCGGTCTTCAAAGATGGTGGGGAAGGAGGCGTGTCGGACGTCGGAGAGGTGGGACTGGGTGCGGTGGGCGGGCGACCCATAATTGTAACTGTATTTTCCTCTTTAAGTGTGGCATCTGGCTCAGTTGGGTCGTCCATGATAGCCACAGAGAGCAGGCTCACATTAGTGCTTGGGTTTCTGCTAGGGTATATGCTACTACCAGCGCTGGGGCCGCCAGGGGTAGCGTTAAGCCCCTGGTAATAGCTGTGATTACTCGACAACCCCCCAGAATTAGAATTGTTGTAATAAGAGGATGAGCCAGGGCCTCCCGTGGAGCCTGTTGCGCCAGTTCGAGACTTGCTCTGGCTTCGGCGAGCCACTTCTTCAAGTGCACGCGTAAGCTTTTGCAAAGATAGATTAGTGTCATCGAGAGGCTGTGTAGGAGAGGGCACACGCGCCAGCGCGTCGTGCGGAGCCAGGTATGGCGATAGGGAGGGTGACCTTGAACTGCTTCTGGAAGATGGTTGGCCGCGCCATCCGTGGAGCTTGCGAAGTTTGGCCATAGCATGTTCGGGCTCGACACCAAGACTGCGGACGCGCTCAATGGCCGAGGAAATGTCTTCCTCAGTGACTTGGGTGATGCTGTCTGAAATGTTTTCTTCCTTGGACACGAGAGCATCCTGGTTGCGGTGTGTGACCCAGGGATGGATGCGGAGCTCGTCCATTTTGATGCGCTTTGGCGGGGACTTGCATAGGATGCGTGCAAATAGGTCCTTGAGGTCAGGGTTGATATCTTCACGGGGGAATTCGACATCCTCCGTAACAATGCGAGTGTAGAGGTCCATGACATTATCTGCGCGAAAGGGCAAGACACCAAAAAGCATATAATAAAGGGTAACGCCCATAGACCAAATGTCAGCGGAGCGGCCTGAGAGGGAGTTTATAGGGATATCACGAGTAGCCGCCAGCGGCATGAGGGCTCCGTTAGAAATCACAGCAAGCTCAGGAGCCATGTATGAGGGGGATCCTGCAGTCTTGGTAATGACGTCGTTATCTTGCTCAAAGAGTTCTGAGACGCCAAAGTCGGCGATTTTAAGCACATCATCCTCGTCGAGGAGCAAGTTGTCAGCTTTAATATCGCGATGAATGACACCTTGGGAGTGTAGATACTCAATGCCCAGAATCATGTCGCGGAAGTAGAGTCTGCATTGTTCTTCGGAAAGACATGCGGTGGGGACTAGAGGTGGTTGGTGGTCGTCATTGTTGCGAGTTTTTGTGTGAGACATGACGGGGCCATTTGCGCACCATTCGAGAATGAGGTAGAGGGAGTCGCTTTCTGGGTCATCGAGAACCTCAATGAGAGAGACAATGTTGGGATGGTCTAGTTTTTTGGCAATGGCGAACTCTCTGCGAATAAGGTTGAAGGGACTGTTATTGTCTATTGCAGGGGAGATTGATGAAGTAGAAACACCGGCGAGAGGTGTTCGTGGGCGACTTGAGCCTCTCATGACGGCTCGTCTGCGTTGGCTAAGAAGCTCCGATCGGAGATGCTTGCGTAAGCTTGACTTTGAGTATTCCTTCATAGCCTTTATTCCCCCCGTTAGTTATCATAATATTATTTGAATGGAAGCTTAATTTAAGGAGAGAGCAGTGCGCCCAGTAGGAGAAATGGGATTTTTTTTTAGAAACTCACATAGGGCTCGGAGGTATTGGTATCAGTGACTTTCCAAACAGTACCAAATGTGCCGCAGCCAATCTGGCCGCATACAAGATACTGGTTGACGGTTTTGCCAGCGTCATCAACACGCCTACTGGACACGACAGTTTCCTAAAAGACAAGAAAGAAAAAAACGATAAAGAAATTAGAGTTAGATGAGGTTTAATCATAGATATTAGTGCGTTTAGTGGGAGCTTAAAAAAGGTTTTCTCCCCTTCTCCCAAAAATTACTACCAACCTTGATTTGGCGCGGCGTAGCGTTGGCTAGCCGGAACTGTTGCCGGGTAGGACTCATGCATGGAAGGGTTGGAGTGGAATAAAAGCGCACCATGCTAGGTCGACGAGCCAGCGGGTTGTTTGAGATGGGAGGCGGGCCTGTTACAGGAGGATTCAGAGAGGAATTAGCATGGAGGGTATTGCTGGTGCCTGCGCCAGGCACGGGTAAGACGACGCATGGGGTGGGCGCATTTTCATTTTGGCACGCTTCGGACGGGTCGCCCGGTGCTGTTGGGCGCTCGGTCATGGAGAGCGAGATGTGCGGAGCGAGATACGGGCTGTGAGGAAGAGACCCCGGCTGGAGGGCTGCTGATGGCTGGGTGAGACCCGAGATGTTGTGTGGCGGTGGCTGGAGCGAGTGCGGACGGGCAAACGCAGCTGGACCCGAGGCGGCATTTGAGGAGTGCGGGTAGCAGATGCCTGGGGGACCTCGATCGGGGGCGGCGGTGGGCGCGGCCGGGTGATGATGCGAGAGCATATTCGGGGGAGAAAAGAGCGAGGTTTGAAGAGCAAAAGAAGCAACGAGAGAAAAGCTAAATATGGGGATGTATTGATTAAAAAAGAAGAAGAAGAAGAGTTTTTAAGAGTATTTGGAAACTTTTATAAATATCCCAAAAATAAAATATACAAACAACGCCTGGTGCTTTGTAGAGAGCATGAAAAATGCACCTTCAAAATGCTATTTGTGTATATGTGAGTACTACCAACTAAGGCAGTATAACCGGCTTACAGACTCTTCTATGTGTGTACAAAAAAATTAAAAGACTCATCGCACTTCACCATCAATTTTTGGCCATCCAACCACATAAACCCTATCCATCATGCCACGGCTGCTGCCCCGCCTGCTGGCCCATGCCCGCAGATTTGACCCGCTGCTTCCTCTCCTGCTCCCAGCCACCGGCGGCAATCTGCCCTCCGCCCAGCTCGAGCTCCGCTGGTTACGCGCGGAGCTGCCCGGTCTCGTGAAGGGCGCGATCGCTAAAGGCGGCGGTAATAACAGTAGTCCAGGTGGTGGAAATGGTAGCAGCGCAGCCAGTAGCACCAACCGCCTACGTCGCGCAGTGTATCTGCGCAGAGCGGGCTTCCCACTGCAATACCTGCTCGGGTCACAGCCCATGCGTGCACTGGACGTCCTGTGCAAGCCGGGCGTGCTCATTCCGCGCTGGGAAACCGAGGAGTGGGCCGGGCGGCTTGCGGACCTGATTGTTGAGAACGCGGCCAGCCTGGCTGGGGGGAAGCCGGAAGCCAGCATGGCGGCGGGACCGGTTGGCAATGGCCAGCCTCCGCTGAAGATTGTGGATCTGTGCACGGGGACCGGGTGTATTCCAATGCTTTTGGCTACAGAAATGGAGCGGGCCCAGAGCCTCCACGGCTCGTCGTTTGTGGCCGTCGATGTGTCGCAAACGGCCCTGGACCTGGTTGCCCGGAACCTGCGCCATAACGCCAGCCTGCTGGGCTCGGCCGGCGGCTCGTTCACCGCCATGTACGGCGACGTGCTGGCCGACATGGCTCCGTCGGTTGTGGGCCTGGGACCCGTGGACCTGGTGACGGCGAACCCGCCGTACATCCCCGAGCAAGAGTATGCGCGGGTGACGGGCGAAACAACCACTCGGAGCGTGCGCCGGTTCGAACCCCGACTGGCACTGGTCGGTGATAAAGAGTTTTACACGGCCGTGTTTAAGCAAGCGGTACTGGAGGCCAAGACGCGTGCATTGGTCTGTGAGGTTGGGAACGCTTCGCAGATTGAACATATGCAAACTCTAGCGAGTAGGCACGGATGGGATAGTGTAGGAGTCAATGATTCGGCAGGTAGGCCACGAGTCGTGGCCATATGGGATCCACTCAGTCCATGGACGTTTCTAAAGGGGCTTTAGAAAAGGATATGTATATTTATTATGATAATGATGATAATGATTAACTATGTACAAAATATAAAAACAACTGTAAAAAAAAAAGCTAAGGCTATCAACAAAACATCTAAAGACTGCCAACACGATGGCACTCCTCAAGGAAGAAACCAACCATCTCGGGGTCAAAGAATGGCTGGGTTCCGTGGCCAAGATTAATGATGTAGTTTTGCTTACCGCCGCCAAAGCCAGCAATCATCTGCTCAACCTTGCGAGTGATGGTCTCCTTGGAACCATAGATGACACCAGGGTCCAGGTTGCCCTGGAGAGTAGCACGGCCGTCCACGGTCTTGACGGCCTGGGCAGGGTCGTGGAGCCAGTCAATGGAGATGGCATTGTAAGCAGAGTTGGCAAGGTCGTCCAGAGCGTACCAGGCGCCCTTGGCAAAGATGGTGACGGGGACCTCACGGTTGCGCTCCGGGTCCGACACAAGACCGAGCTCGTGTAGGCGGCGAGGAAGACGCTCGGCAATCTGGCGCAGGTATGGCAGAGAGAACTCGGCAAACTCAGCGGGGCCGATTTCGCCGGCCCAGGACTCAAAGACCTGGAGCATCTGGGCGCCGGCCTTGACCTGCTGGGCCAAAAACTCGACGGCCACGTCGGTGATACGCTGGAGGACCTGCTTGGCGGCCTCGGGGTATTTGTAGATCCAGGTGCGGATGTAGCGGTAGAGCTTGGTGGAGCCACCCTCGGTCATGTAGACGAGAAGGGTGAAGGGGCCTCCGCAAAAGCCGAGCAGAGGGACGCGGCCATTGAGTTTGCGGCGGGTGGTCGAGATGGCGTCAAAGGCCCAGGCAAGCTCCTTGGTGACGTCGACTTCGGGGCTCAGAAGTCGCTCAATGTCCTCGGGCTCGCGCATGGGGTCGGGGAAAAAGGGCCCGGTTTTTTCGCGGATCTCGACAGCCATGCCCATGGCCTGGGGGATGACGAGGATATCGGAAAAGATGATTGCGGCGTCAATGAGGCCGTCGTAGTGGTCGACGGGCTGGATGGTGATTTCGGAGGCAATTTCAGGGTCGCGGCACGTCTCGAAAAAGTCCCGGCCGGCCTTGACTTCGTGGTACTCAGGCAGGTATCTCCCAGCTTGTCTCTGTGAAGAAGTTTGATCAGTACAGAAGGGTGAATAGTGTCATTTGGGTAAACTTACCATGATCCAAACGGGGGGTCTCTCAACCTTTTCACCTAAAATAGAGTTAATCGATGATGGTTAAGGAGAGTATGTGATGGCTTGCATACCTCTGGCAGCACGCAGCAGAAGATCGTTCTTTAACGGGGCATATTGTGTGGTTTCTTCAGCCATGGTTGATAGATGATGGATTGTATGGATAAATGGGATTACAGTGGGTTTTAAAGATTTTGATGATATTTAAGATAAAAATTAAAAAATAAAAAGGGGAGGAAGAGGGTGGAGGAGGTTTTTTTTTTTTTTCAAAGTGCGGGTTTTCAAAACTCGATTGGGTACAGGCTGGTTGGGCTGCCAAATACGAGAAAACCCTAAAGGTTTGGATTTTTGAGGAATTTGAAATTCCAGTTGGTTCTTAGTCATGATTGGTAATCCTGACGTAATTGCGCCTAGGTTTTTCTCAGCCCGCGTAAGAATTTCCGGGGTAATTTGGTCCTTCAAGCTTCATTTTAATTTCTTTTGTCTTGAAAAAAACTTGATTTTTTTGTATATTTTTATATAAATTAAAAGAAGAAAAAAACTCAAAATGCTGCAAATCAAAATAAAAATATAATTTAAAAAAAAACGCCCATCTGTGTACCATTTTTGTCCTTCCCTTGTATATATATATATTTAGATTACTCATGAATCATATGGCCCATGCGTTCTATCTTGGTCTTGAGATACTGGTCAACTTCCTTGCTTTGGAACCCGCCCTTGTTCTGCCATGATAACGGTACCATGGGCACACGCTCCGTGACGTGGATCTCGTGGTTCTTGCCCTCCACGGCCCGGATCTTGTCTGGATTGTTGGTCATGAGACGGACATCGTGCAGCCCCAGATCCAGAAGAATGGCAGTAGCAAGTCCAAAAGACCGCGCATCGGCAGGGTGTCGTAGCATCAGGTTGGCAGTCACGGTGTCGGCGCCCAGGTCTTGGAGATTGTATGCCTTGAGCTTCTCGGCCAAACCAATGCCTCGGCCCTCTTGACGCAGGTATACAATGACACCCTCGCCCTCTTGTGCCATGACGCGAGCAGCCTCATCCAGCTGCTCACCGCAGTCGCACCGGGCAGACCATGCAGTTTCGCCAGTGTAGCACTCGGAGTGAATGCGTACCAGGGTATCTTTACGATGTGTGGATGTTGTGGAGGCAGTGGTGTTTTTATGATGGGGACAGGTCTTGGAGGGGCTGTCTACAATCTTGGAGACTTGGCGGCCAGGAAACAAGGTCCCATCGTACGCTCCGCGCACCATGCGGTCCTCTTCAGTCTCTCCTGGTCGCTCCGCAAACAGCGACTTGGAGCGGATGCGGTCGCCAAACACAAACGCAATGTGTTCCTTGGTGTCCACATTGTTGCGGTAGACGTGCAGAAAGATCTCGCCGCCAGTTGTGAGAGGGATGCGTGCGCGTGACTCGCACACGACAATGGGCAGGGTATCGTCGAGCTGGATCGACGCAATGGCCGACTGCTTTTGTGTAGCGGATGGTTGTGGGAGGGGAGCTTGCGATGCTCGTTGTGCGGGGCCCGAGTTGTTGAGAGTCTTAAGCGTGGTTGACAGGTTACCGGCCGTAAATGAGAGCGGAGATTGTTCGGCTAGAACCGCGACGGGAGCGGCGGTGGCGGCGGCCGCAGGCCCACCAACGAGGTTGGAGAGAAAGGCGCCGGTGGGGGCAGAGACGACGGCCGAAGCAGGGGCAGATCCAGCAGCCTGCTGCTTTTTGACGTCGTCTGGAGAAGGGGTGGGGGCCGGAGAGATGAGGGACATGGAGAAGTCTGAGAAGGAGGATGTGGATGAGGATGGAGAGACGAGCGAGAGATTCGATGAGGATGTGGACGAGAGAGAAGAGCAGGAGGCAGAAAGAGCGACGGCGTCGGAGGATCCAGGCTGGAGAGTACTAGGATGGGTTGTATTGGAGGGGGTTTGGTTGGGGGAGTTGTTGGAGGACATGGTAGAAGAAAAAGAAGAGGGAAAAAAAAATGGGTGGGTTTTTTATTTTTTTATGTGAGGGGGGGGATGGCGGATTTTTCAGGTTTCTTATATAACGGTGTGAGTCTTTAGTAAGGCACCTTACAGGATTTCTAATGATTATGGCAGGGTAGCTTGGGCTTTAAAATGTCGTGAGAGGGAATTGTACCACCACCACTAGTCAAGGATTATTAACGAGAGTCTTAATAAGAATTTGAAATATATATTTTTCAAATAAAATCATAAATCTTTGGAGCAAATCTCCCAGCTTTTATATTATTACCATCCGAATATCATCAAATTTCTTTTTTTTTTTTTAATATTTCATTTTATTTTTTTTTTTTTCAATGAAACGTCTTTTTATTACTGCCCTCCGCAGCCCACGCTCTACTGTCCTGCTCTCGGCCGCTGTTGCAACATCCTCAACCCTCCTCTACCACTTTGCAAGACCCATCCATGCCTCCGCCGCTGCTCCAAATAACAGAATCTACTTCCCCGTCAGATACGACTACGAGTTCGACTCCCTGGCGCTGCTCCCCACCCCTCTCCTCGCAAACTTCACCCTCCGCGGCGACGTCGCGTCGGACCGCCTCACCGCCGCCCTCATCCGTATCGTCTCCTACGAAACCGACCTAGAAATCTCAGCTGTCGACATCGAGGTCGACGAGCCCACAACAAGAGACCTCATGTATAAGTACAATGTGAGTATATTTTTGGATATTTCTTGAAATTATCTCCCTCAAACCTTCGTTATCCTCTTTCATGGCTGAGCTCAAAAATAATCTCAAATTTCACTTTAATTTAATCTTCATATGATAGACCTATACCCTAAATGACCTCATTCCTAATATATATCCCCTTTCTCCATAATCTAAAGTTATATTTACAATATCACAGTGGACAATTTACCTAGCAAGCCTTCTTTCAGTCTATCTCCCCTCTCTTAACCGAAAATAAAATTACCCTTTCAGCATAGTCCTCTGCAATATTAAACTGTTTGATTATCTTTTTATATTTCACATCACCTTTTTTTTTAGACTTGTTATAAATTCCTTTTGTCTCACCTTAAAATAAAAATAAAACTCTTTTGTTATTCATTTGGTATATTGTGCTTTTGGCATGATTTTTGTTTTTTTTTCTGGCTCTAGGTTAATAAAATTCCCACCATCGTTGCCCTTAAAGGTGGAATTCCTATCGGTTCATACACCCTCCCCGACGATTTTAAAGAAGTAGACTGGCAAGACTTTAAGCAATGGATCGAATCTATGGCTACAAAATAAGCCTCTTCTTCAAGTTTTTTTATTAAAAAATATATTGAAATATAGGTATCATTCTGGTGATATCCATCATTAAAGTAACCCCAAAAACTCCTGCCATTTGGTATCTTCATCATCACTGGAATCCTTGGTCTCATCTTCAACCAGTCTCTGTTCTCTGTTCCTTAAAGCGTCTTTCCAATCAACCCCTCCTTCAAGTCCTGTAGATCCCATAAAAACATCCCCGCCTTTTAGAAATTTAGCATTTCCACTGCTTCCATCACCCTCTGTCCTTCTCTCCCTTTTGTCGCTTTTGCCCCGCATAGCCCCTCCTCCTCTACCTCCATCCCCCCCAAGCTCCCGCAAAATGAATGCCGAAGCTGAACGACCCTCTCCAAATCCCACCTCTTCCTCTTCGCCAGCTTCTTCGCTCTCCGCATAATAATTATCCTTTTCCTCCCCCTCCTCTAAACCATATTTAACCTCGCCCGCATTATTATTGCCGGTAATTTCACAACTGTCTGCATAACACGGAATCCTCTCCGCATGAAAAACGGCCGTTTGAGCGGAAACCCTTCCAGAAATTACTTCTTCCTCATGCATGAATGGTACTGATGATACCACTCCTCTTCGCTCCCTCTCTTCTTCCCTCGTCCCTAGTCTGCTCCCATCTCCCCGCTGCTTGGCTTTGTCTATCCTTATTCTTTGTATTTTCCTTTTATCCTCGCTTCCTCCTCCTTTTTTGCTTTTCCTTCTTCTGCTCCCCTTAGGTGTTGGCGAACCCTCAACCCTGCTTTGGTATTCTAACTCCGTGGCTGTACCCTCTTCTTCCTTCTCCTCATCCCCCGCTGCATGATCATCTCCATAATTACCTGTGTCACTATAATCAACAAATTGGCTTTTTTGTCTCTCTGTTTCCTTAGACAAATTTACATCACCATATCTGCTTGCAAAAATAATCTCGCCATTATTTTCCTCTTGATTCTCCCTCAGGTAATATTTCCTGCTATTAACAACCTTTTCACTCAAATCTGATCCATGTTAGTCCTCGGTATGACGTTTTCTTTGTTTCTTTTTTCCTTCTTATTTTAAGACACTAATTTCCACCTTATCTTTCAATCACAATATCTGGTCTCAGTGTATTTTACATTTAATTTTTGATCCCGTTTGGTCTTTTTTGGTTGATACTTACTCTTATTCTTTTCATTGTTGTTTTTATTTTTTTTTCGGCCATCACCGTAGGCTTCTGTGTTAATCCATGATGCTTCTGTTCTTTTCTCTCCAGCATAATATGGTTTGATTTCAAAATTGAAGGTTTCGGAGGAAATTGTTTTTTTATCTGTCTTAACGTCATTCTTTTTCTTTTTACTCTCCAAATGGCTGTCTCGAAGGCCCCTCTGTGTAGCCAGAGCCACCTTCTCCTCAGCCTCTACACTTTCTAACCTTTCTCTTGTCTTCTCGAAGAAATTGCGTGTCTCATCATTAGCCTCTCTATCAGATCCCAGATAAACTGGTTTTTCAAACATTTCCCAATTGGTATTCTCGAGTGCAAACCGACGGCCTTCCTCAAACTCATTTCTCGATGCTATTTTTTGAGGCATCGTACTGCTGGTACCAATATCATTACCCGTTTGATTACTCAAACGATCGTCATTATTCTTTTTAATTTTTCCATACATATCGTTATCTTTTTCCATTCTCTCATCATATTGAAGCTCTTTTGCCCTTTTAATATCTAATGCGGCCAAAAAGACATTCTCATCTACAGATGTTTCAACCTAAAAATAAAAACATTGTTAATTTTTCTTCTTATCCTAATCACTGTCTTTATCCTATTTTTTTTAAATTTATTTAGTGCTACCGATGACGCTAATAAAGAGATGGATTTTGGAATCACCGCATATGTATCACTTTTCTTGGGCTCGAAATATGAAAAATCAAAATTGACGAAATCGTCGTGATTAGAATACGACGATTCATCCGTCTCGTGAATATTTTGAATCTCCTCTACTGGCATATTTATATTAAAAAATTTCCGTTTTTGGCGTATTTGAGCAGCTTTTAGAGGTTCTTCCTGCTGTGTTCCATGCCGTGAAATATTAATGGGCGTGAATCCCGTTCGTTTTGTGGGTCCAATCTGATTCCCATTAGCTCTTGTTTTAGCTTTGGTGAAATTCATGCGAAAGTGAACCGATTTTAAGTTAAATAGAACTTGAAATGAGAGCTTAATGAATAATTAAATTATTGAAAGTAAAATTTTTTCAAAGAATTTTAACAAAATTAGTTGTAAATTTCAAATAGTAAATAGAGATGGAGTTTTTGACATGAACCCTGATCCCAGATAAGCGAAGACATTAAACATTCTGTTACACTGATATTTGTTACAACCTTTGAGTTTTTGTTACAGTCTATCTTTTTTGTGATTTTTTTTTTGGTCTACCAAACTCCGCTCCGAGTATTTACTACTAAAAAAAATCCACTGCATCCGCCAATTTGCCCTTCACCTCTCTATTGTCAGAATCATAACCACCTTATACCACACACTTAAAATGGCTGCCGAACACCCCAACCAAGACTCTGTTCTTAAAAAGTCTGCCCGCAAACTTTGCTGGGATGCCCGTGACAAGTACTTTGCATGTCTCGACAAGGCCAATATAGTTGACGTCCGCAAGCCAGAAAACGCCGCAAAGTCTAAGCAACTATGTGGTTCTGAGGAGACCGACTTTAATAAAGATTGTATCGCCAGTTGGGTATGTTTTTTTTCTCTTCTTCTTCTCAAAATTTACGCCATTAATTAATTACTGACTATTTTTTTCTAGGTCGATTACTTTAGAACTAAGAGAGCAAACGACTGGGAAAGAGATCAACAACTCAAAAAACTCCAGGCTCAAGGCGCCATCCCTCTCGATTCCACAATCAGATTCAAGTAATCTTGTAAATTTGTCTCCCCTTGATATTTTACCTATTTCTTTTTTTTTTGTACATAGTCTATCAATTTATTAGCTCTCCTTTAATCTATTCTGTCCGTGACTTCTTTACTGGCTTGCTCGGCTCCTCATCCTCCACCTTGTCGAGCTTGCTCCACAGTGCCTCATCCTCAGCTTCCTCCCGTTGTCGCTTCATCCTCTCCTCGGTCTCACCGTCGTATCCACCATCCTTTTCAAACCCATCTAAAACAACAATTCCCGTGGGTCGCGTCCCTACATATACTTTTGCAGCTTGGCGACGCGTGTCTGGATCATAAACCCGAACAAATCGGTCCAGACTACCTGTAACAACATACTGTGCAGCCCCGTTCTCGTAGCTTTCAATTCCATCAGCATCTGTCGCCGCAGGCTGTGTATATTGCGCAAGGGCTCCAATAGATCCTGTGGCTCCATGGAGCTTTCCCATCATCTTGAGTCCTGTGTTTTCTTCAACATTGACCACATATGTAGACGTCTGGCGATCTGTCACTAGCAAAGACAGGGGTGTGGTAGAGTAAATGTCTTCATTGTCATCATCATCGTCAACTTTCTTATCCTTTACATCCTCCTTGTTGTAATGCAGCTTTCCGACACCGGCTATGCTCAAGAAATCTCCATCGCGCTTTGTCAATCGCAATCGAGTAACTGGCCGGTTATTTTTCTCCGGGTGGTATATCCGCACCTCCCCGTGATGTGTTACTGTCGCAAGTTTCGTGGTAAACGTAAACTTCTTTTTCTTTTCCTCCTCATCATCTTCATCCAAGTACCCCCACGATGTCCCGATTGGTGATGTATTGCTGGGATCCTCTAGGAAAAAAATAGCCTCCACCCAAATCGGGCTTTTCAGCCCAAGTTCGTCCCGCTTCACGTTTCGTGGCTGCCATAAAGGTGATAAAACTGGCTTTTCTTTATCCTCGTGCTCCCAATCAGCACCATAAACTTGTACCTCCACCTCATTACCTGCAACAGCAATGACACCCGGTTGCGATGGATGAACCGCCAAACAAGTGTATTCCTTCCCAGGTAACTTATGCGTTGCCAAAACTGTTTTGGACGAAAATGTAGACTCATTATTCTTCTCTTCGTCGTCTCCTGAGTCCTGTTTCTGAGACATTGAAGCTGCAAGCAAATCATATGCAACAAGCTTGCCCTCCTTTGAAAGTGTCATGACAATACCACCTGGGTATTCCTCAGCAAGTCCAACAATGGCGTCACCCCGTGCATGTTTAGGTGCACCCTCGGGTAAAGGATTAGTTGCTGTATGTTCTGGCCATTCGTAAATTAAAGGAAACCGACCGTCATCCCCAATCTTAGTAGCAAATGCAGGTTTATTTTTGTCCTCCTTCTTGGTATCCTCCTTCTTAGGCTCTTCTTCCTTAGATTGTTCTTCAGGACTGCGTTTGGCTGGCTCCGAAACTTCGTAAAGACCCACAGATCCGTTTTTTCTTGCAGCAATAATCTAGCTTATTAGAATACAATTATAAACAAAAATATCTTGGTTCAAAACTTACCCATTGCTTGTTCTTACCAACACGGGCTAAAGCCTGAATGTGCTTATTGAATCCACGCTTGTCATAAACAAGAGAGCTGGTAGGTTGGGGTGCCGTCTTGTCCGAAGTATTGGTATCGAAAGGAAATATAATTTCTGTCTTGTTAGAATAGCTATATTGTACCCTTACAAATTACATACCCTTGATACTTCCAGAATCCTGATCTGATACGAGAAGTCTCATTGTTGTAAACGGTGAATAGTTTGGAAAAAAAAAAAAAAGTGAAATTAGCTGGTGATAAAATTTTTTTCGCATACGGCTGGCCCTTTAATTTTTTTTCTTTTACATCTATGAAGCAGCATAACCATCTATATTCCCATCCGTATCAAATGTATTCCCACCCCGCTGTTCAGCAGAGACAACAGCCATACACTGGAATTTGTGATTGTACGAAGATTTCCAAAATTTAATGCTGCCATCGCTCCCGGCACTTGCCAAAATCGTGCCAGTGACGTTCCAAGATACGCGCCAAATCTCGGCATCATGACCTTGGAACGCCGCAGCAAGAGTTGCACTAATTGGTGAGTCCGAAGAGCCTCCTGTGATTCCTGTAACTGTACCCTGTGTACTCGAAGCCAAACTATCCAATCCGTTATCAATTTCCATCGAGTCAAAGCGCTGTGACGAAGATCCCTGCTGGCCCTGCTGACCCTGTTGTGATGTTGACTGAGAAGCCGGTTGTTGCTGGCCCGTTTGTCCTGGTTGAGCTTTAGTCTTAACCACTCGGTATATTCTAATCTGTCCGTCATTGGAACCTGTTGCAATCAGTTGGAACCCGCGACCCATTGATGGGGCCCATGAAATGCTGCGAATCATGCTCTTGCAGTCAGGGAGCTCAGCCACCCGCTTGAAAGGTCCCATGCCAGGACTTCTATGATAAATGTAAGCTGAGTCTTGTGCAGACACAGCAATGTACTCCTTAAAAAACATAGAAGGGCACCATGATAGAGCGAAGGACGACTGTCTGTTCTTGGAGGCTTGTTTTGTGACAAGAGCCTCCTCAGACATCAATGCAGTCCAAAAACGTAGATTATTGGGGTTAGGTGCCTCATGAATATGAAAAATTCCCTCCGAGTCTATGCTCGCAAGTTTCAACCCCATGTGACTAGGAGCGAACGCAATGTCATACACGGCCCCATGGAAATCGGTAATAGTTGCGCACTTCTTCCATCGCCGTCCAGATTCAAACGGTTCGCGGGGGTCCTCTTCAAAAATGCGAACAGTGGTATCGTAAGAGCACGAGGCAATCACCTGGCCAAACTCAGGGTTGGCCCATACAACCTTCACTATAGATGATTCGTGTGCTTTCCATGAGTCGCAAAGCTTCCACTCTGGTTCAGTATTCTCCTCGCCATTTTCAGTCGTGTTTGTTGTGGAAAGTAGCGGAACATTTTTCTTGTCAAAAACCTTGATATATTGATCAGATGAACAAGTGACTATTCGCTTGCCGTAAAAGTCATAGTTGAGATCATGAATCAGCTCTTCATGCCCCGCAATAAATGGTTGAAACTCTGACATATTGGAAAGTTAGATTGCTGTGGAGGTTGCGAAAATCTGGCAGTGTGTTTTGACGATGGTCTTTTGTTTTGGTATTCCCCTAACCCACTCTTCTCTCGATTATTTCATTTTCCCCCTTAGGAGATCTAAGTTGACAGTCTATCTTCTAATTCCCCTGAATCTAAGCTGAATAACTTTGGATAATCAAGACGTGTTCTCTCCATCTTCCATTCTTTCTCTTCACACGCCCAAAAACCACAATGGCCTTAACAAAATCCACCGTGCTTACCGCTGCTAGCACGGCGGTTGGCCTGTCACTTGTCTTTAATCCCCAGAGTCAACCAATAGTTTCATGCTTTGGGTTCTCGGTACTCGGTGCCGTAGCCACCTTTCATTTGATTCCCAAAACAGGCCCACTCTTCATCAAGATTGGCCTCAGCGGAAAGGATCTGCTCAAGAAGGAGAAAAAGGTTCTTCCTGAAACAATGGGTGCTGTTGTCGGTCTCGTATACATGTTTTGTTTGTTTTTTTTCATTCCCTTTATGTTTTATCAATACCTGGTCACAGAAACATCCGGTGCAGGAAACCGTGATGAAGGTCTAGAGATTACTGTCGACCCCGGCGATCCAGGCACAATTGGACGAACACTTACAAAGTTTCCTCATAACAAGCTTGCGGGTTACCTTAGTGCACTGCTTTCGCTTCAGAGCATGTTTATTCTAGGTGTCGCCGATGACCTGTTTGATATCCGATGGAGAAACAAGTTTTTCCTGCCTGCCATTGCTGCCATTCCCCTTATGATTGTTTATTACGTCGACTTTGGCGTTACTCGAATCGTCGTTCCACACTTTATCCAACCTTTTTTTGGAAACAAGTCAATTGATCTTGGCTTCTTGTACTACGTCTATATGGCTGCGGTAGCCATTTTTTGCCCCAACTCAATCAACATTTATGCCGGCGTCAATGGCCTTGAAGTGGGCCAGAGTTTAGTGATCGGTCTCTCTATCCTTGCAAATGACATCTTATACTTGATACATCCTCATCATTTGGCTACTGAATCTCATCTTCTCTCGCTATACTTAGTGTTACCCTTTCTCGGAGTAACGTGCTCCCTTCTATATTATAACTGGTGGCCTGCACAAGCCTTTGTAGGCGACACATACTGCTATCTTGCAGGTATGGTATATGCCGTTGTGGGAATTTTGGGCCATTTTTCCAAGACAATTCTCCTATTTTTTCTCCCACAAATCTTTAACTTTGCGTACTCAGTGCCGCAGATCTTTAAAATTGTTGAGTGCCCAAGACACAGAATGCCGTACTTTAATGAAAAAACCGGCATGTTAGAACCTTCCAAGGTTCACTTTACCAAACAGCCCCATCCAATTGTTGCATTGGTATTAAAAACACTCGGGAAATTAAAACTTCTCGGTGTATATGAGGAGGATGGAAAGCTAGTGGCAATCTCAAACATGACACTGATCAACCTAGCACTTGTTTTGAGTGGCCCGATGCGTGAAGATAAATTAACTACACTTCTGCTTTCGCTTCAGCTAGGAGTAGGTCTTGGTGCCCTTATTGCAAGGCATACAATAGCAACCTTGGTTTTTGGGTACGACAATATCTAAACCATGTGTATTTATATATATGTATATCTATAGATATCTATGAAGACGAATCCTTCTTTACTTGGGCCCAGTAATCTTCTCTAACTCCAAGTAGAGTATCAGCCCATTCACTGACTTCCGGAGTTTTAATCTGCTGTCTAGTATCTAAAAACTGTGCGAGATCCTTTTTACCCTCATGCTGCTGCTCAAACTCAAGGGTTTGAACAAGGAGCTCAAATTTATCAACATCCTTGACAAATCGGGCTTCGGGAGATGCCACATTTTCGTACTCATTCCACAGATCGAGAATTTCCTGGGCAGCAGAAGAATTAAAAGGCTCAATCAAGCCCTTTGTCAGGTACTCCATAGCTGCAAGTTCGCGGCGGTGTTTTTCTTCCTTTGGGACAGGATCTTTGGGGGTGATATCACCCACAAGACTTTCAGCCATGTCATGGACCAATGCGATACGCACACAGCGACCCGTGTCTAGATCCTTATTATTAGAAAGCATGGAGATGATGCCCATACGGTACATGTGGTCAGCAATAGACTCTGGATCTTCGACATCGAAATTAAGCCAGCCTGTACGCCGAGTCTTTTTAAGTTGTTGAATAATGTGTAAAAATATTAGGAGATTTGAAACACCCTTGGTCGATGGCGATGAAGAATTATTTAGCTTCTCGATGAAGGGGGAATTACGGATCAGCTCGATCCGCTGACGAACAACATCTGGAACAGCGTTCTCAGGAGTCCAAATAGGTTCTTCGGAAGGTTGTTGTTGGTTACTCATGATTTAATCAAAATGGATGTAATGGTAAGAAAGAAGAAGGAAAAATGTTGATAAGAAATTTGTATTATTTTTACACGCAAGGCACTTGGCTAACTTGTCAAAAATCTCATTTCCCAAAAAGTACTTAATGTTTAAGAGTGGGTTTTTATGAAATCTTTTCCTACACAATAATCCTCTTTTTAATTTTTTTTCGGCAAGTTCATTACATTACTATCATGATATATTTTTTATTCGTGTATATTTCATGTGTTTAGGCAACGAGCTCAACAACACCACCGGCCTCGATGATCTTCTGCTCAGCCTCAGCAGAGACGAAACGGGCCTTGACAATGATGGGGACCTTGGGAAGAGCACCCTTGCCAAGAACCTTGCCGTAACCAAGAGCAAGAGTGTCAATGACGGGGGCAGCGCTCGAGGAAGCCTCCTTGAGGTACTTCTCTCTCTTCTCCTCAGGAACAAGAGTCCACAGACGCTCGACGTTGATGACGGGTCTCCAGAAGTGGTTCTGCTGCTTGTGGAAGTATCTCATACCGACCTTACCGAAGTAACCAGGGTGGTACTTGTCGAGGTTGGTTCTGTGGTGGTGCTGACCACCGGCCATACCACGACCACCGGGATTCTTGCGGTGCTTGCCAATACGACCGTAACCGGCTAGAATACAATGTTAGAAATTTTTTCATTCAAATGAGCAAAGCATCGACTGATCAATAACAAGTTCAAATTTTCACGTTTCAAACGGGTATTAAATCCATAAAGAAGTTTTCAATCAGCGTCTGCATCAGATTTATAAAAATACACACCGGAGACGTGGCCTCTGTGCTTTCTGGTCTTAGAGAATCTGGTAGGCATTGTGTCTGTGTTGTCGATGGATAGACGTCGTGGTACTATGAGAGCCAAAAGAGAGGAAGGGAAGGGAAAAAAAAAAAAAAGAAGAGAGGGGGGAGACCAAGCAAAAAGATTGAGTGGTGTGGGTGAATACTTGTTACAGCTATGAAAAGTTTTTCTTATTTTGCAGGTAAACCAGTAAATATTTGTTGTAACAAGACTACATATATAATTCACGTGATCCAAATGTTGCAATCCAACTGTGGTTTATTTTATTACAACTCAGAAATGTTTTTTCAAAAAAATGAATTTTTTGTAATGAGTCGTTCAAATGATAAAATATATAATGTTCTGATATATACACTTAATTATATTTCCTAATCTGGAAAGACAGTCTTTTAATGTAACAATTTTGTTACAACGTTTAGAACGGCTGATGCTAGTTTCCTTCATTTAATAAACTTGATTTAGATTTCCTTTGACATTATAACAACAAAAACATTCATACATGAATATAGGAATAAATATAGAATACCCCTTACTCAGCAATTTCATCAGACCTATCCTCGATGCTGATAGTAGACCAGGGGACTAGAGCCCAAATAAACGCAATTGAGGCAAAACAGAAGAAAGTAAATATGTAATAAGTCGAGCCGCCCAGTTTCGCCTGCAGTATAGGGAAGAAGTAACCGATAACAAACGTTGAAAGCCAGTTTGCAGTCGTTCCCACACTCTGCGCCGCACCAACAGCATTGTGGGGGACTAGCTCCGAAACTAGCATAAAAGGTACAGGTCCAAGGCCAATTGCGAAAAAGACAACAAAGAGAGTTGCCGAAAGGGCTGAGAGAATAGAGTGCGAGTTATTGATGCCAAATCCAAGGAGTGAAGAGAAAACAGCCATGCCACTAATCGAGCAAAGAAGAAGATGTTTCCGGCCGTATTTGTCTACAAGGGTTGACGAATACATGGTAACCACAGTATTGAGAATAGAAATGACGCAGTTGATTGTAGTTGTGAGTTCCGGGAAAAGCTTTGCAAGAACAGAAACACCATAAAAGATGATGGAGTTAATACCACAAAATTGCTGGGCTGTGAGAACACCAACAACAACAATAAGCTCTTTGCGGTAAATTTTCGAGAAAAGGAAAGTATGCACTGACACATTATTCGACTTGGTCAAACTATTTACTGCTGGGATGAGTGAGGTTTCTGGGGTAGATTGTGTGGCAGTCAACAACGCCTGGTCTTCCTCTGTAGTGACAACAGGTGTATCTTCATTCTTAGAAATGGAAGCGATTGTGTTAAACTCTTTGTCTACGTTATCTGAATCACGGAGGAATTGCAATGTTTTTCTTGCCAATTGATACTTCCCGACTGAGATGTACCATTTAGGAGTTTCGACCAAAAACGACACAAGGAGCACTGCGTAAAGAAGACCCAAGACCGCCCCAAAAAAGAGAATGAGACGCCAGCGAGAAAAGGACGAGAAGAAAATTCCAAGAATCTGAGCAATTAAAATACCGACATTGATAGAAACCTGATTCATAAAACCGAGCTGACCGCGAAGGCTTGCGGGTCCAATTTCAGAGAGATAAAGAGGGATGACCACAATGGCCGCACCGGCACCTAGTCCTGAGATGAAACGGCCAATTTGCATGTGCCAGACCTTGGTGGCGGCACCGGTAAGCAGGGACCCAATTATAAATGGAATGCAGGTAATAATAGAGAATTTACGACGACCCAAAAACCCGGCCGCGTTACCGGCTAGCAATGCTGTGACAAGCCCACCTATGGAAATAAGACTGGTAACACTTCCAATGTCTTCGGCGGTCATAGGAATACAGTCAACATTAGTAGGTTCATTTGGTGGCAGTGCTCGACAGGAAATGTATGCTTCCGGAGCGTTAAGCTCAGCCTGAAGATTAGATTAGTATGATAAAAAAAGAAGAAGAAAAAATCAACCAACCATGTGATAACCATATTGGACTGCACCGAGACATTCGATGACAACCATGGTGTATATACGTAGATAGGCTTTACGACTAAGCGAGCTCATTGTTGAATGATGTTTTTTTGTTTGAGAGATAACGAGAAAGGAGAGCGTAGACCGGATATATTTTTTTTATCTCAAAAGAAAAAAATAATTTTACAACGTGGGTATCGTTGATCAATCCTTATGGGAGTTATTTAATTTAACCATATATAAATGCCCTAACCCTTTAATAATAAATGAACAGACGGGAGAAAATATTAATGCACTGAACAAATCCACATGAATGTTCAAATTATAAGCACACAAATAATATTCAAGTCATACAAACCATGGGCTGGTTTAGCAGTTCTGAAAAGGCTTCATTGCCAATAGAAAAACCTGAAGAACCCGAAAAACCCGATAATGCTTTGTTAGCCGAAGCTCTTTCGGATCCGGCCCCTATGCCACCATCTGCCGAAGATCTTGAAGAGGCCCGACTACAAAAAGAGCGTGAGGCCGCGCAAGCAGAGTATCTGGCGTTTAGCCACACACAGCGTCTAGGGATAGCACCAGGACCTCGTCTTGTGTTAACTGGTGTGACGGCTGGAGGCTATGGGTTTTTGTCTGGTTTCTACAGCGGATTCAAGATGGGCGGTCTGCGGTACCTTGCGCAGAACGCACACCGACTTCCTAGGACCAAAGGTGGATGGTACTTTTACCATAAGCGCAAGAACTACGTGGTACTCAAGGAAGCCATTATGACAGGAACTCGGACAGGATCTAAGTATACAGCAGCAGCTGTTGCATATTTTGGAATAGAGGCGTATTTGGACCATGTGAGAGGGCAGATTGATTTTCTGTCTACAGCCGTGGCTGCGGTTGGTCTTGGTGCAGGATATTCCTTCTACAGTGAGTAATCTTTTTTTTATGACTGGGAAAATTAGTATTAACATTTTTTAGGTCGTCTGAGTAAGGTTCAGACTCTGAATACTATGCGATCATTTTTGGGATTTGGAATTGCGGCCGGCCTAGTGCAAGATGGACTACGCTATATGCGTGGTAATGAAGTGTGGTATCTCAACTGGATTTCTAGAAAAGTTTCATCAGAACCAGCCTTGGAGTCTTAAAATATTACTTTTATTATTATTATTAAAAAATTGTAAATATGCGTTATAAATATATATAAAAAAAACATCCTTTTACTTTTAGTCTTCGTCTTCATCATCACTCTCGATATCTTGCAATTCTGGCAGAGGAAACTTAAGAATGGCTGCAATACCGGAAATGTCATCCAGTTGCTGACCCGCGTCATGCAGTGACGAAAAGATTTCGACGGAGCCACCTGAATTCTCAACTTCTTCAACCAGCGCCATGTACTCCTTGCGCTCAGCAACATTATCACTGCGAAACAGAGAATCTGAAACCATCAGCGAGTCAACAGCGCCCATCTCAACGGCTTTGGCCACGTGCCTGGGACCATACCATGCACGCATATCGTCTCGGTTCATAATGGTGTAGAAGTTTTCCAACATCTGAAGCTGGTGACCGTATTTTGCTGAGGATAGATGACTAACAACGTTAGGGTCCTTCATGACTTCCTTCAGACTCTGAAGATATCCTGAAGATGAATGAGCAATGACTGTCTTGTCCTTGAAACGAAGAATGCGCTTATCTGACTTGAGAGAGGCTTCTTCAAACAGATAGTTTTTAAACTCAGTTGCATAAAATGCAGGGGACGCAATGAGTAGCGCTTTAAGGGTATCGAGGGGTAAGGACTGTGAAAAGACAGTGTAGAGCTGTTTGAAGAAACGTTCATGTGCACGGCCAATTTTTTTAATAGAAGTCTCATAGGCTGTCTTTTTAGGAATGCTTACTTCGACTTTAGCTTTAAGAATGGTCATGTTGCTAGTGACGATGCATACATGTGCCACACCGTCTTCCATGATAATGGCACCAAGCTCTGCGCGCTTGTCCATGTCACAGGCATCCTTAAGGTCATCGACTTCAATTTTATTCCATTCGTCTTTAGTAATTTTGAGCTGTCGGTTAATTTGGACATCGAGAGTATGGGCAGCACCTGGCGAAACGTCTTCAATCTCATTTTCAAACGTGCCGGCAACTTGCAGAGACGCCGACCGTGCATCGTAGTCAGTTTTCGTGACGCGCAGAACAGCACGGATTGTTTTGCGATATGTGCTATTGTCACTCTTGCGAATCACCTTGCGGGTGGTGGTGGCTTCGACCAGATCTCCAGGGTGAATGTGGTTATAGAGTGTCCACATATCGTCGGCATCCTGAGGGACAATCACCATGGTACCATGGCCATAATCTTCGGGAACAGTTGAACTAGTGATTTTCATTGTCTATTCGGTGAAACCTTTCCAAAAAAAAGTT
Organism: Magnusiomyces ingens NRRL Y-17630; assembly: GCA_900497715.1. NCBI lineage: Eukaryota > Fungi > Ascomycota > Dipodascomycetes > Dipodascales > Dipodascaceae > Magnusiomyces > Magnusiomyces ingens. The sequence goes on from UIDE01000004.1 coordinate 1,176,950, forward strand.
GGATATTAATATTGTTATGAAGACTGTTTGTTGTTTGGAGAATAGTCAAGCTATATATACACGCCCAGAATAAGAATAATCGTAGAAAAAAAAATTTGTAATTACTGGGTAGTGATTCACGGGGCTTTATAAACACTTTAACAGACCAGCATGATTTTGACGTGCAGCCGCACAAACCTCAGCCAAAGGTAATTGAAAATTTTTTTAGTCTGACAACAGAAAAACACTATTTTCATGCTATTACTATACACACATGCAAAAAAAAAAACAAAAATAAAAGAAATGGAAAAAGAAGACAGTTTATCGAACGTTGGCAGCAACAAGAGAGTTGACCTTGCATAGCTCACCGGCTTTGTTGACAAGACGCTTGTCGGGCTCACCCTCCTTGCGGAAAATGACGGAGAGGTCTTCCGTAGTAGTGAAGCCGGGCTGGATCTGCTCCCAAATCTTCTTCTTAGGGTTGAGGACAGCTTCAGGTGTTCCATCAAAGGTCTCGAAAAAGATCTTGTCGCCGGGTTTGGAGCCAGCAGGAGGGTTGACGAATTCGACAGTGTCTTCATTAGAAGCGCAAAGAACCATGGCGCTCGATTTAATGCCACGCATAGTCACAGGCTTCAGGTTAGCAACAACAACAACATAGCGGTCTTGCATGGCTTCGAGAGGGAAGTACTTAACGAGACCACTGCAGACAGTTCGTGGACCCTCTTCATCGCCCATATCAATGGTAGAAACGTAGAGGGCATCGGCATCAGGATGCTTAATAGCCTTTTGAATGTGGCCAACACGCAAATCAATCATTGCAGGTGTAACAGGAACTTCGACTTTAGCGGGTTGAGGCTTCTTTTCCTTCTTCTTCTTTTCAGTTTTTTTGGGAGCCTCACCAGCGGCAGCGGCAGCGGCGTCTTTAGGAGCAGCATTCTTCTTGTCAGCCTTCTTATCGGCCTTGTCGGCTTTCTTGTCAGTCTTCTTGTCAGCAGCGCCAGAGGGAGATTCGGCCTTCTTCTTCTCAACCTTAGGTTTAATTTCTCTAGGAGCAGGCAGGTCGAGATCAACTTTGATCTTAAGGTCGTCGGCGACTTTGAAAGAGTTCTGGATGAGATCAACCCATCTGACAATGTGACGAGAAGCCTTGATCTCATCCTCAGACCACTTGGCAACAAAAGGGGTGACACGAGAGTAGACAACGACATCTGCAAGAGAAGGTTCGAGGGTATTAAGCAAGTAGGTGCGGTGTTTTAGGGTCTCGTTAAGCTCGGGGAGGGATTCAGGGAAGCGTGCTGAAAGAGTGAGCCACTGAAACTGCTCGGCAGTTTCTTCCTTAGAAAGAGCGGGGAATTTGGTGCCCAACTCACTGACAAAGTCATCAGAAGAAGACTCAGCGGTGAGAGTAAGCTTTTGATCAAGGGCTTTGGATAAGAGATCGATGGAGTCGGCCATTGTGGGAGCTTGGGGGGGAATTGTGCTGAATGAGCGGTTAGTGGAAGAAACCAGAAGAGATTGAAAAGTAGAGGTGGTAGTGATGAAACAGCTAGTTGGGGATGGCGGGTAACGGAAAGCGTGGCTAATTCTGTAACGGAAAGTGTAACAGCGGCGTAACTGAGTAATGATTAGTAATAATGTGGTAATGACACTGGGCTACTTACAGTCGGGCCTATAGTGGCCGTGCGAAGACCAGCGAACATTTTGATTTTTTGTTTGTGTGTGAAAAAATCGGTGGTGGTGGTAGTAAAAGAAAAACAAAACCTTTGAGGGGCTGAGGTTTTGGTGCAAAATTTTTCTTTTTGAGAGTAAACCCACAAAAAAATAAAACACGTGACTGAAATACTTTGGACTTCTCAAACCACCACTGTCGCTGAACCCCTCCCGCCAACTCACTCTTTCCGGGTATTTTTCGTACTTCCTTCCCAAATTTCCCCCACCATTAATACAAATACTCACGCGCGTCCCGGTCATTTCTTACGACCCGGTCCCTCATGTTTTCTCTGCGTAAACCGACACCTGCTTCACCCAGACCTTTATGCCACCGCCTGCATCTTCATCCCACATGCATCCACATTCGCACCCGCCGCCGCCACAGGGTTCCGGCAGCGCTATTGTTGCAGCCCGCGCAATTGTTAAAGGTGAACAACAGCAAAACTCGATTGCAGCTGAACCCAATAATATCAACGTTTCCAATAGCGTCATTCCAGGTTCGTCTTCTTCTGTAACCGATGCGGCACCTGTTATAATTAGTCCGCGCACTGGCAAGCCCAAACGACGAAAGGCTACACGAGCGTGTATTCACTGCCAGCGCACACATCTCACTTGCGATAACAACCGACCGTGTGAACGCTGCGTAGCTCGTGGTCTTGCAGATACTTGTCGTGATGGCGTTCGCAAAAAGGCTAAATATTTGGCTGACGTTCCTGAAGCTGTTGCCAACTCAGAAGAAGCTCTAAAGTTCGACCCACGCTATAATATCAAACCTGCTACTGGAAAACGCAAGGCTGGTGCAACATTGCCAACCTCTGTTTCGGCATCTTCAGACGCTCGATCTACAAAGAATAGGAGACTGGAAAATTTACAACCGCAATCACAACTACAATCACAGTCACAACCTTTAGAAGTCCCGAGAACGAATTTGTCCGGACCTATATCACAATCACTAAACACCGGAACCGGCAGGGCCGACCCGGAAAACATATCTGATACCAAAATTAACAACATTCACAATAACCCCTTGGCTAATATACCACTTTCATCGTCATCTACATCATCATCATCCTTTGGTGACATCTCTCTTCTCAAACCTATATCATTCACCGACCCCAAAGTTCCACAGCAAACCCTCGACACAAGTTCTGATCAGAACAAGCAGCAATCAGGGAGCCCATCTGAACCACAACAGAATGCGTCGTCAAATCTTGGACTTAGCATTAATACAGCATCAACCTCTCCATTTAACTCACTGCTGGCTCCGATGGAGCAACAGCAACAACAACAACAGCAGCCACAGCCTCAACACATGTCTTCTCAGACTTCTCAATCTCAACAGTCGCAGCACTCGGCTCAAATTCTTGGCGATAGCCCCGCAGACCCAATACTTCTGATGACTGCATCGACACCAAGCTCTTCTAATACGTCAGGCCCTGGAATTAATACATCGTCATTAGCAGGACTTGCAGATGCAGCTGCTAGTCATGATTTGGTTGATAATCACAATAATAACAATCAGGATTCCTCTAATGCAACTCATAATATGCAAAATTCGAATAACCAGCAGCAATCATCTGTTGTGAATCTCAATGATCCTAACACATGGCTTTACAATTTGCGTCCATCTCGCCACAACTTTCAATCTATGGCTGTCAACATGGAATATTCAATTATTAGTAACATTATCAACAACACGCCATATGGTTCAGAAATTGGCCCCGCTTCTGTTGTACCTCCTAATGGGGCAGCTGCGACTGCAGCAGCTGCAGGCGTAACAGGAAACTCTTCTGCATATTCTCCTTCACTTTCCAGCACTGGCGGTGATTCACCATCCTTGGGCAAACCAAACAGTGATATTTATGGTACACCGACAAATCCAGGTAGTACTGGTAGCACTAGTAGTCACCCAGGAATCGGAGGGGCCTCCCATAGTAATCACTATGGCCATGGAAGTTCCAATAGCTTTAGTGGTGGAAACAGTGGAAATGGAGGGGGTGGCTATTCTTTCAATCCACAAACTTCTGGAGTTTTTCATCTCAATAACTTAAGCCAATACGCGTTGGGATTAACATACTCCGTTCCATCATCTATTTCTTCCGCAAATGGTGGCAGTAGCAGTGACACTGTACAGAACTTACCTGAAATATTAGACCTGATTGACCGGCTCAAACAGGCTAAACATGACAAAAAAATCACCGCCAATCCGTTTTGGGCTGAGCAACAAGAAGCATTACCTGGGCCTAAGAGATTTTTATCATTCACAATATCTACCAAACCGATAACACCATACAATACTCCAGTAGCTAGCTCTGATATAACATCACCTCCAATGTCCTTGCCACTGGTACAGCCACAACAAGGTTCCCTTTCATCTTCAAGCGGACCTAATGGCAGCATAGCACCATCCGACGAGGGCATGATATTCCGCAAATATTCGGAGCCAGCTGACATTTATGCCAATGTACGACAACCATACTCTTACACACCAGCATACCATCAACTGACGTTATATATACGGACGCGGTTTACCCGTGAACAACAAATGCACATCGCACGATGCATGGCATCGTACCGACCGTCCTTCATTGCATGCACCAACACTTTAAAGGAGGATGATTTAATATTCATGGAGCAATGTTTCCAGCGAACTTTGTTGGAATATGAAAAGTTCATTTCCTACTCGGGTACGCCGACAGTTGTATGGAGACGAACTGGACAAGTTGCAGCCGTAGGTAAAGAGTTTTGCATGTTGACTGGGTGGCCACGAGAGCGACTACTCAATGAACACACATTCATTGTTGAGCTCATGGATGACAAGTCCGTGTTAGAATACTTTGAAATGTTTTCCAAAATGGCGTTTGGCGACTCGCGTGGGGCCAACATGACGGAATGCACGTTGTTGACGCCCCAAGGCAAAAATATTAAAACTTCGTCAACATGGACATTAAAACGCGATGTATTTGGCATCCCCATGATGATTGTAGGTAATTTTCTACCCGTTCTTAATTAAAAAAAATGTTTAAAAAAGTTTATTGAAAAGAAACACTGAAAAATAATAGAAACCAAAGAAAGAGATAAATATAAGACAAAAAAAATAATTTAATAATATTCACCAGTCAATCTACTGGGCAAGGATAGACTTGACAAAGTCGACGTAGTTAACGTTACCATCACGAGTGATATTAACGCCCTTGAGAAGCTCGTCCATCTCAGCATCTGAGAGCTTTTCGCCAAGTGATGTCAGAATGTACCGCAGCTCTCCAACACCAATAAAGCCAGTCTGGTCCTTGTCGAAGACTTGAAATCCACGGATATAATCTTCAGGCTCACCGAGCGATTTGAAGCCGTCTGGTCGGTTTACAATTTTGACAAAGGTCTCGAAATCGACTATTTTCAAGTTAGAGATACAAGATTATGGTAGTTTATTTAAGGCACTTACAATCACCGGAAATGGAGCGCTCAAGTTCGTCAATCTCTCCGAGAGTGGGATTCTGGCCCACAGCACGTAGCAGATCGCCAAGAGCCTCTGGGGGGATGCGACCAGTACCACGCTTGTCAAAAAGAGCGAAAGCGTCTTTGAAGGCTTTTGTATTTTGGGTAGACATGATGTGCTATTGAATGGAAGAAAGTTGTTTGTTGGTTTGTTTACTTATAGGGCGGATCAGCGTATGAAAAAAGGGGAGAGGAAAAAAGAGGAGAAGCAAAACAAAAAGCGCTTTTTGGGTGGCCAGCACACAGTAATGTAAACATTGATCACGTGTTTATGTTTCAGGGTGTTTTCTTTGGTGCGGCTTGACAAAGTTTTTTTTTTTCTTTAGACCAAACGCACACACATCTCACATACAAAGCTGCTTAAAAATGGCCGACGAAGAGTGCGCTCAAGGCAAGGTTCTGATCCGGGCAGAAACAAACCTCCCACCATGCTCTATCGTTGTGCACCCAGAGTTTTCATCTCTCATAATTTTTGGCACTTACAAGTTAGAAGAAGAGTCGCGTAAGCGGCATGGAACTTTGGAGTTTTGGATTCGAGTTACTTCTGACGACAACAAGGAGTCACTTGTTCGCATAGCTGAGCTTGCAACTCCAGACTCTTCAATTCTTGACGCAAAGTTACACCCATCGGACCCTAATATTTTACTTACAGCACAGTCTACTGGTGAAATAATAGTTTGGAGGTTTTCAGAGCTTCGACAGTGGGCAGAAACGGCACACGCAGAACTATTACAACATGCCAACAACGATACAAAGAACGAGCGCGAGTTTGACGTACCTCAACATACCCGATCCTCGAGCGTAATTACAGAAAACGAGGATCGCTCAGTACTTGTACTCTCTTTGTGTTTTGCGCCCGTGGCACCTCACAATACACTGGCCGCTACGCTGACCGACGGATCTATAGTCGTATGCGCGCTGGCTGCCTCAGGAATTAAAGTGCGACATAGACTTACTGGAGCACATTCACTTGAAGCTTGGACTGCCTCATTTTTAAATGGCTCCGAAAATGTACTTTTTTCTGGTGGCGATGATGCAGTGTTAGCAGCACACGATCTTCGGATGGCTTCTTCTTCGGATAGCGATGATGATAATGAGACTACCAATGGTTACGGTGGAGATATTGTGGGCCCCGTATGGTCATCTCAACGGATTCATTCGGCTGGCGTCACGTCTATCCACTCGTTTATACCGACCCCCGATTACCAACTTTGGACAGGTGGTTATGATGATACTCTAGCACTTGTGGACCTGCGTGTCACGGATCCCATGCTGCCAATTCCCCCACGAGGCCCGACAGCTTCCATAAATCTCGGTGGTGGCGTATGGAAGCTGCTTCCGAGCCCTGGACCCTCTGAGGATCGTATGCTGGTATGCTGTATGTATGGCGGTGCGCGGATCGTGGACCGACTGAGTGCGGAGGAGATCGCCAACACCACCGAGCCTGCTCAAGTTGTGGCTTCGCTGACACAAGGCCACGAAAGCATGGTATATGGCGGGGCCTGGCTTGATAAAGAAACTGTTGTTACGTGCAGTTTTTATGACAAGGCCGTTCAAGTATGGAGGTGGTAAAAATATACACTCTTCATTCTGTTAACTAAACAGTAATTAATTATAGGCCTAGTACATGATAGTGGTTCCTTTAACCCAAAAGAGATCGTCTGATCAGGAAAGATAGGTTTTTCCCTCTCGTTCTTTTACTCATAAAAGTCGGTTAAAGTTGGCTAATACAAAAGCAGTGTATTTTTTTTTGTATTTCTTTTTTTTTAGGTACAGACTTAGGTTTAAGTTAGTTAAAAAGAAAAGTCTTAAAGTGACTAGAGCGCTTCATGATGTGATTTGTGTATGAATCTCCACTCACACAGGAATGCAAAAATACTTACACTTTTCATCATTACCCTTTCAACGCGAAGTTTATTCTTGAATGTTCGTCCTCGTACGACTTTTTTTGTTGTTTCTCGCAAAATTATTTGGGCGGCCCCAAAGTTTTGGGTTTTAATATCATCCGGCATCGGTAGAATAAAACTTTAAATAACCTTGTTTGAGTGTGGAGCATCCAGCTCAATTTACTCCGTGCAAAAAAAGTTGAATATGGATTTCATGAATACCAACGCCATTACGACCATTTCAACCAAGTTTAGTCGCTACAATTATTATTATTTCCCCGGAATAAAATCTTTAATTTATGGGCATAAGAGAGGTTTAAAGAGTTTTTTTAATTATACATTCTAAAAATACAAAAAGCGGTCATAATAATTCATTAAAACAAAAAGAGTTTAGTTATGCTGTAGATTTACATTTCGGATTTTTCAATAAAGCTTCTATTCTATCCATCTGATATCCCGATACTGTATCAGGATCCATTTTTGAGACTTCATTTTCAGCAGCTGTCGATGTTACTAAAGTACTTGACGATTCTATCAGGGCTTCACCAAGATGTATTGACGTACCTAACCCACACTTTTGAGACTGTTGTGAGTACTGCCAGGAATAGCACCTAGCCCATCTATCGCAAGCATTCTTGCACTGAATCTCGCTACTCCAGGGCCGCTGAAGTTCGGCCGACATTTCCTGGGAATTTTTCTCCTCCTCAAGTTCCACAAATCCTGAAGGCGACTGCGCATCATCCATTGGAAAGGCACTACGTTCGAGATGAGCTTTAAAAGTTTTGCTAAACTGAGCGTCTATCAGAGCCTTGTTGTAATTTTCTTGAGAAAGAGTAATATCATTGGCAAAATTGTCCCAATTAGGTATGCGCGCTTTAATATGACCGGCAACAAAAGCATTATACAAATGTGAGCCACGAATAATATCGTCCTTAACAGAATATTCCAAAGCCCACAGTGTATTAACTTCGGCGGGCGTGTTGTAGCGGGTAGCATACATTGGAGCACACCATGCTCCAGGATTGGTGATAAAATCCTTGAATAAAGTCATATCTTGGAATCCAACATCTAGGTCAACTTCTTGTGTTTTTTTCATGTCCTGAAGCTTCTTAATTACTGCCAGATTACCACTACACGTCCCGCGTGGCTGGGCAACCATGTTATTATCATTATTATTTTGCTCCAAGCTTTGTTTCACTGCAGCTCGTGATAAAATACCCCCTGTGATGGTGCCCAAAAACAAAGGCTTTGAAGGATCCATAGTTGACAGGTATTTGGCCAGACTCTTTAAAAAAATATATGTATGACTACTGTCCATCAAAACGAACCAGTCGATTGATGACGGTACAGTTGCAAATGCATGTGCTAGCATAATAGGAATGTTGCGTTGTTCTGGTGAAATATTGGGGCATTCTAATGGAGCAAATTGACTGGAGAGGATGTCAATGGATTGGTGATTTATGCCGTGGACCGAAACATAACCTTCGGTATAAAGAGAAAAGTTTGGAACACGCGTTAATGTTGTTTTCAGATGTGCACTGGTATTTGGTGTGGAATCAGCGGTTTCTTTAACCACAAAGAATAAGTTATCTGTATTTTGTGCGTAGCCATCATTAAAAGCTGAGTTAACAGCTTCGAGTGAATCTGAATCAAATTTCTCGTCATTTTTAAAAGGATATTGAGTATAAATTGCAAGTTGGTTAAAAAATCCCGAAAGGAGAATAGAAAATAATATGAATGTCAGAAGAATTGTGAGAAAAGCAGAAAACCTTTTCTTCGAGTTAAGCAAAGACATATTGAAATAAAAAAACTGAAAAATATTTTTTAAAAAGTAACATAAATATAAATATGTAAAAAAAAGGAAGAAGTCTTCTAAGTACAGGAAATATTCATTCTTTTAAACAAACGTGGGGAGGTAAAGCAGGACAAAAAAATGAAGATATGTCATATATATGATCATATTTTGTCCCATTGTGTAATCCATAAAATCCATCACTCTGGATTCCAAATTTCTCTGCGCGTAAAACAGAACGGCGGCACGGCATAGAGTGTGATAAAAGTACCAATGTATAAAAAATGGTATTTGGGTGACAAAAATATGAACATACTCTTTGATTGTCTTTCTTGAGAAAGAAAGAAAAAAAAAAGAAAAAAAGGGGAAAACCGCGCAGATTAATAATATTAGTCTGATGTATTTTTAATCCAGATCAAAGTTGATATTAGATGATATTGTCACGAAATATTTTTGATCAGTTTTGAAGGTTCTGTCCGCCAATTTGCTCTCTAAGAATATATAAACCAAATAATGTTTTTTAACCCTTTTTGAAAGAATCAAAAGACAAACAGACAAACTTAAAAAACTACAAATCTATATTGATATTTTTATGAAATAATGAGAAAGATATCTAAGAGAAAAATGGTGAGCTGAGTGCTTATCAGCATTTCACCCGTGAAAAAAAAATAAACATCACATTTGTTAATTATATTTACAATAGATTATATCCAATAAACTAATAAACTAATGAAAACTACTTGAGTTGAGTATAACTCTGGCCAAGTATAATTAACCGTATAAAAATCGTAACTTTTGAATTGGTGACATTTTCAAAACACGAGAGTTAACTTCAGAGCCTCGCAAAAACTCCTCCAAACCTTGGGCTTCAACTTCATTGCGAAAAAGTTGTGCAATTTTCCCTGCTGCATTGCCCCATCGACAGTTGCTCAGTCTGTCCATATCGCGACCGTAAACGCGATATAGAGCAACAAGCCCAGCCATAACACGTCTCTCGAGCTCCATTAATGTATAATACGGCAAGTCAAAAATATCTTCGAGAGAAATGTCGTCTTGGTCCAGAATCACATGAGCAACACCATGTCTTTTAGGATTTACCATTGCAAGGAGCACATGGTACAAGGTATCCTCAACTTCATCAACAACGATTCCGTTGAGCGAAGCAAAATTCCCATTAGGTAATAAAAAAGAGAGCCCTTCATTACGACTATTGAATACATGGCGCTCGGCAAATCTAGGGGCTTCATAACCATGTTCACTAGAACTCGGTGGAAACTTTCCAGCTGCACTTAAAGAAGATAAATCATACGCTGCATCACTATAATCTATGCGGAACTTTTGGCAGATTTTGGCCTCCCTATTTGCAGCAAGAATTGAAGATGGGAGTTTCTTTGATCGGCGGTTCATACGCACACGTGCAACCCAGTTAAGGTACATCTCTTTGAATGCTGAAAATCCAAAACTTTCTGAAATAGGAGCATATCCCATTACTCCACAGTCCACATCCAAACTGCTTGCTTCACTAGGTTGTTCTGGTTTTGATTCTGATGAATTTGAATATCGACAATGGTGAGATAAAGCCAAAAAACGTCTTGTAGATTCTTCCATCATAAGATCATCGTATGAAACAGCACATGGACTTGTAAGGGTAAATGTCTCCATTTCTGCCCTCAGGTCCGTGATATCGAGTGAATTTTCGTTAACCATTGTTGAAAGTTAAGAAGTGAATAAAAATAATTACTGAAATAAAAATTTTTCTGATTTTTTTATTTATATATTTCGCAAAGTGATGAAAGATATCCAACTTGAACAAACTAGTCACTTTATATATACTTGTTTTTGAAAGAAGAGAGCATAGATGGTAAGTAATGCATAATGGAAAAAATAAAAATCAAGTCAATGCCCGTCTTTAGGTATACATGTTATTGTGATTAAAGTAGCATAAATTTGAAATGATCGTAAATAAAAATTGAGATTTTATCACATAATTTTGATGAAATTCGAGTTGCATTGATCTCTCGTTAAATTCATGGGAATTAGTATAACTAGCTAGTTTTGTAACCCAAATCGGAAGATAAATCAATAATACCATTAAAATATCGGAACTCTATTGCCACTAAAATGGTCCTAAGAGCATTTTTTTGCATGAGTTTTCAAACTAATTTAGGAGGTCATGAGACTCAAAAGAATTTGATAGTGATAATTAGCCCTGATAGGAAGTTTTATAGTTATAGAAATGAAAAAGTCAAGATCATTTGATATACGATCCGCTTGTTCTAGTCATCAGATTAATGAACTATAACATGTTAAATGTTACCTTAAAAAACTAATAAACTTAGTTAATTAAGAAGGATAGTATTAAAAAACCAACGGGAAATGGAAAAGCCGAGCCTAAAAACGTTTTGATGACAAAACTTTAGCAGTAGTAAAAGGGAAATAGCAAAAGCTGAGCAGCCGGTCAGGGGATTTTCTAGTCTAGCTAAATTAATTTACTATTAACAACACATACATTGCATAAATAGCACACATTATAAAAGCATGTCTTACCTTCTTAGGATTTGTTACTACTATTTCTTAGATATGCACTGTTAGTCAGAGCTAGGCACGGTGATTTATCGAGTTTCTTGTTGGACCCAAGTGGGTGGAATCGTTTAACATAGCTTAGGTCGTGCTGTTATTTTATAGGCTGCTGCCAATGCTGCTGCCAGTACTGCTGATGTGGCAGCTACGGTGAAGGCGGAGGCAGCAGCAGCAGCAGCAGTTTTTATTTTCTTGTGTGGGATCCGTTTTACCGAATTCAGTAATTTGCTGTTGGTGCTTTACCTGTTGCCGCGATGACTGCTTCGGTTTTGGGTGTACCGGGTCTTTTAAGGATGTGTACGATTGTTGAAAAGCAGTGCTGGTAATAGTACCTGCAGAAGCCTCTCAGTCTTAAGCCCAAAAAAGACTGGAAAAGTTCTCCTTTGAGTGGGGCCCTTAAACAGCAAAAACAAAAAAGGCCACCTGTAAAAAGGTCGTCCGCAGAAAACTGCAGAGGAGTAGGATGTCAGTACCGGAAACAGGTGCCAGGGACATTTCTAGGCCGGGAAGCTGGTTGGTAATGGATAGACTTTAAGGGTAATGAGAAACGTAAAGCTCCAAAGCTTACAACAAAGCTAGTTTTGAAGGTAAGGAGAACAAAAACAAAGCTACTTATCACAAAAAAATCGTTCAAAAAAGGTAATCAATGATGTTATGTGTTAAAGGGTCTTTACATATTCCGAGACTTGCCATCTTGGATTAGAGTGCCTTAAAAGGTTGTTTATTTCGGCTGGTGGCCCAAATATGTATCTCTCAAAAAACCCTTATAGGGGTTATCATACATATTTGACGGCTCCTCCGCTTTCTTTTCTTTCTGATATTGATGGTGATAATAAAATATTTCAAAAAAAAAAAATAGTACTACAAAAACCAATAATATTTCTGGCAGGTACCAAAAATATTGAGCAAAAGGTCCCTGTTGATAGGCAATTTTATACTAGGGAAATGGATATTAGTATAAATATACTAGTAGCGCAGACTTCGGAATTAAAACAAACAGTATACCACATCAACATTATTTAGCGGGACTTTATATATATATATATATTTGTTTATTTCAATTTTAACCATCCGCTCTTCTCTTCTTTCCTAATTTTTTTTTTTTGGAAATTTACAGACTCAAAACATTCTATTTCAGGGTTCTTATTTCTCTTGAGAGTTTCAGAAACCTTTTGTCGCAGATTTGTAGTGTGACAGTCACAGTAACATTACAAATTTATTTTATTTTATTTCAAGAAACCCTTTTCTCCACCATCACTACCACCAAAAAAAACCCACCTCTTCTTCACCACTACCACCAACCACAGCCAATCTAATATCAATCCTTCACTAACAAGCCCCTAGCTCTGGGCAGCAGCAAAACAACCACAGAACTCAATCAACTTGAAAGATCTCGTCACTCAAGGCCTTTGGACAAGACTAACACGCCTTTATATCACACTTATATTTGGACCTTTGATATTTCCCAAAACTGCCAGATACATAGACGCCAGACATTTATATTTATATATATACGTAGATCTATCTTCCATCTGCAACCTCCCCCTTTTTTTTGATCTAAACTTATTTCATCAACCCAGTCGCTCCTTTAAAACCAACCCTTAGTTTTTTCATTTCTGACTCGCTCTCATGCCGGTGTCTTGAAGAAACCCTCTTTTTTAGATTAAAAAAACGCCATGGACAACAAAGCCAACTCGAGTAGCAGTGGTAACCCAACAGCCAGAAACAGCGGCAGCAATAGTAGCAGCTCTTGCTCCAGCAGCAGTTTCAACTTATCCGGAAACTCTTTAGGTATGACATATAAATCACACATCTTTTTTCTCTTCCTTTTTCTTCAACAATTGCGTTGTTTTTTCTCACTGAAACCACCTTTTGTTTTTGATGCTACATGAAATTTCTTCTCCTCTCATATTTTTTCTGCTTTCTTACCCCTTCGGAAACACCTTTTGCAACGAGAGGCTGATACTTGCCCCTGCTCGACTAAACATGAAGTGAATGAAAGCAACAAAAATTTAAACCTTTTAAACATTTCGACGTGCATTTTTTTACTCTTCATAATTTACTAACTCATCCTAGGATTACAAGAAGGAATCAGCTTTCCCAATATGAATGCCTATATGTACAAGAGTCCTCCTCAGAGCAAAGTTGCGAATCCAAACCGCTCTCAAACAACTATTATAGACACTGATCCATCCTCATCCTCCGAAGAAAACGACCCCGAAGACCACACGTATGAAGACCACAATAGTATTTATGAGGAATACGAATCTTCCCCCCTTATCGACACTTCCCATTCCTTTGACCAAACGCCAGCAACCAACAATGTAGCTGTTGACTCTGCTCAAGACTTGGACAACACTCACACTCTGACCTACTTTGATCCCACTCAAAGCTCTCATTCGTCTCTCGAGGATGTGGTGAACAATCATAGATACCCCACTAATGGTTCTGCAAATATCACTTCTCCTAAGCATTTCTCCCAAGCTCAACAGCTATATCAAAGAAACAACCTTACGGCAACTCCCACGGCCCCTCCACCATCTTCAACTCAGTACATTACCTCCCCTGCTTCGGTCAGGACAACGGTACCATCTCCGACTGTACAGGACTTCCCATTACCAATTTCCAATACTATAGACGATCCTGTTACGCCTTCATCTCATTATCATTCACAGACTCCTCAGCAGTTTGCTCATTACTCAAACAATTATCGATTATCTAAGGACCACCAAAACCCGCGTTCTTCTCCTACATATACATCTTCAAAAACCTCATCGTCCACCAGCTATTCAACTAGAGAAAATTCGTTTGGAGAGCATTCAGCTAATTACCCTGCTTCCGAAACATCCACCCCATCAATCCCTGTCAAAACCACAGACCCCATTTCTCATATTTCGTCTCTCTCAATTTCATCGTTAACTTCCTCAACATCTTTCAGCTTTGAAAATTCCCGTAGCAGTCAACATACCAGCTCCAGCAGGCATCCTTCAACCCACTTAGCTCCAGCTTTTGCTGGTTCTGCAATTGATGCCATTCCAGCTACTCCGCAGCTCCCACAGGACCATGATGTTTTAGGTCGCAACTTAAATTTTCAAAGCTCTACACCATCAGTTTCGACCCCTGCCCCTGCATCATCAGCTTCTTCTTCTAAGTCATCCTCCTCATCTTCGCATCACTGGTCTATGGGCAAACAGCAGTCAAACAAATCCACCGATGAGATTTCTTCAAAGCTGCTTGATGCTGCCCCAATATCATCTTCCAGTGCCATTGACCTTTCAACCTCTTCTTTCACTACAGCTCCTAGCACACCTTTAGATCCTGTGCAAGCTCGCAAATCCAACCCTTCGCATCCTATCAATAAAAGTAACCCCATTGTTTCTCCTTCAGATCGGTCCCTCACCTCATCCTCTTCGAATGAAAATAACAAACGCCGAAGCACCGGTCGAGCACGATCTAAGACAATGAAGGGCGTATTTTCAAACATGTTTAGCAGTATGCGTGGTGGCAGTAGTTCTAGTGACAGTAGCAGCTCATCTCGCCGAATCAGTGCAAGCTCTGATAAATCTGGTACTTTTAAGATCTCGCAGCCATACGATATGAAGATTGTGACACATGTCGGATATGACAAGGATAACTCTGAATTTACGGGTATTCCTCCTGAGTGGATTAAAATGCTTACCGATAGTGGAATTTCGAAAAAGGAAGCTGAACAACACCCCCAAGCTGTTAGAGATGTCATGGCTTTCCTTAACAACCAATCAGATGACCAAGAACAAAACGTTTGGAAGAAGTTTGACAAGGCAAAAGCTACAAATCCTACTCTTAAGCTTGAATCCCTATCTCCTACCCCAGGAACTACAACGGGCACAAGTACCGCAGCATCTTCTGTTGTTTCGTCTCCAGTACATACACTAAATGGTTCATCAGATTACTTTTCTGCGCAAAGACAGGCACCATCGGCCCCTAAGACACCAAGTAGTGGAGCCAGCAGCTCATCGGGTTTTACTTCGAGTCCTTCCACTAACAACTTTGCCACTCCTACCGTACCAATTGGCACAGCTACTACAACAAATGGGCATGAATCACGATCTCGTTCCAACAGTATTTTGGATGGACTTAAAAAGGGTTCAGGAAGCTTTAAGGAGCGTGCACAATCTCTTCGAAGAAAGCCAGAAAACCTTAAAGATGCGACCCTTATTTCTTCCCCACAACCAATCCCTGAACGAAAATTCATCCCAACCAGACCCGCCCCGAGGCCACCAGGAAGCCCTCAGTCTCCTGGGCCACTGGCAATTGGCTCAACCACGCCATTTGCTGAAACCATTGATTCCAAGATTGAGGCTCAACCACCACGTTCGCCAATATCCGCAACCAACACTGCCGCTGCACTTGCTGCCATTACTTCTGCATCGGCACCGGCGCCTGCATCGGCACCTGCGTCCGCGTTAGCATCCACATCTACACCAGGCACACCGTCTTTTGGTGCTTCGTCTGCAGCCATTGGTACGGCCACTACTACTACTGAAGTAGTGACGTCTCCAAGAGAGGCTACAACCACCTCAACTACATCTTCGAGTTCGTCTGCATCCACCGTCAGCATGCGCATTGACGTTGCCAAAGCTTCAGCTTTGGCATCAACACCGTCTGTTTCTACGCCATCTAGTGTTGTATCTCAAAAAAAATTGACGACAGCACAAACTCCGTCAACTTCTACTGCTGCTTTAGCATCGCAGCAGCCGCTTGCGACAAATCACCATACGCATCCTATGTCGCCACCTCCACGTCCACCGCCTGCTCCTCCATTGGGTGTTCCATCAGTTCGTTCTAATTTTGATAAAAATAGAGATACACAAGCTGCTCAACGACAGCCACAGCCTGGTGGTGGTTTGGATCCTGCATTCTTTAGTCCACTCCAACAACAACATCTTAAACATGTACCCAGCAATAACCAGATAAATGCTGGGAGCGCACGGATTGCACCTCAGCAGCAAGTTACGCAGCAGTATCCTCAGACCCAACCTGGAGCTGGTCTTCAAGGCCCTCAAACGCAGCAGCAGTTGCAGCTTCGGCTTCAACAGCAACATCAATGGCACATGCAGCAACAACAGGAGCTTATCCAGCAACAAAATCGCCGTCTTGAGCAACAACAACAACAGCAACAACAGCAACAGCAACAGCAACTTCCACAGTCACAACAGGCCCAAGCTCAGGCTCCTTCTGTTGAACTGTCGAAATCGGAGCAAATGGCTCAGCTTGCTTCTAGCCAAAGTGCAGCAGCGAGTGCAAAAGAGGCAGCTATTACACGACGCCGGGACGCACGAAGACGCCGGGATGCAGAGGTCATTGCTCGTCTGGCGCGTATCTGTAACCCTGACGATCCCACAGCTCTGTACAAGGATTTGCACAAGATTGGACAAGGTGGTACGGGTGGAGTTTACACCGCACATCATGTTAAGACCAATGAATGCGTTGCTATTAAACAGATGAACTTAGAAGAGCAACCTAAGAAAGAACTTATTATCAATGAAATCATTGTCATGAAGGAGAGTTCTCACCGCAACATCGTAAACTTTATTGACTCATATCTGCTTCATGGTGATTTGTGGGTCGTTATGGAGTATATGGAAGGTGGAAATCTTACAGATGTCGTTACATACAATGTCATGACAGAGGGGCAGATTGGTGCTGTATGCCGTGAGGTGTTACAAGGCCTTGTTCATTTACACTCTAAGGGTGTAATTCACCGAGATATCAAATCCGACAACATTTTGCTTTCTATGAGAGGTGATATCAAACTTACCGATTTTGGTTTTTGTGCACAGCTTAATGAATACAATGCAAAACGCACAACAATTGTGGGAACACCTTATTGGATGGCCCCAGAAATGGTGCGCCGGACTGCATATGGACCCAAGATTGATATTTGGAGTTTAGGTATCATGGCAATTGAAATGATTGAAGGTGAACCACCTTATCTGAACGAAACACAACACCGTGCGCTTTACCTTATTGTGACCAATGGCACTCCTAAGCTTAAGGAACCAGAAGCACTGACAGAGGTCTTTACCGAGTTTTTAAACTGGGCGCTACAAGTTGATGTTGACGAGCGTGCTACAGCTTCACAACTCTTGAAGCACGAATTTTTAAAGACCGCAGAGAGTGTGCGTAGTCTTGCACCGCTAGTACTCAATGCCCGACATCAAAAAGAGTTGGATAAGAGGAGTAATTATGCACCTGCACCTCAATCTAAAGATTAAAATGACTGAAATATTAGAATGGAGAGTGTTTAAAAAAAATAAAAAGATGGAAAAAGTGGTATTTTTAAAGATTTTAAAAGTTTTTTTTAAAAAAAGTTTTATTAAAGAGAAATGTATTTATATTTGTAATTTTTGTTTCAAAATAAAATCATCGATTCGAGACTCAGAAAATTAAAGTATATTTTGTTTTATTGTTTTTCAGACGCCATCGATCCATTCGTTGGCCTCTTTAAATTCTTTAAAAGCGTTGAATCCACCTTTAAGAATCACAACTTGCAGACTCAGATTTTTGGATTTTTTATAATCTTCAAACCACCCCCAAACTCGAGTAGCTCTGTTTCGTGAACTAGCACAGTGTATGACAATTAGTTTTTTGCCTGCTTTTTCAAACAGGTCGTATAGATCCCCAATACAGTTATTTGTGCTCTGAGCCGGGATGTTTAGTGCACCTTTTATTTTACCACCAACAAAATCGTTCTTGCGGAGATCAATGATGGCAACGTCACTGGGCGACGTTTTAAGTAAATTCACAAGGCCGGCTGGCTCAATATAGCTATTCTCAGTCGGTTTGGATATCGACTCAGGGCTTGAGCTTAGCCAATTGGAAACTTCGGCAGACATTGTATTTTTTATTGTTTTGAAAATTGGTTCGTACACGCCAAGGGCATTTATTGGGTATTTATGGTTTTTTGTTGGAGATAAATGTCGTGCTAGACAATCTCAAAAATCGAGGATGGGGTTAATAATTATGTAATGTCTGTGAGGCGAGAACCCGGGCTAGCCTTTGGGTCTAGGGGAGGCGAAAGAAGGTCCAGTATCACCATTTTAAATCTAGAATATGCGGAAAGACATGAACATTATTTTTTTTTGACAATAAAATTCACAGGAAACTGAAATTATAGAGATTTGTTTATAGGAAATATACTAAGGGAAAAAAGATAGGTCGGAGTCGAATTTGTCCTTACTAACTTGACTTTCAATGAGTGTTTTAAAAAGTATCCAGTATTAATGTCATTTCTTAGCTCTTAATTTGAAAAAGATTTTACATTCTTCTAGCAAATTTGGATAGTTTAAAAACCAATTTTATAAAAAAAAAGATGACATGTTTGTATTATAAAAGAAAGATTTTAAAAAATAATTTATACAAAGGCAAAGACTTTTCGATTAATGGAAAATCGAACAAACGTAAGAACAGCAGCACTAGCCAAGAGCACCACGCCAGTAAAGATGATAAGTTTATTATAACCCTGCAAGGAACCTTTGCCATCGACGTATGAGTCTTCAGCATTCGGCAAAAACGAGGACCCGATGACTGGGCCTATTAAAGATCCGAACGAGCATGCCAGAAAAAAAATACTTAGACGAGATTGCAAACCATGATACCCAAACAGCTGGCCAAGAGCCGCTGGAGCCAAACTGACTAAAGCTCCACTGGTCATACCATAGCCAAAACCAGCGGCAAATACCGTTGCTGTATTTCTGCTGGGAAGCCATAGACACAGCACCACAAGACCCGAGCTTAGTACAGCCATGATGAGCATGTTGAGGCGGCCTATTTTGTCTCCAATTATACCTGGTAATATACGACCCAGCACGGAGCCGGAGTTTGTGATGGTCATTATGTATTTTTCGATGTTGGGGTCAATTCCCAAAACCTCGGAGTAAGTTACAATGAAAAACAAAGGATTGAAAAGGCCAAAGAATCCTACAAAGTTTCCCAGAACGATGAGAGCATAGTGGTAATCTTTGAGAACAGACCAGTCCACAAGAAATCCACTGTGGAACACATTTTGTCTAAGCCAGTGCTTTTCCCTTATGAAGCAGGAGCTGCTACTATTGGAACTAAAATTGTCTTGGTTGTCCAAGTTTTCTAAGTGTTCTGACGCAGATTTATCTCCAGTTTCTTGTTGTAAATCATCTTGTGCACAAACACTATGCTCCTCATTAGGCTCTGAGTATTCGACAAAGAATGCTTCTTCCTGTGGTTCTTCTTGTTGGATATTGTTTGTGTTTTGACCAATCAGGTGTTCTCTGGATTTGACTGCAAATGTAGCAAAAGCCATTAGAGGGATGAAAATGAAACCCATTATTCTATTTGCCCAGTCAAATCCAACCTGCTCGGTTAGGTTGTATAAAGCGAGGGGCCAAAGAAGACCGCCAACTGAAGATCCGGAAGCAACAATTCCAATGGCGGTTGCTCTTTTTTTCTTAAACCATTGTTGAGGCATTGTGTAAGAAACAAATACAGATATTGATGAGCCAATGCCGAAAAGAACACCCTGAGCCAGAGCATACTGCCATACCTGACGACATAGAGACGTCATCATGAGAGAAAAGATTAGAATGAAGCCAGAGGTTGCGACAGCAATGTGTGGCCCAACGCGTTTGATAAAGATGGTGGATGGGATGGCAAAAAAGTAGATGAGAAACGGCTGGAGGGAGCCGATGAGAATAAGGATGCTTTGCTTTGTGGTTGGAAATGCTTCAAGGTAGTGACGCTGGTACTGTCCGTAGATACTAGACATGCCGAACGAAGCGCCCATCAGCACAAAAGTGCCTGCGACAACTAGCCATCCGCGTCCTCCTTCTGGGAATTCCTCAGTATCTTTTTCTGCGTTGCGAGTGTTTGTTGTTGTGACTGTGGCCGTTTCGGCTAGTGGTATCTGGGGAAGCATGGACCCGGAGGACTTTTCTGAGGGTGCGGTAGTGTTTGTAATGGCGGGGGCCTCCATGTTTTGATCCAAGTGGGCCTGATGTGTTGGGACGTTTTGGCTGTCCATTGGCAGTATTTACCGGTTAGTGATATATAAAAAAAGTTGAAGTGTGGGGGAAACCAGAAAAAAAAAAGCGGGGAACGGGAAAATGGGTTACAAGACCTAGCAGAATGAAAGGGCTTTAAAAGAATATTGGAATAGAGAGACCAAGCGATTGAATAGTTTACGGAGAAGAGATAAAAAAAATCAAAAGGTGAAAGAAAAGATCTTGGGTATTTATATATACATGTATAACCACCCCGTAGTCCATTCTATGTTAGATATCAGTGTGACTGTTCCCCCTTCAAGATCTCCAAAAGTCTCCCCCCACACAGCCAACCGCTCACCACAACCATCTCAGCCGTTTTTGTCTTACAAGCGGCAGTTTTTTGTTCCCCTTTGGCTTTTTCACTCTCACCCGCCCATCCACTGAAGCCGTCAGCTCGCTCGCCTGCCCACCCCTCTCTCGGACAAACCATCGTAGGAATTCTCTGCCAAAAAACTAAAAAAAACCCTCTTTTGGGCAGGCCTAGTGATGCTTTCTATTTGTCATCCAGTCATCACTCAAAGATGCTTCAATCACATTATTCTGCTGCAAATGGTTAGAACCTGTGGTAGAGAAACTTGCTCCGAAGTTTCTCCAGAGTCTATGAGAAGCCCCCGCTTCTTCAAATTGATACACTAGAATAAAAATAATGGAAACAAGTGTTTATCATTCTCTTAAACCCCAATCCCCGTCCAGACCTTTTGATGTCACCGTTACTTGTCTTTGTTTTTTTGGCCTTCCGTGTATATATCATGGGAACTAATGGAAATTCTGGTCATCAATTCTAAACCAAAAAAGGAATGTATAGGCATAAGAAAATGTTGCAGACCTTGGTAAGATTAAAAAAAATATGAACTTCATGAAGACAGGCAAAAAGAAGATAAAAGGTCCACATGAGATTCTTCTGTGTCACAAAGTATTAGGATCAAACCGACCCATCGTGAAAACCAATCTCACTTAATACATTCTACGAGTTAGTTAGCCGTTGGGTTGTCAGCTGGTACCCACTGTAAAAACAAAACATGTAATCGTAAATACATCACTACTTAACTATGGGTTATATATTATTCCATACTTTAACCTTCTATGCAATACCCGGTTCTCCTGACTCTACCCCCCCAACTCCTTGTCGAGGAGCGCTACTTCTTGACGGACATAATTCCTCAGCCGTATATTTCCCAATTTGTCAAGGTTCGTTTTTTGGTTACCCGCCCGAACCATAAACACACATCCACCTGGCCTCGTAGCGTACGTCAACGTTCCGAATGCGTGTCCCCTTTTCGCATGTGTATATGTGTGTGTTTTTCAGCCCAAACCACCATTCTCTTAAAAACCATCACCACCACTTACCACCTTCATCAATCAATTGGCTCCACCAGGTGTGTTTGAAGCCTTGCACATCATCATGAAACTCTTCAGCAGCCTTTCTCTGGTGACCCTCACGGCCATCAACTGTTTGGCCGGCTCGGTGCTGGCCTTCACGCCGCCCGCTGTCTTTGAGAATCTCATTCTCTCGCGCAAATTCGACCTCTCCGGCTCCTACGTCCGCGAAACTGTGGCCCTTAGCATCAAAAACACAGGCTCCAAAAGCGAATCTGTTTACTACTTTGCTGTCGAGCCAGAACACTTTGCCAACATTGCTGTTTTCGAAGCTCGCTTAAAGACTCCGGAAGGCTCTCGCATAATACGCTCTGCTCCAGCCGAAGAAATAAACGACGAAGAAAACGTCAATTTCTATACCCTCACATTCGCTGAGTCGCTCAAGCCCAATGAAGAGGCTGCAATTCAGATTGGCATTGCTTACACCAATTCCATCTTCCCATCTCCAGAGTTTGGTGAGCAGAGCGATCCCCAGCTTCTTGCCTATGAAAACTCTCGCTTCTCGGTCAGTGCTTATCCCTCAGCCCGCCAAAACCTTAAAATTCTTACCGTTGGACTGGATCCTCAGGATATCAATTACGAGGAGGCACAGGAAGAAATCTCGGGCAATTACACTCTGGAACCCACCGTCAGCGAGGGTGTCATGATCTACGGACCCTATGACAATGTTCCCCCCTACACCTCTAACAACTTCATTGTTCGATACGAGTTTCCTCGTGCAGTTGTGAAGACTGTCAAACTTCAGCGTGATGTCTGGATCTCTCACTGGGGCTCCACGGCGTCCTTTGTCGAATCTTATCAACTTCACCATTTTGGCACCAAGTTGAAGGAGGGATTTTCTCGTCTTGAGTATATGAGACGTGCCACCACTTACAACCTCAACATTGCTTCTTACAAGGGTGTCGAAGTCAAACTTCCTGAAAATGCCCGCGAGCCTTTCTACACTGATCTTGTTGGAAACGTTTCTACAAGCAGTTTTTCCAAGCAGGAGGATTATTCGTCTCTTGTTCTGCGACCACGCTACCCCCTCTTTGGTGGCTGGAACTATAACTTTACCATTGGCTGGTCCGTCGATCTTGCCGAATACCTCAAGACCCTTGGCCCCAATAAATATTTGCTTCGCGTTCCTCTTGTCGAAGGTCCTGAGGAAATGTCCTACGACGAAACAAT